>JAQFVV010006199.1:652002-1852002 GCA_028023455.1 Epiperipatus broadwayi
CATGAGAAAGAAAAAGGTATATAATGAGTGACTTGACTATTGTTCTTCAAGCAGGTTTGTGATATACAGTCAAGTTTGTGTTATTGCTATACAGTTGGATTGCTGTTAGTACAGATAGAATTCAAAATGTAGTGTCAGAGTTTGGAGAACTATAAGTGCAGAAGCAGACCAGATATTTCTGTTGTGGATCAATTTGGAGTAGATGCCACTTGAAATAGCAACATGCATTGCTAAAACTCCAGTCCTCTGTCAAATCAACTGTGCTCACTTGAACCAATGTCCAAAATAAATGCTTAGATAGTGAATCAATGCTGCCACTAAACTCTCTCTCTCTCATTGTTGATCCAAAGAATGGAAGACAAGCCCTGGAAATCATCGATGGAAAAACAAAAGCCCAACTGGTTGGAAAGCAAAATATGCACAAAATGAAAACCTGGGTAAATATACTTTTAAATAGCTGTGTACACATTTAATTTTAAATGAAATGAACTTTGGTGGACTATTATAGCTAAAGCTTAAAATCATCATTTATATTTTTTCAGTAAAATTTATTGTTATATTAAATGTAGGTGCTAATTAAATAATAATGTTTGCTTAATTGTTATTTTTCTATTTTTTCTCTCTTTCTTGTCACTGCGACTCCAGTAAATTAGTGTAGAGTTATCTTATGAGTAAAGTAAATGTGCTGGATCCTAAGACAGGGTATGAGCTAGTCATGGGATATTTCAAGTGCTGGATTGTGTGCCTGTCATCTGAAGCATGCTGACTATAACCTGTGGTTGGCTGGTATCTGAGGTTGATCCTCAAAACAAATAAAATGCTTTGGATGCAGAGGTTTGAATCTAGCAGATGATGTGGGTCACAGTCTGGAAATGTGATCGTGTTATGCTTTGCATAGCTCAATCTGATTGTGGGTATCATTGATGGCTCTGCTATCAATGGTATTCTCCCCTCTTCTTGAAGGGCCAGTCCATTCCTGTGTTTGTAAAATTATTAAAAGAGGGATTAAATCCAAATAAATAATCCATTTTCTCCTTCAGATCTGATGGAATATATATATCAGGGGTGAAGACTTCATGTATTGAACGGAATGAGTGCTTCTGTAGAAGAGTTCACTAAAAAGTTCAAAAGCTTGAACTAAAATTTAATTTCAAAAATTCACTAAAATATGTAAATTATTAAAACTCACAAAGTCGATCCAACAAGTTGCACATGTAATGGTATAGTAAGAACAATAAGTATATTAGTGTATATAAACTATTTTGCCAAATGTCCAAAAATAAAATTCTCAACTATTTTGTTAAACATAAAAAAGAAGAATGAACTATTCAAACTCATTATTTTTTGTATAGAATTTTTGTTGACTTCAATTTTTTTTACCAATAGTTGAATTGTTTTTATTTAAGGCAAATAATGAGTTTGACCATCACATTATTCATTGATTATAAGAAGTTCAAACAATGCTAAAATGTAATTTAAAGTTAAAACTTAAGAATGTTAAAAGCATTTGGAATATCTTGATAATGTACTATCTATATTTAAACTAGTCATGGTATGATTAACAGGTAAAAGAGTTCCATATTTTTCTCTAAACTATTTATCCAAACATAAAAAAGATGAATGAACAATTCAGACTTTGTATGGAATTTCTGTTAACTTTCAATTTTTTTATTATCAGTTGAACTGTTTTTTTTTATAAGGCAAATAATGAGTTTGACCATCACATTATTTGCATTATTCATTGATTATAAGAAGTTCAAACAATGCTAAAATATAATTAATAGTTCAAACTTAAGAGTATTAAAAGCATTTAGGAAATAAAAATATCTTGATAATGTATTCTCTATACTAACTGATTTACAGATAGATAAGAGAGTTCCAGATTTATTTAAATGTATGTAATATGAATAAATTAGCTATTAAATAAAAATTGTTGTGGCAAGTAAAATAAAAACATAAAAAAAGATGTAGTCTGCTTCCGTTTCTAAAAGAAACACACTTCATCATTGATATATATAATTAAGAATATGTACATGAATCTCTACTAAATCTAAAAACAATCTTCAAAGTGCAATGTTTTGATTTAGTAATAGACACAGAAGAAAAAGTGGCAGTGTTTAGATGTCAAACTGATGTTGGAAAAAGAAGTTAAAAACACAAAAACTGGCTTTTATGATGGTGACATGTTTTGTGAGAAAAATGAAGAACTAGATAATTTTGCCAACATGGATTTAAAACTCCATGAAAATGCTTGAAAGTCTTGATGCTATAATTAAGTTTATTGAATTCTAAATTTATTTATTGTCCTTTGCATTTTTCTATAATTCCAGTCTATGATATCAGGAGCTGAATTGATCAAAATTTACTTGTCATCATTAATTCAGCAAGAACATTTGAACAGTTAAGGTAATAATTATAGCCATTGAATCTGAAATAAACCTTAGACAAAACTAAAAGAATTTTCTAGGAAAAAAAAAATTATCTTGAAAGCTTTTTTATTAATAAAAAACAATATTAATTTATAATTTATTAATGTTAATTGATTTTATACTTCACCCCCCACCCTAAAGGGATGAGTCCCCAACAATATTTTACACATCTATGTTGATTTTTTTTCCTAAATAAAAATGAAATATTTTTTTCTAAATTATATTAGAATCACTAAAGCAAGTGTTTTTATAAATAATTATTTTTAAAAGATAATTTACATCTTTTGTTTGTTTATTTTATTCGCATGTATACAATTTTATATTAAAATTTGTTTAGTTGCGCATTTGATTCAGTACCTAAGCCTTTTTTTAAGCTCACATTTTTATTGCTTTACATACTACCATAGAGTTATAAAGTCTATAATAAACTTTGTACATCAAAATTCTGTAGACTTTGGCAGCGATCATGGCGCTCAGCAAAAAATGTTTTCAATTGACTAGCGCAATTTATAAGACTGGCCTTATCTGTCTATAAATTTATGTTGCTTCATATATATACTCTTGTGCATAGACTTTTTTTATTATTTTCATAATCGTTAAATGTTAAATCTTAAATAAAATAATACATAAAAAATTTTTTTCCCCATATGTCATAGCATCGTTCGGGACGCGAACCCACACCCGTCTGCAACCAACTACTTGCTTGCCCCGCGGGTGCGATGACCTCTCGGCTAACAATGCTTGACAATACATAAAAAATTTTAAATTGATTTTTAATAATAAATTGTTGCTTAGACAATTTATCATGTTATTTCAACTTAGTAACTTGTTTGATAATGTTAATAATTTAGATTATTTATTTAGGGTTTTTTTTTTCCAGGTCAAATATAAAAGCTGCAATTAGAACATAGTTTTTGTTGTTTACACTAATATGTTAATTCTATAAAACGGTGCTTAAACCCACTCACAACTTTTGACTTTGATAATCTTATTTTTGTTAGTGTTATTACTGTCTTATAAGTGATACTTTTTTATTGTCTTGTTTCTAAAGTAATGGAGGCATCATGATTAATGATTCTTCACCAAAAGTGACCACTTGTTCTTCGTCACATCACATGTAGGCAATCCTCTCCAATTTTTTTTTTTACTATTTTTGATTTTTTTGGATTCTTGGATTAAAAACTTTTGTCTTTTACCCTCGTTTCCATGACAACTAAAGTAGCAGATGTAGTATTTTAGATCTACCTAACCTTCTGGTCTTATTCTACAATATTGATTTAGTTTAAAAGATTTGTCTACAGCTATGACCGCTTTCAACATCTGCAACTGTCTTGGGTTTCAAGAATTTGGTCAATAAACAGCTGTTGCAGAGCTTTCTGTCTGAAGGAAATATTTATTTACAATCTTTTTTACTTCTGGATCTTTAGTAAAATCATGCAATTATTAGAAAAAATATTTTCTACTGATTCTTTTTTCCCTCAACTCTATTTTAATGAAATGAAATGAAAATTATTTAATGCTAAATGTCATTTCTTAAAATGATAGTTTTATAATTAATTAAAGAATAATTATAATCGCAAAGTTGTAAGTACAGTTTTAAATAATACACTTATATTGAATTGTTCTGATTGTGTTTTAATCTTGCTATATTTCATTTTTAAATAGATTAATTATTGTAATTAAATGTTCTATATTAGTTGTTGTTTTTTTATATTCAATTTGCAAATATGTATAAATATTTTATTTTACAAATAAATTCACTTATAAATTTGTAATAGATATTTTAAATATTTTTGTGAATATACTTTTGTGTATTTACATATGTATTCACTGTTTATTTTTCTCTATATGTTCTTTTCCCAAAAGTAAATAACTTAGCAATGGGATATTATGATCAAGCAATAACATGTGATTTAGAATGGTGGAGAGATTGGCAAACTCAAGAGCCAAAGATTCATGGATTGATTCTCAACAGAAAAAAGTAAAAAAAAAGTTTTATTGAATTTTTATTCTTTTCTATCACTTTGATGCTTGAACACCATTTGCTTCTTTTAGTAATTGATTATATTATTGTTGTTAATAACACATTTTATATTACAATACAAATATGAAAGATTGTTTGTTTGTGACTTTATAACTCAACAAATATTGAATCAACCTTGAAGAATCTTGCATGAATTTCTTTCTTTTTCTGTATAGAATTTTACTAGCATATACATTTTTGCTTTGTTTTAAAAAAATTGTAAGTTGCAATATAAAAATGCACAGAAAATCTATGTCATACCTGTTTTTGAATGATGACATGGCAGCACTGATTAAAATATTACAGAGTTGGAAATTTTTTTAAACAAAAATATAGTTTTTGGCCAAGCAAGATAAATATATTTTAAATTAATTATATTGCATTTGTATCACATATTTAATTTATTTGAATAATAACAATTTATATCAGTTGTAATATTGAATTTGATAAACTTTTAGGATTTTAGTTTAAATATATATTTAACATGCATTAAAATAAAATTTAAAATGGCACAAGTACAACAAGAGAAATACTATTGAATTTTATAAGCTTTTACTGTGAAATTGTTAATCTCCTGGGAATGTCTTTAAATATATTTAACACCATGAAAAGGTAAAATTTTAAAATGCTGCAGGTACAGCAAGAGAATTACCACTGAATTTGACAAACTTTTGCCATTTCCCTTTAAGTATATTCTCACTTGATAAAGTAAGTTTTAAATATATTTAATTAATATTTGAGAAGGAAAATTGTAAAATGGCATGGGTATTTATTTGATTTTAAAGATATTAACATCCATTAATCAACTAAAATACTAATATAGATATGATAATAAGAAATAGATTAATATAAGGAATAAAAAAATAAGGATGAGAGATAACATCATTTATGTAAAAAAAAATATCGACCATCAATAATTTATTTATTAAGCTGACTCTTCTACAGTGCTTTGTATATTACTTGAAACAATATTAAAAATTATCAAATAGAATAAATTATTTACTTTTAAAAACAATAGCAGTGTAATAAATTAATCTTCTGCTAAGTGCTTTATAAGTTATATACTTTTAACAATATTAAAAAGTTTTTTGTTGTGTTGAAAATGAGAATTCTTTCATTATTTTGCAGAATTCAATCTAGCTCTTATATAAATTTTGAGAATCTTTATTTTCTAACAAAATAAACATTAATTATTAACTAAGCCATTCTAGGCCATAATTTGGATTGTGTATTGTGAAAACACTGAATGCAGTTTTTGCAAATCATTTTTTCATTCACTTTTAATGCCCCCCTCCTCCCAACTCAATTTGCTAATAAAATCATGAATTAGTATAAATACTAAGTCATTAGTTTAAAAATCTGAAAATGGTATTAGCTTATAGAGCATACTTCACTTACCTTTTATTTATTTTCCAATCTTAAGGGTATAAAGAAACTTGCTTATACTCATTGTTCTGATTAAACCACAAAGAAATAGCAGTTTTCTGGACTTAATTTAAATATTTATAATTAATTTACCAAAGATTTCCATAATAATCAATAAAAAGTAAATTCTTTCATGTTTACATTTATATTTCTTTGAAATATTTTTTATTTTTAAAAATTTACATTAAATAAATGCTGTGATACACTAACCCCCTCCTCCATATATATATATTATGAACCATCAGAATTCAGCAGTGCCCATTTTTAGTGCTAATTTATTAATTATAAATGCAATTTTTGATTTAGAATTGCATTTAATAGATTTATGATTGTTTTATAATTATTTGTTCAGAGTCTAAGATCAAACTTGAAATAATAAAGATTTTGATAAGTGTAGTTGATCAAGAACAATTCATTACAGAATTCAATGTAATTCACATTAATATTATATTTGAAGCTTTAAATATGATTTTTTAGAATATTTTTGTTTGTAAATTTTGATTCTAATAAATCAAGTTGAATTTATTGAATGGTATTATAGAATAAATATTTTTTTGGGGGAAAATATTTGCAATGTGGAAAGACTAAAAATTTGCTTTCATGCATTTATTTTAATAATGATATTTATGAAGATGAAAAACAAAATATAGATATTTATTTGAATTGGATTGATTTGTATTCATATGCAATAAATGGTGCATGAAAAAAATATTTTATTGTATATATGATTATTTGGTTAAATTTCTTTTCCAATTGCAATAATATATTTAGTATAATGTAAAAAATATATATTTATTAAACTTATATATAGCTAAAGCCACCCATTAAGTTATTCTAAAAATTTTGTATATTAAATGTTCATACATTTTCTTCTTTTTATAAAAATGATTTTTTAATAATGTTTTACAAAAGTTGATGGAAAAAAAAACAATAACAAGAAACTAAGTTGTACTAACATGTTTGAAATAATGTTGAAAACTACAAGAAATGATGTATAAGATGACATTCATATAGTGCTCACATTTGTTTCTCTAAATTCCACTTCACTAAGTATGAAACTGACAATTCTGTGCTGATGAAATTTTCATTATATAAAAAGAATCATTAAAATATTTATTAAAGGTAAAAGACCTTTCTAAAGAACTGCCTAGTAGTGAAGAGTGATGATTTAATGTTTTTCTTCTAGCTTTAGTCTCTCCTTAGCTAAGAAAAGTTAGTAATTAGATGGCTGTCTGAGAAGAAAAATACTAAATCTGCTTCTAATTTACCCAAAGTAAATCTCAGGTTGTGGATATGGATTCACTAATTATACAAAGATTAATATAAATCTTAACTTAAAAAAAACAACAACTTCTGAATGATTTTTTTTCTAACAGTTACAAGTAATCTTTTTTTTTTTTTAATGAAAAATCTATTATAATATATCATATATTTGTTTATTATATTATAATTTTATTCATATAACTTTAAGAATTCTTGTGTTTATATGTACATATATTGAATGGAATATATACTCCCCTTTCAGGTTTTACTACTTATTCTGACAGTGTACACAAAAATTTGATTGCTGGTATTTATCATTGATCATTAATAATATGCATAGTCTCAAATATTTTTTTGAATAAATAAAAATGGTATTTTCATATATGCTATATCTTCATTATCACATCTTGTGTCATGTTATATATATGTTTATTATTAATATTTTTATCATTCCAATCTATTAGAATTGAAAGACTTATCATTCCAATCTAATAACTGAAACACTCAGGCTTATTATATACCTGTGTCTATATATGTAATATATAGGGTATATGAGCACAGACTTTCACACAACCCACCACTCTCCACACTATCTCATAACACTGATACACTTGAACACAAACACATATATATTGGTGATTATTTATCTTTTCGACATATATGTGTTCAAGTGTATCAGTGTTATGAGATAGTATGGAGAGTGGTGGGTTGTGTGAAAGCCTGTGCTCATATACCCTATACATTCCAATCTACTAGAATTGAAAGACAGATTCTCGGATTGATCACTTTGGTCACTTTCGAAAACGTTAGAGATAATGTTTTGACTATTTAACTTTAACTAAAACTATTAGTTTATAAAAAGATTATAAAAAAATAAATAATACGTTACTTTTATATTTAGCAATGTATTTGTGGCAAACATTAGGAAACTATCGCTCGGTCACAATGTCATTTTACCTAGTTAATTCCATCTGCCTTCAGACTGAAGTAATTTATATGGAAGCTTTTTATTTAATTAGTCATAAATGCTATACAGACAACCATTTATTTTTTTAAGCATTATTTTTTAACTAAAATCTGATATTTTTTGAAAAGTTTGTTATTGTTTTAAATACAGTACTTCATTCAAAAACCCTTTAAATAGAATAATAAAAAAATACAAATAAAATTTTTGTAATTCCTTTTGAAATCTTCCTCTTTCTCTAATCTCTTTTGAATATTATTTATTTACGCACGAAATATCAAATGATAAAAAATAATATTGCAATTTTCAAGTTAATAAAAAATATGTATTTTCTTTTAGTACTATGAATAATAACAATAATCTATTTTGTTTTTATGACTTCAAAATTCTATTTCAGTTAACAATTTTGAAATTGTATTGGTTGATAGCTGTCATAAATATTATGGAGAAGAGATAAATTTAGTTAAATGTCTTTTAATTTGTTTTATATTTTTTAAAACCTTTTTGGCATATTTTCTATTTCATTGGTTGTGGTAATTTGACTAAGTTATGGAATAAAAAATATGTTTCACTTTTTTAAAAAACAAAAACAAAATAAAGTTAAAAATAAATTCTTATATTTCTGTTCACTAAGTCGATGCGCAGGAATTATATGTAAGCATGTATGAGTAAATCTACATATAGCATATAGTAACATTTACGGCTTTTCTGAACATATATAAATGAAATTAAAATTTATGGAGATATCTTATTAAAAACTATTTTTTTTTAAAAAGATTTTCATAAAGAAATTTATAAAGCTATTTTTGTGAAATACAAAATTGTTTATTAGTGCATATTTAACAATGGATAATCTTATTTGAACTAATCATCTTCAAATTAAAAAAAAAATTTTAAAGAAAAAACCTGATAACTTATTATAAATATATATAGAATTAAATATCATTTTATATTGTTTTGTATTTTTTTAAATATATATATATCTAAACTAACTCTAGATATTTAAAAATTAATTATATATTTTCTCTTTAAAAACACAGAGAAATTGCTTTTGGAATTATATATTTATATATCAAAACAATATGTGATATAATAATTTTTTTATTTATTTATAAAACGAAAGTTTCCAATCTCACATATTAATAGCCTGACAACTATTAACAGTACTGCTATTTCCCACTAGTGCTGTTTTTAAGAGTTAATATGTGCCAAATTATGATGGAAAACTGTCCATCTCAAAAAACTGCTAAGTAACTAAATCCTGACCTAATTTTATTAAATCTTAATAAATTTATATCAAATGAATAGATTTTATTTTTCATTATGAGAAATTGAACAGGGTACTTGTTAGTGTAATAATTTTTGTTAAAGATCAGTGGAAGGTGATTGTAACATTCATGGCAATGAATTAATATCTTCTTGTTTATCAGTCTGCCACTTAATACATTAACTTTTAATAGTAATCATACCTTAAACTTAATTTTAAGAAAGAGAAATACCAGAGTTTATATGAAAGTAATTTGTACTTTCTAAAATTGAAGTCAGCATTACATCGATTGTGTGATAATTAATTACCATTATACATTACTAACAAAGCCAATTGTTTTAAATAATAAACAACTGTAAAAGAAAAATCAATATAAAATTACTTTATTTATTGTTCTACTTTTATTTTCTTTACCTAAATAATTTATGGTTTTATGAATTTTTTTTTTTAAAAAATAAACATTTATTACTAGAGTACTCTATATTTAGGGTGAAAGCCCACCTATTACTTTTTAAAAAAATTATAATTTTATTATTCTTGTACCCAATAATCAAAGTTGTTTTTGGAACTTGGAATAATGATTGTAAAACAACTCTTGTATTCAATGTGTGGAAAGTTGTCAGAATTAAATCTGTTTCTCTTGGTTTTTATCTCAATTCATTTCACTGTCACTCAATGTATAATGTATCAGAATCTTTTTATAAAATTAGTATGGAATTGATAACATTTATACAAACTGAGTAATTATTTAGAGTATTACTTTTTTGTTTTAATTTTGTCAAATTGTTTTTTAAAATATATGAACTTTTAAGCAGTACCATAAGCCACATTTAGCACTATAGAGAGATATTGGTAATTATTACACAGTTGTTCTACATAATAGAACATATCATGTCGAGCCACCAAAACTCTACTGAAGATAATAATCAATAAAGTTAACATTTCCAAAACAAAGAAAATACTGAAGAAATTTTATACTTACTAATAATGAATATGTAACGCTTTTTTTTTTTTTTTTAAAAAAATATTACAAACTACTGTCAATGTTGTTGTAAAATTTAATGCATAATTTTATAATAATACAATGCAAAGTATACATTTACATAATTTACTAAAAAATAATATATTATTGAATAATACAAACTTCCATAAATTAATAAAAGATAATGAAGCCATAATTTGTTAATAATTTCTTAAAAAACAACACAAATTTGCATAATTTACTAAAAAGTATTACAAATTAATGAACATTTAAAAAAAAAAAAACATTAAACATTATTACTGGTGGTAAGTGGCATAATTTATTAAAAAAATACTAACAAATTAAGTATTTATAACTTAGTAGTGTATATTTTTAATACATTATAGAAATTTTTATAATTTGTACTATATTATAAAATTAGTCCTTTAATGGTACAATTGCATTCATTGTCATACAAATGCTAGTAGTAGATATTTATTTGGAATACAAATTATCAATTTGAATTTTTATCAAAAATGTTTAGTACAAAAACTGTTTGTTTCAAAAATTATAATAAATAGGGAAAATCATTTGTGATTTTTTTTTTAACCACAAATTCTACAAAATAGGAGTGATTTATTTTTGAGTTTTTTTATTTATTTATCAATTAGAATCTTCAGTATAGCTTTGGTGACTCTACCTGGTATGTATAACTCAAATCTGTTAGGTAGAATGTATGGGAAGTATATATTGAAATGTGCACCAGAACTGTGATTCTTAATAATTCTGCTGAAATAAAGTCATGTCTATCCACATTAATACTGTGTAAGTTGAATTTATTGTAAAGATAATGTTATTTTTTATAATAGCTGTTAAACTTATAAATGTATAATATATAACTCTTAGGTGCTTTTAATCAAAATATGAAATTGAGATTCATCGTTATTATAATACATTAAATCAAAGATATTACATATATACTTATTAAATGTATTATTTTTTTTATTATGAACAAACACATTTATTAATATATTCTGGAAAAGTAATAAATAATTTTAAACATAAACTTTGTTATACATACAAGCAGATAATACTTTTGATTTGATCTAGTAGAATATATAAATGTACTCTCACTATTTATTTAACTTTTTATTTTATTATATTAGAATTAATAAGTAAATACATAAGTATATGCAGGAAAGATTGAAATCTAATCAATTTTATTTTTTGTAAATCATTATTGATTGCACTTTTTGTTAAATTTTTATATGTTATAGTATAAAATAAAATTTGAAGCTTCTATTTAGATAAAAATATCACTCAAAAATGAGCAGTGAAATTACTAGTATATTAGATTCTGGAGATTTGAAAAAATTTTCTGAGTTGTCATGCTTCTCAATATCATAACCTAATACAGATTTGTGTAAACTAAGAATTAATAACCTATCCTCAAAGTGAAATCTGTTGTTCATTCATTATTGTTATAGATGCTTGCTTGTAAATGGAAAAGATGTTATACACATATTTATTAAATGAGTTGCACTTTATTTGTGTTAGTTGTTCCTAATAAAGAATTTTTGAATTATAATTAATAATATTGGGGGCATTGTAGTTGAATAATAAATTTTGTAAAACTGCAAAGTTATGTCCTTGTATTTAATTGATTGGAAATTATGTAAAGTCGAATTAATTTTAATTTCATGTTTAAGTGTAATCAATGCAGCTGGTATAGTCGATAAAAATGAAATTAATTTCACTCTTGTTTGTGTAAATAGTTATATTCACATTTGAATAGTAATATTTAAAACAAGTTACATAATTAACAACCATGTATTTACTTATTTCACACATTCACATAAAATAAAAAGCATCATCAATTTATGCATGTATACATATAAGAGTTATGTTTGATAAATATGTATGACATCTTTCATATTTTCAAGAAAAATAATTTAACATTTGCCTTACAACAGAAAAAAGCAAAAAAAATTGCTAAATTATTTTCAATATTTTATTGCAATATTATATTTTTAAGAATTATGAAACAAAAAAATACCCTTAATATTATATAATTTTTAAATATTGAGGGATATAATTATTTATATAAATAAAATGAATAATTTATCAATTGTGATTGATAGCATTGAAGATTACAGTAATTAAAGAAGAGATTTCAAAGTAGCAGAATTTAATTCTGTGCTCTCATGTTTTATTTGTTATTTTTTGAATAGTTAACAATTAAATAATATCTAACAAATTTTAGTAATCTTTTTTCATGGATGAGTGAAAGGTCAAATATATTTTATAAATAAACTGAATATCATATGAGCATAATATATACTGCATTTATTTACATTTTATATATGTCATACATTTTAATTTATTAAATATATAATAATTAGTTTAAAAATATACTAAAAGTCTAATGATATTTTATTATTCCCATTTGACTTCTAAATTACTGCTAACTTGCAAATTTGTTATAGTTGAAAATATGGACTTATGGCTAATTGGTTTTTTTGATTTTGTTTTTATTATTGAACCATGAAAAAAAAAAACTTTTTTAGATTTCAAATTGTTAAAAGATAAAAAAAAATTGCACAACACATGTGCAATATTAATAAAAAAAGTTGTTTTTTTATTTATAAACACAAAAGCTCTGAAATTAATGCCAAATATTCATTACTAGTTATTTGGAAATAAATTAAAGAAAAATATTCTCTATTTTCTTAAAGAAATGTAAGAATGATTCAAAATTGAAGATATATTGCTGAGAGGGGAAGAAGTAGCAAGACATTATCTTTTTAAAAGAAAGAAAGTTAATATTAGTTTTATGTTTTTTATTCATAACTTGTTTTATTTTTATTTTTTGTATTTATTTAATTTACATATTTATTTATGCTTTTATATAAATATATGTACAGTATAGTACAATAATAATATCTGTATTTTGATGTAACTATTTTATCAATATATAAAAGTAAATACAGTAGTTTATTGTGCCAACTTTTCAGATCTAGAGTTATGGACTGATCAAATTTCTTCATTCACTGGCATTATTCCACAGATATGCAATTGAGAAATACTAGTTTTGATTTCAGAATATCATGTTGTGTCATTCTAATTACTTTCTGATAATTTTTTAAAATCTAAATATTATTTTTTATTAGGCAAAACATTCATATTAGATACGATATTTTAAAGTAATTTTTATTAAATTAATGAATTATAGGAAATATTTATACTGAAAAGAAAGTATATAAATCTGCTTTTTATTAAGTAAATGTTTAACAAATGCCTTATAAGCTATTGAAAGTTGAAACCAACTTCTTATTTTCTTCAAATTGTGTATTTTTTTTGTTAAATGAATCAAAAAAATCTTAATAAGAATATTTTATTATAATAGAACATTCATTTAATTTTTTAACAGTTTTAGGAAAATAGTAAAGAAGAGACTGATAGAAAGAGGAAAATACTACTGCATTAAGTTAAGATTGCATTTACTTTTAAAAATGAGAAGACTGTATATGTTATCACTGCAGGCTATTTACATGTATAGATTTTCTATTTCAACTACCAACAAATTTTTAGTAATGCATTCTGAACCTGCTTCTATTTATTATGATTTCTAAAAATCAAATGCTAAAATAAAAACTATATTGTATAATAATATAAAAATCTACATTTTTATACTTTACTATTATTTTTATTTAAAACTGAGATAATAAATATTAATACTGAGAATAAAAATACTTTTTATATTTTGTAGTATTATTTTTTAATGAAGACAATTTATTAATGCTAATTTGTGGCAATTTAAATTATAAAAATGTATTTAACCTTCCCACTGCTGCAGACATCATATTTACTTTTTATGCATTAATTAAAATATATAATAATAAACATGAAAAATTAAATGCTTTATAAAGTTAACATACTACAGAAAAAATAAAGTTAAGAAGATATGCAATTATCATAAAATAAAATAAAGAAAGAATTTAAACATTTAAAAAATATTTATTTCATTATTTATTTATAAATGTAAATCTGTATGATTTAAATATTACGTTTTTTTTTTTTTCCTTTTCTAACAAAATAAATATTAAATTATATACTATTTTATTTTTCAAGTATTTATTTAATAATGACAGTGATAAAGATGGAGAATTGAATTTGGTTATTTTATATATATAAATATACATATTGTAACTATATATTTAAGCCCTTAAGAGTTAAATGTCACTTATAATGATAATTTAAAAAAAAAATTTTTTTTCTTAAATAAGACTAAGCTTGTTTTTAGTTAACTTTGTTCTAATTAAGTTTTATAGCTATTAATTAAATGTCCCAATGATAAATATGCTTGTTAATAATCATTAAAAAATACTATTACGTTTATTTCTAGGGCATAGAATTTCAATTTAACAGTTCTACTGTTTTAAAATATACTAAATAAATTTATGTAGAGATTTGGCATTTATAGTTTATTAAGTATTTTATAGTTTATTCAATGGTAAATGCCTTTAAAAATAATATTTAAAACAATGTCTTTTAGGAGTTTAATTAAAAAAAACCCACCATTATTCAATTTTAAAATACTATTATAAATATTATATCTCCCCCTCCCCCTTTTTTTTTTGGGAATAGTAAAATTGTCTTTTAAAATATTTCCAATTTTAAAATATTACACAAAAATCTTATTTTTAAACAATAACCATACACATATATATTTATACACATGTACAGTAAAAACATAATTATTGTTCACCTAGTTACATCCTAAATATAGAGATAAGTAATGTTATTTTGATTTCAAAAAAATATGTTTTTGAATTTAAGTATTTTAATTTTAATCTGTGACTTTTAAAACATGACACTAAATTTTATCATATATTGTTTTGAAAAGAAAAATGAACTCTGAACTTATTTTTAAATGTTAAAATAAAATAAGTCACAAATTATTATTTTGTCTGTTGGTGTACTTTACAATAATTTAACATCAGACACAACAAGATAAAATTAGATAAGTTATCCTAACTCATATAAAAATGTCTTTTTTAATGAGTCAAATAATCTTTAGAATAAGATGTCACAACAGATTGTGTATGATTTTCAAAATAAAAGGAAAAATGAAACTGAAAACATTACTCTGTATAGTGATGTGTTTTATAATGACTTAAATTAGACATAATAAGATAAAGTGATAGAAGATATCAATTGATGATATTAAAAATGAACAATTTTATGAGCAATAAATAAATGACTTAAATTTATATATATATAAACATAGTCAGTGTATGACTAGAATGGTACATTATCCCCACTATGACTAAAAAAAATTTTTATACCACTCCTTAACATACAAGGATCAACCTACTTAAGATTTTTAAAGATAAATATGACATTTTGCAGTATGTCTGTAAGAAATCTTGCTTTTTAGAAGCAAAATGATAATCTTACTGTTTAATGAAGGATACACAACATTTAATATTGTTATAAAGATTTTGCAAAATTTTAGCCTATATTTTAAAAATAACTTATTCTAAATATTTGAAAGATTCGATGTCAGAGACATTTTATTAGTTATAAATAATCACTTTTATTTTTTACTACAGTAAAATATTTGAGTATTGTCATGGTTGGATTAATGCTATTATGAATTAGCATAATATTAAATAATAAAACATTTTGCTTATACTAATATTTAGTATAGCTACAAAATAACAAGTACGAGAATTGAAAATGTTAGATGGAAATTTTATTTATCAATATTTTGTAGTTTATATGCTTGAAATACATTTAGTTCCTTAAGAAGTTGTTTACTTTTTGTTATAAATAAAAGATAATGAAAGAGATTTTAAATTACTTGGTATTTGTAATTTAAGTCTGTGGTGGCACTCAGGTAATGATGGATGCATATAGTATAGAGATGATGGGTACAGTTATGATTTATTATAAAAAAAGATGTTTAGAAATTAAATAAAATTTAAAAAATCACATTTGATTATCAGAATTATTTTAAAAATTAGATTTTAATCAAAACAAAATGCTGTCACATCATCAAACATCAGGAGGAACCAATTCAATTTGAAAAATGAACAAAATCTTCTTTGTTTGATGTTTGTTTTCTAACAAATTATTTTTGATAACTACTAAATTTATCAATTTATGCTTTAAAAGTTTAATTTTTTTTTGTAATTTTTACAATATCACTAAATATTATAACAATCTGCTGAATAACCTCATTTCTAGACAACTGTATTTCCTGCGACTGTAATCTCTATAGTAACAATATTGTAAACAAAGGCAAAACTCTCCATACAGTAGTGCCACCCTGTGCTAACCAGAGTAATCAATAGATGCCAGAAGGCTTGTGCATAAAATCCCTATTTAGTGCCTACTCATCCAATATCCCCAGACTAGTTTCTGGCTTGTGACCATCATCAGTGAGGAACCTTGGATCTGAGAGCACTGCACCTAGATCTTAGGATCTAATGCAACCCTCCAGCAAAAGGTGGCTGCTGGAGGGTTGTATTAGATCCTAAGATCTAGGTGCAGTGCTCTCAGATCCAAGGCTCCTCACTGAAGATGGCCACAAGCCAGAAACTAGTCTGGGGATATTGGATGAGTAGGCACTAGATAGGGATTTTATGCACAAGCCTTCTGGCATCTAATGATTACTCTGGTCAGCACAGGGTGGCACTACTGTATGGAGAGTTTTGCCTTTGTTTACAACAATTATGTGCTAGTATGAGATGGTCATCATGTGATGTTTAGTGGTTTAACACCAATCCTGCCTAATAGGATAGTGGTGGCTATGGTTGTTTAAGAGCCAAAGACACCAAAATGTATGGGTGCTGAATTGAGTTCAGACCCATATGACTATATAAGCTATTGAGCTTAGATTGAAAATATTTTTGTGTTTTCAATTTCATTCTTATAATTTTGTAGTAAAGTAGAGTTAAAAGGTGGCTGCTGGAGGGTTGCATTAGATCCTAAGATCTAGGTGCAGTGCTCTCAGATCCAAGGCTCCTTACTGATGATGGCCACAAGTCAAGAACTAGTCTGGGGATATTGGATGAGTAGGCACTAGATAGGGATTTTATGCACAAGCCTTCTGGCATCTATTGATTACTCTGGTTAGCACAGGGTGGCACTACTGTATGGAGAGTTTTGCCTTTGTTTACAACAATTATGTGCTAGTATGAGATGGTGATCATGTGATGTTTAGTAGTAACAATATTAGAAGAATATATTTTTTTATATTTAAAAATAAAATGTTTCTGTAAAAAATAAATATATAATATTTATTTTTAATAATTATTGCATAGTTACAATACAAATATAATCATAAACTATCCAAAAAATCAAGGTTTCAGACCATCGTAATATTTTCTCAAAGTAATGTCACAAAGTTTGAGATTGAAAAATATATAAAAGATACCCAGTATTGTGGAGTTTGAGATAATTTGAAGAAATGCACATTCAATTTTCCTGCCATGTTTTGAATTTTTTTGTATTTAAAGTATTAGAAAATAAATATACATGAATTTTTAAGCTGTAAAAAAAAAATTTGTAAAATTTTTAGCAGATGAAAAATACAAATTTAACTTCTAAAAATCTCCAACACAGCTCCAATGCTTTGAAATATGTATAGGTTAATAGATATTAGAAAGCAGTGGTAATCTATCATTGATGATGATCAGATATCTATTTCTCTGGGCTACTTAATAGATAAACTGATTCTATATAGTAAATGTATTTATTTAAATGTGTTGTGATCTTAATTTTTAAAAAATATATTTGTAAGAAATCTTTTAATTAAAACAGTTATTGTTATCGTTAACTGACATTACAAATGGAATTACTTTTTTTATTTCAATTTAATTGAAATATTTTTATTCATTTCAGTTTTACTAAAAACTGAACTTCATTTTATTTGATCTGTGACTGTTGTAATAAAGATTGATTTACTATTAATGGGTGATGCATTTACTTTCATATTAATTTGACATGAATTTTTATTAAAGAAAGGCAAAAAGATAGAGCTGTAAAATCAAAATATATAGTAAACTAAAATAAGGATATTCTTTTTATATTTAACTCATTTATAGTTGTAAATAAATGATTTCCCTTAACTCAGTTTAATATGTATATTATGATGAATTGAGATATTACTTCATTCCTATGAAATATAGTTTAAAGAATTGATTTAGTACATTTTTTTATATGCAAATCAAATAATAACCAGGTGACAATTGAAGCCATTCTTTATTGGGATATGTGTAGAAAATTAATATTTATATTATTTTTTTATTATTATATTGTAAATATGAATTTAATGTAGTATTAATTAGTACATAGAGTTATTTATACAATAATTTCCTTACCAATTCAAAAGATGAATTACAGAATCATCTTAATATTTTAAATTCAACATATAAAAACTTTGTTTTATTAATTAATTAAAAAAAAATAAAGTTCTTTATTAATCAATGATTGAAGGAAAATTCTCAACAACTTTTAGCTTGGATGATTATCAACTTGAAAATGTAACTTAGTTTAAATGCCTTGGTAATTTTATAAGTAAAAAAGTGGACTTAGATATTGGTGTACAACACAGACTCCAATGCACTACTACTGCTTTTAATTAATGAATTATAAGCTAGAGTATTTATTTCATCACTGGTAAATAACTACTGCAACTAAGTTAGCTATATATAGAACTGTTATTTTATCTAATTTATTGCATGAACACCCTATTGGATGCAATATCAAAGCATTGGAAATTTTTATTTAAGAATGCTCGTATAATTTTTAAAAATATGATGGCAGGATCATAAAACCAATTGATATGTTTTTCAGCTTACTGAATGTGATACTATCAAATTCACTATTATAAAATCATCCCTCCATCAGATTGGCTATGTAAAATGAATAAACAATGAAAGCCTTGCTAAAAAGGTATTTTATGGTGAACTTGAGTGTGATGCCATCTAAGAATTTATCTCAAAGACATTCTATGGCACAGAATAAATACATTGGATAGTTACAATTAGACATAATATTGAAGTATTTTAGAAACTAAAATTTTCTGCTGAAAAAATGAAAAGACAACATTGTAAAATATCAATTAAACAGAAGAATGGACCAGCATGTTCTATATGTGGATGCACTTATAGTTCACAGATTGTTTTATTTAATCATTGTCAACTCATTTTGAGAATGATTTTTTCTCTTTTTTCTTTTTTTTTTTTTGAGTTGGAATGGCCATACTCATTTACAAAGTGATTGTTTATCAGTGTAAAACAGGGGTGGAGAACCTTTTTTTATGCCAAGGACCATTTGGATATTTAAGATATCATTCATGGGTCTTAGAAATTATCAACATAAAAATTACCCTATTATATTCAATCAAAAATTTAACTAATTTACCATAATCATTAGTGTGGGGAACCTTTCCAACAGGTTCATTTTTACTTTATTTTAAACCAGGGTTATAGTTTTTTTGTGAATTAAAAAAAAACGTCATTATTAAAACAAATGCAAAACTCTTCATACAGTAGCACCACCCAGTGCAAGCTAGAACAATCAATGGATACAAGAAGATTTGTGCAAAAAATCCTTATTTAGTGCCTACTCATCCAATACCCTTGAACTAGTTTCTAGCTTCTGATTTTTATCAGTGAGAAGCCTTGAGTCTGAGAGTACTGGATCCAAATCTTAGGATTTAATGCAACTCTCCAGCTGCCACCTTTTACATTTTGAATTAACTATAAAGCTATGAGTCCAAAATAAAACATATTTTCCAATCCAAGCTCATTTACTTGTATAATCATATTGATCTGAAACCGGTTTTAGATCAAAATGATTATACAAGTAAATGAGCTTGGATTGGAAAATATGTTTTATTTTGGACTCATAGCTTTACAGTTAATTAAAAATGTAAAAGGTGGCAGCTGGAGAGTTGCATTAGATCTTAAGATCTATGTGTAGTACTTGCAGATCCAAGGTTCCTCACTGAGAAAGTCACAAGGACGAGTAGGCACTAAATAGAGATTTCATGCACAAACCTTCTTGCATCCATTGATTATTCTGGCTTGCACTGGATGGTGCTATTATGTAGAGTTTTGCCTCTGTTTTAACAGCTTATGTAAGCATAGGAAATAGTGATAATGGAACATACTTATTATTGATGACTATTATACATTTCAATTTGCCTTGTAATTATTCTTTGTGACTGATTTATATTCTCAAATTTCTTTTTATGTTCTGGGAAGATTAATTCCATAGTAGTTAGGATGCAGTCTTTTATAAACTTCCCTTCAAAAAATGGTTTTGAATCTTATGCTTTTTTTTAATAACTTGCTTTCACAGAATTTTTTGACATTTGTTTTTATAAAATATATCAGCCACTTGATAAAACCCTTTTTCAAGTTTTCTATTTTAATATTGTTTTCTTCTCCAACATTTTTTTTTTTGTAATCAGAATATTTTGATAAATAGTTCCTCTTAATATTTTATTATTAGCTAAGTATTTTCCAGACATAGAGACATATTGACGTATTATTTCTTTTGAAATCCTCAATTTTCTGTATTTTTTTTTTTTTATCATACTTGGAGTAGCCATCCTAATAATAATAATAACAATAATAACAACAACAATAACAGAAATAATAAAAAATGCACTAATATTATAATAAAACAAAATAAAATTCTAGTTTTATTTTTGCTAGTATAAGTTTTTTTTCTTCATGTGTCATAGCATCGGCCAGGAAGCGAACCCTCTAACACGGGTCAACTGCTTGTAAGGCAGCTGTGCTGACCTCTCGACCACCAAAATGTTCTCTGGGTTATAGATTAAATCTGTAGTAAGATAGACTAGATAATATAGATAATTTGTTGAAATATTGCATGCACATATGGTAGAATGAATTAGAACTATTTTAAAAGTTGGAGAGAGAAAAAGAAGTAGTTGAGAAAATAAACTCTTAATTCAATATTTTCAATATGTACATGTTTAAATAGAATCTTTATACTGAGCCATTTTATATACAATTTTGAAAATGTCTAGTCTGGATTGAGAACTTTCAAAGTCTGGAATTGGCTTAAGGGTCCCTGTTGTAAAAAAATGGAAATTAAATACCTGCATGTAGTTTTTGTATACATAATTATTTATGTAGGAGACATTTTTTGAAGTTATTTTTTTATTTATCACTATGTTATAATTACAAATGTTAATTTGTTGCAGTGTTGATAACTCATTGATATTTAGGATTATTTGTATAAAAATGAATAATTTTTAAAACTTTTTAATTAGTATAAATTAATTAGTTCTATAAATCATAAACTAATATCAAGCTATTATTTCTAGAGATATCACCCACACCTGAAAAATGTTTACCAAAAAATCCCTTTTCTTTCTAAAAACTTTTTATTTCCATGAATTCATATATTTCAATAAAAGTTTTTAGAAAAAAAGAGGATTTTTTGGTGAACATTTTTCATGTATGAATGATTAATTAGAGCTGCATTTTTTAAAGAAACAAGGAGTTTTTTTTTATTTATTTATTAATAATGATTATAATGATACTGTTTTTTAAATGCTAGAGATATCTTATTGTTACTTCTTACATAATTAATTTTAGATATCTTATTGTTACTTCTCACATAATTAACTTTATTAATAAAATGTATGCAATTATAAAATGCTACTTAAATAATGGTAAATGTAAACTGTATTAAATGTATAATCCTAATGCTTTTTCAAGGGTAAACATTATATTATTATCCATAACTATATATAATAAAATCCTCCCAATTTTAACTACTCTTGTTCTAAATGTGCTCTAATTAATACTACAAATTTTCTGTTCATTACTAAGTATCTTTTTTTACAAAAATCCATCAAATTCTTGTTGAAACTATAGTCATAACAATTCACTTTCTATTTCTAAATTATATTAAATTGCTTCCAAAATGTATGTGATACCTGTGCACGTATATCTACATGTCTACATTCATAAATCATTGTCTGTTTTTTTTAAAAATGAATAAAAAAGTAATACTAAACCATTGGCTTCTACATTTCCTATGCTGGTGTAGGCCACTCATATCACAATTGGATTTGTATTTTATTTTTATACTTATGGACCCTATTATTTAGATAATAATAGCTAATTAGATGGCTACATGACTTGGCTATAGGCTAGCTACTTAGAAAAAAAAACCACTAAGCTTGCTTGTGACAAAAAATTTCTTAGCTTTACTTGATTTATAATCAAATTATCAGATCATTGACATGGCAGTTGGATACATTTGCCACTGTACCATGGGGCTTTAATTATATAAATAGAAAGTCATTAAGAAATAAAAATAACAAATGCAAACAAAATTCACTAACCACAATGTGAAATATTGTTTAAACAAAATTAGAAGTGCATCTGACTGAATGTGCATTGAGATATACCAATTGAATATTCAGATAGCTCCAGTAAGTTACAAAGGGAAAGTAATATATTTCTCTAATTATAGCTACATAACTGCAAATTTCTTTATATTTGTTTACACATCTTTCTTATATGAAAAATCCTTTAGTATTACAATTTATTAGCCTAGTATATCAGTTATTTAAGAAGCTAGAAATTTTTTTAAGTAGCTAAAAATTGGCAAGTATGGTCAGAATTTTTTTTCTGTAACCAGGTCATAATTAATCTAGCTATATTTATATATTAATAGTGCATATTTTTAGATGGTGAAGAAAGAAGAAAAATTACAATATTTCATCTGACTATGTCTACTTTAATATTTCTAAGTTCTTGGGGTATTATTATTATTTTATCCATTTAATCTGCACACATACTATTTCTTTTTTAATTAAATATTCTCACAAATGTTTTTGATTCTCATCTCTCTTTCAGTCTATATCATTTTTAATCTAAGAAATTAATCATACTGTCTCTTAGAACAGATAATTGATGGTAATGGCAATAGCCATGTCAGTTGCATATTTTAAAATTTATTAATTGTTGGAAGTAAGTTGAGCATGATCATGAATGGCCATGTTTCCCAAAAATATTGACTTACAAATCTGGTAATACAATACACAATTACAATTTATTGATGGGTACTCTTTTGAATAGCACTTATTATATTTTTATGGTTATTTAAATTAGACAGTGGGTTTATTAAGTTTGAAGAAGTTTCATTATAAAGAGCTCAGGAATACATTTAACCTCTCAAAAGTATTTGAATATGATACATTAAAGATTCACTATTAAATTTCTAATCAAGTATATAATTAGAAAGCAGTAATATAGAAAAAAAAACAAGAAAAAAAAAAGCATTATCAGTTGGAGTTATTGAAAATATGACATTCAAACTGGTGGAATCCAATTAACTTTTTATTTTTTTAAATTGTTTTTGTAAAATCATTATTCTTCTATACTTAGCTATTTTATTACTGGAAATTTATTACTCGTTAGGAAGAGTAAAAATTGTGTGAGTATATATATATATAAAGACAATCCAAGTAGAGAATTATGAAACCTTGTGGATTAAAGAACTCTGATGTCCATATCTCCGAATCTTATGGTAAAGAAGTTGTGTATAGGGAGGGAAGAAAAATTTGAAAATACTGAACGCTGTTATGATTGGTGTGATAAGATAATGCAATATAGTCTAATTTTTCATATTTCTAATGTTCTATTTAATGTTGATCTGATCATAAAGATTGCGATTTTTTTGAATAATTTTCTAAAGAATTCAACTAATTGAAATTTTTTTAAAGTAATAAAATTTAATAACTATATTTTTTTTTTACCATTTTCAAGCATTCTATGAAATTAATTTTTTTGTAGTCATTTTATATATAAGCAAAGTATATCATTAGATACTGAGAAGTTGATATTGATTCTTGGCAATCATATTAATAATATTTTGTTCCTTCGTAAAGTTTTCAATAAATTAAAAATTGTTTTCTCTCAAGCTAGTTGAAATGCGAATTTGCTTTTGATATGATTGGCACCAACATCTTATATTGTTGCTGCCTAATATATATATATATATTGATAATATTTTTAAGAAAATATAAAGAAAACAAAAATAAGGAGGGGGGAGTTAATAATGTTAAGAAGCAAGTTGTACAAATAAAACTAAAATCTAGGTCAAATGAGAGAATTAAAATGAGAAGAATGATCAACAGTTTAAAAAGATTACACTTAACTATAGTATCATAGATTTACTAGCTCTGTACACTGATTATTATCCTATAGTAAAATAACTTAAGTAATCTGTTGCATGTCAGAGATTTTTTCTGATTTTCCACAAAAAAATAATGGAGAAGATATTACAAGTTGTTCATATGCTGTTTGAAGATACTTTAATTTTTTTATGGTTTTATTTTTTAGTTAAGAATAAGTAAATGTCTATTTGATGTTCATTAACTATATAGCTACATTAGTTGGGGATCATATTTCTAAAAAAGAAAATTATGTAAGCTTACTATAAAATTCTCATATATCTAAAAAAAATCCTCATGTGTCATCTGAAAAGTGGTAAACAGATGCACTAACCATTACACAATGAAATGCTTCCAATATAATATTAGAAAATTTATATCTAACTGCCAAGGTGACAGTCATAGTTTATATGGAAGGCAAATTTAGATAATAATGGTTAGATTGAAATTTCATTCATAATAGATAACAGCACCACCTTGAAATTGGCTTAACTTATTATTTCCAATGGAGTTACTAAAAATTCATTTTAAAATAACTTTATGAATGACCAACATCTTTGTTAATATGAACTAATAAAAAAATTCTATTCTCTGTCATATCTTTCTAATGGATATAATCAATTTCACACTCTTTAAAATACCTTTGAGATAATTCTTATAATGTAGACAGAGTCTGTTTTTCTCATGAAAACTAAACTCAAGTTTAACATAAAACACTCTTTTAGGTCTTATTTATTCATTTTACATTGATAACAGTATGATTTTACAATAGAGAACTCTATAGTATCACATCCAGCAAATTGAAGAACATATTGATTAATTTTATGATCTTGGCCATTGTATTTTTAAAAGTTTATGGAACATCCTTAAATAAAATTTTTCCAATGCCTTTATAGTGCTTTGATAGGGTATCAAAACTTCAAATTCATAGAATAAATTAGATTTTAAAAAAAAACAAAACAGTTCTATACACAGCTAAATTAGTTGTAGTAGTTATTTCCCTATGATGAAATACTCTCTATTAATTTGTTAAAAGCAGCACAAGCACCCTGGAGTCTGTATTGGACCACAACACCTAAGGGCACTTTTCCACTTATAAATCTATCAAACTTTTAAAATTGCTTTACATTCTCAAGTTGATAACTATCCAAGTTAAAAGTTGCTGAGGATTTTTCTTCTGTCACTGGCTGATAAAGAATTTAAGTTTTTATTATTATTAAATAGTCTTTAAATGTTGCATTCAAAAACTACTTGATGACACGATAGGCAGTTAAAGTCATTGATAGATATAATGTATCTACATAGGAAATGCTTTTTTTAATGAACCGGTTTTCCATCAAATCATCTTTTTAATTTTTCTTTCACGTTTTTATATTTAAAAAATGGCACTGTTTATTTTTACATGGGAGAGGGAGTAAATTTAGCGCACCGGTTGATGGATATTATGAATATCTCTACTGAATGTGTAATACTGCAAAGAGTGACGATACACGTTAACTTGCAATCATTCTATATTTATAATAAACCATATTGTTGTTAACTTTACTTACATATATAATCTAAATTTATGGCAATAGGAAGGATATATATATTAAATGATTTATTTATGTCTTTTTCTTTTTATAAAAAAGGGAAAAAATAATTTTTGATTGGAAGAGTTTAATCTATTCAGACATCTGAAAAACGAATATTTTGAATATATTCCAGTCTGGCCGTGTGCCTATTTCTTCCCCATCTTTTCAAAATGAGGTCATATAAATATTGAATCATTTGATAAAGCAAAAAAAAAAAAAGATTGATAAATGAAGGGGCAACATAGAAACAAATTATTTTTATCTTTTGGTTGAAGTTTTATGTTGATATTGCATTTTTGTTTACAAGATAAGCTTTATATTTTTGGAGAAGAATTAAAAGATGAAAAAATGAAAGAAGTTTTGGAATTCCTAAATTGTTCATTCAAAATGTTATGAATATATGTGATATGTATACTATATTCTTAAAGTTACAGACACTTTGATCATTAATACATTAGTATTGGATTGGCTCATTTCTCATTTTTGGCCTTATTTCTTAAATAAGCCTCCTAGATATGCTCCCTTTGACATAAAGGTTAACTATGGAGTTAGCGCCAGTTATGTTCAGCCCATTGATTAATACAGATGTGGTTTTAATAATTTCTAATTGTATTAAACATAGCAATAGAAATAAACGAAATCGACATGATTATAAATTCTAGAATTATTTAATAAACAATTATTTACAAATGTAAATATAATTAATAAACATATTATCTTTAACGTATATGTATATATTCAAACGTATACACACATGCATAACCAGTTAAACTTATAAACAACCTTAATTCGAAAGCTTACTCAAATAATAATAATATTGGATTGATTTGTTTGTCTCCAATTTGAATTTATTATTTTCGATCTTGCTGAAAAAGTTGCATGAGGGAAATCCTTACGCAGTCATGTAATGCTGAATTTAATGCTCGATTCTTTAATACCTTTTTTCCAGTTTTTCTCTCAATTCTCTCTCACGTGAGGTTAGTATTCATTTTTATATGACTTCACTATTCATTTCTAGCTTTCTGTAGTATTTTTAAGATATCTATCATATTAACCTTGTATGTTTTCATATTTCTAACAGAATCAATCTAACCTGTTTATGATTTTTTATTAATTAGTTTATTAATCCCCTATTTTTATTTAAAGATATTAAATCTAATTTACAAAAATACTTTCTCTTCTACATTTAATCAATTAGTACATTTTTTTTTAGGAGGCAAATTTCTATGCTATGATTTTTATATTTATCTTTCTTTGTTGCTTTAGTATATAGAATAGCACTTACAGGAGTATATCACCTTCCATGCCATATATTACAATTGTATGTTTGTAGTATATTAATGCTCATTTGGCTAAACCATATTAATCTAGGATGCTTAATCTCTATCTGCTGCTGGTAATAATAATTGTTATTATCATTTAATTTCACCACTATGAATTCTCCCTTGTGAAAAGACTCACATATAGATAAAAAGTTTAAATAACATTTATTTAAAACCTTTGAAAAATAATTAAAGCACATTCTGTGAACAGTTCTTTTTATCCATTTTCCATGATTCAAGAACTTAATATTTTTCTAAATTTATTTACTGCTACATTGTGTAAAGATGCGCATTGCTATTTTATAAAAATACTGAAAAATCTAAGTTCTAAAATATATTTTTGTTTTTCATGTTAGTGTTTTAATAGTAAAAGTTAATTTTACTTAGTCTATTATTATACCTATAAAAGAAAAAAAAGGTACTAAAGTGTTTTTATAAATGTATTTAAACGAACAAAATACTAGCTTTTCTGTGTTCCCATTTAACGTTATGTTTTTCTTTTGGTTATAAAGTGGAATAATGAGAATTTGCTTGGTAGTCTTTGTAATACTTTTATAATTTCATGAAATGAATAAAAATTTTATAAAATAAATATGACATGAAGTTAAAGTTTATTATGAAGCTATAAAATTGAGATTCTAGAATAAATTATGTTAGACATCAAGTAATAACAATCCTCCGTAAATGATGATCACATGTTTATCACTTAACATCACATGATCATCATTTCTTATGCTTGCTCATAACTCTTATTAAAACAGGCAAAACTTTATAGTATTGCCATTCAGTGCAAGCCAGAGTAATCAATGGATGCCAGAAGGCTTGTGCATAAAATCCCCATCTAGTCCCAATCATAATATCCCTAGATTAGTTTTTGGCTTGTGGCATTCGTCAGTGAGGAACCTTGGATCTGAGAGCACTGCACCTAGATTTTATGATCTAATGCAACCTTCCAGCGGCCACCTTTTATTTCTACGTAACTACAAAACTATGAGTCGTAAATTGAAAACACTATAATATTTTCAATCCAAGCTAGGTCTGAACTCAGTTCAGTAACTATACATTTTGGTGTCTTTGGTTCTTTAATAACCATAGCCACCACTATCCTATTATGCATGATTGGTTTTAAGCCATTAAACATCACACGGTCACCATTTCTTATGCTTGCTCATAACTGTTATTAAAATAGGCAAAACTCTATATGTATTGCCACTCAGTACAAGCCAGAGTAATCAGTGGATGCCAGAAGGCTTGTGCATAAAATCCCCATCTAGTGCCTACTCATGCAATATCTCCAAACTAGTTTCTGGCTTGTGGCCTTTGTCACTGAGGAATCTTGGATCTGAGAGCACTGCACCTAGATCTTAGGGTCTAATGCATCCCTCCAGCAGTCACCTTCCCCCCCCCTCACTGATGAAGGCCACAAGCCAGAAATTAGTCTGGGAATATTGGATGAGTAGGCACTAAATGGGGATTTTATGCGCAAAGTCTTCTGGCATCCATTGATTATTCTGGCTTGCACTGAGTTGTAATACTTTATTTGCCTTCTATCAGATATGCTTATTTAACACAAAATTGAATTTTTGGCATAAAATTTTATTAACTTTAGAAATTAATGTAAGATAAATAAGATTTTTTTTAAAAAAAATATAGACTTGAAATAAAATTAAGAAATATTCCAAATGCTTTGTTTGGGAAAAGCATTTTATCTGAAAAAGAACTTGGTCTATTAAAACAAATGAGAGAAAAATATTTAAGATTTTTGAAGTGTGGATGTGGATAGAATACAAAATACGAATGGAATATATGAACCAGCAAGCATCACATGATCACATCTCCAATACTAGCACATAATTGTTTATAAACCAAGCAAAGCAAAACTCCATATAGTAGTGCCACCTGTGCTAAACAGCCACAAGCCAGAAACTAGTCTGGGGATATTGGATGAGTAGGCATTAGATAGGAATTTTATGCACAAGCCTTCTGGCTTCCATTGATTACTCTGTTTAGCACAGGTGGCACTACTATATGGAGCTTTGCTTTGCTTTGGAATATATGAAGTTATGAATATGAAGATAAGATATTCAAAAAATGAAATTGATTAATTGGCATATACTTGGAATAAAAAATAATGAGGAATATGTTTGAAAGAATTAGAATCATTGCACAAAATGAAAACATGAAATTAATAGATGATCTTGAGATGACTTTGAAGAAGTGAGCAGAAGTGAAGCAGCAGCTTAAGTAGATTCTTTCTTTTGACAGATGTCTTTGGAGTGTAATGATAAATATAAAGGTGTTTGCTGCTAACCATAATCTGCTTCATTAGTTGCAGCAAGTCTCTAAAATGTTAAAATCTTTACTCATTAATACATTTTTGGAAATTGTGGTATATATATATACACACGCACACGGTGAATAAAAATTTTTAAAATCAAATTTTGCTAAAGATTCAGTTGATATAGTGTTCTGCTGTTTCATTTTCTGCCTTAAGGGCTATCCTTTTCTTATCAGACTTTTTAAATAGAATAGAATTAATTATTAAGACATTTAATTTAATAAAACTAATAAAAATTTCAAGCCTTGAATTTGTTGTTTCATTATCTTATAAATCTTTCGTTTGAGTAGTGTAATATTAGATTAACTTGTATCTAAATTGCTACATTTCCCTAGTTTTAGAATAGTTTGCCTTATCATTAATTTTTTTTTTTTTTTGTTACTAAACATCTATCTATTAAGGAAATATATCTTTATAGGTTTTAATTTTTTTTTTTGCATTTGTTGGCAGGGAAGTAATAATTGGGGAGAGGGGAGATAAGTTCTATCTTGATATTAAAAATAATCTATCTTTTATAGTATTTCTAGAGGACGTCTGTAATTTCTTTCCTGTTTTTTTAATTATATATTATTTTTAGAACAACAAAAAAGAGGTTTATTTTGCAAAATTATTTTATTGTACTTATTTTGGATGACTTTGCCTAGGTGTATGTTAATCAAATTTGATTTATTGAATCGGGTGAAAAAATTCTATTTATGTATTACCAATTATGATCAATTATTATCTTGTTTACTGAATTTGACTTTAAGCCGAAATTTTAACATATATATAAACAGTGTTTCTATTGTCACTTATTTTAACAAATAAATATATAAATGAATTATTTCCTGTCTGAAGATAAGTTTAGATATGTCAAGCGTTGGTGGCCTAGCGGTTAGCATAACTCCCTTCCAACGGCCCGGGTTCGCGCCCCCGCTTTGGCATATAAAAAAAAAAAAAAAAAGACAAGTTTAGATATATCTAAACAACAGAATAGTATACTCAAGTGGAAATGCTTGATAATTCGTTTAACACAAGTTAATTATTATATTTAGACTTTAATCATGACTCTTAATTCTGTATTCGTAACTACATCATAAAACAGAAAAATCATTACCTTATTTTTTGTTACTAATAATTGATGTTTTAATTTATTAAATCTGTTTGTTTGCATTAAGTGTATTAGATAATGCGATATATATATTAAAATGTGTACAATTGTTTACAATTAAAATGTAGCTCTGCTAAATATGTTTTTTATTTGATATTTTAAATTTGTTTTATTAAAAATTTAATTTTGTTTATTTGTTTCTTTTCAGATATTATATATTTTTTAATATTTAAATCAGTAATGTCAAAGTTTTTCTGTCATTTTAGTGCACTGGCTGGAATAATGAATTCAAGGGCTAAATGTTTCTGAATCGATCAAATGGAACTATTGTGCTCAATCTGCCTTGCTGCACAATTATATTTTATATCATATTAGTATGTATTGGAATTTTAAGTCTTACTCTGAACTCAATATTTTTCCAGTTTTTTTTTTTAAACTGAATATATAAGATACAGATAGTAAACCACTTATTTGTGCACTTATTATTATTATTTTTTTTTGCAGTTTTCTTATTTATTTTGTTTTATTTATGGAGTAATATAATACATCTGTACATTTACAGCCCTGAAGAAAGACTATTATGCTCTCAAAATTGTTAGCATAAAAATACATTTAAAAATATATGAAAATAAATGAATAAGTAAAATGATTTATTATATATGTATATTGAATATAATAATTTAGTAATTTATAATTTTCATATGTATCAGAAGATATTTATAAGATTTAATAATATTCTTACAAAAGAGAACTCAAAGGAATTGTTCAGTAATTGGAAATAGATTGTATCATATTTTCTGAGGGCATAGTAATATTGAGATTATTGAAAATATATAATTATTTGAGAATTTGATTGAATAGGTGATGATGATGAAAATAATGATAATGAAATCAAATTGAAAATTGTAATGTCTTAACAGTTTTGAGCATAAGAAATTATTTTGAGATCTATTGAAATAAGATTTAGTAAATAATCTTGTTAAATGTTTTGTATGAAGAATAGTTAAAAAAAAGAGGGGGGATGAGGAGATTGAAGAATTTAAAGATAAGTAAGAAATATTTTGTAAGTATACAGTTAGTTATAACTATGATTACTAGTTAGTCGAAAGCATGTTCAGCGCAAAATGGTGATGCATTTAACATTTTTTATTTTAAAGTATTAAACAAGCTTTTTGTAGCATACATATTATTTATATTGAATTACATTTTTTTGAGACAACTTTAAAACTATTGGAATTACAATATAGAAATATTGGAAAAAAAGTAATGTATGAAGTGTTTATTGAGGAAATCATGATGAGAAAAAGGAATTTTATTGAGTATTAATTTTAAACCGAATTATTGGATGAAACTAGAAGCATAAATGAAAGAGAGATTGGAGAGGAAAGAAATTGTAGAGGAAGAAATAGTTATAAATATTTAAGGAGTTTATTAAAAAATTAAAAGGCCAATAAGATACTTTATTTTAATGTGAGAGATCTGTCTTTTGATAGGTAATTAACGTCCATGTTTCAATGGAATAAAATTTTCAATATATTGTTTCTGTAATTCAGATTTTTTTGTGGGTACATTTTCTTAAGAAAAAACAAATCATAATTGCTATTACCAATGAAAATATTATATCTTATTCAACCCTACATTTTTATTTATTATTTGCAATTAAAACTAAATTATCTAATGGAATTAGCAAGAAAATCACAAACTTTATGTGATTATTGGATATCTTTGATTATAAATTCAGTTCATCTAATAAAGGACTATCTATTATTCATTTTACTGTACCTTGTCTAATCCTGAGAATACTTTAAAAACATTTATAATTTCTTTCTAGAATTTATTTTTTCTCAGATAATAATCTAACTTTATGATCTCCATTTCAAATATACAACTTCGTGATAGCAATAGATTATTTCAATGTAGATCCAATGATCCTATGTCATTTTTTTAATTTATTAAATCAATATATGATAGATGCTGTTAGGTGCTATGCTCAGGCTAACAGTAATAGTAGAATGACCTTCAGTTTTGATTGTTAATTGTGAATAGTGAATAAACAATGCCCAAGCAAGATCTGATTCAAGTTTTTTTTTTTTACTTTCTCTGTTCCATCTTCAATTGCTTAAGTTGGTGTAGTGCCCGCCCATCATGATTTTTTATGTAATCAGTTATTTTTCTATAACATGATTAGCATTTCTTATGCTTACTCAAACTTTAAAACCTTAGTGCCACCCAATGCAAGCCATAGTAATCAACATTCTAGCATTCATTGATTACTATGGCTTGCATTGGATGGCACTACTCTTTGGAGAGCGTTGTTAATTTTTCTATACTAACTATGACACTGGGATTGTTTGTGTAATCACATTTACCTCGTTTAACTACATGTGCAACATTTCTATTTTTTTTTTAACTGAAAAGTTCTAAAAAAGTTCTAGAATTAAGAAAGCAATAATAGGGAAAGTCTTGGCAGTTCTTAGTTATGATCTTTGCTCAAGTCAGTACAATCACTAATGAGATGGTTTGGAACTGAATTTGGAAATGAGTTTCAACTAGCAAAAATTGTATGTTTATGCAGTCCTTTTTCAGGATCACCCTATAATTCAAGGAAGAGGTAGAGATATAGAAAATATGATCTAAAAGTGTTCTGCCTTATATAATTTGCCTAGTTTTGATACCTAGCACATTACTCATTAAAGAATAATACTACCAGTAATAGTGGTAAAGAAAGAAGCAGTTGTAATATTAAATATATCATAATTCATTTTTTTTCTATATATATAGCTAATGGAATATGCCAAGTTTATTTAATAGAAGTTTTTTAAAACTAGAACAGAAATAATACTAATGGTTTAGGACTTGCTAGGATTTAAGATCAATATTGCTGTTCTTAATGAAATTCATCTTTTAGAAGAGGGAGGAAATTTAATAGAACAAATAGATGGTTACAAACTTTTTTGAAAAAGCAGATCAGTCAGTAAAAGGAGAATGCACAATGTTGGATTTTCTTGAAAATCTAATTTAATTTGTCTATTTTTATAATTAATGAAAGACTAAAAGTGTCAAACATGGCTTGTATAATAATGCTAGTGCCCATTTTATTAGCACATGTTTCCACATTAAATTCAGAGAATTCAAGAGAAAGAAAGCTTTTATTCCTTGCTGGATATCATTATTACAATAATACCATTAGAAGATCAGATTTTTTTTTTTTTACTAAATTTGCTGCATGTGGCTGGCTATTGGAAATAATGATATTGGTATTGTAAATTCAGATGGTTTATTGTTATAGAAATTGAGTTTTTGCACAACACATGTATTGATTATCTCAAACATTTTGTTTAAATCTATAAAGGAATATGGATGCACCCATGTTCAAAATAATGGCGTTACAGTTGAGAATCAAAATATAAGGATTCATATTACACCAATGCTTACAAGCACAGATAGTTAGATGGATCATAGATTAATAGGTCTCAAGATTAAAATGATAGTAGCATTAAAAAGTAGATCTTCTAATAATATTTATAAAAAAAAATTGACATTTTGTCTTTAGAGTTATTTATTATATGCACCAAATTTCAATGCTATTAAACATTCAAATTGCTAATTTGGATATTCAGAGATTGTCACTTAACTGAACTATTGCATTTTTTTAAGGAATTGTTACGGATATAAGTAAATCTACTCTTGGTTTACTAAAAAAGAGAATTATGTCTAGTTTTCTGAATATAACTTTATTATTAGTGATTTTGCTTGGTAGAATAAAAAAATTAAATGTGAGGCTTTATAATAGATATTATAATTTCAAGAGGAAAGTTTAGTTACTGATAAGAAGATTTAAAAGTACAAAGAAAATTCAGATATTTGCTGGTTATGGACACTTTAGATTTTGTTTTTATATATACTGAAAGCAACATATGGATCTGAGAAACCATATCACATTCCTATTGTATCCAGCAGTGAAAATCTATTATATGATAGTGATATTTTAACAGGTGGAATAAATATTTTGATCATCTTTTGAATAATAATTACAATTAAGATGATTTTTAAGCTTATATCCAGTTTATCTATTCAATTTTGATTGGGTCAAAGATATCCAGCTTACTGAAATCAAATCATATGTTTGTAATCTTATAAATGGAGAGACTGCTAGTTCTGGTCAAATAACTGGAAAATTTTTAAAAATATTATGGTGATATGATAGTTTCAAAAATATATTTAAAGTTTTTAAGAATATATGAAATCATGAAGTTGTGCCATTTGATTTTAAGATTGCTTTTAATGTTTAAATTTTTAAAATTAAAGGCAATAGACAAGATTGCAGTAATTAGCATGGAATATTATTATTATTATTCACTACAACAAATATACTTTCAAGAATTCTGTTGAATAGGTTGCTCCCCATTCATACATTAATAATTACCAGACACTTGATTTGATTTTAAAGAATCAAGAAAAACTATAGGCATGTTTTATGTTAGGAAAATGCAAGAGAAATGTTGGGAAAAAGAATGATTTATATTTTGCTTTTATTGATTTGGTCAAGACATTTGATTCATATAACTGAACAGATCTGTGACATTATTTGAAATTAATTAATTGGTTACCCACCAAAATGTATTTGTATTATACAACTTCTACATATGAAGTGAAAGGAAATATTATTGCTATAGGTGGAGAAATCTGAAGTTTTTGAAGTGAAAACTAGAATTAAACAAGAATGTGTACTTACTTCAATATCATTTTTGATTTTTATGCTAGTAGTCTTTAGAACTGTTTGTAGACAGCATAATGAAACAAGGATTAAGATATGATACAGATTTTTTGGTGGAATTTTTAATTTTAATGAATTAAAAGTGAGAACAAGAACTTAAATTTTCTTGAATTCTGGTTTTATAATATGCTTACAGTTGCTTTATTTGTGTCAATTCAAATAATAATCTACATAAATTCTTTATTATCTAGTGATAAAAGAAAAATCCTCAGCAACTTTTAACTTCAGTAATTATCAACTTGAAAATATAAACCATTTGAAATATCTTGTTAATTTTATTAGTAGAAAGGTGGACTTTAGATATTGAGATGAAGTGCATATTCTAATGAGCTGCTGCTTTTGAACAGTTAAAAAATAAATGTCATCACAGAGAAAAAATTACTGCAGATAAATTAACTGTTTATAGTTATTTTACTTAATTTATTGTATGGAAATAAGACTTGAACAATCTATTGATGCAATATAAAGGCATTAGAAATATTTTATTTAAGGATGCTCTGTATAATTTTAAAAATACAATGGCAAGATCATAATAGTAATATGTTTTACAATTTTTGGAATGTAAGATTATAGAATTTACTATTATAATTTCATTGGATTGAACATATAAAATGAATCAACAGTGAACAGTAAAAGACTTCCTAAAAGGGTTTTTTTTTATTAACTCAAGCATGGTTTTTATGGTAGAAATAAACCTCATTTATATTATAAGAATTATCTCAAAGACATTCTAAGAAGGTTAAATGTTGGGTGTTTTTACTGATAAAGGAATAGAATATTATGGAAAACTATCATTAGACATGATATTGAAATATTTTAGAAAGAAAATTTTTTTTATAGAAGAAATTAAATGGCAGCCTAACAAGATGTTAAACTGAATAATGAATCATCATGTTCTCTATGTGGACATATTTGCGTTTCTCATTTTTGTTAATTGCATATCTAGAGTAGTTTTTTTTTATATAAAAAATTCCCTTAGAGTTGGAACTATCATATTTATAAGCAGCTGCTGAAGATATATATGTATACAAGATGCTATATGGAAATACCAATAGATTTCCCCCTTCGTTGTTTGATATTAAAATTCCTAAGTTCTGATCACAGGTTTTTAGCAATTCATTTAAAATTATCTCTCTATTCCTGTAGTATCATTATTACAAACATGATTTAATAATGAAGTTTAGAATAGTTGTATCTAGAGTTCTAGAGAGAGGAGAATTACTATATTAAGTTGAAAGAATCATATGATGTGATGTTTTTCATGCACAGTCTTTTCAAAGAAAACAAAAGCAGCTTAATTGGTCCAGATTCATAAATAATCTTGTTTCTATAGAATATTTATTCAAAAAAATTGATACTGAATTAAAAGATTATACAATATAGCAATCAAGATACAATGATTACATATGGCTTAAAGCATCAGAACTTATATATTTTATTTATTTTAAAGACCATTTTGATACTATTAATTAATCTTTAAATAAAATAAAAATCTATGTAAGCAAAATTTTTTTTCAAGTTTCACAAAAGATACCAATAAAGAATCATTTGACTTTGTTAGCATACTGATATGCTCATCATCGTTTTTCAGATCTATATATTGTAAGCTTGAGTAATTGATATGATTGTTAGGATGGGTCATTTTATATATTGACATTTTAAATCTTTAGAATAAGTTAATCGATTTTATCAAAATCTTGTTGTGTAGACTTGGACCTTATAACTAATAAGCCATTTTATCCATAAATTAGTATCCTTTATAAATTTAAACTTTTCTAAAATGGCTGATATTGTGTTTGTGTATATAGATATACATTAAATTATGATTATTCATGCTGGATTAAATCAAGTGCAATAGTAAATACATTTTATGCACATATCTGACAGTTATAATAAATGGATGTAATAAGATATCTATTTTGATATTTTGTTGCTATATGTTACTATTTATAGTTTCTTTTCTGAAAAAATAAATAAAAATCATATTGAACAATAATCATATGTTAATCTATTTCCATAAATTCAAATTTTATTTTAATTTTCCAAATACATTCAATTGTTAGTAATAGCACCCAGAATTAATATATATTAATCTATATGCTATTATTAACAGCTGAATATGTTTGGAAAATTTAGTACTGTGTATGCTATTATTAACAATTGAATATATTTAGAAAGTTTAAACTAAATGAAGGGAATAGTCTAAAGTACAATTACACTCACAAAAAAAGCCATGACCACAAACTTTCAGACTAATTCTACCAATTTCATTTTATCTACTTTAGTCATGCATTGTGTTTTCTTCATGATGTAATCTTAATTGCCTTCACGATTTGTTAATCATAATAAATTCTGTGCATTTTTTGTTTAAAAATCCATAATAATAAGTAAAAGAAGAGGAGGACCAATTTATTTTGGAATCTAATTAAAATCACTGTTGCAATATGAAAAGAATAAGCTTTATTATTGAATTATACCCAAGTTGATATACCTAGTCAGAACATTATTTTATTATAAATGCTTTAATCTTATGTGGTTTTCTATAAAATAATAAAATAATGACTCACAAATTGTATATATATATTGCTCAACCAACACAAATATAGCTTTGAAGCTAATGAACCACTAATTATTTGTGTTTAATTGTCAGCACTAATTAGTAAGATTTCTTTTGCATTATAGTAAATCTTTTTTGGTTGCATTATTGATAAAAGTTCAGTCTTATTATCCCCAGGACTTTTCATTTGCTGTGTATTTGAAATCAGACTTGCAAAATATTACAATATCAAATCATATATGTTTTTGGCATTTATGTTATTAATCATATCAAATGTCTATATTAATTTTTACTATGAATACATTTAAAAAAAATTTACACAGCTAAGAATCAATCTTGAGATCATATTCCTCTATGCTGTCTTTTTGGTTATTTGTATTTGTTGCATTTTTATATACCAAAAATATTATCACTATTAACTGTTAGTTTTTAAGCTTTACAATAAATTCAGTTTATAAATATATATATATACAAATGATCAAAATTAATTACAATCTGCAGATAGTTAATATATGCCAAGTCAAGCAAAATAAGAATTAAAATAGCTCTAAGAAAAAATCATCATGAAAATAAATAAATAAACATCAAAGTAATAAACACAAATCATTTCTCTCTATTATCATGTGAAAATGTGTTTTTGGTCAACCAATAATAGATAGTGGAGGTATTTAAAAATAGTTTATAAAATTTCAAATATGTTTGCTTACTATCCACTTTGAATCTGTTGATGAATTTTTATGAAATCTATCTTGTATTTAAAAAGTTTTGTCTAATCATCTTTTTCCAAAGTTGGTGGTTTATATATATTTCATTTTGGTATTCAAATTGTTGTTTTTCTTTTTTCTTTTAAAAATCTCTTCTTTGATTAATTTTATTCTTTGCCATTCAATCTCGATTTTTCAGTAATAAATATTTACTTTTACTAAAAAATTACATTTGTTGTTTTTGTTTGTTTTTTCTATCTATTCAATTCATTAATTTGGAAATAAAATCGGTCTTTCTATAGTTATATTGAGCTTTCTATCTGTTTGCTTACTATCCACTTTGAATCTGTTAGTGAATTTTTATAAAATCTATCTTATATTTAAAAAGTTTTGTCATCTTTTCCCAAAGTTGGTCATTTATATATGTATATTTCATTTTCTTGTTCATATTGTTGAGTTTTCTTTTTCTTTTATAAACATCTTCTTTGATAAATTGTATTCTTTCCAATTGAATCTCGATTTTTCAGTAATAAATATTCACTTTTATTAAAAAATTATATTCATTGTTTTTGTTTGTTTTTGCTATCTACTTAACTTATTAATCTGGAAATAAACTTGATCTTGCTATAGTTATATTGAGCTTTCTGTTCTCCACCCACAAATTAAAGTATTATTATTTAATGAATTATTTTAAAAATTATTAATGCATTGTAATAGATATATGATTAAGATTATTTTTTAAAAAATATACAATATTCTCTGATTATCATTAGGTTCAGTAATCTTTTCTGGAGGTTATATGAATGACATTTTAACTTAAATTCATTTTTTAGCTCTTCAAAAATGTAATAATTATTGTGATAATGAAATCCCACATTTTATTTCTGATTATCTTCTTTCTTCTTAAATTTTATGAGTATTGTACATTTTGGTTTTTAGAATGAAATATTTTATGAAATTATTATAAAATAACTCATTTATGTCTAAACTAAATGAATATTTAGCTGGGTTTTTTTTTTTTTTGCAATGATGATATTTTTACAAAATTTTCTTCAGCTACACTAATCAGAGTATTAATACTTATTATCCTGTTTCTTTAATTTATATCTTTAATATTTATAGAGTTTCATTCTATCATTACATATAAAGTTCCAGGTACATTTTATTTTATTTCTAAAAATTAATTGCCATATTATTTTTTATTATATGGTAAACTGCTTATATGGAGAATTGCATAAAATGAATTGTTTATATGGACTCTGGATGTCAAACATCATTTAAGAATCAAAATGCCAGGCATAATATAGGATTTATTTGAACTAAAACTGAAGTTTTTTATATATACTTTTTTCCACTCATAGTTTTTTTTTATACTGGAATCATTTTAGGAAGTTTGGGAGTATTTTAGATTAAATGACATAATGACTTGCCATTTACAATGCTTAAAATGTATAGATTACAAAGTGAATTATACAAACAGTTAATTTTTGTAAAAGCTAATAATTTATTTGATATGTTATTTGCTTTATTTTATATAATTATGGAAAAGCTATTTTAAAAACTGCATCCTTTAACATATAATATTTGCAAATCGCATTTTTCAATATATGAACACTTGCATATACATTACAACTTAATTAATTCAAATTTAATTAAATCAAAATACTGCTTAATTTTTAATTCAATTTTTTTTTCATTATTTTAATTGTAAATTTGAATGCTGGTGAAAAAATAAATTATAATTCTTTTGTTGTTGTAATAGTATATTTTACATACAAACAATATTTTATGTTTCAAAAGACTTCTGTTTTTATTTTATTTGATATAATTAATTTTATGTTCTTCAATTGCTTTGATCAAATCATGTACAGTGGTTAAACTTTGTTTTCTTTGAATTATATTTACAACTCTAATTTTGTTTGTTTAAATTTGTTTTAGTCAGCTATCTTGCTTTGATTATATTAATTTTGTTTGTTAAATTGCATTTAAGATTGTTTTATTTAGTTATAATTGATTACAATAATATTTTTTTTATCTGTTCTTATTCAGATTGATTTTGGCTTTGTTAATCTACAATTCTTGGCTTCTTTATCATTACAAGTTTATTCTAATAAATTTTAAAATATGAAAATCTTGTGTCTGTACAAGGTGAGAAGAGCCAAAAAAAGTGAAGATTGTGTATGTCTTCAAAGCAATATATTTGAAAAATAAAATTTAAACACACATGAATAACAATCTAAAAAAAATAATGAAATCATTGCATTGTGACAAAGGAACAAATAAATTGTTTTTAAAATGCTATATTAAGGAGTCGCCAAATAATGAAAATTAAAAAAAAAAACCCAATTCTTAAAAAGTAAATATTTATGTATTAAAAAAATTAAATCATTAAAACAGTTTCTTCTACCTTTTGTAAATAAAAGATTTTTTAATGTCTTAAAAATGTTTATTACAATGTATGTAACGATTTTATGAATAATTGTGAAATTATTTAAATTAATAATTAACTCTGTATTAATCTACTTTAGACCGTATTTATAATTTATGCATAAATTTTATCAACAATCACCTGATAATAATAGTAAGCTAACCTTGATTACTCACATTTTTTTCATGTAATTCTAGAATAATGCAGTCAGAGATTACTGCTATCAATTCTGATATTAAATGTAAGCTAGAGGATTCATCTAGTACTTAATGAAAGTTTATTAAGCATATCAAAAACAAAATAAACTATATGATAAATACTCATTCTCAAAAAAAAAAAAATCAAAACAGTTGAAAATTATTATTTCATTAAAAAAAAATTTAAAACAATTTTTTTTAAACCGGATTTTATTTTATTTTTCTATTCCTCCTAATTTTAAAAAGAAAACAAGTTTATAATTACTATCAAGTGAATATTGACTTTTGGTCATTGTATGCCAGAAATTCATAGTAATTTTATGACAGGTATTCTGTCTATTTGCAAAAAATTGTAATTTACTGGAATAGCCTGTGAGGGCTGTTGTTTTTTTTTTTTTTTGTTGACATATAATGATCATCTTTAAATAACCTCGTTCCATATTTGTTATTGATTAATATAGGTATTAACAATAAATCATTAAGAAAGAGAGAGGAAAATAAATATAAGAAGTCAAGATAAAAATAGAAAAAAGAAATAAATACAAGAAAAAAATAATACAAGGAAAAAATATTTTTCTTAAAAAGGATTATTAAAGGAGGAAGCACAAAACTCATTTTAGATATCAATTTAAAAAGAGAGGCAGTAATCATATGATGCATATCTGCAATAGATGTTACTTTTTATATAGCTAAGATTCAATACAATTAGCATTTTGGTGCTAGAGTTTTTTTTCTCTGATGATTTGTTTAATATATCTTGTGAGATCAACTAATGTTCAAGCAGTAGTGTGATAGAGCAGTAGAAGCAAATATAATTTGTTTTTTCAGCTCATGATTCTTAACAAATTTGTTTGATTTAAAAAGGTATAAATATATATAACTGGTTGATCAAATAAATTAATTTTTTAAATATCACTTTTTAAAAATACCAATATTACATTTTGTTTTTATAATATCTTTATGTAATCTATATGATTTTTTTTAATAAAAATTTATGTTAATATCTAATTTTATTCACGACTGATCATATTATACATTGTATATACATAAAATAAAAATTCAGATAACATTACAATACTACCCCCCCCCCCCCCCCCAAAAAAAAAAAACCTAAACTTTACTAAAATTCTTCCACAATCATGGTTTTTCATCTATTAACAAATAGACTATTTCAAATGAAATTTGGGATTGTGGAAGAATTTTAGAAAGTTTAGTTTTTTTGGCTAGCATTGAATGTTATATAAATTTTTATTTTATTTATTATTACTAGTATAGTGCTAGGCAGTATTTAATTGTATATATATTAATGTCTGCTGAAAACTAGACTTTCTAATGCCAATAATTCTCTTAGTATAGATTGTTTTTATCAATAACATTCTAGAAGTGAACAGAGTTTTATATTACCACTTATATCCAATACACATTTTTTTATTGTTTTTATCCCTTTTTTGTTCTGTTTTCAATACTCATAATTGTCATTATTTTCATAAAGGATGTGTCAATGTTCATTATTGTTTCTTTATTTCTAAGACATTGTTAATCTAATTTCATTTCTTTTTAAAGTAAATATAACTATATTTCCTCATTTTTTTTAAATATTGATTTATTCTTAATCTTAAAATAAGTCTCCAGCCTATTGTTTTAAGACTCCAAGTTTCTTATATAGAGCTGTACCTCAGATAAAAGAATTACATTTTTTTCTGAATTCAAAATTCATTTCCCCATTAAATAATTATAATCTCTTATAAAAAATCTACTTCAATACTTGAAACTGTTCTCAATATATATATATTCACTCTTACCAAGTACTTGTATATTTTTTGAGTTCATGTGTATAATAATATTTTAAATCTTTTCTAATATTATAGTCTCTAATGATGCCATAATATTACCTCTCCAGTTAAGCAAAAAAAAAAAAAAACCTAATGGCTGAAATATTTTAATGTTTCTTTTTTTTTTTTTTTACTTAAGAGAAAGAAAGAGTTCTTATTGAGAACTGTAATAATTTCATCCACATGGTGAGTGATTGATGACTTGTTGCAGAAGAAAAAATTACTTTGATATGTCTAGATATGTTATAATACTCTTTTTTTTAAATGACTTATTAAGCTAATTTTATACAAAACTTAAGATTAAGTGCAAAATTTAAAACTTGATTTTTAAAAGTGTAGATTTAAAATTAGAGTTATTATAAAAGAGATTCTCTTTTAATTGCATTGAGAAATGTGTGTGATATTGTGGTAATTTATTATAATAGTTAGAGATGTAAACATCTTTTTTTTTAATTATCAAAAAAATTATCTGAATTGCAGTTTATCCTTGTAATCTGAGAATAGATAAGTTTTCTGGCACCAATTCATTGAAAGCACTTTGAGTGGATATGGAGTAATGAAATAAGAAGCTATTATAGATTATAAGTAAACAGTTTTATTACTTATTCACATGATTGTAAATGAATGAATGCACAAATAATAATGAAATCAGAGATAATCTTATAATGTGAAATTATATGCACATTTTCTGAACAAAGGTAGGTTAATGTGAATAAGTAACATTACTTATTCTTCATAACATCGCCAATCACTGAACAATAAATTTTCATGTATTTAGAACTGAATCACAAATAATGTGGCCTTGTGGTTAGCATACCTGCCTTCCAAGCAGCTGGCCCAGATTTGCTTCCCGGTCAACACTTTGACACATAAAAATAATAATAATAATTTTAAGTTTATATAACTTCTTTTCACAATATTATCCACCTCATTGATCACAATTATTCTTTTTACCCTAGAATGTTATAAGAATTAGATGTTTTCATTATTAAACCCCCATGTAGTTCTACTAGAAGAATTGCAATGAAAGTACTGTCTGTTATAATTAGTGATAGAATTTTTTTTTATTGACTGATCAATTGTTTTGTGACTTTTTGGTGTGTATAAACCTGACTACTTTCATTGTAATTCTTCTAGTAGAACTACATGATAGAAATAATTTTTTATTGACTACTCACTTTTGTGACTTTTTGGTATTTATAAACCTGATTTTATACACATACATACACAAAGAGACTCTTGGTTAGTATGTTAGCATGATATATCTATGACACATTTAAATCAGATGGAAATTGGGCATTTGTTTATGGAGTGGGAAATTTATGTCAGCTCATAGACAGCCCAGTTCATAATTCAAGAATGGTTGTTGAGCATTATTTTGGTAAATGGGTATTTAGTTATTCAAAATTGGTGATTAAGATCAAAGATCCCACCATAATCAAGATTGGTTGCATTTAACTATCATTGTGGTGACTATAAAAAAATTATATGATTATAATATGATACATCTTTCATAATTGATAAATGACTTAATTTTATCCCATTCTCCTTTTTCACATATATAAATTACTAATTAAATACTGCACTGAAATGCAATAAGGTTGAATAATGTTTATTTTACCATCTACATAAATTTATAATATTTTAAATGACAATATTTGATATTACATATGTGTAACATAATAAAATAAAAAGTACAATTAACCAAATGAGTATCATTAATGCAATACCTTGTACTGTTTAGTGAAGTGGTAGTAAGTTCAATTTGAGTGAACCTTATCAAAAGTGAACAACTTATTGACCACCCTAAACTTTTACTAACCAACTGATAATTTCATATGAAAAAATGAAATAATAGAGATGTAAATAGTTGCAAATATGTTTTATTTTATAGATATACTCACACACACACACCTTCATAAGTATAAATGAGATACATAGGTGTCGTTATTTAGATAAGATGTATGTGTATTTTGTGATTTATATTTAACATTAAAACTTTACAATTAAACCTGTGAATGGATTTGAAACTTTTTGTGAATGGGATTTGTTTTATTGTTGTTTGAAACTGTTCATCATGGGAATTTTATTTCGCTGTTTTGTAAAAGTTGGTTTTAATGTGAACCAGAGATTTGTTAAAAACTAACCAAATAAAATCTGTCAAATTCAACCCTTTACTTGTACACAAGTTAGAGTTTAGAATTTATAAGAAATATCAAATATAAACATAGTTTTAGTTAATATAATAATTTTTATTATTATTTCTTTTGTAGCCAAGTGGGAGAGAACAGTATTTTCTAATCAAATCAATGATTTAAGATGTTTTAGAAAATAAAAAAAGTCGATGAAGGAGAATAAAAAAGAGAATTGTAAAGAAAAAGGGAAAGTTATAAAAATCCTTAGATTAGGATTAAAGAAAATCTTTAAAGAAATAGTGCCCAGAATGTGACTAATTATATACATCAAGACTTAAAATTGATTTATAATCATTAATTACTACTATATGATATTCAAAGAGTAATTAACGAATCAATAGTTAGAAAAAAATAGAAATGAAATTATTTAGCAGAATTGTAAATTCATCTTGTTCTTTTATTTATCACTGGCCATTTGACTAAGTGCATAGCTGAATTTGTATTATTGTCTTAGAAATTTGGGTATTATATCTTCTTCACTTGAACAATTTTTATGGAGTGATGAAAGAAAAATTTTGCTTCTTCATTGTTTTTTAAAGTCTGTGTTTAATTTTTTGCACTTTTATTCAGAGATACTCTAAATTATTCCTTCTTCATTGTTGATGAAGACAATAGATGCTGTATTGAATTTTTGAAGAATTGACTTGAAACATAGTTTTCACAATAACTTTAGTTTTAATAATATTAGAGCAAAATTCCAGAAAATAGAAATACCAAGAAAAAAAAATCTAAGACAGTTAGTGATTATCATTTATAAATGGGGCTAGGGGTGAATTTCAATATCTTGAAGAATTATTACCTTATTGTTTGTTCATAATTTTTAATTTATGATAACTAAGTTTTTAAATTATATTTTTATTGATAATTTTATTGTATTCTTCATAAAATTCTCATTCAAAACATATATAATATTTCTTACCTGAGATAATTCATTGCTTCAATACATACAAAAATAGGAATATGAAAATAACTTCATTTTTACTTGTACTCCAGAGGTTGAAAAGTCTCAAGGTGTTTATAAGAAAAATGTTTCTCCATCTAATTAAAGATAAAAAATAATAATCAAACAATACTTACTGTAAATGAAGTGTTATGAAATTATCTTTAACAAATTATAATAAATCAAATAAAATAAAATGCAATCAGTATAACATTATAAAAAAAGGAGACTGGGTGGGATAAAATCAATTAATATTACTTACTACTATAAATACTATAAAGAAATAAAAAGGTATACATTTTGAAATTCAAATTAGATTATTATGGTAATATACACATGTATGTACATCATAAAACTGTAGTATGTATATATGTATACATCACACAAATTCTTCTGCTAAAAGCTATGAAAGTTTGATATCCTGATAAACAAGATGCATTATAGATTTGAGTTCTAAGTTTCTCATTACTCACTCAACTTTTAATATACCAACTCATTAAGAACATCATCATCATATTGAATAACCATTGCCAATAGAGAAAACATGATAATCAAAATAATATTCATTCAAATGATAAAAACAGCTTATAAATTTAGAATCTGCAATAATTTCTCACTTCAAGATGAAGTCAGTCAAAGATTTTTAGAAAAGAAAAATATGTGCACATAATTCTTTTTTTATAATTCCATATCTAGAACTAAATATGTTTTTATTTTTTACTAAAAAGTTTAAAAAATTTAAGGCACATATTTATAAAAAAGATTGTTTTTAAATTCTACTTTTTTCATGGTATAAGTCTTACTGATGAGCATACTTATTCATACTATCTAATAAATGCTAAATATTATATATTATTTTATATTATTGAATATTGTTATTAATAAAAGATAATATATTCCAAACATTCTGTTTACCAATTGGCAAAAGTAATCAGAAATGAGGCTGACACAAAATTCTAATAAGGGAGGCAATCACACAGTCATCTGCCTCTCAAATATAAAATGAAATTAATGAAAACACAATTAGTAAAACAAAAATTAATTAAAATAAAGTTACTAAAATAAAAAATTAATAAAAACTAAGTTAGAATAAACTACTAATATATAGGGTATATGGACACAAACTTTCACACAACTCACCACTCTATCTCATATTGCTGATATACTTGAACACATATATGTCAAAAAGATAAATAATCACCAATATACATATTTCATGCTAAACCAGCAATCATCAGTTGGTCCAGGTTATCATTTTTACACATATATGCAATAATACAAAAACAAAATGCCAGAGAGAAATAAGTTGTAAATAGAATCTTATGGATGTTAATGATTCAGTTTCTATTTGTATTAGTATTAAAACAAATCAATATTTTTTTTTATCTACTGCAATGCAGAATAACAAAATTGGTGATACTTTTCATTATCTGTACTATCTGTCACCATGCTAAAATCACTCTATTAAGTTGAATCTATCTAAAACATAAAATCAAAAGATTACCAGAGATTGATAGCTTACAAATAATATTCCATGTAAAAAAATATTGGTCATGCTGCAAAGTAATAAACAAAGAAATAAAAATGCAGCTATAATTACCCATTAGAAATAACTATTCAAAAGTCATATTCTCATCTGAGCATGAAATAGAGGTATCTGAATTTAGAAGCATTTGGAGCACACATATTAATTCATACTCCTGGTTAATTCATTTGTGATGAAGCTACACAAGGTAATTTTTGGAGTAAAGGTGGTATAACAGAGTTAGGGTTATTTGTCATGTTTTGAGTATGATAAAGCAAAGCATCTTGTCTGAGAGTCATTGCAACAAAGTATCAATCCATGTAAATGCTGATCCTGGTAAAAAAAAATACCTGGCTATTTGAGTCATTTTCTCCTTGAATATTATCCATTGATTAACACATGAGTCAAGGCTCTCTGAAATTTTAAGTGAGTTTTAACTTTTAAATGTTTAGATGCCATATAAATAGAATATAAAATATAAAACTTTAGAAACACCTGTGTCAAAGCAGTGCCAGAATGGTTTCAGGGGCTATTGATTAGACTCTCTATCCCAACAATATTGTTTTCACTTTTGATTGACCAAATTGAGCCACCCATATAGCAGTTATACCTTTTTACTGCAGGTAGGCATGGATATAAATTTGTTGTGATCCATTATTATTTCTTGGAATGAAATATAATTTCTGGAAGGTAGATAACTATAGCAATTGGTTTCTTGTCTATCCAAATAAGAAATTGAAGGCCATTGTCTTTAACAATGACAAAAGGAGTCTTCTGTTTTCATTTAATTTTTTTATTCACTTCAGTGATGCTATCTTGGAATATCTTTTCTTGTTCTATTTATGGTCCTACAAAGATATAATTCATTTGCACATAGTTTATTTGCTAGTTGTTAGACTTGAAAAAAAAATCTATCTCAGTAAATAATGTGATGCTGATGCTGTTTTGCAAGATGTGACAAAACTATTGACACCATTGCATGAGTACCTAGGCATAGGCAAGAATGCACAAAATTCTGTGGGATACCTAACTATTGTGGTATCAGAGTACAACACTTGAAATTTCTCTATTGGTTTTGAGGGCTCATATTGACACATGGTATTATGACCAGAAAATTTTGTGATTGTGCCATTAGCTGCAACATCTCTGTGTATCTGATATGCAGCCTTAAAATTTTTAAGCACTGGTCTTTAATGGGCCTAATTTTATAAATGCAATCAAAGTCAACATTTTTGTTATTCGATATTTTTTCACTGTCATTAAAAATACAGACACCCTAATAAATTATTAAATCTTTTGAGAGTCGTTATGTTTGCAAAATAAGGCTGCCTTAGACTTGAATCAGAATCCTAATGCTCCTTAACTGAACCACATGAACTTTTCTCAAAATTCCCAATACCATTCAAAAAAAAAAAAAATGTAGATAATTTACAATCTGATACATTTTTCCATTTACACTTTTTTTTTCTTTAGTAGCATATTTATTGGATTCATCAATTATTTTATCATACATGTTCATCAAAAAATAAATTTAAAAAATCTAAAATTGAACACTCATATGTGATGGGGAACTTCAAACTAGAAGTTTTCAAAAGAATCACCTATATTTTTCTGTTGTTCCATTATGTTAGGTGATATATTTGTATGAGGGCTTGGTATACTGCTAACTTCAACAGGTACATGTTGTCTGTTCTTTTTTCACCTTCTGACTGGTAAAGAAGCTTCTTCATTTTCCAAGTACAAATTAGGATTAGATGACCATTTGAATTGCTTATATCAACCTATTTTTGGAATCTAAAGCTCTATAAATTGGAAAATCTTCAATGCTTGAATTCCAGTTAAAAAAAATCCATCATCATCATATTTTATTCATACAATGTAATAAACTGATGGGGAGGGATGAACTTAAGTTAGTAAAATAAATCATAAAACATTCAATTTTTTTTGGGAGAAAAAGATGGCATATACTATTTTAAAGAGGGGGAAAAACTGTACATAATGATGGTATTGACACATGCATAGTTCATTTGACTTTCCCACAATTTCAAATTAAAGATAAAAGTATAATTTTTAAAAATGGGCAATGTTTGCAGTCAGTCAGAAACTTAATATAATATAATTTTTGTTTTATTTTGTAGACATTGCATCAATATTCATCTGATTAATCTATCATCTACTGGGTGACTACATGGATTAACTATGAACTGAATGTTTGGAAAAAAAACATAAGTTTACGCAGAATTTCTTAACTTCATGATTGGAACCCTAGGTAATAGTCACAACAGGTGACTTTTTTAAGGATCATGCTGCAAAATGTATTGAAAAGCTTATTTTTCTTTTCAGAAATGATTTACTATTATTTACATTCCATTTTTTATGTAATAAATAAATTAAGTCAATCATATCAGTTTATTTCAATGTAGATTGGAATTGTTAAATGCAAGGTAAACATAAGCTAAGAATAATAATGTTACTTTCACTTGCTGTTTGTTACTGATTCAAAGTACCTCCAACTTTTAATTTATATTAATAGTTCAACATTTTTTTTAATGATGTAATATAAAATTATTCAGGTGATCAGAAAGAGTAGATTAGAATGTTGTTGTTTAGTGCAAAGTATATAGTAAGCTGAGAAGAATTATGTTAAATTCATTTGCTGTTTGTTAATGATTCAAAGTACCTCCAACTTTTATATTAATAGTTAAAAAAATTTTTTGATGTTGTAATGTAAAATTATTCAAGTGAACAGTAGAAGTACTAAGTTATATTTATTGTTCTTTTTTATATTTTATTTTACTACTTATTATAGCAGATTAATGCATTTACTGTTTTCCATTATTTCAATCTCCAGCTAATTTTCCAGCAAATTTTTTTGAATCATTAAAAAGGTGTTTGAGTTCTCTGACTGACCTTCCATTTTAAGCAATAGCAATAAATCACCAGTGGTGATAATTTCTCAATGTTAATTATTTTCTTATGATAATTTATTCTGTGGGAAGTAATAAAATTGTTGTCTTTCATTATTACATAATCTTTTTAGCATTTAGCCTATGAATATTTATTTCATAATATTACTAAAAGTTAGATATATTAACAATTTATAATAGCATCTCAAAAGCATAGACATACATACACATAATATAAATAAATGCGTATAATTAAGCTTATAATGTGTATTAATACAGTAAATATTTTCCTCATTCTTTAAAAATTTAGTTGAGATAATCTAAAGTTGCATACAATTTTCAAGTATCGTCTGTATTTTGTCTGTGCAGAAGGTTAATGATCTATATCCATATAGGGAGTTTTTCATCCTGCAATAATTTAAATTTGTATATATATATATATTCAAAAAGAGAGATGATATCATGAAATGGGTAGAAGATTTTTATAAAGAATTATATAGTAATAAAGAATAAGTACTTCCTATATCTATTACATCTTCCAAATTGCCCAGAATTTTAAATGAAGAAGTGAGACATATTAAAAGAAGCAGGTGAAGAAATGAATTTTTTTTTTTAGTAAAGTTATATACCAAATGTCTAAATGGTAAAGATGTACCAGATGATTGCAAGAATGCAGTATTAATATTAATATTTAAAAAAGGTGATAAAGAAGATATTAGAAATTACAGATCTATCAGCCTTTTATCAGTTTTATACAATTTTTTTTACCAAGATAATTACAACTCGTCTACAGAGAACATTGGATTTCCACCAACCAAGAGAACAAGCTGGATTTAAAAATGGTTTTAGTACAGTAGATCATATCCAGGTATTGAGAGAAGTTATAGAAAGGACAAATGAATATGAGTTGCCATTATGCTTTGGATTTGTAGATTATGAAAAGGCATTTAATTCTATAAACATTTCTTCAGTGATTAAAGCATTGGATCATCAAGGTATAGATCCAGAATATTGTCATATTGTAAAGAATATTTATAAAAATGCAACAGCAACAATTAGATTAGATAATGATACTGGGAAAGTCAACATTGAGAAAGGTGTAAGACAAGGTGATTCCATATCTCTAAAACTTTTTACAGCAGTGCTGCAAGAAGTATTTTGTGGATTAAAATGTGAAGTTAAAATAGTGAAAGTAATTGGAGATTATTTAAGTCATTTAGATTTTGCAGATGATGTTGTTGTTTTTGCAAATAATGCTTTAGAGCTGCAGGAAATGTTGCAGGAGTTATCAGATGAAAGTAGGACTAAAGATTAATGTTAAAAAGACTAAAGTAACGTTTAATGGATTTTCTCAAAATATGAAAATAAAGATTGATTATGATGAGTTAGAAGAAGTTAACTGTTACAAATACCTTAGTCAGATTATTAATACAGATGGAAATATAATGAATGAAATTAATCATAGAATTAAACTTGGTTGGAGTGCTTTTGGTAGAAATAACTTGATACTAAAAGGAAATATGCCTATGTGTTTGAAAAGGAAGGTTTTTAATAAATGATGTGTTTTACCAGTTCTTACTTATGGATCTGAGACTTGGACTCTTAGTAGAAGAGCAATACAGGGACTTCAGACCACTCAAAGAAGTATGGAGAGATGTATGTTCGGAGTAACAAGAGATTGAAAATGCAATATATGGGTAAGAGAACAAACAGGTGTTACTGACCTCATTGAAAAAATTAAAAGACTGAAGTGGAGTTGGGCTGGACATATTGCTAGAAGAGATGATAATAGATGGACTGTTGAAATTTTAATATGGATTACAAGAGATTGTAAAAGACTCAGAAAGAGACCACATGTGAGATGGATGGATGAAATAAGAAAGTATGCAGGGGTGATGTGGAATAGAGAAGCTAAAGATCGGAGATGGATTGAATTTGGAGAGACCTTCATCCTGCAGTGGATTGATAATCGTTGATGATAATGATATATCCAATTTTTAATACAATAAATAATTTAAAATAATATTTATGTATGATACTTATAATTATGATTAATGTATGACTCTGAGATAGAAAAACTTAATTGTGAGTACCCATATATTTAATTTTCAAATGAAGCAAAAACAAAACATTTAATTTGGACATTTGAAATGAAATGATTATATTATTTACCATCTGAATTATACTTAATTACTAATAAAGTATTTTAACTATGTAGGTCTATAATTATATATATTTTTATTTTACAAGAGGACTAGAGCTAAAATCCACTGTTGCATCTACCGTAATAATTGGTAGCTGTATTTCTGTCCACTGTTCTATTACTGTGTAGTTTCTAGGGGGAATGGGAGATTGAGTAATTTTTAAGCAGTATAGTAATAGATTGAGACAATAAATTTATTAAATTGATCATAGTGAGATTTTTTTTTTTTTAATTTTTTCAACTGATATTCACTCTCAGAAACTTCTTAGTTCGTATTGTACTTATTTCATTGATATGTAAACGAAGAGAGTAGACTGTTCTTATGAATAACATCAACAAGTCTATTTTTTAAATGAAATAAATTGACCATATTTTATTGCTATTTAATTAATTTGAGTAATCAGAATGACAAAATAGTTCTTTAACTATATTTTAAATATGGTAGCTATACATACACATAGTATACTACTAAGACTATTTTACAAAACAATATCTAAAATTGGTACATTTAAAATTTTACTTGAATGGTTTATTTAATGGGATGGGTTTCTTTGATCTTAGCGGCCCCTTTTGTTTTATAAAAATATATTTAAAAAATATTCAAAGTATATATTATAAATATTAAAATGACTTTTTTTTTTTTTGAAATTTTGTATAGGAGCTAAAAATGCTAATTACATCAGTGTTTACTGTTTATTTCCTGTAAAAAAAAAAAAACAATAACATAAAAACAAGCAATGATCTTGTTTGTCTATACTGAAAAGTTTTCTAAAACTGAAAAATAGCACACACAAGTAAGCGATACATCTAGCGGCGGAATTGAATGGCAAATTAAATCTGTGGCTGTATTTAATAAATTATTTATCAGAAATAAAATTTTGATTTATAATTTATTATTTTTTAATTACTATGCTGTTTATTCTTCATTTACACCGAAAAGCTGTGATTGATTGATGACCTGAAGTTACAATTTAATAACCAGCTTATTAACATATTTCTGAAGTAGAAATTTTAATAATAATTTTGCTCGATTGGAAAACAAAAATGAATTTGTTCTAAATACTGCACAAACTCCGTGTATATATCTATTGAACTTAAATAATTATTATACTGAAGTTAATGATTTGGAAATTACTAAGGTTTTTTTTTTTTTTAAAAAAGTTATCATTTAAACTATTGTATGAAGTATATGAAATGGTTTTATATATATAAATAGTAAAATATTATTTAAGTAAAGGGGTTTGAACTTAGGATTTTTCAGTCTACATTCGTCTTCCACTCTATCTCAAGCAACTGATACACTTGACCACATACATGCAAAATATTACCCTAAATTATGTAATAATTTATATTAAGTATTAAATAGACAGACATCTTAAGGTCACTGTTTGATTTCTGAAATAGTTTATTATATTTTATATATCTATATAGTGCTTGCATGTTTACATTAAATGAATTTTCTGGAAATTAAGTTTGTTGGATCAACATACTTTTCTAGCAGTTATTATTATGATTAAAACTTATCATAAAAGCAATGATTACTAACATTATGTTCTTATGATGTTAAAATTTACTCATCTATTTTGCATATTCAGGTTTTAGTGGGATATATGTATGTTAAATAACTAGATAATAGCCAAGTAATAATTTATTGTTGATAGTAGTTCACAATATATAATGTCAAAATATAGCCAGTTCCTTTATCTGACAATTAAATAATAAAATGATTAATAATCATGTGATCAGTTTGTCAAAGGTGATGAAGATTGTCAAAGAGAGCAAAGTAAAAAGGCGATGAAAGATAACATTTTATTAATAACAACAAAAAAAGATTATCAAATAATGTTTTATTCAGGAAGGTATTCTCAAAGATAATCATTTGTAAGGATTAAGCTCAGCCATATCATAGTTGGATATTATATATGTATTATCTAATGACATAATGAAAGTTGAACAATTTCATCTTTGTTATTTGTATGTGAAGTATGTCTAATCTGATCAAGAATTCACTTATTCGTTTTTTGTTTTTGTTTTTTTGCCATGAATTCTTAAAAATCTTTTCCAGCAACATCAATCAAAAATTTTCATACTTTTCCTATCTTTTGTAACTGTTATATTTTTGCATCCACAAAAGTCACAGGAAACATTCCAGTTTGAATAATCCAATCTTTGCTTTTCCACATATATTCCTATATCTAAAAATCTTTTTCATATTTTGCACAGTGATTTTTTTACAATGTTAGAGTATGATGAATTTTTGATTATCCATCTGTTTGTTCATGAATTCAAATGGGTGGGTGAGATCTATATTATGAGGTAATAAATTGAGTTAGAGTGGGTGGGAGCTATATTATGAGGTAATAAATTGAGTTAGTAATAATAATAACAAAAATAAGTTCTTGACAATTCTAATCTCATTTCTGGAAGTTAAAAATATTACTTTTATTATTCTAATGTCAGCCTAGAATTTTATAAATATACTATTATTATAGGAATAAATTCAAGGAATATTTTTTTTATTCCTACTTTTCTTTATTAAATATTTGAAAACCAGGCACTCTTCACAAACCTGGGAGCTTAATTGTAAGTATAGAGGATCTGAACTCAGATTTTCAAGCACCCTTCAACTATCCACACTATCTCATACAATTGATACACATGACCACACACATGTAGAAAAGATTAATAATCACCAATATACGTATTTCATGCTAAACCAGCACTCATCAGTTGGTCCAGACTATCATCTTTCACACACATATATATAATCAATGCTCAGTTTATATTAAGATAGCAAATCTTCATACTTTAATGGACAGGCTTCAATCCATTGCAACCTCCAACTTTTCAGCCATCCATATCATTGAAAATCTGATGATGAAAATTCAAATCCCATGCTAATGCTAATATTATTGCCATGCCCATGTTGACCTGAAGTCAATCTGACCCCTCATGTATAGGACAGTATAAAAGTCAAACAGTTTGGGGGGGGGGTATTCTCTGAGTATTCAGACTAATGTAACTTATTATTTGATGCACTCTCTAGTACTATTCTTTTTAAAGATAATTCAAAACTTATATAAATAAAGCTAGAATTAGTTAAATACAGACATGAAACATGAACTGTAAATAAAATGGATAAAAAAGATATTCATGTTTTTAAATTGTGGTGCAAATAAAGGCAAAGAATATCTAATAGCAAGTAAAATGAACAAATGAATTTTAGAACAAATTAGACCAAACTTTTGCTTAATATATAAATATCTATAGAGACATCTTATATTTTGATTGTATTATGAAATTATCTAATTCGTTACAAGAGATATATAGTGTTCAGAAAGGTTGGTTGGTGGGGGAGAGGCAACTAGCATTGAGATTGATATTTATCACAACAATAATAAATGCATTATTGAGGTGCATGAAAAAACCAACAGATGATAGATAACTCTTGAGAAATATTTATACGTTGCTGCACCGCCAGTGAATGAGGTCTCATATCACTATGGGTTACTTTTAGAATGGCTGATAATTTTTATATTTAAATACATACTGAATATCTAAGATATGATTTCTAGCAAATATTATAGATTATATGATAATTCGTAATTGTTATATCTTTCAGTTATATTGGAAGTAATGAAATACAGTTTATTTATTTTTTGTTTTTGTTTAATACATGAAACTTTAAAAGATGAAAGTTAACTATTTGATTCAAAAAATTTCTTTTGACTGTTCAACTTTTAGTTTTTTTCTTCCTTCCCTCTCACACATTTTAAGAAAAAAGGAGAGGAGGGTACAATGTAACTGCTATTTGCCTAAAATGATTTTCTAGTCATTTTTAAGAAGTCATTATTTTCTCTCATTTACTTTTCTAAATGCTTGGTATATATAAAAAACGTTTTCACATTTTCTTGAGGATATTTATTTAACCCCTCCTCCAAGTTGATGAAAGCACTTCAAACATTCTTCATTGAACAGTTTTTTTTTTTTCTAAATCACACCCTATATTCTCATAATAATAACTTGTTCTATTCTTTTTTTTTTTAAAAAAAAAGCTTGCTTAAGAAATCCAGGAAGGGTTAAGGGCTCACTTTCTAATATTTCTGTGCCAGTCTACAGATAGTCTTTTATCGATTATCTTTATCAAGAAAAGAAAATACAAACTCTTTAGTAATTGAAATATCAAATTCATAGTGACATGTTTTCTACTATGTTATACTGTTTAAAATTGGCAAGCATTTTTTTATTTTATTTGACGTAGACAGGATTTCTTAAAGTATTTAAATATAGATGTGCAAATAAATGGCTTTCATAATGGATAACTGAATTTCTGGACTAGAGAAATTTGATAAGAATAATATTAAATTTGAAATAGAGAAATTTGTGTACATTAACTTTTATATTCATTAACTTTTGTACATCATAAGATAACTATTTTATATGAAGTATAGTTAATTATTTTTTATAATTTTTTAATTAACTTTTTTCATTAGTAAGATATATCGATATTTATATAATAAAATAATTGATTATATGCTACTTCATTTTTTGGCTTGGTTAAATTACAATGATTTCATTAAAATGGAGTTTTTTTGGAGGGTGGGGGAAGATAGTAACTTTCTTTGTTTTTCATATTACACTAGAGCAAACATTTAGGATATTCTGACCATGCTTATGCTACCTCTTCTCTTATTAACTCATACTTGACCAACATATTTTAGCACAGTGAAAGAATTATGGAATCCAGACTTTAAGTTCATGGATTGTGGCTCAATTCTGTCACTCCCTATTTTCATATTTGAATTTCATATGAATTCCCGTGCAACATTCCACTTTTTAGTCTTTTTAATTTATACTTAAGTTTATTAATAGTATCATTGTCTCCTACAACTGCAGCTTTAACATTTTATGAATAGTTAATAATAGCTTTGGGGTTTTATTAACTTGGCTTTATCTAAGTATAGTAGATCCAACTACAGCTGTATCCCAATGCTTATTAAAGCAGTTTGTTTTATTTCCTCAACTAGCATTTGAAACTTTCTTACTGATAACTCTAAACTATTGAGTTATTTGCTTATTGTTAACATATCAGAATATATGCATGTAGTAGACAATAAGATGAAGTATATGGAGGTTTTCATCATTTATATTATTTATCTAATATTCATTGTAATACCTATTCTTGCAAATAATCAGAAATGTAATATATTAAAAGAATATTTAGAGAAATCCATTTTTGCTTTCTTAACAAATAAATAAATATATTTTTTTTTGTAAACATTACAAAAACAAAACGATAAACACTTCATAAAACTTACATATAAAAAACAAAAAAATCTAAGAAAATATAATAATTATTATAAAAGTAATTTGAAAAAATTTAAAGTTATTAATTTTAAATATATTCATAAATTATACATTTTAGTTAGTTTTAAAAGTAATAAAATTTTAATGTTTTAAGCATATTCTATGTAAAATTACAAAATAATGAAGTGAAAAATGTGTTTATCAATCCTTATTGATAGTAGTTCTTTTTATTGCACAACAATTTGGTTTCAAATATTTATTTTAGTAATGATATTTTTAAGAATGGAGAAACAAAATACGATCAATTTATACAAATGAGTACTACATATATATTACATAAAATATATGTATATATTGTACCATTTATTTATATGGTACAAATATATTGGCAAGATATTTAAAAGCTAAGAAAAAAAAAGTCAATTTAGCGATCTGATTAAAAAGACGCAATTAAATTTTTTAGTTTGTATAATCTTTTTTTTTTTAAATGTACAATGAAAGTAAAATTTTCATCCATATTTTTTTTTGGTATCTAATTAAAAATAAAGGTAAAAATTGGAAAGAAGAAAAGACACAAATTACTAATCCAGATAAGCTAAAAGAAAAAGATTTTAGCTAATTAAAGATGTCAGAAAGATTTTATGAAAGGGAGGACTTTGTAACTTAAAATTAAAAGAGAGTGTACAAGATTATTATCTTACAAGCTGATAAAAGGACAAAAGGATGCACAGAAGTTTCAAAAACTGGATTGAGGTTTAAAAAGAAGAGGTCAATTTCAATCTAGGTCTTTTCTTTACCTTATGGTTACATGTCTTAAAGTTGGGGGTTTTCTCGAGCATAACCTGTGGCAATAATATACTTTGCACAGGTATGCCACTTGCTGTACCGAGCTGTCACGCAAGCATGGAAACGGAGCCGTGTGAATACTGCTTTTTTTTTCAATGAAAGGGTCACCACAACCGTGCTTTTTTCTCCAGCTATAAAATGGAACAATAATTGAAGACCCCAGCAGGAGAGACCAATGGAAATTCCTATGAGATTGGGATTCCATAAATCTACACCAACTTACCAGTAAGTTAAGGGTAACTTCCTGATTGTGACAGGAAGTTTGAAAACAATTCTTAAAATTAAGTTTAAAATAATCCCGATAAAGTCTTTAAATTCTATTATTCAAGAGACTTGTTTACCTAAGAACTATAATTGTTGAACTCTTTCCAATTAATTAATTAATAATGTGTTTTTTTTTAATATTTTAATTTGTTAGAATAAAAATATTCATTTCTAATACCAACCATTCATTGTACATTATTAATGATTATTGATAAATTTATTAATGTTAATTATTAAGATTTGAAAATATAATTTACCTTTGCCAATGCTGTTTTGAAACACAATCCTCCGGTGATTCCAGATAATTTTATCATAACTAAATAAATAAAAGGGGTTTGGCCAGAGGATTCCGATACAGAATCCTGGTGCCTTTCAAATAAATTAAAAGCTGGCTTACTTGATCCCATTATTTTAGTAGTTACATTATGTTGGGTGACCAGGAAAGATAATTGCTTCCATTAAATCTTACTGAATTTTCTGATGAAAAAAATTTAATAAATAGGATGTAATTTGGTCAGCAAGCATGGGCAGATAACTCATAAAAAAAACCTAATAGAGCAGTGGACATTACAGTATTGTATATATTACTATTTGGCTATTTTTTTTGCAAATTAATATTTTTTAAAAAATGTAATTAATATTGTAGTGATAAACTTAATTTTCTTTTTATTACAAAAAGTAGTTTTGCATCAAAATATTACATTTCAGTACTATGTAAAAATATAACAATTAAAATTGTATATACATGTAAGCATCTTTCAATTTATATAACAAATCTTCTATAAGAATTTTTGCGTTTTTGTTTTTATAATTTTTTTTTTTTAAATATAACTTTTATGAAAAAATTAATTAAAAAAATATCTATATCACTATTTTATAAATACCTTGCAAAGTAGAATAAATTATGTTTAAGGTGATTAACATATGCACACATAGTGCTTGCCATTTTTTATATGCTTTGCAAATATAGTTGAATTCTAATAACTGCTACAAAGTAATGATATAAAGCTTTTTTTGTGGAAAATTTTTTTAAAAAATATAATTGTAAATTACTACAGAATAGTGTTTATTTCTTGTCACTTTGAAATAAATATATTAGTAAATAGAACATAATACATTTTGAGCTCTATACATTATAAAAATCCCTAAATAATCACTTAAATGACATTTGAGTAAATAAAGTGTTACAGCATTTATGACATAATAATCCAATAGCTCATTTTCATTTGAAATCTCATGATAATCAAGCATTAAATCCATGGTATTTTAGATTTTAAGTCATTCACTCTATCACTGAAACTCCACAGACCATAATTCTGTTCAGTTGAAAGAGAAAGTTTGTCCCCACTTTTTAATTTTTATTTTCCTTAAATGGGAATTATTTCAGAAATTTTTTATTCACCAGCCTTTCTTGTTACTGAATGAAATTGTTATGGGAAAATATGTGTTGCTGTGCTGAATGTATGAGCATCAATGCTGTGATCTAGAATTTAGATTAAGAGCAGATCTTGGAGTTTTTCAGTCAGTTAAGAATCCCAAGCAAGGTCAGATAGCTGGTAAATAGCCAGCTTATGCCCTCATTTAGTATTGATGGAAAATATGTAATATTCAACTTTATTTGCTAGCACCGAGAATGTATGTAATTTAAACAGAAGGAATTTACAATCTAAGTGCATGCACTTAGGGTGTAAATCTCTTCTGTTTGTATTGATAAAAAAATAAATATTTTAGAACAGTATGGGTATTTTAGAACAAAATGGTTTAGACAAATGAATTTTAGTTCATTAATCATAAAATAACATACAATTGTAATGATATTACCATGGTTTGCCTATTTGTTTAAGTGTTGATTTTTTTATTTCTGTAATTTAATTGAAAAGATCTTAACTAGTAAATTATGTTATTAAACATTCATCAAAAATGGAAAGAAGTTTAATCCATTGCGCTGAGTTTTCGTATATTTAAATAATTCATATGATATAAGATAAAATATTTTTATATAATAGCAATAATTGTATAGATATATAATAATAATAATGTTATTTAATTCATTTTATACATTGATGCATCATATAATAATCTTAGAAGAGTTTAATCTTTTTTAAATTACTTCCTTTTGAATGTATAATATTAACTTGGCTATAAATTAAAATTTATTACACTTGTATTTAATTTGCTTTTATGTGTAAAATATATACAATATATGATCATAAGTAAATAAATAATTATATAGCTAGTTGCTCCATCCTTCCATTTAGTTGACCAAAGTCAGATATTTTTTTTAAAAAAACTTCCCATCTGGTAACTAATGCCGGAATTTTTAAACCTTAAGACTACCTTTCTGTTATTTGCTAAATGAACTATTTTGGAAGGAAAACTGTCACCAAAGAGGCACTATGGTCAGACAATAAGAAATAAATTCATCATCAGAATAGTTTGCCAATATTTACCATCCAGTTCATAAACACACTTTTTTTAAGCAAATTTCATTTTATTAGAATTACCCAATTCTTCATTGATATGCTTGTTATCTTTTTATTAAACATATAATGAATTTTGGACATAATGGACAAAGTACTTTAATGGTATAAAGATTCTGTTAATGTTTAAAATATAGCTCTAAATTTAGAAAATTAGAAAAGAATTATGTTAAGAAAATGGCAGAAAATGACAAAACTATTATCAATAATTATCTAAGTGGAACTGTTAAATTTTTCAAGTGTTTGAAGGTGTCTAAGTAAGTCCTTTCAGCTAATCAATTCCATAACCAACTCAATTAACTTTCAATTATTTGTTAATAAATGAAATTTGTAGCTATTTTTAAGTTAGAGAGTGTAAGAAAAAAAAGGTGAGTAGTCTGGTAAATAATATATTTATTTTTTCTCTATGTAGTGATGCTGGAGTTGCTTATTCCCTGCATAAGTTATTTATGATTGATTTTGCTTACAAATAGTGTTAATAATCTTAATGTTAAATGTCTGTAATAATATATTTTAATCTAGAATACAATATTTCTTATGTAATTCCAATACTGATAAATGTGGGGAAAATATATAAATGGATCTTAGTAATAGAGTGAGAGAAGTTGTTAAAAAATAATTCATGCATGCTTATAAGAATTAATAAGTACATTTGATTTTTAATAAAGTTTAAAGTTTATATTTGGGTTAAAAGAAATATGATATTGTTTCATTTAAGTACTGATTAAAAAATAATGCACTTATAAATTAAGTTTATCTAGTTAATAATAATAATAACAATAATAATAATAATCATCCATATGCTATTCCAACTAAAAAAATAAAAAGAAAGAAAGAGAGGGGGGGGGTGTTCTAGAAATGAGTTTTGCAGTGACTATACAAACCAGTCTGTTAAACACAAATACTTCCACATAAAACATGCTGGTCCATTTTTCTGTTTACTTGATATTTTATAATGTTGTCTTTTATTTCTTCAGCAGAAAACTTTTTTCCTGAAATGTTTCAAGACCATGTCTGATTATATTTTTCCAATATATTGTATTCCCAACCACATCCTCCCAATGGAAACAATTGATATTGCATTTCTTTAGAATGTCTTTGAGATAGTTCTTATAATGTAGACAGCATCTAATTAATGTAAATAAATATGTAGCAGTAATATGTAAATGTCAGGTAATTTGATGGATTGACATGAATGAAGATATTTATTATAGACAAAATGAATATTAGTAATTCTTTATGTCCCCCCAATATTTACAATAACTTGTTTGAAGTAAATAATAGTGATAATAATGTATATGACTATATACACACACCTACATATACAGACACAATGTGTAAAACTTAATTTACTTCATAGTAAATGAAATATGCTGAATAAATAAATTTTTATAACTATTGTTATTTTCTTTTTATTGTTAATATTCTTCTGAAAGCTTGTACAATGTTATAATTTCATTTTATTTCTTTTTGCAAAATTGTTTGTTCAAATTTTTCAAGTATTTTAGTTAATATTATTTGGACAAATCATTAAAACTCACAGATTCACATAAGCTGAATACAATCTTATTTTTTCACCTTGTGAGTGGTTCATAATGTGGCTAATAAAATGAAATTTATTGCTTACACCTGGAAAAGGTCACGAGAAGTGTTTAGACTATAAAACATTGGGGAAGAATTCCAAATATTGGAAATTTGATATATGTGCCTTTTTAAATATATGTTTTCAAAAGCTTATTAGCCATAAAATTTGGAAATTCTGTTTTTTATATATATATTATTGTTATACACACGGACAAACACAAGTATTTTCCTTTTTTAAGATGATATTTTGGCATGTGTCTGCAATATGTTTTTAAGACTGCTTAAATGTTACTATTTTTCAGATTGTATGTTATCTTTTTCCACTTCAGCTAATTGTAATTGTCTGAAACTATGAAGTTTATTTAGATGAGAATATTATTCATATTACTATCATTAATAATATTACTTATTATTGTTATGTCTAACTTCTGAAAAGTATATATATATGCAGAGAAAACATCTTTAACTTTTTCACGTTTTGTGATTTAGTGGATCAATTAGCTAAACTAAAAAAACAACAACATTCAATTTGATTATATGATTAAAATTGGTGTGTTCATTCTGCAATTTATTTGCTTGACTGTCACTTAACTTTTTGAATAACTAATCCTATAATAAATTTTTAATCACACTTTGCCAAATATTTTTTTTCTTAATGAGCTGAATATTCTTGAAATATGTCCAAAATAACTATACTATCTTCATTTTATCATAAATTTGTTTTATTTCTTTATTGTCCAAAATGTTTGTATAATTCTTTGCTCTCCCCTCTCAATTTAAAGATGGCAATGCTGTTTTGCAATTGTTTATCTATATTAACTTTATTTTGCATTTACAGTATTGTTAATTTACTTTATATTCCCTTTATTTTTTATATCCAAACCCCTACATATATAAAATAAGTTGTTGCCTGTTATAATTTAGAACTAACAGATCAATTTTGATATTATTATTTTTTAACATATGGGAAGGTTTAGACTATTTAACTTTCTCACTTTACCAATTATTGTGCTCCTAGAACAATATACATTTGAAGAAATTAATGCATATAAAGCTTGGTTTCTAATGCAGATGAGCAATGATTAATAATGATCAATTTCTGTATATAACAATATTCTATGAAGTATTCAAGAACAATTTGGAAAATGTTTTTTCTGAATATTTTGGAAGCATTTGGCAAAAAAAATTTTTTTTTGTTAATTTGTTATTGGCAAAGATTTAGCCACAGGATCAAAATGTTCCCTTCTTAAAAGGTGATTATGACAATCAGCAAGGCATGAGGCAAAACTTTAAAGATTACTGATGCTGATTTATTTTGGAAGTTATTTTTTATATGGAGAGCCATATAAAATAAAATGTCTAACTTAACTTAGGAACTAAAAGTCATTTTCAGTTCACTTTTAAATTAACATATAAAATAATTCTCAATGACATTTTAGGCTATTTAATTTTCTCATTTATCGTCTAGGGTCAAAATACATGTTCAGAGGAAGAAATACATAGAAAATTTGTATTATAGCTATAACATCTTAAATGCAGCTTTCATTAAACTTAATTTAATTGATATATCATTATTGTGAAAAAGTGTGAAAAACATTGATCTTTCCCTTTCAGATTTTTAGTTTGATGACAGACAATGTATGACATTATTTCTAATAGAAACCTTAAGCAAATATGAGTCATAATTAAATACTATTAATCAAAGACACACAAAAAATAGTTTTAATATATTTGTTATTGGCAAAGGTTCGATCAGAGAATTGAATTAGTTTTGCAGTATCCTCATCTAGAATAGCAATTCTCTTACTAGAAGGCATCTATAACAATTAACAAAATCAAACCTTGAAGATTGTTGGTTTTGATTTAGTTGAAGATTGCTTTTTTTCTGGACAGTTATATGTAGAGTACTTTCATGTTGCTGACTTTAGATCATGCTAAGTGTGGATACACATGTAACAAAAACTAAAAATAGAATAGTTTTAATATTTAGGACATTCATGCACTCAAAATGAACTAGTTGAGTTATGATCTGTGGAATTTTAGTTCTTATGTCATCTATTCTACCACTGCAGTAAACAGTACTGAACAAATAATCGAATGATTCATTGTACCTGAGAATTTATAGCATTCAAGAGGTAGAGGTGACAGAATTGAGTTTCAATCCAGGGACCTTTACCTTTTGATTATGATATTCTGTTACTGCACTAAACTACATGTGTAATGTAATTAGGAAAAATATATAAAAGTACTAAGTTCTGTTACAGATACTCATTATTTATATGATTTAAAATTTGATTGATAATTAAATATTTCACACAAGAGCAGATACAACAATCAATTTTAAAACATTTCTTTGAGATTTTTATAATTCATGTGTTTAATCCAAAGCATGCCATTCTTCAAAATATTTTGTGCACTTTTTCTTAAAAAAACATTTTATATATAACTTCTTATGGGGAAGGGGAAAAAAACTCAAAAAAATTGCTGTCTACTATTATAACAAGTTCAACCTGCTGTAATAAATTTATTGCATAGGGCACAATTTCACTATTTTAAATAGTCATTTTTAATCTATCAGAATAAATAATAAAATAAAATATAATATTTACAAATATATAAAATATTTATATAAACTATTCATTGTATGTTTATAATTGTTCCATTTCTTTCTTCACCTGAAAATGTATCTTATACATTTATTGTATCAAATTCAAAACGTGTGTGTTTATGACATTTATATTTTTATAAAAAGTTATTTGGAAGAATAGTAAACTACATAAATTCCTTGAACTAGTTATTTAAAATTAAATTATTATTTAGATATATCTTCAATGCTTTTTTTTTCTATCAACAACTGCCTTAATTTTTATAATACTTGATTAATGATATTTATTTTACTGTCAAACTATTTTAAAGTTTTTTGTTTTGTTTTTAATGGCAAAATATAGAAATTTCAATCTGTGATTGCTATTCTCAAGTTATATATGCAGCCAAATATTTTTATTATAGTATAAAATCAATGTGATTGATAAATTCGATCTACAATAAATCTCTTTTAGATGCCAAATTGTACATTTTTAAAATAAAGGTAATATCAGAAACCGAAGAATAAATCTTTTCTGAAGGTCTTTGTTGGCAGTGGTTAGTGCATTAGTCTGTCTTATTTATGATCTGGCTTTATTTCAAATACATCTTTTTCATATACCCAAACCATAAACTTATCTAGCCATTTAGTGTTGGTTGATAAATACTTAATGTAGATGTTAACTAGAGGTAAAAAGGAATTCCAGAACAATATGAGTCACATATAGTAATTAATCTATTGATTATAAGAAAAGAGAAAACTTTGTATCTATAATGCTCTCTTTATTAATGAGATCATATACTCAAAGGCATTGAGACAATAGTCTTTATTTACTGTTATATATTAGAGTTCAGCTATAATTAACCAAATTAAAAACAGGATTGGAAAATGAAATCATGTCATAAGCAAGAATGGAAATGAGTCAGACAAATAAAAATATTATTAGTGGATGATGTGATTTCACTTTCCAGTCTAATTTTTAATTGGTTGCTTGCTTACATTGTAACAGTTTTAATTTAAAAATATACAGAAGATCTTATTAAAATTTTTAAATATTTACATATATAATGTCCATGAAATATTATTATTATTATGATTATAGATATATGTGATTCTAATTTAGAAACTTTCTGATTCAGACATATCTATATGTATGAAGAGATTAAAATATGACTACAAAACAATTTAATATAATATATTTACTGTTCATTATAACAAGAAGTATAAAAACTGCTGTTAGTGAACAAAATAAATATTTCATTAAATTTCAAAAATTGGGAAATTAAGTAGAGTTAAAAAATAAAATTTGCTCGAAAAATATTAAATAGTATTCATTTTGCTGAGAATAGTAATGATTAATGTTAATTATTTGTAGTATATCTGATATATTTTAAAATTATTAATTTTAGAGATGTCTCAGTATCATATCCTAAATGGTCATTCTTGGAATTTATGTTTAAATTAATTCAGTAAAATCTTGTTGAAGATTCACAATCTGGTGCTTACTGAATAACTATGCATCTATACATATTTTTGCTATTATCTGTTTTATAGCACGGAAAAACACTCAGTGACTTTATGATCTTTATCATTGTATGGATTTCTTTCTTTCTAATCATTTTTTGTTATTCAAAATGAAATAAAAAGATACTGTATAAGATTCAGAATTATGTGATTCATTCATCACATAGAGGAAGTTTAATGTCATTCTAAACATAAAACTTTTTTTTTTTTTTGCTTATCTCAGTTAAAATTGATTTAGGAATCATTAGCTTTCTATTGAACCAAACTCCTTGAGAATATGAATAAAATAGTAAAATTATTTATATATTTAAACTTTAACATTTTAGTAATATGAGGTGGTTTAGTTCATGACTCCATTGTATTATCAAATGAAAAATGTAATGATAGTTCATCTCCTTTTTTTAACTAATCATCTTTAATTTAATCAAGTGGATGCATTCATCAGTTGTATACTAGATGTAATTGATAAATATACTGTAATTTTAAAATTATATTAAAATTCTCTTTGGAAGTGTTTTATGGTGTAGTGATTAGCACACCTCTCACTTTTAAAACAGAAGTAGGCTTAATTTTTTTTCAAGTGCCAATCTAGTATGCTATCCAATATTGTTCAATAAATGGGTGTTTAGATATTCTTAGATAGTAGATATAGATTTCAATTACATCTGCATCAATTAGATAAATGACATTGCACTGACTGTAAAAATAATAATGCAATCTTCAGTGCTAGTAAGGATGTTTCATGCTTCTAGAATGCAACTATTAATCTCTTTTATCTTAGCTGATAGATATTGACATTTTGTTGATGTTGTTTGTTTATTTTTGTTTTATTTCAATTTATTGATGAGGATCATAATGTTAGTGTTAATTATTATGTTTTTATAGTATTGTTGATTGTAGCTGTGTTAATAAGAATTACATTTTATTTTCAGAAAAAAGAGATAAAAGATCGAGAAAAAAATTCACCTTTTGAGTATGGATTTGATCCTTAAAAATTAATATAATATTTTGGAAAAATATGAGTTATAGATATTTTAAAATAACAGCTCATTCAATTAGTAAAACCAAATTAAAATAATTTAAAAATTAGCCATACATCATGTACTTGTATTAATGTGAATATGTGCATAAATATATAACTGCATTACAGAACACAGTGGTAAATTTATATTGATTATGAAATGTCTTTTTATTGGTATTATAATTATTGCCAGATAAATATTTAGTGTAAATCTATTTTCACCAAGGCTCAAGTGAATGAGTAATATAAGAAATATTGGGGAAAAAAAATATTGGAAAAAAGATAATTATGGAATAGAAAAACAAAACAAATATAATCTGAAATATCTACATCTACATAATAGTCTTTTGCTGTGTGGAAGAGGTTTTTTCCATAGGATGCTTACTCTTTCTACACTCTACACAAAAGATCACTAATAGACCTCTTGTACTACTATCCCGAGCTACATGATCTACATGCAGAGTTGCAGTTCGTTCCTTTTTCCGATCATCTGATACTCATAATCAGCCTTCAGATTAATCCATCTGATCCAGTGAAAATAAATCATTCAACTATCACTCGTATGCTCAATAAAGCAACTACTACTGAATGGCTTTTTTCAGAATCATATATCTTATTTGACAAGATTCAGTTATTATCACTACCGCCGATTCAGGCATGGTCCACCTTTATGGGAATTCTCAGCTCACTTATAGAACATCATACCAGAAAGTCAAAGGGTCCAAGATGGTTACTCAAAGATCTAGATCAAATCACAGATAAATTAAATAACACCAGCAATGATCTCTCTTTAGAGCAAATAATGCAACTTAAAATGCAATACAGAGTCAACCAAAAGGCCTTGGCTCAATATATTGCCACAAAAAGATCCAAAATCTTTTTGGCAAACCATCACAACTGGACAAGGAGCTACATAAGATGGGATGTGGGTTCAGCCACTCGACCTACCCACTCCATGATTAAAATTGATATGGAAAATTATGGAGGACCTGAAATGCTTCAGAAGATACACACACATTTTCAGACGAAACTTCAAAGTAAGGATTTTGAAATTGGTAATATCTGGAACAACACTGATGACTCTTTGGAGCATAATATCACTAAAGCTGAAGTAATACAGAAACTTAGTGAATGTCCTGAGAGTTCTCACCCTGGCCTTCATGCCATTCCCCGGTTTTTTTTTTATATCTTAGTTATTTCACTGCATCGATAGTTTGTGGAATGATTAATGTGCTAGCAGGTGATTTTCAATGCATTGCTGATTTATATCCAATAGCACTAGTCCCTTTCCTAAACAAAAAGATAAATCCTTCACTATTAGAGAACATCCAACCAATATCCATGGCCCCTTTGCTAATTAAAACAATAGAATCAATAGTTAAAGATCACATACAGGATCAGCTCTACAATCGCATCACACCTTTTTCTGTAATTCCTTCAGTTTTATCACACACCCTTCAAGAATACGGAGTTCCCATTGGGAACCTTATTCACAAAAATCATTTTTCACTTCACTTGATGGAAGAATCTCTAGGCCTCATCTTTCAATTCCTCAAGGTTCTCCACTATTTTGTTTTATAGCATACATCAACCCTCTTCTGCATGAGATTGAGAGGAGAGTCCCTGGAATCTATCTACCAACAGTTAAAAAAGAGGTACATCACATTTCCTATGTGGATGATGTAACCATCTTTTTTCCAAATAAAAAGTTTCTTCCAATCATCCAACAAATTATTAATAAATACGAATCCAAATTTAAATCTTCATGTAAATTACTCCAAGTCTTCTGTTTGGAAAATGTTCACTGGCATGCCCAAAATTTTCTACTTCCATTGTACAAATCTTACACGCAAATGAGAAAAGATATTCAACAAAACATTCTTGACAAAAACATGAAAACAGTGAATTCACTGACTCAAATTTCACTCTCCCTACCTGGCAAAACTTCACTACTAATATGCTGATATTGTCAAGAATAAACTACTTCCTGCCTATAATCAAACCAACCAAAGTCTTTGTCAATAAAATTAATTCCATCTGCTCCAGACTTTTTTTGGAAGGGCAAAGTGGTTGCTATTAGTATAGCCAAAATGCATATGCCTAAAGAATTAAATGGGATGGGACTACATTCAGTCTCCACATGCTATGCCCACAAAGTATTTAGTGCCTTACGAGCAATATACAGGGAACAAGGAAATTCAAATTTTCCTCTTCCAATAGAACCCACAGATACCCCACCTCCCATTGAGAGTAAGTGGATTGTGGGAATTTTAAACTTTGCGAAAGGACTCATAAATGTAACACAGTCTTCCTTCCAATGCAAAAAGACATACTGTGAAATTTATGGCCTGAACTTTGCGAAAGGACTCATAAATGTAACACAGTCTTCCTTCCAATGCAAAAAGACATACTGTGAAATTTATGGCCTGATTTATAAGGATCAAGCTTTACTTCACAGTGAAATTGGTCTAAATAACAAACAATTAATCAAAAAACTCAAAAGTTGGTACATCGAATCAAAATTTATTGACTTTATCATAAAGCTGAAACTATTAGCATTACCCACTAACCACTTTCTAGTGTGGAAAAGAGGTTTTAATAACATTGATCCTCAATGTCAACTTTGCAAAATGACTGATGAAACTATTCAACATCTCCTTTACACGTGTCCCTACTTTAATACCATTAAAGCATAGATATCAACTAAAGTCACAGTTGATATTAGAATGTTATTATCTATTAAGACAGCCATCAACAGTAGTGATATTTCCATAATCAAATTGGCCATCTTTCTTTCCTATGCAGTCTGGATTACCGGATGCCAATTTGTCTTTGAACAAAAGATCCTCAGTGCCCCGAATGTCTACAATGGAGTAATAAAAAAAATTAAAGACAGAGACAAAATACTCATACCCGTCAAATTTATTTCGGGACACGTGGAATAAGGTTTTGTTTTTATAAACATTTTTTCAAAGCATACTTTGAAATCACAAGGAAACAACTTGTTTGGGACTAGAACCAGAATGGCTTCTTTGAAGCAAAAGACAGTTTAGTTCAAAGTCATGTAAATTTAATTTAACAATTGTAACAATTTTTTTCTTGTTTAATAAATTATTTGTTTGTTTGTTTGTTTTTTTAAAAAAAAATTAATTGGATTGATTGTATTCTTAGAAGCAAAGGTGTTTTAAAATATATATTACAAAAGGACTGTAATTTTGGGTTCCAAATGAATTTTAAAAAGATGAAAAAACCTTATAACTAAATTATTTTGAGTGGTTGCTTAGGATACATGAGTTTGGAGTGCATTTTTTCCTAAAAATTAAATTAAAATCAAATTTTAAAAATAGTTTCTAGTGTAATTCTACTATAAAGTAAGAATGGTTTATGCAGATTGGCTATGATTTCAGAATGGAAATCTGAAGTTAATAAATAGAAGAATTTCCATTCCTATAATACTTCAAAGAATAAATAGAAGAATTTATGAACGCCACAAAATAAATAGTAAGTTTTATAAAAATATAAATAATTTATGCAATATATTAGTAAATTTTTAACAAGTTTAGCTGCAAAATATTTAGGATCCTAATTGACTTTTGCCTGTGGCATGGAATTATATTTATTTAAAACCGTAAATTAATAGTAATGTTGAAGATATCATTAAATGATATATCACATTTTTTAATAAATGATTTATGATGATGATTTACAAATATAATTTGGTTAAATATGTACTATGATCACTTATAATTTGTAGTATAAATAATTCTAAGTGTTTGTTAGTTTTATCTTTCAATTTTTTTTTCCTGACTGTTCCTTTCACTATTTTGAAATGTGTACAGAGAATAATGCTATTGACATTTTTCTCAGATTTCTTTCTTTATAAATATGACATTAACATGTTGAAAATTAGAACTTTCATATTTTATAAAGCTAATCATAGTTTGTTTGTCTAATAATGTAAATGACTGTAAAATTCTCATATTAAGTGATTTATTGACAAGTAGAATAATGGCATTTGCTTTTTGTTTATTCACTTTTTAAAAAAAAAAAAGATAATAATTACCTCTGTTAAAAAGTTAAGAATGTAAGGTGATAATATACAATAGGTAAGATGATTCATAGGCTTGAAAGTATTGGCTTTCTTTCCACATGCTTTTCAATCGTTTTACTATTTTGTAATATATAATAATTTCATAATAAAAATTAATCATCAGTGATCCACCACTGGTTTTATATATATACAAAGCTTATCCTTTAATATCAAATCTCTGGCTGCTCTTAATGTTTGCAATCTAAAAAAATCTGATAAAAAATGAAATCCTTATAGAAATAACACCCCTTTTATCAAAGCTGTCGCTAAAATACATATATGGTAAATTACTCAAGATCATATAATATTTGACACCCAAGTAACAAGTCGAGCACAGCAATTTTATTCAATTGACCAAATTAAGATTTTTTAAAAATTTACTTAACTGAGAACTGTTCCGAAAAATCTTTAACTCTTTTAAACCTCCAACCCTAATATTGTGCTAAACTATGTAAGATATCCAAATTACTAATTTCTGTAAAGTTTCTCAGTAGCATATCATGGAACTGAAACCAATGGCATAATATGTGATTTGAACAATAAAAAAAAAAAACACTTCGAATAAAATTCACTGATAAACTAAGCCAACTAATCATCCAGTTATTGGTCAGTAAATAAATATCTAACCATTATTAATTGGAAAATAAAATTTACAGATTAATTTGGATTGATTAGATAAGTATTGATGCACTAATTTAAAAAAATTTTGAAATATTTATGCAACTTCACTATTGGTAATTAGAATGTTGTTTTTATGGATGGTTATAATTTTTTTTCAACATTTAGTGAGATTTGTTACAATGAAAGGTTATAAAATGAATAATTAGAAGAATAAACACTTTTTCTTACTAAATTAGATTTATACAACAAATGCAAAAATATACAATGAACAGTAGAATGGCAGATATCTTTAAGATATAAAACAGTTAACAATTTAGTTTGTAATATTTCAATACAAACACAATTCATTTACTTGGAGTTTAGATGTAATTATAGGGAATTTGAACACCGAGTTTCACATTCCCTCCAGCTATCCTTCTATCTCATACAACTGATATACATGTCTAAAAAAAGAAATGGGTTAAGATGTATGCTAATTCGCAGCTGAAGAAAAGTTTATTTTTTTGAGTTAAAATACAAAATGATGACGAGCATTTTTGAGTTACATTATTCTCATAATCATAGCTGGGGTAAGTTATAAAGTGATGGAGTGAATGGGTATGTAAGTATACATATTGTTGTGGAAATTTATGTAAAATTAGTGAATGGTGAAAAATACCAGAGTCCACTTCTTGGAGATGGGGAAGGATGAATCTTTGAGATTAATAGCATGGGTGGAATTGACTATGTAGTATGCTTCCCTAATTTATCACCTTGAAGGGTCTCGCAATATACTGAATTGCTTCTGAAGATAGTATGAATAAATACCCAGTTAATTTCTGATACTCAAAAAAGACTAAGCTGCAATCTGGCTTGGTGGCTGCCCTCTTGTATGTGTATTAATGCTGTGCCAATTGTGTAGACACACACACCCAGTATTCCTCAAAATAAACAGAATAACACCCAGTGTGAGGGCATTTAATTCCATAGAGAGTGCAAGAGATGATGGTTAAACTTTATCCTTTGAGTTATTTGGTAGTCTATTGAAGGAAGGGTGTATGTGTAAAAAGCTAGGTGGTACATAGGTGTGAAGATTTTATTGAGGACGGGAATGTGCAGAAAGTTAAGCATCAATATGCATACAAGAGGACAGCCACCAAGTCAGATAACAGTTCAGTTTTTTTTTGAGCATCAGAAATTAACCGGGCTTTAGGGATGCATACTACATAGTCAATCCAACCCATGCTATGGATTGCAAAGATTCATTCTTCCCCTTTCTTGGACTCTGATATTTTTTTTAGAATTCTCTAATTTTACATAAATTTAAATTTCCACAACAATATATATATATACTTACATTCACACATTTACCCCATTATCTTACAACTTACCCCAGTTATGATGATAAGAGTAATGTAACTCCTAAAAGCACTCAGCATCATTTTGATATTTCAACTTGAAAGAATAAACTTCTCTTCAGCTGTGTGTTAGTCCACATCTTAACACATTACTTTCTTTGAAGTTGAGTATAAACCTCATACTGTTATATGTCAAAAAAATAAATGATCTCCATTATACATATTTTAAGCTGAGCCGCCACTCATCACTTGATACAGATCATCATCTCTCACACACATATATAATTAGGGTTTGGTTTATATTAAGCTAATCTAATGGACAGGCTTCATTTTACTTCATTCTACAACTTTTCAGACATCCATACCATTGAAAATCTGATGTTGGAATGTCAAATCCCAAGGATTGACAAAGGCCCTATACATGAGGAGTCAAAATGGAATTTGGTTGTTCCATCATCAGTTTTTCCATGATATGGATGGATGCTGGAGAATGGAGTAGATTGAAGCCTGTCCATTAAAGTTTGAATACATCCTATCTTAATATAATCCAAGCACTGATTATAAATACGTGTGAGCGATGATGATACGGGCCAACTGATGAGGACTGGTTCAGCATGAAGTATGTACATTGGAGATTTTTTTTCTCACATGGTTGTGATTAGGGAGCTTGAAAATCTGTATTCAAATTCCCTATAATTATATCTAAACTCCAAGTATGTAAATTATATTTGTATTGAATATTACAAATTAAATCTGTATTTTGTCCATCCCTCTTATGTGTATTTAAATGGTCAAGGTCCTATACTTGAGGGGTCAGAGTGACTTAAAAGTTAATGTGTGTATGACAATAATATTGGCATCAACTAGATTTGGGTGTTACATTTTCAATGGTATGGGTGGCTAAAAAGTTGGAGGGTGGAATAGATTAAAGTCTGTCCATTAAAGTTTGAAGATTTGTTATCTTAATATAAACTGATCCCTGATTATATATGGGTGAAAGATGATGATCTGGATCAATGGATGAATGGTTCAGCATGAAATACTTATATTGGAGATCATTTATCTTTTTCACATGTGTATTGGTTATAGGAGTAGAGTGGGTAGTTGATGGGAATTTAAAATTCTATCTTCAAATCCCTTATAATTACAATTTAGTTTGTGTAACTTCTTATCTTTAGTGATAAAAATGTTGCAAGATATTTCTGTATAAAAATATTCTCCCAGATGTGTTTATTTTAACATTGCTATGACAATATTTGAAATCTTATTATGTTGCTATTAAAAAAAAAAAAATCAAATTGAAAATTTGATAAAAATAATAGAAATCTGCATGCTAAAATTTAGTATCAATTTAGTTAATTTATCTTCTTTTTTTTTCTAGTAATAAAAATGAATATATTCTTATAAAAATATTCTCCAAAATGCTTATATTGTAATAATTTTAGCCATTACTTCTAACAAGCGTTAGTGGTCGAGTGGTCAGCACAGCTATCTTACAAGCAGTTGTCCCGGGTTTGCCGTTCGTTTCCCGGCCGATGATTTGACCCATGAAAAAAAAACAAAAAAACAGAATTTGGAATCTGATTAATGTATATGTCAAAAAAGTATAAATCTTAGAGTTAATCTAGAAATATTAAAATCAACAAATGTCATTGGTTGGAATAACAAATGTTATAATGAACATAATGGCCGATTTGCAATCGTATATAAAAACATTTTTCATATCATTTCAGCTTTTAGTAAAGCATACTTTTATTACAGTTTTGTCACGTATTTATGTTTATTATTGTAATGTATTTCTTCTGCAATTTCTCCTTAATCTACACAATTCTTTTCGTTTTTCTTTAATTTAAATTTTTTTCATACAGATATTAATTTTAATCATCAATGAGAAAAAGTGGGTAAAAATTGATCAGTGTTAAAATGGGAAAAAAAAGATCATTTCTAAAAGAAAAAATCATACATACTTGGCGATTTAAATTTTGAATGTGATATAAACAATTCAATATATATAAAGTGCACAGATAGTGAAAAAAATTAAGCAGTTTACAACATTATGGAATTAATGGAATATGGATTAATCAAAAGTAAGTGGCAATAACATTATGCGCCAATGAAAACTTTTATTGTGTAGAATAATCAAAAGTGAATGGCAGGTGAGTTTATGAGTGAGATAATCATTGTGAATTATTTTTTGAAAATTTTTTATGCTAAGTTTTCTAGTACAATTCCTGAGAAAGAATTTATTGCCAATAATATATGGTTTATTAAATTAAAAAAAAAGAACTGGATTTCATAGCACATATAGAATTATTCTTGAATGTTATTTCACAAGAAAGCAAATATCCTGAAATCAACAATCTGAATTTTTAATAAAATGTATAAAGTTGTTTGTCATTTTAATTTTATGCTTTTAAAAGATGAATTAAACTTTCATTAAAATCTATCTGTACAGTATATACACAACATATATTCTTTTCCATATATTTCTGCTTAAATGGTTATTTTGGGTTTAATTTTAGTTTAGACCTTGGGTCTGGAATGGATTATTCCCAAATATAAATAATATTTTATTATAATTAATTAATTTGTTATAGCAGAATCCACTGAGTTATATATTTTTTTATGCTATCTATAACGTAATTTGTCTTTTAATATTTCTTTTTTTAAAAGCTGCCACTATGAAATGGTTATATTCTTTTTTTTTTTTTTTAGAAAATTTACAATTTTTTTATCACCATAATAAATAATTTTAGAGCTTTCTATTCAATCATATATTGTTAATTCAAAAATTTTGAAATTTAAATGCTGATATATGGTATGGGTACTACAGGTGTTTTAGATCAGTGGTCTTCAACCTTTTCACACCAGTGGACCAGCAAAAATAAAGATAAGATTTCTCAGACCAGCAGAAGTTTACAGATAAATTTTCTTAAAGATGTAAACTGCTTATGGTATTGCTTATCTTCACATGCTGAACACTCTTTCTCGAGTTGCACAGTCATACTGCTACAGAAAACAGTACAATAACAATCATTCTCATTAATTTGCTTGCATTTCTACATTTATTATTTCATTGTTAAAACATGCAAGAATAAAATGTTATTCACCTGAATGTTGGGAAATATCACAGCTAATGTAATTACGTGACAATGATTATGATAAATGTAATATCTGTATTTAATGTTAAATATACAAGATGAAGAGATGAAGTTATATATATATGGAGGTTGTCTTTAGATAGTAGTAAGGGCAAATAAAAATCGCATAATTAAAAACCACCATACAGCCAAAAAAAAGTCGCCATATTTTAAATCTGAAAAAATAAAATGAAACGTGTAAAAGTCTGAAGTTTTGATGTTATTGTAATTTTTTTTTGTGCTGGTGTGTTGAAAGGATCAAAAAATGTAATTAATAGGAAAAGTTTTTTTTAAAAATGGCCAAATAGACATCGGGTAATAGAAATAAAGCCCCCCCCCCAAAAAAAAAAATCTATGTATAGTCGCCATCTTTAAAAAAAAAAAGACAACGAAAGTTGAAAAAGTCAAAAGTTTTGAGCTTATTTTAATTTGGGGAGGGGGAGTGGATTGAGAAATACTTTGTCTTCACTGAGAAAAAAAATAGAGACCAAAGTTATTTTTTGTTTGTTTTTATTTTTAAAAAAAGGTAACAGAAATTGGTTTTAAAAATAAAAGTTTTAGCATTTTAGCGGTATACAAATAAAGCCAAAAAAAAAAAAACATTGCCTTATATGCCAAAAAAAGTGGGCGTATTTTTAAACAAAAAAGAAAACAAAACTTGAAAAAGTCAAAAGTTTTGATCTTATTTTAATTTGGGGGTGGATTGAGAAATACTTTGTAAAAGTTAGAGACAGAAATTTTTTGGTTGTTTTTCTTTTTAAAAAAATGTGATAAAATTTGATTTCAAAAATAAAAGTTAAAGTCAAAAAAAAAATTACTGTATTGCCAAAAAAAAAACAAACACTAAAAATGAAATATTAAAAGAGGGAGTAGAAAAAATTTAAGAGATCAAAAAAAGTCATGTTACATTTTATTGTTTCAACACATAAACAATGCCTACAAGCAGCCGTGATTGGCTATCAAAAAACAACAGGAGTTTGTATAATAAAAAAAATTTTTTTCCATTTTGAATTTTTTAGAAAAATAATAAAAAATTTAATTCTACCCCCCACCCCCATAAACATCTGTGATAAATAGAAAAACAAATTAATTTATGTATGATTGATTACATTTTGTTTTTGTTCTGTTTCTTTTTTTTTAATTGGGTAAAAATGTGATGAAAAAATAAATAAAAATTGTTTATATTAATTAAATGTTTAAAATTCTATTATTACAAATCTTCTTGCCAGTCTAGTGCGGACCCGCAGAAAACTTCTGTGGCCCAGAGCCAGTCCGCAGACTGGTAGTTGAAGACCACTGTTTTAGATTGTTAATTCATTAGACATTTTAGTTGAAAAAAAATACATAAAACTCTTCAGAAAAAAAACATATTCAGATAGAATTTGTTCTTCAAATCTTAATAGACATGTAATCAAATTTTTGTTTATTTGGGAATCTTATAAATTTATAATTTTAATTTGCCACATAGTAGAATAAGTATAAGGAGTTAGTGATTTTTTTATATTATTCAAAAATATTTATGTATTTATATATAAAAAAAATTTTATTTAAATAATTTTTGTTTCAAATTTCTAAATTCATTTATTTATATTAAGAATATGACTAATATAATGTGTACATTGCTTTATTCAGTTTTATGTGAATTTTAGAAGATTGAAAAGGGATGAAGAGATCAAATAAATGCAAAAGAGAGAGAAAACTGAATCCCATACTCCCACAACGAGATAAATAGATAATTAAAAATTACCATTAAAAACATATTAAGTTGATTATAGATTGATTTCTAACATATTTTTTTATTGATAAAAATATTGCATAAACCTAAACATATTTATTGATTAATTAATATTGTTTTGCAACTGTTTTAGCATTATTTTTTGTTTATATTCATATTGAACACCATTTCACAGTATTTAAGAATGAACAATTTTATACTTTCTGTTTTTAATATTTTTATTATTCCCTTTTGAGAAAGACTTGTAACCATTTGAAATATTGAACAAATACATCCATAAAAAGCATTGAAAATAAAAACTGTGAAGTAGGTCATCATTAAACAAAACAGTATAATAGTAATAGCATAGCATAATGTATATATAGTAAATTTACAAATATAAAGTAACTGTCATCTAAATATTTTGAAAACAAAAAGGAGTGGGAACTTAATGATTCAAAATATATAATTTCAATGTAGAATAACATTCTTGTTTTTATTACATAGTTTATTTTATAAACATATTTCAGTGTTAATTATATATATCAGCATAAATTTGATTTAGAAAAATATATATGATCAGCAAAGATATCTTATATTGTTTTCAGAACCTTTTTTTTTTTATTTATTTAATAAAGCACTGTGCATTAGAGAAAAACTAAAAGTTTTATTTCTTGAAAAATCAGTTTGTTTATTTAAAAAAATGTAAAAGTTACTTTTCATTTTTACATAAGATTTTAAATTAATATAGTCAATATCTCACATGGTATTGAGCCATGAATCTCCTAAGATATGAATATTGTCTTTTATTATGAGACAGAAATAGTTGATAGAATAACATACAATGGAATCTGCTGAAATAAATTAGTTGATTCCAGAATGTCATTCACTATATCATGGAATTTGTTGTAGCATTTATGGATAGTCCATTTCAGACTCATGGCTAGGACCAAAGTTACTAATTAAAATAATTATTTATGTGAGAAAAATCAAAAATATAAATGCAAAAATATGTATAAAGTTTATTGCTGTATGTACTCTATAGTTGTATTTTAAAGAAAATTAAAATTCATCTTTTAATCCTTATAAAATTTTGATGGCAAGATTATGATAACATTGATGGTGCTTTGGTCACTTTAGTTTAAATTTACTCTCATAGGGCTATTTAGCATTTGTTTGTTAGTTTTGGATTCATTTGATGCAAAAATTGGAACAAATAATATTGATTATTACTTTTAAAAAAATCTCAAGATATCAGTAGCATATAGAGAAAACATAATTCAAAAAAGTTGACAATTCTGTTGATTGGTAGTTTTTTTTATTTTCAAGCTCTTGTGAGAATTTTTGAAAGTGCTCATTTTTTTGTTTAGATTTCAAAAATAAAAATGTATATTTTCCATAGTTTATATATTTATGATTATATTTGTAAAATATTTGTGAATTATTTGGTTTTTTTGACAAGATTATTTACAATTAAACTCAGATTTTATTCAAAAATATTTGTTTTTAGAACAAAAGTAAAGATAATAGTAATAATGCAAAGCAGGAAATTGTGATTGACTGAAAAAGGAATTTCTTTATAATTATCATAGCAGTTATTTTTTGTCATTTTAAAATAATTATAAGTGAATTTTAAATTTTAAAACAGAATTTCATTGCTTTATTTAGTCTCAACAATAATTTTTTTTTGGGTTTTAGAAATGGAATTAAAACAGCTTTTATTTCATTTGTTAAACATTTTTATTACCGGTAGTGGTAATAAATATAATAACAAAAAGCTATTGTTCTGATAATGTATTTCAGTGTATTAGTTTTTTTATATTAATTTGAAATTAATGTCAAGTACTTGAGTTGGATTCAAACATTTTAGGCTTTTTTAAAATTTCAGGTTATCATTCATGTTAAACTGAAATTTAAATTGTGTTAAGATTTTTGAGTCCAAATCATCCTATTTGACTGCAGTTCAAATCAATATATTTTAGTGTCCTCAGTTTATTATTAAGTGGGCACATTTTTTTATATTTAAATAGAATAGTTAATAATATCAGCAAATCAATTCTCCAGCTCACATAATATATGATAAAATAAGAACAGCTTTCTAGTTTCTGACATTTACCTTTCTTAATAAAACTTGGGATTCAATTTTTATTTATAAATTATTGATTTTTTTTTGATAAATGTAAAGTTTGAGATTGAGCAATATGGAAAAAATTACAGCATTACATTAGTGAATTCATTATTGTTCCACTTATGTTAAAATTGACTGTTATTTTTATAAAGTTTAAGATATATGTGTATTTTCCAGCAGTTAATCTAGATACAATGAAGATACAAAAATTTTAGGCCATTCTCAGTTCCCTGAACTTATTATCACCCAATATATAATTTATTTAATCTTAGATCCATTATGTCTTACAAGAAAAGTTCTTTTTTCATTGTTGATTCTGAAAGCAAAGTTTACCATTTTCATAGCCAATCATTTGAAAGAAAAAATATTTCTTTGTTAATTTTTATTCTTTTAGTACTGTAAGCATATGTAGATTAAGGATTTATTATACATTAGACAAAACAACTCATTTATATAATTGAGCACATTTAGTGTACAGAAAAATCTAGGAAGTATATTATTTGATGTTAAGCCCTTTGCATGTTAGAATAATGGTGATAGTAGAAACTCTAAGAGCTAAACATTCTTGAATTATTTTCCAGTTAAAAAATGTTAATAAATAAAAAAGTCAAGCTGACTTAATTAACTTATTTGATGTTAATAACAATTATGGTGCCCAGTATGGTTTAGCACAATAGTAGTATGATGGTCTCTAAAGTTTAGTTAGGTCTCTGGTTTGAAGCTTAGTCTGTCGTCACTTGATAGCAAATATCACATGATCTTTGTGAAGGTAGTTATGATGTAGATTGGAATATATAAAAATCTAACCTAGATTTTTTTATGAAATTGTTTTAAAATTTCTAATAAGTTTAGCCCTTTTATAATATCTTTTTGTTTCTTTTTTCCCTCTTTTAGATTGAAGCTTAAAATTAAAAGATAAAAACACTAATAAAAAACAAAATTAAATAAATAGAAACACCAATATCTTCTACTAAGAAATAAACCCTTTTTTTTTTTTTTAAATCAAAATAAATTGATAAATGCGGTTTTAATAAAATTAAGTAGATTATTTTGTTTATTTAATAGTTATGAAATAATTAGCCATACATTGTTTTTAATTAATAATTAAAATACTTGTATAAAATAGCTTGCAGTATTTATAATTCTACAACTTGAAAATTGGATTGTTAAAAATGTTAATCCTTTCATTCTTATACTATAGCAAAAATTCTCCTTACATAGTCATAGCCCATTACTGGTCAAAAATTTCTCAAGTACTCTTTTGATTCTATTACAACTCTTTCTATTAATCTATCACAACTCTTTCTATTAATCTATCTCATTTCAAGTTATTATCTAAGATATTTCCACATTATTGCAATGTTCTATTATTTATAGTTCCATAATTTGTAAAATAACTTCATTTAATCTAATTGTCTCACATTGATTTATATCTCTACTATTTTCATTATGACCAATATCTTCTTTTCATGGCCCCTTTTATTATTTTTGGTATGTTTAATTTTGATTTCTGAATTCAAATTTACCAAAAATATATTAAAGTAAATAAAATACACTAATTTAGATTACACACACACACACACACACACACACACACACACATATATATATATATATATATACATAGAAGTACAGAAATACATGATATTTTGGATTTAATTAATTTTTATGGGTGTTTACTTGTATTATTATATCAGTATTTTATACGTTTTCATTTTTTTCTATTGATGCAATCATCATGAAAAGGATAAATATGTAATGCAGTAGAACTTTTATGTATAATGAGTTTTGCCAATATCACTTATTGATTGAGTAATCAAATAATTTATTGCTTGTTTTTCACAAGATGCTTGAGTACTGAAAGTGATAGAACTGGATCTGTGATCCATGACTTTAAGTAACACTTGCATCTATTGCTTTGCACTAAACCATGCAGTGCAACTCATTGATTGCTCTCTCTTAATAATAGTACTTCTGTCCACTCCTATTATTTTAAATAGGTTTTCTTTGGATTGATTTTTGATCAACTCTTGGAATTAACACTTTTTGGGCTACTTGTGAGTAATGAATTTAGTTGTTTTAGTGATTTGCTACTGAAAAAAGATCAATAATTGAGGAGGAAAACATCTAGGTATGAGCATTTGAGATAGAATTTCTTTGTGATAATAAGATGACACTCTACTATTAATAATGACTTAGTTCCTTGTGTTGGGGATGTGAAACTCAATCTCTCACTTCTACTGTTCAACCTTTATATAACCTCTTAAATGGTTAACCACTAAAGTAGTGGAAATGTTTCTTGGTTGATTCCCAGTTAAATAATATGGGGGAAAAAATTGAATGGAATTATTGCATTCATTCTCATTTCTTGACTTCCCAGTCAATTGTTCTTGTAGGAATTTTTTTGAAATAGTTTTTAGACTTTTTAAAATATTTAAAAGTTATAAATGTTTCATCTGTCAACTGATTATTCTGTTTTAACTAAGACTGAGGTAAATTATATTCAGATACTTACCTATGATACATTTATTCAAAATAACATAAAATGAGCAAAACATTTTTGTTCATCTCTACATTATTTATCTATTTAATATATTAGCAGTCATAATTGTCATAAGATATTTCAAATCAACAAATATACCTTTCAGTATGTCACTTAACCTGCAAACATGTTTACATAAAAATATGATCTTAATTTTTACTTATTTGTGACATATCAAAAATCAGGAATATTAAAAATAATATTGTTTGTACAACTAAAATAAATAGAAAGAAACATTTGTGAAGAATTACTTTTTTTGCAATATATGAAATAGTGGAAATTAAAATTAATATTATATATTAATTTTATATATAATCATTGGCAATTACTTGTAAGTTTGGTCATTCTAATTGTATTTTTTTTAAAAAAAATAGGACAATAAGATAAAGAATAGAAAGTCAAAAATAAGTTTTGGCATTATAACTTTGAAAGAAAAAAGAAAAGCAATGAAATATGATTTTGTGATAACTATAAAACTAATTTTTAATCACATAATCCATGAGTCATATTATGTTTATATATATATCATTTCATTTTTAAATCTGTTTATTTTTCATTTTTTGATGCAATCTTTTATGCAACAATTTTTTATTTTATTTGAAAGACTTTATTATCTTGCATAATTGAATCTTTATTTGACTAATAATTGATAATGCACATTTATTCTATTTTCATCTAATATTTAAAAATACAGGCACTCTTCATATACCTGGAGCTTAATTGTAAATATAAGGGATTTGAACAAAGACTGGTGATTTTTTTTTTTGGCATGTGTGTAGTCATGTGTATCAATTGGTATGAGATAGTGTGGATAGTTGAAGGGTGCTTGAAAGTCTGTGTTCAAATCCCCTATATTTTTCTATTTTCATCTATATTTTTTCAATAAATTTACTTGATAATGCACTTTTTTAGTCTTTTTGAAATAATCTTTGTATTGAATCTGCTATTCCATGAAACCATGCTTAAATTGCTAGTGCTTTTTTTTTTTTTTTGGAAATTTGGCATATCTCTTATATTTTTATATGTTTATTCATTATTTTAAAGATAATATGGAAGAGTATGAAGAGCACATTAATATCATTTGAAAGCTTTACTATTTGTGATATGATGCTCATGTGAAAAAATAGTTAGTTATTCTTCATACTAATGTCTATGAAAACTTAATGAGTAGTTAGTTATTCTTCATACTAATGTATATGAAAACTTGATTATGCAAAAACTTGTTCCAAATATTTATATTTACTTTATAAACTCAATAGAATTGTAATTTATGATAGAATGTGCTATATTATTGATAATATTATGTCCATTCATTAATTTGTTATGGGCTATTTGAAGTTGGCATCATAAAAAAATAAACTGAAAGTAAATTTTAGTTAATAAAATAAAGAAATATAGTATTGACATTATGATATAGAACCTACATTTGAATATTATTCTTTATATGTCTCTATATAAAATAAAGCTATCAAATTGAAATAAAAACTTAGTATAAATGTTTGTTAATATGGAGAGCTGACTTCATTTTTACCAACTACTTGTGGAGATTTTCTATGTTAGCTGGCTCACTTATTCCAGGCAAGCCATAATTCCAAGTGTAAAAAAATATCTCCATTTATAGTCTGAGTATCATAATTTAGTAATGATGATAATATAAAACAAAAATAGCTAGAACACTGGCATTATAATTCATAAAAATAAATGATAGATGCTTTTAAGTACAAATGCAAGTTGAGCTTTTTAATGTTAATATCAAATACACATAGTTTAATATATATGAAATTCAGGAAATAAAACAATTTCCAAGAATACTCATTCATCAATAAACAATCAATAATAGAATGAATTTGTTAATTTTTTTATATTTGGATTCAACTAAGAATTATAATAAAATTTTGCAATGTTGGGAGTGGCGATTATTTATTTATCATTATATTTTTCTGAAAAAGAAAGTCTAGTTTGGCAGTAATATAAGAGTCTGATGTTGTACATGTCTCAATTTATATGTATATTATTTCTTATTATTGTTTAAAAATATAACATTGAGCAATAATAAATATTGTTTGCCAGTGCTTAACATGACTTATTTCATTGTATTATTAGCTTTATATTTTTATAGCAATTTTTATAATATAAAATGTTTCTTTTTTTTCTTTTTTTGGCCTAAGACATCCATCCAGCTTGAAGCTCATACATTATGCACTAAATTATTTTCAGTTTAATGCCAACAATTTAATTATTGAATTATTATCTCTGAATATATATATGTGTGTGTTGTGAGATTACTTTTTATAGTGCAGCATTTAAAATTATTGTATATTTATAAATATCTATAAAGAAGGATTCTGGAATAAATTTTGTTAAGAAGATGCTAAAAATCAAAAACAAAGTAACAATAATAGATACAGTTGTGATAAAATATTACTTGATCATTGTGCCTTGTTGCAAGATTTACTTTGCAAACTAAACTTATCTTTGGTTAATGGATTATGTATATTGGTGCTCATATAATGTTAAGTAGATCATTTAAATCATAAATGTTATTATTGTAAATGAAACACACTTCCTCCAGTTATCCAACAATATAGTAATAAGAAAGTGCATCCATGGGATTTATAAGTAACAATAACATAAATTTTACTTTTAATCCTGTACTCATTATCTAATTTAGTAACTAATTAGTCTTTAATGTGTCAGACATGATTGTAAACATGAACTCTATATTACAAAGTATATTTTACTTTTTGTGCAAATAAAGATTATTTTGGGGAAAAAAAAAAAAATGCATCCATTTTAGAATTGATTCTCTTAATATTAAGATTGTCTTGAACAACATTAGAAGGAGGTGTGAGAATGAATTACTCTAATTATTTATTGTGGAAGAGAGTCCATTTTTCTATATAGTTTTGCTCAGTGACAGGTTTGAGAGCAAAAGATTCCTAGATTTATTCTCACTTGAATAAAGTTTCTTTTAAAAATTCTGTTAGATCATTTGAATGAAACTAGATATTTGTATATCATATTTTCTATGCAACTAATTATACAATTATTTTAATAATTAGACTAATATATGGCAAAAACTTATTTAGTATTTCTAATATGTATTGAGACATACTGGAAGAATTAGCAATATTCATCTGATTAAAACATGACATATGAGGGTTTATATTGTTTTTATTTTTATTTTATCATCAAGCTAAAAATAACTTGATATTCATTGTGATCAAAATTGAATAGCTATCGTGATTGCCTATTGGCTTGTTTCCTGAAAAATCCTGCCCTTCCATTTGTGTTCTGAATTTAAATTTCCAAGTCATGAACCTCCCAAAGGCTTTCAAAACGTTCATATATGTATATATAATTAATAATAATACATAATTTTTCAATGTCATATAGCAATTATTTTATATCATCCTGTTTTCGAGAAATTTCAGTTAAATATTAACTTCGTTATTGAAGTTGTCCAAAAGATCGGAAGGTTTTTATTAATTAATAACTTGAAATCTGCCAATCATTGGTGTTAATAAGATTAATTGCTGGCTTTTCTGTGGAGTATTGCATTTGAACTACGAGTGGCAACTGTAGATTTTATAATTTTTTTTTTTTTTGTAATTTTGTTCAGTTAACATAATTAAAATCTTGAATGCTGCTAGTTTGACATGGCTGTCTTCTCTTAGGAAACACCTCTCCCCCCTTATTAATAAAATGATAAACACAGCACATACTTGTGCTCTTAGAGATTATGCCAGCAGCCATTAATTTTCTTTTTCTGAATATTGCACGGTTTATTTCCGGGCCCCAACTATTGGTCTTTTAATCATTGTAATTTATTTCTTTTCAAAATAAATAAATAAATGCATTTTAACGAGATTATTTTAAATTATATTGTGGTGGATAAAATAAATTAATATTTATATTAATCTTTAAAAGGATATTTTGAAAACTGATCTAAAAAAAATCTTATTGAATCAAATGTTATGAGAAATAATTTCCGGATTTTATTTTTGTGTGTTCTATGAGCATTAAATTTAGCACCGGTAAAATCACTCATTTGTATGTTATATTAATTTAAGAGCTTCAAATAATTGTTGTTTCTGTTTAGGGCAGTTGCGCAATAACGGATTCTTGTGGTAGAATAGCGGGCTTTAAAGTTCGCGTATCGATTCTCAGCTGAATAAAAAAAAAGTCTGTGAAGGTAGTTGAATGGAACAGTCATGCTCAGCTCGTCAGTTTGATGCATAAACGTCATATGATTTTCCAAATTAATCTCTATATAAATAACTATTTGTTTATTTTGCGAATATAATTTTAATTGATAATCATTTAGAGTTGTAATTATTATTATTTGTTTACATTTAATTTTTTAAATATAAAGTATAAAATGAAAATAAAGAAATTTAAATTGTATTAAATCATTTAATATCGCAATATTTATTTTCTAATAAAACATACAAAATATACTCAAATGCTATATTTATATAAACATTAGTATAATTAATTTCATCAATATTTCATAGAGCAAATAAATTAATTAACAATCAGTATGATAATAATAATAAAGCATTAGTTATGATCAAGAATTTTTAGATTTTGAATTTATTAAGTTTTCTATCGAAAACAGCTAATGTAATTAGAAAGATACTAGGATCAAGCTCAAATGTTTGATCATCATCAGTGGTAATTTACTATTACTTGGCATAATATTTAATAAAATTTATTATAGCATCATGATATTAAAGGTATAATATGAACACATTTCTTTTTAAAGCAAAATTGGATAGTGAATTTAAATCAAAAATATATATTTTTTAAAATACTTTCATTCAATTAAAAAAAGAGAGAGACTTGTTTTTCATTGTAGGCTCTTTGGAATCGTTGGAACTAAGTTTTAAGTAATTGATCAGACTGTTTTGCTTAAACATTTCTGCTGAGGATAAAATCAGAGAATCTTTAGATCTGAGTTCATTATTTTTCCACTATGTTAAAATCTTAAAAGTGCATTATAAATTTGAATAGGAAATTGGCTGCTATTCTGATATTCTAACACCAGATATTGTCAGCCTAGTATAAAATATGTTCTTTATTAGAGTTAATACAACGCATTGAAGATAATTTACTTTAATGGATTTAAGTGATAAAATATTATTTAATTATACATAAGAAACTAGTGTTCATTTATTACATTACCATTTGCGCTGAGTATACATATATCAGTAGATATGAATGATAGCGGTTATCATATTTCTGTCCAAACGTCAGAATTGATAGGTGCAGTTCGATAATAAAAGAAGTGACTTGTAGATATAATAAATGCTAAACATGTATATATATTGTAACATACAGAGTCTTGGCAGTACCTGGGGTGATGAGACTTTCATCATCATCATTAACCAGAGATCAGCACAGAACCAACCACAAATTCACCAGTATTACACAAAAGTAATAATCATTCATCATCATGAATGATCACAATAAAAGGATTTGAAATGGGTCTACTATAGACCAGGCTAATTCTTTAGCTCTTTCCAGCTTGGGGCAGTTTATTTAAATGTTAATTTGGATGTACAAACTTAAGTGCTAATCTATAAGAATATAACAAAAAATAATGCGATACTAAAACATGCCGATCATTATCAATGCTCATGCCACTTAGTGCCATTAATGTACTGGCCAACCATAAACTTAATTTCTAATAAATACTAAACTAAATAAAATGTAATGCAAGGACTTTAAAGGATATCCCCTTTGCACCAATCTAGGATCATCATCAACTGGATGTCCATAGCACTAAAGCAACTTCATATAACTGTTATGCACAAATTTAGCTCAGGAAGCAAGAACACTATAAACTATTACTGTGAACAAGAGATAAATTAATAAATAAAGCAGTTTATTATAAATCACTTTAAATACTTCCTATGTTTACCATACTATGAGTAAATGGTTTTATTGGGATCATTTAAAAAATCCTAGAATACTAAGCTGTCATGAAATTAAGTCACCCATACTACAATTTATGAAACAGGAATTAGATAGAATAAAGAAATTGATTAAAAAATATTTTTTTAAACAATTATTTAATAATTAACTGATTAACAATAAACAAAAATTAACTGATTAACAATAAACAAAAAAAAATGAGGTAGTCCAATATTTACCTTGCTATGACGTCATTAGCCTGAAGGCATACTACTCTAACCACCCGATTTTTAAGATAACGTCACCTAGTGATTTGCGGACAAATGTAATCGCTAAAATTTTTCAGCATATCATGTGGTGACGTTACGTCAAAGATCGCTAGATTAGAATAGGATGCCCTCAGGGTAATGTCGTCATAGAAACGAAGAGCGGGGGAAAGGCACGTGGTACAGGGTCATGAGGTCAAAACGGAGAAAAAGGCACGTGGTACAGAATAATGCCGGCGGCATCCATCCTGAAAAAAAAATGGTAAAATTAATAAATAGGACACAAAATAGAGTTATATGCGGCAAAAAAAGATTAAAAATAATATATACATCATGAATAATTAACTAAAATAGGACACAAAATATGAAAATGTAAGATAAATATCACTACAAAATTAATAAGTAAAAACTGCGAGTCCACAAATCCTGAAAAAAGAAATTAATAAATACGACACAAAATAGTGATATGCGGCAAAAAAAGGTTAAAAGTAATATATACTTCATGAATAATTAATTAAAATTGGACGCAAAATATGAAAATGTAAGATAGAACATCACTACAAAATTAATAAGTAAAAACAGCGAGTCCACAAATCCTGAAAAAAAAAATTAATAAATAGGACACAAAATAGTGATATGCGGCAAAAAAAGGTTAAAAGTAATATATACTTCATGAATAATTAACTAAAATTGGACGCAAAATATGAAAATGTAAGATAAATAATAAGTAAAAACTGTGAGTCCACAAATCCTGAAAAAAAAAAAATTAATAAATAGGACACAAAATAGTGATATGCGGCAAAAAAAGGTTAAAAGTAATATATACTTCATGAATAATTAACTAAAATTGGACGCAAAATATGAAAATGTAAGATAAATATCACTACAAAATTAATAAGTAAAAACTGCGAATCCACAAATCCTGAAAAAAAAAAATTAATAAATAGGACACAAAATAGTGATATGCGGCAAAAAAAGGTTAAAAGTAATATATACTTCATGAATAATTAACTAAAATTGGACGCAAAATATGAAAATGTAAGATAAATATCACTACAAAATTAATAAGTAAAAACTGCGAGTCCACAAATCCTGAAAAAAAAAAATTAATAAATAGGACACAAAATAGTGATATGCGGCAAAAAAAGGTTAAAAGTAATATATACTTCATGAATAATTAACTAAAATTGGACGCAAAATATGAAAATGTAAGATAAATATCACTACAAAATTAATAAGTAAAAACTGCGAGTCCACAAATCCTGAAAAAAAAAAATTAATAAATAGGACACAAAATAGAGTGATATGCAGCAAAAAAGTTAAAAGTAATATAAGCATCATGAATAATTAACTAAAATTGGACGCAAAATAGGAAAATTTAAGATAAATATCACTACAGAATTAATAAGTCATCTTAAAAGTACTATATAAATTTTAAAAAACTTATCATAAAGTGAAAACTGCGAATCTACAAATAACTGCGAGTCTACAAATATTAAATTTTCTTTTTTAAAAAACGTATCATAAAGTGCGAGTCCTGAAGTAATAATTCTGCAAGTATTCAAATAATAATTTTGTCGTCTTAAAAAAACCTATCATAAAGTGAAAACTGCGAGTCTACAAATATTAATTTTGTCTTTTTTAAAAAACGTATAAAGTGCAAGTCCAGAAGTAATAATTCTGCAAGTATTCAAATAATTTTGTCGTCTCAAAAAAACCTATCATAAAGTGAAAACTGCTAGTCGACAAATATTAATTTTGTCTTTTTTAAAAAACGTATAAAGTGCGAGTCCAGAAGTAATAATTCTGCAAGTATTCAAATAATAATTTTGTCATCTTAAAAAAACCTATCATAAAATGAAAACTGCGAGTCTACAAATATTAATTTTGTCTTTTTTAAAAAATGCAAAATAGAAAATAGCAAAATGTAAGATAAATAAACGCAAAATAGAAAATAGGAAAATGTAAGATAAATATCACTACAAAATTAATGTCATCTTAAAAGTACTATATAAATTTAAAAAAACCTATCATAAAGGTAAACTGCGAATCTACAAATAACTGCGAGTCTACAAATATTAATTTTGTCTTCTTTAAAAAATGTGTCATAAAGTGCAAATCCAGAAGTAATAAATTCTGCAAGTATTCAAATAATTTTGTCTTTTTTAAAAAAACACATCATAAAGTGAAAACTGTGAGTCTACAAATCATAATTCAGTCATCTTAAAAGTACTATATAAATGTATGAATTTTTTTTTAGTAGAAATAACTACGAATAAAAACTACTGTAATTTATAAGGAAAATAAAAGATGAATATCACAACAAAATGCGTACTTACCCAAATAACGATTACTGCGGTGGACTGAACTGGCTTATATGTTGTAGAATTGCACCAAAATGACCATCTTTGTAGGTACGCCTCCACATAGAGTTTCGTCTATTTCCACAATTGTGTTAGGGCCTCCGATTTTCCGCCTTTCATTATGTAACAGCTTCCATGCACATACTTCGCGGAGATAGTTGTTCCAGTCAATCACAGTCTTGTCCGCCATTTCTAACTGGTCAGCACAAAATAGGATAGACGTTAATTCTCTGGACCAACAATATATAAAACGGAGAGCCGTTACGAAGGATATTCTGGAGCCTTCAAACCACGTGCCTTTTCTTATGGGAGTTTTTTTCAGAAAATCCGGAAAATTAATAAAATATAAAATACATCCACTTAATATCATAGAAGAAATAACATGTAAATTACTTACAATTGTTGAGAAAGTAATGATTTCTTTTTAAAAAATGGTAAAAAAATTGCTGAACTATTAAAACACTGAAAATGAAATCACTGGAAAAAAACGCTGCTGCACTGAAAAAAAACGATGCAACAAATAGGAAGAAATCCACTTTTAAATCTCGCGGGTCGAAAAAATCTCGTGGATGAAAAAATCAAATCTCTCGAATTAGTCATATCAGCGTCTTCGTTGCCATGACAACGTTTCATGTGTTCTTCCGGCGACACAAAGATTGGATAATTACAGCTGTATGCCTTCAGGCTTATGATGTCATAGCAAGGTAACAAAAAATCAAATCTCTAGAATTAGTCATGTCAGTCTCTTCGTTGCCATAACAACGTTCATGTGTTCTTCCGACGACGCAAATATCGGATAATTACAGTTGTGTGCCTTCAGGCTAATTACGTCATAGCAAGGTAAATACTGGATTACCAAAAATGACATGACTTATGAAATTTTAAACATTCATTTCATCAAAAAATATATTTTAATAAAAATTATATTAACCAATCAGTTGATTTCTATTCATAAATCAACTTTTAATTCATTAAGTTATTGCTTTTAAATAACTAAGAGTTGGAAAAACAACATTTTCAACATCAAAGATAGCAATCTTTGATTTACTTAATTAACCTGTTGTTACGTTTTTATGGAGAGGATGAGTATTTCTAGAAAAAAAAGAAGAAATTTACAACAAATTAAATTTTCTAAAAACTATTTCAAAATTTTAAGGAGAAATTGGCTGGATTAAAAAACTTTTTTTTTTCACAATTTAAAAATATTAATGAAAATATTTAAAATTATCAATTCTTACAAAAACAACAAAAAAAAAATCTCTTTTTTTACTACATATGAAAATTGAGTGTGCACACACAAAAAATACCCTTTAACTATGATTTGATTTTTCTGCAGAGTTCTTCCCAATTACAATTTTCAATTTTTCCAGTAGTTTTTTTCTTAAAGGCTTCTACATATTCTAACTTCGAAAATCGAGATGGAGAAAAAAAAACTTGGGAGGGAGAAAACCTATATTTGCCAGGGTGCCAAACTGACTCGATGTTGTGACAGATTTACAAGTTATGAATTCACATTAAATTTGAAAATAATTTGAATATTTGGGATTAATTAACTTAATGAATTATATAGCTTAAGTCAAGCTAGTCAAATTATAACCCCCTCTAGAACATAGACTATCTTGCTATTCATATGCCTGCAAACAAGCCACCTGCATCCACTTCAGCTGTGTTAAATTTCAGATTTAGCAAATAAAATGATTTGGCAATTTATGCAGTACCGAGAATTATACCACTAATAAATACTATAAGCTATTACTATTAAACTTAGGGAGAAGGAGAAACATGAACTCACATCCACATCATATTAACAACCTCGGTGTCTCTCTCATAAATTCCCAACCAGTTATAATTAATATACAGACCCCTAGGTGGAGCTAGCTGAAAAAACAACTCTCCAACATTGCTGCTGATTTGAGGGGACTTCTATTTAGTTGTTGATAGAGAAGAGGTGCATTTCCCATATATTTGAGTGTTTAAAGGTGTGTTGATTTTCATTTATTTATTATTTCAGTCAAAATTTCAATTTTAAGTTGTTTTTTTTTTCAAAATTTTTCAAAAATGCTGTCAAATCCAAGATGGTGTCAACTCCTATCAGTTTTTCATTGAAAAGTAGCATTGCTTTACCAAAAACTCCTAAAATTAATTACAGTTCAAAGAAAACTAATCAGACAGTTGATAGTAGTCATAATTTTGGAATTAAGAACAGTTTTCAATCTCCATTGGCATTAAACTTAAATAACCAAGGTTCTGAAAGTTCTCCATTGGACAACAAACCGGAAAACATCAAACTGCAAAATCTTAAAAATAATGTCAATGATCATGTTGGGACTTCAGTCAGTTTTTTTAAAAACTTAAAAAAACCAAAATAACAATTTGGGAAATATTTATACAGAAAATACACAACAGAACAAAGCCTTAGTAATTGATATTGACTCTCAAAAAGATCACATTATCAAAAAAAATAGATAATCATTTTATGCAAAAGTACTGGAGGTGTCAGCCTCAGACTTCAATAATGTAAACAAAAGTAATCTAGAGGAAATCCAGGAATTGATACAGGTGTGGAGACTTGCGGAGGAACAATACAATGAAGAAATAAGTCAAAAATCAATCCTGGGCAACACAAACACAACAAAATCATCAAATTGTAATAGAACAATTTAACAACTCAATTCCCCCATTATTACTAAAATCCCTTAAATAAGCATTTATTTAATGGCTGATTATTACTATTTAAAAAACATCATGCTACATAAAATAAATGCTTATTACATATGTTTAATTTCAACTAAGAATGACATATCGTAAATTTTAGTAAATTTCACAAGCGTCATTCATTCAGACATAGTAAAGATAATTTAAAGTGATTCTTTAATATCTTCATGCTCTCATTTCCAAATGCTTAAGATTTGCTATACTTAAATGTTTGGGTTGAAAGGATAGATGGATTCATTTCTATCTTTTCACAATGATTTTATCTTGTGTTTGGAAAGTCAGAGTATTCATTTATAGTTAAAATCCACAAAGCGCATGTGCATTAGCTTAATGGCTGATTATTACTATTTAAAATTAGATTAATGGCTGATTATTACTATTTAAAATCTCCAAGTTTTATCACATTTAATGTTCAATAAATCTTGTCACAACAGATCTAAATTACAGCCTTCTTAAATTCACAGTTGAAGAGCTTTATAATTTCTTAAAAGCCAATGATCTAATCAAAAATGTTGTCAAAATTCTCACATTTCCCAATGATCGATATATAGCAATACAGTTTAATAACTGCTTACAAAAGCAAGCTTTTAAAAATAAATATAGATGCTTAGAAAATAAGTTTCTTGTGTCAATTGATCCATGCAGCTATCATGCCACATTGGTTTTGAGAAACACACCTATAGAAGCATCGGACAAGTATGGGAAAGTCATGAATTTTGAATATCTCAAGGATAAAAATACTGGTGGTCTTACACTAATCAACACTGGAATTTTCTGATTTAGCTTGAAACAAGGTCTCTTCCTAGAAGCAATAATTGCAGCTGATGGGTCCCCCCTAGTTGTTTCATTAGGGGAGTCAGGCTGCAATGTTTCACTTGTAAAATCTGTGAACATCTGATGAAGGAGTGCCCTCATAGGTGGTGGCTCACTTGTGAAGAAAAAGTGATTTATGGACATAGGTGCAGGCTGGTGGTTCCTTCAGTGAATTGTAATAATGTTTCCAGTTATTTCCATTGAGAATCTATCAACTCATCCATGGTTCCTTCAGTGAATTGTAATAATGTTTCCAGTTATTTCCATTGAGAATCTATCAACTCATCCACTTCCACATTCATAGAGGACCATCTAAATAATATCAATTATCTGCCTGGACCAAAGACTAATGACATTGCATTCCTGCAAGGAATCCTCATTGGAGGAAGATGTATCAAACATGGTTTCAAATTTGTATGGTGAGAATATATCTCAGGCTATGGATTCTGACATGGAAAAGGATGTCTGCATGCAAGTAAACACATTTGGCTGATTCTATCAGAAAGTGAGGAAAATTCTGAGGGGACAGGTGACAAAGATAACTTCAAGAAACCACATAATGACAACAAATTGTCCAAGAATGCTGGTGAGTTCCAAAAATTTCAAAGGAGAAGATCCTGAATACCCATTACAAAACTCTGGCATGTCTTTTACAGACCAAGATGTCGATTATGTTTATACAATCAAACAATTGAATTTCAGAGGGCAGCATGTCAGACAACAGTGACCGCTCACTGCAGCCAACAGAAAAAGGAAAAACAAAAAAAAACTAAAAAAACCCCAAGAAGAACCACCAGATCTTCATTGCAGTAACTTTATATCATCAAATTTAACCATTGATTCTCCTTGCCTATCAATTAAACTCTTGTCATTCATTACCCTTTTTTGTGCAGACACCTTATTACTTGCATTGCCCTCTTAATGTAATTAAATATTAAAATAAATACTCACTGCACCCACTCCATATTATCACTACATGCACATTTCAATACTCTGAATTAATGTTAGGGGACTAAACTCCCTGAGTAGAATATTTACTATCAAAAACTGGTTACATCAGAATGTTTTTAACATTATATTCATGTCTGAGACCAAACTGAGCATAAATTCTAGTCACAAAATTGCTGCTGCATTTTCTTCTTTTGGCTATTTCAGTTTTTCTGTTTCTATTGTTTCAGCCAAAGGGGTTGCAATAGTCATAAATAAGTGCTCTGGTTCTTCTGGCTTTGCAATTTTACACATAGAAGAAAATTCCATCCGGGTTGCAATAGTCATAAATGAAGTGCTCTGGTTCTTCTGGCTTTGCAATTTTACACATAGAAGAAAATTCCATATTAATTTATGTTCGCTTTGAAAATTTCAGATGTTATATTGCATACCTCTATTTACAACCAGATGACTAACTCATTAAGCACATCATATTCAAAATAAACATACTAACTGGAAATAATTCAATACCTTTGCTCATTCTTGGTGACTGTAACATGGGTTATAAAAGGTTCAATAAGAAATACCTACACCTGTTTTCAAAGAGTCTTATGTGTGGGCAGGGTCTATTTCCCAAATATGCCTTCTTGTTCTACACAAAGAAATGGAAAATCCTTATTGACCTCACATACTATTCCCCAGAGCTACATTTTTTAATGGATGCTAAACTTACAACTGTGGTTTTCACAGACCATAAGGCCTTGCACATTGACACAGATGTAAATTCAGGTCCACCATAAATCTTGACTAAGAAAAACAAATTAGACTTCTTAATAGGCAGACTACCCCATAGCTCTTGTCTCAGAGGTTTACATTTACCTAATTCAAAATAAATATTCTGAGTCTGGACCCAGTTTCTGCTTGGACTGCTTTTTTGAGATTTTCCAGTCACTCATCAACATGTTTACTTGGAACTCCTGTGGACCCCTGTAATTACTATCAGAAATGGATCAGATTGCAAATCATTTGGCCTTGAGTTCTGATGAACTCTGTGGCATTAGTCAAATTACCCTACTCAAGCCACAATACCATGATGCACAGAAGGCCCTAGCAGAATACATTGCAGTAAAGTGATCTTGAAGATTTTTGGATAGTCAGCATTGCTGGACCAGACGCTATCTAGGGTGGGTACTGGCTTCAAAAAGGAATAAGGTCACTCCCTCTTCCATACATATTAATGGCAAATCTCATATAGTAGAAACATGTTGATCATCATAAGAAATCATTTCAAGACAAAGCTTCAAATACCAGAAATCCAGAACAATAGAAGCACTCTTATTATTGACAATGCTTCTCATCATAGAATTACAACCAACACCATTTCTAAATAAATTAAAAATTGATTCCTGATAGATGCCTGCAATACCAAGTTCCTTCTTCATCTTGGCTACTATACCATCCCCATCACCCTTAATATGCTGAGTGAACTGGCTGGAGGTTGCAAGGTTATTGAGGGACTATATCTGATCTCGTTAGTCTCATTCCTGAAGAAGGATCGATTGCCTTCAAACTTGCAAGTCTCAGGCCTATTTCGATGATGCCTCTCCTTATAATAATAATAGTGTCTATAATCAAGGATTCAATCCAAGATCTTGTTATCCCAGTTTATCTCTCACAGTTTTCATGTAGGGATCAATCCACAGTTGATGTGGTCTCTATTTTCAAAATGACGATCGAACATGTGAGGCATCAGAGAAATTCTAGGCCTATAGCTGTTCAATTGGACATTCAGGCTGCCTTTAACTCGGTGAGGGTCAATCTACTAATCAGCATACTAAGAACCTCTATTAAAACCCTCTTATCCATCATGGAGAATCTCCTTTGCAACAGGGAGATTCTTGTTACAATGGATGGCAGAATCACTCCGGGGTTTCATCCCAATGACTCTATACCTCAGGGATCCCGCTGAGCACATTATTATTCACTGCATTTATCAATCCATTGGTTCTCAGAATTGAACAAGATCTCCCTGCGGTCTATATTCACAGGCTTGGCAGGGAGGTAAAATACCTGGCATATGTTGATGATTTAATCATCCTACTCCCATCTACAGTTTGTCTGCCAATGCTTGAAGATTCACTGCATTGGTTTTCAAAACAATGTCAGCTGCTTTTCAATTGGGACAAGATGAAAAAAAAGTTTCATCACCATTCCTAGCCAGACCGAAGAAGTTACTTGGTTCCCATTCATGCTTTTTCTTCAGGACATGAGAATACAATTACAAAACATGCTTTCCAATAGCACAGAAGATACTCTTAAATCACTTTCTGACATATACATGTCACTCTATGGCAAAGTTACACTACTCAACTCATTAATATTCCCTAAAATAAATTACTTTCTTCCTATCATCCTCCCCACCAACACCTTCATAGAAAAAATTAATTCCCTATGTTCTTGATTCCTCTGGAGAAAGAAAACTTTCACAACCAGCCTCAAGCATACCTAAAAAACTCAATGGACTAGGCCTGCATACCATCTCTTCTTTTCTAATAGAGAGCACATAATATGCTTGTCACCATTAGAAGAATAATCTCGGAGGCATCTATCCCTGGTTGCCCCCATTGATACTCCACCACCTCAAGAACAATGCCTATCCTGGACCAATTTGTTTGTCAACTTGGTTACCAGTGCTGGAATTGTTGTGGGAGCGATTAGGAATAATCTCAAATATTGGGACATTCATCAACTATTTTGTCAGTCTCTCATCACAACCCTTACTGTTCTCAAGGTTTACAAGGAATGCATCATTAAACATTTCAAACTATGGAAGCTTAAGGCTAAATATCTATACTTTATTTTAAAAATAAATGTACACTCTTTATAAACTAATGAATTCTTAGTGAATAAAAGAGGGTTTGACAACACTGAAAGTCAAATGTGCAGTGGTGAAAGTGAAACACTGCAGCACTTTTTATCTGGGTGCAAAACTCTACAGCAGCATAGATCGGTAATCAGTGGCTGGGTGATATCATATAAGGACAGAGGTTTCAATATTCAACACTGTATTCAGGCTGATGTTTTTTCAATAATAAGCCTATCATGCTGAACTATTCACTGTAGATCCTTAGGTGCAATGTCTCATTTAGTAGAAAAAGGGAATTTAATTAGTGATTTTTTATATTATTAAGTTATTGAAAGCAAGTGACTGCAAAATTTCCTACATTAAACTCCATGAGGATACATGGGAGACACTAAATATATCTGTTTCTCAAGCATTTGCAACAAATTTGTAAAACTTTTTTTATAATAATTATATATTTCTTACTAATTTTTTTTCCAGATGTCTCTAATACCAATTCTATTGGTTTTATATTGTCAACTAAGTTGCAAGTTATAATGTACCTAACCTTTTATTGGATGAATGAAGTTCATCATTGAATAATCTATTGTTAATGTTATGTTTTCTCCAATCACATCTCCACTATCAAACTTTACCATTTCCTCAATGTTATCTTTCATGCTCCAAGATTGGTAAAATTAATAATCTCATTTCAGTTGATCTTGTTATCACTTTGATCCATCAAAGTAAACTCATAAGTTATCTTATAATTGAGATCTTATAATCTAAAATATTCTAGTCTCAGAGTCTTCCAATCTTCGGTTCAAATTCAGAATGTGAAGTTTTTAAGGGTAATTCTAAATTTATTGTCTATCAATTAATGCTATCCCAGTGATTGTAATTCAAGTAAATATTTATTAGATCTACATCAGCCAATATCTACTGTTCATCAACTATAATAGCAATAATAATATTAAACCTGATAAATTATCATACAATGAATTATAATAAAATATTTTAACTGCCTTAAATTTTGACAAATTTATCATCGACTGGGAACACTTTCGAATACTCAGAGTGGGAAAGGGACCTTATGTCCATTCGTGATATTTGTCATAGAACAATTATGAAATCTTTCAAATGTTTGCCATGATAATTATGAAAAATTTTAACCTAAGTTAGTACTGTCTCTTAAAAGCATTTCTTCACTTTCAGAATAAATTATTAATTTAAAACCCAAATTCTTGTAATGAATCTGTACTGAAAAAAGCATTAAATATTTTTATTAAAATTGCATATGAGTAAATTTCTAGATGTTATGGATACCAAAAACCTTATGACACAACATCAAAATTTTAAATTAACATAATGTTTATTAATTGAATAAATGAGAAATAATATTAACAATATAAAACAAATCTTCATAGCTATTGAATAACAATAAAAGCAAAATAAAGGGATGTACAGACACTATGAAAGATGACCCATTTTCTATGTTTAGCACCCTTGTGATAAATCTACCTTATTTACATACTCAAACAAAGTAAGGAACAATACGAATATAAAATATTTTGACCAGCTATCTCTTGCTGGATCGATAGAGAGACAAATTGCGTAATAATTAAATTAACTTGCTAACTTTAATTCAGTAAATAAATATATCCCTTAAGGCTATGGGTTTATTAAATCAATATTATGCCTAAATTTATGCTGATACTTCTAAATACCTATATGAATTATTGCTTACCCACATATTAACTTTTTTAACTATTCTAGAATGATTGGCAAATTTTAGAGGTCACCTTCATATCCATACACTCATTTAATGCTTTTTATGTACCCAACATGAGTATTACTTAACTATTTTACCAATCCAGCGGTGACTTGCTTAGGCTGTTGGCTGGATATGATGCACATTGCTTATCCCAAAATCTCAATAATAAGTATGGTGAAAAAATGTACATCCATAAGGAAAAGAAATTCATAACAAATTATTGGTGGCATCCGTAAGGAAAAGAAATTCATATAGTAACAAATTATTGGTGGCATGAAACCAGAGCACCTTCTACCTGAAGGCTATGAAATACGTTAGAACCTTGTCACTACACATATTAAGATGGGCATGCACAACTCACTATGACTATCACAACAATATGGGAATACATCCTTGATCTCCTGAACACACTAAAACTCTTAATATTATCATCCCGAGAGAGCTACGCTCCATCTCGACCTCCAAGGCAGCAATTTAGTAATGAAGAAACTGTTACAGACTGTTACAGACAATTTCATATATCATGAAATTCTTTAGTGAATTGCACATTAATTTTTTTATCATTTTAAATTATATTTAAACATTTTTTAAAACTAAATAAACAAACATCTATTTGTCAGCATACAACAATTAAAAATATTGCACAGCGGTACCTAGTAAACAATTATTGTCATGAAAATTTTAATAATACTATTTAAAAAATATAATTATAAGACTCTGATTCAAACTTGTACCTTAAATTTGGCTGACATGTTATTACTAAATTCTTGATACCATGTCTTTTAGAAATGGAAATTAATGTAAAAATATTATTTTTACATATAGAATCTTAAGAAGATGGTAAAGAGTATGACAGGATGTTGATGTCAATCTCATAAGCTTCTGTAAAAATACCAGATCTTTCTGAGATTTAATGAAGCTTTATTGCTAATGCTTAATTATGTTGCAAGAGTTATTAGATGAAAATAAGAAAGTAATATTAAATGTAAATGTAAAAAGACTAAAGTAATGTTCAATGCATTTTTTCAAAAGATTGAAATAACAATTGATAATGAGTTTGAAGAACTTAACAACTGTCAGATTATCACTACAGATGGAAACTTAATGGATGAAATTAATCATAAAATTGAACTTGGTTGGAGTGCCTTTGGTAGAAATAACTTAATATTGAAAGAAAATATGGCTATGTGTGTTAATATTGAAAGAAAATATGGCTATGTGTGTGAAAAGGGTTTTTAATAAATGTGTTTACCAATTTTTACTTGTGGATCTGAAACTTGGACTCTTAACAAAAGAGCAATACAGAAACTTCAGACCACTCAATGAAGTATTGAGAGATGCATGTTAGGAATAACAAAAAGAGATTAAAAATAAAATACATGGATGAGAGAACAAACATGTGTTATTGACATCATTGAAAGAATTAAGAGATTGAATAGGAATTGAGCTGGACATATTGCTTGAAGAGTTGATAACATATGGGCAGTTGAAATCTTAAATTGAATTCTAAAAGATTGTAAAAGACCTAGAAAAAGGCTATACATAAGATGAATGGATGAAATTAGGAAGTGTTCTGGGTTGATATAGAGAAGAGGCTAGAAATCAGAAAAGATGGATTGAACTTAGATAGACTTTCATTCTGCAGAGAATCGATAATTGTTGAAAATGATGATGATGATGACTTTTTTTGGTCCTGTTGGTTACATAAATGCATTACAGCTGCAGACTATTTGGAATAATGCCATAGTTGAAATTACTCCGAAACTTATTTTTAATCAAAATAATGTTCTGTTTTATATGGCCTACAAAGTCAGCTCTTTATTTACATAACATTATTGTTACATTAACATCTTTGCCATGACTGTACTCAATTATTATTTTTAAATATTAATGAACTTTTGAGGTTTTTCATTCATACATCTTAAACAAGTTAATACTTTTCCTGACAAACAGCTAAATAATCATTCAAATGCTAGATAATCTTATTTCATAAAGAATATAAATAATTTTTGGTGCACATAATAACATGCATAATATTAATAAAGAATAATATGTGCTCTATTGCTTTGCTAAATATTTAATGTTAAATTTAAAGTTTAATTAAATGTAGAGGTATAACTTAAACAAAAATGAGAGAAGTAAAATCATTTTACAACCTGCACAGATTATGATCAAAATCAAATGTTTGTATATGCAATACAGTATTAAATTGCAAACAATAAACTATTTGAATATTTTATGGAATCAAGTTTTGGAGAATAATTTTGGTGACCAGATAAATGAAACAGGAAAAAAAAAGTGCAAGCACTCAAACCGCCCAAAAATATTTAAAACTCAAAATCAAAAGAAACTGGAAAAACAAAATTCAGCAAAATATTAATAGCATTATATTTGATTCATGATAATGATAATAATAGTAATAGTATTACTAATAATGATAAATAAGAAGAAGAAGAAAGAAAAAGAAGAGAACAAAGATTTAAAGTTCTCAGATTTATTTTGGAGTAGATTTTCTAAACATTTTCTTTCTAATTCTTAAAGCTTCTAGAATGTTGCAGTTTTGTAATCTTTATTGGCTTGACACAGTATAATGCCTGTTTAAATATTTCTCATTACACACATTGGATTATGTTTTTTAATAATTACATCTAGTAAATATTTTATTCTTAATTTGGCACTTTTTTTTATATTAATGTTTACTATCCATCTATTGAGTTTTATATTAAATTACATTATACATTTTATCTCTTTTCATTATGAAAAAAAGGTTATAGAAAAATAAATTGAGATATTATAAGCATACTTCTAAATTTAATTGAAGTTCATGTGATTTCTATACTGATATTAATTATTGTTTAGATTATTTTTACCAACTTTTAATCGTTTATTATTATTATTATATATATATCCAATAAATTTTTTTACCACAATGATTTGCCTCTTGACTCTTGTATGTTCCCATTAAAATTTTTAAGAAGAAATTTTACTACTGTATGCTTTATTTTAAAAGCAAAATATTTTATAATAATTTATTAATTTCAGAAGTCTTAAAAAAATATATTTTTAAAAGGATTTATAAAATCACATTAAAAACATTGAAAATAATCTTTTTACTAATCTTTAAAGAATTTTGAACTTTTATTAATAATTCTGACACATAAGAAAAAAGTTGAAGCAAAGCAAGACATTGTTTCACCTTAACTGTGATAACTTCTCAAAGCTTTTTGCTGAATTATATACATATATGTATATATCCTATAATTTATTCTAAAAATATCTTATCTTATGATTTTTTTTATTGTTCATTATGTGAGTAGTTGTATCATTGATGATGCTCTTTTGTAACCATAAAGCACTTTAAAATTTATTCTAGTTTAGGCCATAACAATATCTTCTTATACAATTTTATTTTTACACTTCATTTTTAATTATTCATTAAATACTTTTTTTTTGCCTAGTGTTCTATTGCACAAATTTTTGAAAGGTGTGTTTGGGAATAAACTTTTGCTAACATATGTAAAATATTTCTTCATAGCATGGATTCATTCCCAATAAATCTATGGGAATTAATCTTGCTATATATGATCATATAGCATATACACTGCTGAGACTTGATGTCATTTATTTTGATTTTCCAAAGACTTTTGATAAAGTTGATCACACAATTGTGTTTTATAAGTTATATAAAATGGGATTTCTTCCACATTTATTAATTGGTTTGAATCTTTTTTTATGGCAATATATCATTTATTAAATTTAGTGATAAAAATTTCCTTAAATACTATTTATACTTCTATAAGGCTAAAACCTTAGTGCATGCACCTTGAGTGCTTAATTTTAGCAAGAGAGACCTCTACAAATCATAATGCAAGATTTGACTTTTATAAAGATAAGAGGGACCCTTGCATTATGATTTGTAGAGGTCTCTCTTGCTAAAATTAAGCACTCAAGGTGCATGTACTAAGGTTTTATCCCTATAGAAGTATTATGTGCTGACATCACGCTTAATAAGAATTAATATTTACAACCTTAAATACTATTATAATTTAAATTTTTCTCAGGATAGTATTTTAGCACTATGCTTTTTAATATTTATATGAATGATCTTAAAGATTGTCTGAGTTTCTTTATTTTTTATGCTATGTAAATGATTGTAAAATCATAGAAGAATTATGTTAGTTATTGAGTATAGTTTTTTTAGAATGATATTTACAACTATGTTTCCTAATGTGATCTAAATGATACATCTATTAAACTAAATAAATTTTCATTTGTTTTATTTTCTAAAAAATCTGGGGATTTTTATTTTATTTGTTTTATACAATCTTATAAAATTGTTTCTGTTACTTTTCAAAAAGTTATTGGTATTTTATTTGTGAATAATAGATGCTTTCAAAATCTTGGATGACATACAAAATGAACCCTTTTAATGATGATCTAAAAATACAAATTTTCTCATGGGTTCTTTCATTTTAGAACATGGTTCAATGATCTAGAATCTTAATTTTAAGTGAGATTATAGCTTAATTCACTCAGTTTTCTATAAATTTTCTAAACACTCTCTGAATTTTAGAACATCAATTTAAAGATTTTATTTTTATGAAGATTGATATCTGATAAATCATATTACCTGTTGTCATCTCAGTCATGTGCATGATACCTAAGCTGTGTGTGTGTTTTTTTTAAATATTTAATCTTGTTGCTCCAATGTTTTTAATTTTTCTTTTTCATTTAAATAATTCCATTTGTATAAATTTTTTTTTTAATATTTGTAATTTTAATTTTAATTATATAACTAAATTTTGTAATATTTTACAATTTAAATATTTTGATTACTTCTCTTTTATGTATAAATATTTTCATTGTTTTTATTTGGTATATATAATATGCATTTGCATTAAACGCTTTGGCCTAATGATAATTTGGCCTAATGATAATTATGGTGGAATAAAATGCTAATGATTTGTGGATCAATTCCCATCTGAGAATGGATATCTTTGTTGCTCAAATTGAATGAATTGCAGTTGCTTAAATTGAATGAAATTGTTATAATCATCTTATTGTTTTTGTGCTCAATATTTGACAATCATAACATTATTTAATGTTATTATTTTAGTGTCATCTTGATTGTTAATATTGAGAAATAAACAATTTTATTAATAAAGTGGATTAATAATAAATTGTTAATTTAGTTCATTATAATATTCATTCTTATTATGAGAATTAATAATTCATCTATTTAAATCACATTCATGGAAAGGAGTATACTCTTTTTCTCAGATTGTTTGCAAAATGGCTTTTTGTATTTCATTTGTGGGTGAGGTCATTCTTTTTAATGATGGGTGTATGATGGAGTTCTAGAATTTAAATGCTATAATAAATGATGGTAATAGAGTGGAAAGCTGTAGCAAACTATCACTGAAAATGATTTAATATTATCACTTAGTTGTACTGTTCGACTGACCAATTTATTTCCATCAGAATTTTTTTTTAAAATTAATCAGAGTCTAGAAGCATGCACATTTAAGAATGCAATGGATTTCTTTTATAAATTATTGCAATGAAGAAATTTTAATTTGTGGGCATGCTCATTGGAAGGTAAATTATGAAATGGACTATATTTTTATTTTAGTAAAACTAATTTTTATTTTCATAAAATTAAGAAATTCAAAATGCTATGTGATTTATCACCATGGCAGAGGGGCAAAATTTAAGAGCTGAAGTTTTGTAGATTGTTTTTTACAACGAGGAAATTTTAAAAAACTCATCTTAATTTAGTCAAATGAGTAAAATTGTTGCTCTCAACTATCATTTTGATATTAGAATGTCACATGATATTAGAATGTCACATGACCTTCTAATGTAAATTTCATTCAATTAAGAAATTAAAGTTAAAAATTTGAGAACAATTAGGAAACGAAACTGAAAATCATTCTTGCAAGATGACATCTTTTGAGCTATAATAGAAGTTAATAAGAAGTGAATCATGAAATACTGTTTTGGAATTAGCATGTACATGTATGATTGATGCTAAAAATTTTAATTTTATTTTTTATATTCACCAAATAATCTTTTTTATTTCATAAAAAATGAATTGTTATTATCAAATAAATTAAATAAGCAAAGAAAGTACAAGCTATCAATGAAATTAAACATGAACTCTTACAGAGGACAATAACATAATAATCAAGACAAGCACAATAGGATGACAGGAATACCTAAGAGGGACTCTGATGATCAACGTTTTCAAAATGTTTAATTGACTGCTGAATAAACTACTCTCACTGATTTATAATTTACAGGGAAGGATTAAATGTGCTAGCACTGATCTGACTATTGTAAAAAAACTTTACAAACAAGTTTTTTTTTTTTTTTTTTGTGGGTTTAAAGGAAATTTATAAAATGTTATTTTAATAGTTTTCTAAAATTTATGATATTTTATTGTATAAAAATGAAAAATGAAATAGTGCTGGTAATGTATGTATGAAATAATGAAAAACAAACATGAAATCCCATTTTTGTAATTTTGTATTTTATTTGTAATGTTTCTATAGCAATGAATGATTATTTGGTTCTAGTGAAATGTCTAACATTAGCTAATGACAAGTTAAATTAAAATAAAAAACTTTATCAATGGTAAATAATATTTTATTTATAAACAAGTTTTAATGTATTTTGACTTTTTAGTCATGATAAAAGTTCTTTTTAAACTTTAGAGAATTATTATTAGTCTTGGGTAAACACCAGGCTATTAATAACACAGCAGCAATTAGATTCTGTCAGTGACTGGCTTCCAGAAGTTGTCTATGCTTGTGTAATTAAATCTGACTTTGATGCAAACTTTAGTCTTGTGTGGTTTGAAAATTGACTTACTCTAGTGAAAAAACTTATTTATTATAACATACTTTTTTTAAAAAAAATTGGAATTAAATTAATCACTACCAACTTTTTTAAAATCTATTATTCTAAAAATCCAGATAAAGAATTTTATGCAGTATCTAGTGTCTAAGCAAATATTACGTTAAATTGCTTTAAGGCATAATTTTTAGGGTAGTTTTTTTAATTGGCAGGCTAATTCTCTTTATTATTGATTAGAAGGTATTTATTAATTTATGTTGCTTTTTCAATTAGCCTTGAAAGGTAAAGTTGAAATAGTTCAGATATCAGCTGTAAAAAAAAAATAATTATAGACAAATTTTCATAATTTATTTGATTACATTACTATAGATTTAAATAATATTGTGTGCTGAATTTGTCATTTTAGGGTTTAAACATCATTGATTCTGTTCTTCAAGCAACTGATCATACAATAAATAAACAAATGCAAATTAATTTAAGGAGATAGATGGATTTTGTTTTTTAAAAAATGAATTAACAGATTAAGCCCTTTCCTAATATAAAATATTAAAAATTTATTTTAGGAAAAAAATTTAAGTAATTTGATATTTTAAAATAAAAGTGTTTAATCTTCTATCAGACAGCTAATTTAATATTTTCAAAACATAAAACAAAAAGAAACTAATAAATTTTAAGTTCAGTAAATGAGCTTGCCTTATTGATATTTTCAACACCTGCAGATTTGGTAATCCATGATTTGAAAAAACTATAGAATATTTTTTTTATTATAAATTTCATGTGTATTTATCTATAGAATATAGCAGAAACCATTTCTTCGTTTATATACCCTTAGTCACATTATTGCAATGGCAACTATTTGCAGTCATTTATCTTCTACTATAATTTAGAAAATTAAAATTTGTTTTAAAATAGAATCACAGATTAGTAGATTACATAATGTTTCAATTGGTATTATTCTCTGCTCTTCTTTAAATGTTGCTAGACTGACCACGACAATACTAGCATAGGAGTAGAACTTATATTTTCATATTCTTGAATATTGAATTTTAAGGCAATATTCTAAAACCAATTGAGCTATTTTGTCAAAAGCTTTTAAAATAGTCTGCAAATTCAATGTTAATGATGGCAGCTGTTCTATCAAGCCTAAAATAAGCAGTGAAATGCTTTCTTTATATGATAAAATGAAAATGATTTAGTTTTGAAAGAAAAAAAAGTTATATACTGAAATTGAAAATATTCAATAAAAACAAATTGTAATTTGCAAAATACAATAAAAAGAAAAAGTTATTTGTGCCAAACTAATTGTACTCAAGAAACTGTGGAGTTACATGCACACTATGAGATAAGGCTTTAATTAAGATTGAAAAAGTAAATTTTGTAAATAAAGAATATGATCACAAAGAATATTCTCATAGACAATAAAATATTATATTAGGAAGTATTAATTCAAATAAAAATCCACAGAAAAAGCACTTCTACAACTTTTTTTTTTTTGGCTTGACAGAATTACTACCATTATTAATTTTACATTTTGGGGCCATTTTAAATGAAATTTTAATTTTTTTAATTTATAGTGAAAATGTTATTGCTGTGATTGCAAATTGTCACAAGAACATATTTACTGCTATCTGTATAGGCAAATACACATTAATTTATGAAACTAACATTATATAGATATTGTATCTTTTTCATTTCATCTTCTTAATTTTTATCGCAAGATGAATGAAGAAGATAGTTTTATTATTTTTTTTTTGAGTGATTGAGTAACACACAATTACATAAGTACATATCATATTTATTTCTTCTCAGTTTATTACCTGTCTTTGTTTGTTAATTATATTGATGAGTATATATATATATATATTTAAAAATTGTATTAATTACATAGATCCATGTTTAAAAAGTTTGTTTTATATATATAGGTTCAAAATGAATCTTGAATAGATTCATCATTTATCCATGATTTTTAATATTATACATAAAGATTTTAAAGCACATGACATAGTTGGGTTTCTTCTATTGTACTTAATAATTATTTTCCTTTTTATGCCATCTCAGTACTTTAATAAAAATGTAATTTTATAAAAATTCAATATATTAAAAATTAATTTTGTTTGTTAAAATTATTGCTGTAGTATTTATTTTTTATTATTATTCCAAATTCAATGTTATGATAGTAACAATAATGATATGTAATTAATAATAATTCAGATTTGCATATGTTTATTTGTATAACAAAGTTATTTCTTTTTTCTTTATAACCTAAAGCTGAGTGTACTTTTGGTGATGTTTACCATAATGATTATTGGTGAATTTTGCAGATAGTGCACTCAGCTTTAGGTTATAAAGAAGAAAGAAATCACTTCATTGCACAGACAAACAAACACATACAAATTTGAATTACAAATAAAAATGAAGGAAAAATCAATATGAATAATAATAATTAAATTGTTAGGTGTTTAGGAGATCGTGTGACCTTCCACACCGTAAGTGACAGGCTAAGTTTCAATTTACAAACTTTTTTTACTCTTGAGTCCATCATTCATCATTGGACTAAACCAAGCATGGAATTAAAAAAAAATGAATCGTAATAATGTTTTTTTAAATATGTAAATATAATTTGTTACTATTCTTATTTTTTATAAGAACTTGTTTACAGATTGTCAATTTAATTTTTTTAATTTTATTTATTTTAATAATTTAAAATATAGTTTAAATAAATAAAATTTAAAAAATGAAGACAATGTTATTTATATTCTCTTTTTCTTGCATTGTATTTGCTATTTATGTTTTCTATTGTGCTGGCTTTGATGTCTTCTGGCAAAAGAGATTTTTAAATGTCATTTTCACATCACTAAATTGATGAGTGTTGATATTTAATGTCAATATTTGTTTCAATATTTGTTAATATTCTTTTTTGTAAAAAAATAAATAAATGTTTAAAATATTTTATTGTGCATAGCATTGTAAAATTTATTTACTTCTAACCATTTTCATCAAAAATTGCTGTGATTTTATTGTTTTCAAATACTGATATTTTAAAAAATAAAAAAGATTTTCATAATCGAGAACATAGATATATATTTGAATTTTTTTGTTTTATGCATACTATCTCCACCTTATCGTCACACAATGAATAATTTGTTTCAATATTTTCTTAATATTTCTTATTATGATAGTATTGCTGATATCTTACATGAATAGCGATTCATCTTTTTGTTAGATTGTTTTTCCAGTGAATCAACTAGATAGAAAATTTCTTTAATATTATTTGAAATATAGAAACAACTTTTAAGAGTAAAAAAAACCCACCAAAACAAAATTCATTATTTGCCATAATGAATTTTAATATAAAAACTTTTGGATGAAAATTAATGCAAATATAACTATGAAAATAAATAACAAGAAAATATTAAAAGTAAGTATCGAATAGAATATTGCTTTAAATAATTAGGAAAATGAAAAACTGATTATGGAAGCAGCAATGAACAAATTAAGGCAAAAATTGCAGTGGTAAAGTTTTTAATAAGAATAAAAGATTATTCTGTGGCATAATGAAATTAAATTTAAGAAAGAAGCTTGTTAAAAGTTTTATTTGGAATGTAACCATATATAAATCAGAAACATGAACAATTAAGGATAAATTTGGAGAATAGAAAAGATAAGATTAATATTTTAGAAGTGTTAAAAAGTATGAATAAAGTAAGATTATTCTTTGCAGAAATTGTAAAGAAGAATTGGATTGAATATGCATTATTAAAGAAAGAAAAATTATAAAAATAAATAGAAGACAATAAATAGTACTGAATTTTTCTGACACTTTTATTTATTGCTCACTAATGTTTAACAGTTTGGATGAAAGGGTTACAATATTGTCTTCAGTATACCTTCCAAAGTGCAAATCAATGCATATATTTGTCACTGAATTCCATTTCTATAATAATAAGAAAGTTTGCTAGTAAAAGTATAATTTATACATTTTTTTGAATTTTCTTTCTAACTTATAATCACAAAAATATTAGAAAACATAATAAAAGAAAAATACATCTTTTATTTTTAGAGATGTTTTCTCATTGGCAGACTGGAAAACAGCAAATATTAATTTTCTAGATTTTTTGAATTGCCTTTTATTTTCATTTATTTTACTATTTTTGTCCCCTTAGAAATTTTGCTTCAAATATATATTTTTCTTTCTATTACTCATTGTGAGTATTAGATCTTCAGTATGTAAATGATAAAATTTGTTTAAGTGGCTTTTTGTTACATCACAACAGTACAATTACATTTTCTATAAAGTCGTTGATTTTATTATTATTTTTTAATGCAATTGCTCAATTTTTAGTATATATATATATTTGTGATATAATTTGTAATTGTGATGGATATTTATAGATTGAAAGCAGTTGTGACATTAACACGACTAGTTATTACCAAAAAATGAGCTTGAACTTTCTTTAGCATTATATATTTTCAAAATATATAAAATGCGCTAACACGCACAAGCACACAAAGCTAAAAACAAATAAAGAAAATATATATTATTATTTTTATTTTAATATCTATTCCATTAAATGGCTAAGCGCTTTCAAGGGTCAAAGCCCTCATAATCATAGCCGTATTACAAACTATAATAAATTGACTCGGAGTGATGCAAATTTATGCAAATGAAATGATTACGCATTCCATTTCTTGGATATTTTGTAGTGAGTCTTTTCTATTGATGGCGTCGCCATCTCTAGATATAAAGAAAGCTTTTTTTATCTTTTATTTTCAAGTCTTTTTCTTTTCTTAATAATGATTGAATTAAAAAAAAAAAAAACAACAACTAACAATAGTAAAATATACATGTGTGTGGAGGGGTCTAAATTTAGGATTTAAATCCAACAAGTCAATTTATAGTAAACCTATCTAACCATCCAACATTTTTAAAAAATAAAACAAGATTGCTAACTATTCATTGATATAGAATAAAACAAGAATAATAAACTACAAATTCTTATCACTTGTTTAATAGTCAATCTTGGTATTCTTCTTCTTACCTGTTTCTTTATGAAGTATTTGTAATGATTTTATTTCAAATTTATATATGTAGCATACATATAAAAAAATGAGCTTATTAAAGTAAAGATATTAAATCAAAGATTCAAAATTAAATACCAAATCGATCATATTAATAGTATTCAAGTAGAAATGAAGTTGGCATATTTGATTTATTTATTTTAAATGACAGTCAAAAAACAGAAAGTTAAGTCTACAACCTACTGATATGTGTGTGTGTGTGTATATACAAAAAAAATGTCCGTTAATTAAAAATCTATTGTAATAACAATAAAATTAATAAATATAACGGTAATTAACTATTACATACCCTCTTTTCAATCCGCAGAAGTCGGTACTTAACCATTATATTTATTATTTTTATTATTATATATATATAAGAAATTGAAGCAATATCAATTCTTCAAAATATGTTAGCTACAAATTATATATTTTCTGCAGAAATTATGTTCAAATTTAAGCATTTTTGTATGATTAAGAAACTCGCATCAAACATAGCACCGTCTTTTCTATTTAAATTCCATTATTATAATTCATTTTATATTAGAGTTTAAATCTTTAGTTTAATGATGATAAAAATAGGGTCACATAATGTCAGAGGATTAAACTCTGTAGAAAAAAAAGTATAAACTCAGAAAATGGATTAACATTATCTAACCACACATAATTGGACTGCTGGAGACAAAGATATATATTAAATCACAAATAAATCCATCTAAGTTCTATGACAATCAAGATTATTCATTGTTTTCCAGAGCCGCATTCTCACTATCGGCTGTGACAGGAATTGTGATAACCAAAACTTGCCCATTCAGCTCATTTAAAATAATACATATCAATACACACATGCTAATTATTAATCTATATCAAAAAGAATAATGCTGAACATAGCATATCTGTATATTGCTCCAGGTGAAACAATTATAAATAACCTTATATATATACTAAACACAAAATTTGCATCCTCAATACATCCGATAATACTAATGGAAGATTTTAACATGTTGTACAATAAATTTGTTTAAAAAAATGGTTACATAGGCTGGCTTTTTCTCTCATGATAGGAGGTTTTCTTCACATAACTCTGTTTCGTTCAATAATGGCAGACACTCATCTTTAATTGATCTTGTGTTTTATTCACCAACACTGCATCATGCGATCAAAATAGTGCTAATAAATTCATTCTTTTCAGATCCTTCAGCTGTGATGGTTTGTCTTAAAAATGATTTTTCATATAGATCCACAATCACTACAGGCAAAACGATTAGAATATTGCTCCCAGGTCAAACTAAAGAATATCTCTTTTCAGAGACATGCATATCAATATTCAAAATTCGTGACACAGATTTGGACCCTGTTCAGACATGGATTACCTTTGTAAACATAATCACATACATAATTAATACAACAACAAGAATCCATCCACCTTCAAGGATTTTAGCACTCACAGATGAACTGCATAAAAGAATAATGCTTAGTGCTTCCACCGCAGAGGGCTGTACAAATGTTATAACACTCAGAAAAGCCTATTGGTCAGCATGTGACTCACTCAAAGAATATTTGATGATAAAGAAGAGGAAAATATTCCTGAATCAAATCCACATGTGGTCTAGACAATATATTCGCTGGACTCTAGATCAGATTACAACAAACCAGGTTTCATTGGCTATCAAAGTAGAAGAGCAAACCATTGCAGGTGATATTATGCTAGAGCCATTATCCTCATTCTACAAATACAACTTGCAAAGAGGGGGAAATATTCAGTCCCTACAAAACTTTCAGGGTTCACCAGAAGATAATATAGTTTTTGTTTCAAGAGATTTTGAAGAAAAGTTGTATTGAATATCAGACTCATGTCATACAGGGATACATGGAATACCTTGCTTTGTACATAAACATTTAAGTCATTTCACAGTAAAATATCTAGCAGATTTAGCCAACTTCCTAACAAAAATAATTTATCACAATCATGGGATTTATCCCATCTCATTGGTTCCATTCATTAAGAAGGAAAACATAAGCACATTTCAAAATCTCAGACCTATATCAATGAGCCCAATTGGTATCAAGATTCTGGAGTCAATAATTAAAGATAGAATTGAGTCCTACATTTTGCCATTGATGTCAAAAATTCAGTTTGCAAGGAAGAGATCTTCAGCTGGGCAGGCAGATTTTTTATATAAGGCAGTAATTGACACAGTCAGAAACAACAAAAAGTATAGACAAGTTATAGTTCAACTGGACATTAAATCAGCATTTGATATGGTACCAATTAATATCCTAATTAATGCGATAGCAGACCCCTCAATTGCCAGAGCACTAATCTACTTGATTATAAATCTTTTTTTTTTAAGTAGAGAAATCCATATAACTCTTAGTGGGAAGTACGCACCATCTTCACTCCATTTAACTTCATTCCACAAAGCTCACCACTAAGTGTCCTTCTATTCACCTTTTATATTAATCAATTGAAAGCAAGATGGCTGGAATATTCATACCTGCAATGAAGGCTAATATAATGTTACAGGTGTTGCATACATGATTAATATTACTCACTTTCTACCCACAAAAAAACAAAAAACAAATAACAACTAATTAAAATTTCTTAATAACTACTCAATAGAATATAAACTGGAGTTTAATCTACATAAATCCAGTGCTTGGTCCATATGCACTGGATGCTAATATGACCAATACTTGAAAGGAAAACCAGGTTCATTCCTGGGATTTCCATTCCATTTAAGCAACTCTGAAATGCAATCACAGATAGAGGAAATTAATGAATAAATCTGAAAATATAATTAATTCTCTATCCAAATCATACATGTCACTCTATGCCAAAGTGACCCTCTTCAATCTGTTAGTTATTACAAGAGTTACATACTATACATCCATAATAATATATACAAAAGCTTTTACATGAAACAATTATTCAATGTGTAGGAAATTGTAATGGAAAAAAAAAATAGTGTCTCTATTCCTAAGAAAAATTATGCTCCCTCTATCTTAAAATGGACTGGGTCTACATTCTATCAACATTTTTCAAACTCAAAAAACATTTAATCTAATATCATCATGTGCCAAAATTTTTCCCATATCTGGAAGTTGCATTCAAAATCATACCCACAGTCAATTTCTCCCTTATTAAACATCCCCAATCTAACATATCCCCCCCCCCCCTATGGGTAAAATTAAATATTGAGAGGTTTATTCAGTCTGCAATCCTCCTTCCAATGATAATGGAAAAACTTATCTAAATATAACAAATAAGCAATTGACAAAAAAATTCAAATATTGGTCATTGGAGTGGAGCCAAAATTCTATAATTTTCTCAGCATTTCTGACTCTTCACTTCTGTAGATATAAAAGGAATTGGACCAATATTGAAGATATATGCAAGCTGTATCAATGAGAATCAGAAACCCAGTCACACTTACTATTCACATGCCCCAAATACAATAATATCTGGTGGGACATTCCAAAAATTTTTAAAAATAAAAAAGTACAGACTACAAACACTTCTGATACTTTTGAAAAAAGGTATTTGTGGGCACATTCGCACTAGCACATTTGTATTATACTCATTATGATGCACCAGATATACTCTTATGTATGATTTGGACACAAAATACTCTAATACATTTAGAAACAAAATTGATGTCATATGCACAAGGAATGAAAAATTTTATCGTCCAACATTTTCTCATACACTTGGTCACTAATGCAACTTTGCTGTAATCTATAAAAATGACTCACCATCACCAAAGAACTAGATCACCAGGATTAATGACAAAAGGGTATTGATATAATAATATATGCAAAGTGTTATAAACTGATGTGATGATCAGGAGAATGATTAGCCCTGATCAAAATTGTTACTTCTTTCTTTTTTTCTCCTCTTTTTTTTTTGTAAATCTATAGATCAATAAAGCCTTTTGAAACATAAAAAATTCAATTCATTTGTTAAAATATTTTCATGTTCTACATTATAACTAAAGGGTAAAATGCATTTAGATGGTAATTCAATTTATATAAAAATTTATCATAAACAAGAAAACACAGAATGCTTCTCTTATACAAGTAACTGCTTAAAATCAAAAATAATAATAGTAAATATTTTTTAAATATTTTTTGTTTCAATTTTCTTTTTATGACTGTTTATTTAATAATTTTTTTTTCTCCTTCATGCATTTCCTATAATGTTTTAAAGATGTAACAAAGTTAATATTTAAAATCTTTAAGATTTCATTATTTTTTAGAAAAAAATGAAAATCATAAATGTAAATAGAAGGATTTGAACTCAGGATTTTTCAGTCTTTTTATCATAAATGTTTTTATATTTTATTTTAAAAGTGTGCATATTAATTTATTTACTGTATTGTATTTATTATTATAGATACAATAAAGTAAGTAAATTAATCAAAAAAGCATGTGAAGTGAATGAATGGTAACATACTTTCTAAAATGTTTAGTGACAATAATGAGTATTATTTGCATGGTTTATAAAGGCAGACTGTTTACATTATAAAAATTCTTTTAATGACACTGAAAAAGAATACAGTAATATAAGCTGTCAATGGGGGGATAGGACTGTGGATAGAATGCAGTGAAAAGCTGCAATTAAGCTAAGTGTTGAAGTTTTAAAAACCAAATAGTGATAGATAAATTGCATTTGACATACATAGATGCATTTCTAGTTAACTGATTAGTTTTTTAAACCTATCTTCAACTTTTTATTAATTAACCCCCCCCCCCCTGGAGTTAGATGGATTCTATTTAATTATGAGTGAATAGAATGATTCTACTTATATATGAGTGAATATGTTTATTATTTTTTAATATGCATATATATTCAAGGTTAAGTAAAAAAAAATTCTTAAATTAATCATAATTCATAATAAAAAATAGTCTGGTGGTTTTGAAAATTTGAAAGGTTTATTTTTGCCCAGCTTTTAGAAGTTGTCCAATTTTCAGAAATCAGATTAATGATACTGTACCTGTACATTGTGAAATTTTTTTTTCCCTCTTTTCTGTTTTTAATGTTAATAAGTGTGTGTGAATGCTTTATAGTCATAGCTGTTGATAGGTTCATACAGCTTCTTTTATTATCACTATAAACTAACTGAAGTAAAAATTTCCCTATAATTCTAACAGCAGGGTTTCATTCCAAAATTCCAGCAGCTTTTACCAGATTCCTAACAGCTGTCTGTCACATTTTAAATTCCTCTAACAGCTGTTTTTTAAATTTACCTTTAAATGGTTACTATCTTGTCAAGAATGACGACATTTTTATATAGCTATTCTTTGACATTTTAATTGATTAGCTAGTAGAATATTAGTTGTTAAATGTTTGATATTTCTTGTGATTATGCTTCTATCCTTTCATTTGTAAACAATCTTTCTTTAAATGTCAAATAAAACCCAGTATTCCACTATTTTATTTTTATAATTTTTTTAAGAAAAAAAAAGTACATTATTTTAATGAGTAAAAATTTATGCTTACTTCATATAGTTAATTTTTTTTAATACACATATAAAACAAATTTGTATATTAGTTATTCATGTCTAGATATAGCTCTCCGATATGAGTGGTTATATTGATAATTGTATCATTATTGATCATGGTAAATGAAGACGTAGCTATCAATGAAAGAATAAGTTGAAAAATTAATTGAAAAATAATTATAAAATGCTACAAGGTTATGCTTTTATCGGATAAGAAATGAAAGATATGTAATAGTAAATAAGGATTTGTGGAAAAAGCCTGGGTCAAAAAAGAAGAATTTGTACATTGAAAGATTGAAGTAATAAGAAAATATTTTTTTAGATTATAATTTGGTATGAAATCAATGTAGAAATAATATTAAGAGTGCATATCTGGAACTGATGTAAATTTGGATTCCAATATAAAGTTGATTGAATTGAGATGTTTCTTGATAATGTAAAAGCTGAGAGTGGAGTAAATTGACGCTTGAAAATAAAAAATGAGACAATTTGCTCTACATAAATACTCTTCATATAATAAAGATATATATGAAAGATGATGACCTGGCCCAACTGATAAGTACTGGTTCAGCACAAAATGCATCTTGGGGTTATTTGTCTTTTATTGTATCTTTATTTATATGAAATTATTTATGAAATAAAAAAGAATGGAGAAATATGGAAGTTGTCTAATCTATAAACTATGATTAGTCAGGGATCAATGTGATAAAATATTAGTTTGATGAGGCTCAATAGAGATAGGAAAAATATTATTTGTGTAGAGCTAATTTCAAATCAAAAAGATCAGATTAAATATACAAACAATTGATAATAATAAGAATGATGCAATGAAGCTTCTTGCTATATAAAAATGTTTATACTATTGCTTCATCAGACATAATCTCAAATTTATATTTATTAATGTTCATTTGACTATTGATCACATAACAATGCCAAAAACTAATATACATGTACCACAAAATGAGCTTAGTGATATGAGAAATTCAATGTAACATTATTTAATAGCATTTCAAACAATTTTATACATTATAATGTTCAATACATTTATTTTTCTTCACTATTGATTATATAGAATTGATTCATTGGAAAGTTGCTGTTTTTTTAATCTGAACAAAATAAAAATATACTATGTTTTAAAAAATAAGAGAAAATGAAATTTTATCTTCTACAAAGCTTTAATAAATATATAAATAAGCTCAATACTTCCATATATTATTTTAAATTTATATAAATAAAGATACAATAAAACACAAATAATCTTAATAAATATATAATAAAAATTATGTTAATGTTTTTGAAGCAATATCTATGTTGCCTTAAGATTTCTTCAAATCAATGTAGTTGTCTTGTAATAATCATAAGAATAATGCTATAGAAGAAATAATATTTAAAAAAAAATTTTTTTTTATTGTCCAATTTAAAAGTAGTGACTTATTTGACTTATTAATGCGTGTTCTTAGAAACAAATATAATAGGTTTTATTGTATTTTTGAGCTAGGTCATATTTAAATTATGGACAGTTCTCATCATACATAAATCAATACTTGCATAAAAAAATTCCCAGTATACTAAAAAATAAAATATGTGACAGTAAATGAATATAGCTCCCAATTTTTCTTATGATATATCAAATTGTTTATTTTCACTTGTCAAAAAAAAATTATATACTGCACAATGGAAAATATACATTTGAAAGGAAAAAGTGAATCACCTCAAACTGTTACTATTTTTGATTTGAAAATTAAACTATTACTGATATGTAAATGTAAAAGTAGCAAAAAACTATCCATAATTTCATGTGAACTTGGTTTTATGGTATCAATTGTGAACATCATCATGAAAAATACTATTCACTTAAAATAGCATGTGAAAGTAATGAAGGAGATGTCCAATAATAATAATAAAATCACATAAGGGCAAAAAATAAAATAGAAAAACTAATAATATGGAGGTAATCTCAGAAACATGTTTCACTAAGTTTAATAATGATGCAACAGAATACTTGTTTGAAGTATAATGAATGATAGAAAAGGGGAAAAAAAATCAATTTACACAAAAAATTGTGAAATGACTTACTTTCATAAGAACAGAATTGGCTGTGTTTTAATTGAATCGATGAATGTGTTATCCTTTTTTTTTTTAATTTCCCTTTCTGTAAACTTATTTTATAGATGGATAATCTATTGCCTGTAAAACATATTATACAGATTTTGATGTTCTCTTGAAGATGAATTGATGATATAGTCTATAACAGTATTAGAATATTGTATTGATAATTGTTTACTGTAATAGCAATTTTTTTGTTCTAGTCTATGTGGACAAAATTGTCTGCTATAATAAACATAAATAACTCAAAAACAAACTTTTATTATCAAAGAATGATTCATAACATGAAACTTTTGTTTTATCAAATAGTTCATAGTAATATCTCTACACAGTTGCATATCAAAGATTGAATAGTGAATCCCCAATGCCACTTTTTGCTTTAGCAAATATAGATGTAAAATAGTGTCTTATTTTATTATACAGTGCTTGTCAAAGGCTTATAATAAGGATTTTGAATATTATTGACATATAAAGGCCTTGTGGTGGAGTAGTTAATATATTTTCCTATCTTGTCTATGATTTATGGTTCGAATCTGGATGAAATTTGATTTTTTTTTTAGGTAAATGGCCCATAGCCTGATCATCTAATTATTAGTCTTTTAATGAAAAATAATTATTTTTGGATATAAGATAAACAATAAAACTTCAAAAATTATCTGCTTATTAGGCTGGTCACTATTGTCTCTTTTATGTTTCCTTTGCAAAGAAATATTAAAAAGGCCTTTGCAAAATAATGGGCAGGCCATTGGGTCTATTTTATATTTTACTTCTAAATTATTAGTGTTTGATCTAAATAGTTTTATATATAAAGTAAATATTAACATGAATTATTAGTTTCTCTGGGTTAAACTTATGTATTTGCTTAAAATAATCTTGTATATATTTTAAATACTTTATCTGCTAAAATATAAATAAATTGTCAAGCGTTGTTAGCCGAGAGGTCATCGCAACGCCTTGCAAGCAAGTAGTTAGTTGCACACGGTTGTGGGTTCGCTTCCCGGCCGATGCTATGACATATGAAAATATATATATAAATTGACTTTATTTTTATTAAAATAATTATATATATATATTAAAATTAAAAAATAAAGGTATCTTTGTTTTAGATATATATATATTTTGTAAATGTAAAATAATTTTTTATAATTAACAAAAATAAATTTACCAGATCTTTTTCAATTTTCAATGTATTTATGTACATATATAAGCATTGTATAAGGAATAATTGGTTTATGTGTGAGTGATATAGGAAGTGCAAATGATGATTTTAATTTTGTTTAAAATGATGGATTTCTTTTGTTGTGCTTTTTCATTATAATCTTTTCAGCTCTGAGGCAGAAGTGTCTGTTGTGAATATTGTTTTGAAGGTTAGGCCAATTGAGAAATCATCATAGTTGTTAATTTAGGTAATTGATAACATTTTTCAAACTTGTATTTTGCAAAACAAAGATGTTAAAACAGTTAATAAAAAATTAATCTTGTTTATTTAATTTGGATTTTATTCAAAAATTAATGTTTCAATTTATATATATGCTCTAAATCTGGTTATGTTGAGAATATTAAAACTGCATCTAATTTGGGAATGTACTGTGTAGATGTCATAACAAAATGAGACATATGTCACTTAGTTGATAATGAATTTCATCAATATTTATAAATCATTGCCAAAATAAGTTGGAGTGTATAGCATCAATAACATTGAATATGAATTCTTGTGTAAATCTGTTTGACCAGCACTGAAGAAAAATGACTTTCTATTTAGCTCTTTTATGATTACATAACAGTGAAAATACTTTTCTCTATATAGTTTTTTTTATAAAATAGAATATAATTTTTTTTTAATTCTATGGTTTATTGTTTCTGATAATATAGTTTAGTTATTTGAATAATGAAGTGATTTATAAAATATTGACAATGCAAGGCAATTTGTGGTTCAAATCGTTTGGTACTATTGAAATTTATTGGTTTTCCATCAAAACTTATTCATAATATATAACTTTTACATTCAGTAGAATGAGAAGAAATGTGATTACTACTGATAAAAAATCTAAGATATTTGAAATGAAAACTGCTATTAAATAATTTGATTTTTTATGAGTTTTTCATTTCAATACCTTAGATTTATTTATAGGTTACTTAACTATTTAGGGAGTAATATACAATATAACTTGTTGGTGGAAGTTTAATTTAAATCAGTTAAAAGCAAAAACAAGAACTTCATTGTTTTACCTTCTGAATTTACATATGCTGATGATTGTGCTATCCTTGCCAATTCAAAAGGTGATCTTTAAAATGTATGTAATGCTTTGAATGCAACATTTAAAGACTTATTAATGTTCAAAAAACTGAATTTAAATATCTTGGTAGATTTCTAAGTAGAAATGTGGACTTAAATATGTTCCAAAGATTCCAATATGCTGCTGCTGTTTTTAATACCTTAAGAGACAATATTTCATCACAGTAAAATAATTATTGCAGTTAAATTAGATGCAAATAGTTGTTATTTTACCTAATTGTATGGAGTTAGAACTGGAGCCCTATCAATGTAACATAAAATTATTAGAAATTTTTTATTTAAAAATGCTTTGTAATAATCTAAAAATATAATGTTAAGATCATAAAACTAATCAATATGCTCTTCAATTTTCTGGATGTGAAACTATAAAGTCCACTATTGCAAGATTACATCTTTATTAGAATGGACAGATGAAATAAGGGAACAATACAAGACTTCCTAAAAATATTTTTTAGTGAACTTGAGTAATATTTTTACAGGAAAGGCAACTCCTATTTATATTATAAAGTTTATCTCAATGACATTATAAAAAAAGTGCAACTTTAGACATATGATTGAAATCTTTCATGAAGTTTGCTGCAAAAAAAAAAAAAAAAAATCAAACGGTATTATTGCAAAATGTCAAATAAACAGAAATAATGGGTTAGAATGTTCTATATATAATCATAGTTTTGTTTACATATTGATTTATATAGTCATCACAATATTCATTTCTAGTGTAATTTTTTTAGTCATTTGTGTCTGTTGCTGATGATAATGAATATTTAAATAGATTTCAATATCAAATGCAGTTGATAAAGATTGCTTTAAAGAAAAAAGTTCAATGCATTCCATCAACTCTCTCTTATTTTATATATATATATATATATATATATATATATATATATATATATATATATATATATATATATATATATATATATATATATATATATATATATATATTGTAAGAATTCCTTTGTTTGAACAGAATGCAAAAGCTTTATTGTTCAGCTTATTATAATAATTATGCTTATGTATGAATTACTAAAGCTGTCTATATTATTTATAAAAGGACCAACATTGATTTTCCACATATGTAATTGAAAACAGTATACCCTCCTCCTCAAGCTATGTCATATTGGACTGCCAAATATGTCATAGAATATAAAAAATATTATCAAATGGCAATAGATATATGTTTGCATTATGTATAGCTAAACAAGATATTTCAAGTATAAACATTTCTAAGGAGAAGAAACATACATATTTTCAGCATTACTCTCTAGACATAAGTTCTAAACCATAATATGTACATAATATTATATTTTATATCCAAATTACAGTTATCAGTAGATAGATTCAACTCTTTTCCTCTATTGTATAGACTAGGGATGGATAAATTAATGAGAGGCAAGAGTCACAGTAGTTAATTTTGGTACTAATTTTGGTGGGAGCAATACAAGTAATCAAAGGTTGAAATAGTTTTTACAATCATTTATGCTAATAAAATCCACATTAATAACTGTTTTGGCTGGAACTATTTAGAAGCTAAATATTTAAAGTTTAAAAATATGTTTTTTAATTATCTTTAAAATATTTATGAAGTAAAATGTTCTAATACTGGTAAATATTATACGATTATAGATTATTAATATAAAAGTTTAGACAAAATGGCAATGAAAATCAATGTAGTTAATTTTGAGAGCTGTATAGTATTAGTGAGCCACATTTTGCCCACCATTGATTGATTGCTAGGCATTAAAATAGTAGCTACTGGTACTATATAGGGTATATGAGCACAGACTTTTATACAACCCACCACTCACCAGACTATCTCATATCACTGATACACTTGAACACATATATGTCGAAAAGATAAATAATCACCAATATACATATTTCATTCTAAACCAGCAATCATCAGTTGTATTAAATGGATTATGTCCTGTACATGAGGGGTCAGATTGACTTTAGGTCAACATGGGTGTGACAAGAATCTCAGCCTCAGGGTGGCCTTTGAGCATTTCATCATCAGATTTTCAATTGGATAGATGGTTGAAGAGTTGGAATGTGGAGTGGAGCCTGCCCATTAAAGTGTGAAGATTGGCTATCTTAATATATATCTGAGCACTTATTGCATATATGTGTGGAGGTGATAATCTGGACCAACTGATGATTGCTGGTTTAGCATGAAATACATATATTGATGATTATTTATCTTTTCGACATATATGTGTTCAAGTGTATCAGTGATATGAGATGAGAGGTGAGTGGTGGGTTGTCTGAAAGTCGGTGCTCATGTACCCTATATATTATATATATTGATACAGGTATATAATAAGCCTGTATTTCAGTTATAGCTACTGGTACTGTAAATCTATTTTCAAACTTTAGATTTATTATGTATAATAACTTCCTGCTTAGATATAGAACAGTATTATAAAACTTAAGAAATAAATAGATTTAATTAATGGCCTATGTACTGAAATCCTGAAATAAAGTGTCTGGAATCTAAAAGATTGCTATCTAAGCTCTCTATATACACACATATGATAGTTATATATATATATTAATTAGTTTAGTTATAAATCATAATTTGTATTTATTGGACCATATTTCATTTAAATATTATACCCCTTTCCTATTATTAACAAATTATCTAATGCTAAGATTAAATACATTTTAACTACTCAGAGTAAGGCGATTTATGATGATTAAAAGAAGAAAAAATGTGCTAATAGTATCTGACAAATAGTGTTTAGGGAATGTGGGGAGAAGGACAATAACCTACCAATAACAGCAAAGGGTAATATGTAAGAGTGCCTTTGATTTGTCCTGTTCAATTTAGCTTAGTGTATAAACAAGCCTTCTGGCATCCATTGATTACTCTGGTTGGCACTGAGTGGCATTACTATATGGAGAGTTTTGCCTGTTTTAATAACAGTTTTGTGCTAGCATAAGAAATAGTCATCATGTGATGTCTAGTGGTTTAAACATTTAAAGCTAAATGTTACTGCATTGAATCCTATAAATCAAACTGTAATTTTATAGCACAAGTGTTTATACATGACTTCTCGAGCAAGTAATCATATGACTATTTTTAAATGATTTGATCATACTAATTTATTTTTGAATATTTTTTTAAATAATCAGTTTACAACAAAAATATCTGTTTTCTAATGCATTCATGTCTATCTACATCAGTCTACACATACATTTTAACTTAATAGACATTTATCATGTCAAGTGGCTTCATTTTATTGTTTTAAAAAATATTCATGAAATCTCTTTATTGTAATATTTATGTATTTTATTATGAATTCTATTTTGCAATTGTAGTGTATGACTATTCTCACATGTCAGCACATTAATACTCATCTACCAATTCAGACTGTCCTTATCCTTATTTTGCCATATCCATAAAATTATCTAAACATATTTTTTACTGATCAATATTATTTGGAGAAGATATTGAGGCTTCTCAATTATCATGATAAATTTGTTCTAGATAATGAGCTATAATATCTGACTTTATGAGCAATAAGATCAAATTCCCATAGGAGCAAGTTGAATAAGGTTTTACAAGGACTGTACTATAATAGAGTATTGTATATATTTTTACATACTGATGTATACTTTTAATAAAGAAATATAATCATAAATAAATATATGTAAACAATTCCCTACTTATATAAACCCAACATATCTGATACAAACACATATAGATATATATTAAATTATGATATAGATTTACAGGAAAACTTTAAATATTTCATTTCAATAAAAATTTTATTAACAATAAATAGTGGTTACATACTAATAAAGGATAAATAAATGAATAAATTGTACAATAATATGATTATACTTTAAATATTTTATATAATAATTGAATGGTTTGGTGCTCAGTACCACAATTGACTGAGTTGAGCCATAATACTGGATCTTGAGTTCTAAAACCCATCTCTCTATCAATGCAGTAAATCTTTTAGGACAATATTTTTTTTTCTCCATTATGCTGTTTTTTTATAATATATTAAATGTTATAAATATTAAATCCATTATTGTTGTAATAATATTTATTTATTATACTTAAAGACATTGCACAAAACATTCTAAATATTTCATATTTAGAATTTAAAAATAATTTAATTTTAGCAGTATGGAAATAATAGAGTTAATTTTATATATATATATTAAATGTTTTTATTTACCATGCAATAAAAAGAACAAAAAATAATTGTTTCTTCAACCACAATTCGGATTTTTAGATTTAGCTTGAAATAAAAGCATGGGGGTGGGGTCCAGAAATTACTTAAGTCAATTCCTTGTTATAAAAGATAGAGATTGATCTAATTAATTTCTTAACCCACCTCCATGCTTTTATTTCAAGTTAAATCTAAAAACCCCAATTGTGGTCAAAGAACCTTTTTTTCTTTTTAGTACTTAGCACAATAAATAAAAATGGAAAACTATATTGTACTAAATTGGCTTGACATTTATATATATATATCACTAGACAAATAATCAAAATAAATAACTATTAATAACTGTATTATAATATTTATTGAACCAGTTTTTATCTCCATTGAGACTTTCTTAAGATATACTAGACAATTCACATAACCAATTAACTATATCTACCATCTACTGGACATTATTTACATTAAATTGCAGTTTTTGTAAACATATACTTATATATTATAATCAAATAATTAATAGATTTTTCATCTTACATATTCATATAGTTTACATTATTCAATTAAATAAACTAAAATTATTTTTTACATCTATAATTCAAACAAATATTATAGTTAGTATTAATAGTTGATTATTTCAATTTTATTTTGGTTGATTATTTATGTATTTGTGACAACATTTTGGACAAATAAATTTTATTGGATATTTGACTGTTATAGTAATGTATCATTAAATATTTCTTTTATAAATTAAAATATTTACTCCTTCTGTATATATCACATTTAATATGTGTACATAATAATGTGTGTGTATAAAAGTGTTTAAAAATATGAAATATTCTTTTAAGTGAAAAATGTTTGATATTTTTGCTTTTGATGGGAAATTTTTATTTTTTTAAAAAATGCTTATTAAAACTATATTGTAAATGAATTTCACTTAATATGTATAATTTTATTTAAAATCATTTTCACACTTATAGTGTATATATATATATCACTAGATATTTTTACAGTGAGTTAATATGTATACTCTTTATGTATAATAAATCAGTAACTAATATTTCAGTTTAAAATTGTTTAACTTTTTTTTTAAAAAAAGCTTAATAAAACTATATTATAAATAAACTTTCTTATTACTTAAATGAAGCTTACAATTGCAATGAAGAAAATCACAAGCATTATTTAAAACATTGAAGTTCTAAGAACAGTTTTTAAAGTTGATATCAAAATATTCAAATCCCCCCACCCATTTCTTCCATATCTAAGAAACAAAGTCACCTATTTAAAACATTAATGTTTCCTATCACTATTATAGAGATTTTTTTTTAATGTACAAAATTTTAACAAATTATATTGAACTTAACTCTATTAAATGTCAATTTTAAAATGTTATTAAAGTATTATTAAATTGAAAGCAAGAAAAAAAATCTGTATCCATCCTCTTGGTAGCCTTACTTAAAACATATTAAAGTTCCAAGAAGAATTTTTAGATTTGATATTAAAATATTCAATATTTTCCTGCCCTTTTATCCATATCTAAAAAACTAGGTAACCTAGAAAAGAATCATGTCCCATATTGATCTACCTGATATTTATTACTTATAAATCAAATTTGAAGCAATTGTATTGAATTAAATCTATTAAATCTCAATTTTAAAATTTCATTTTAACTTAAAAGTTATTTCAAAAGTTTACAAATAAACATTCCAACTAACAAAGAGTTTTTTCAACTTCAATAAAAATATTTAAAAAGGAAAGAGTATTTATTATTAAGCAAACTAATGATATTTTTTGTCCTATTTAAATAAATAAATAAAGAATCGCTTCTTAAACTATATTAACTTTATTGATTATAAAATTAATTTACAACATTCATTGTTTCAAATACTATTAGAAAAATATTTTAAATAATAATAACACTTTTTTTTTAAGGAAGTCATGCTTTAATACATTATTACAGTAAAGGTTTGTAATTTTTTGAGCTTATGCATACATAAATCATATTGCATAAAAAAAGGTTGTTCACAGTACTTATATAAGTTGAGAATTGCCTATGTCTATATTTAAAATATATATATAATCATTGGAAAAAAACTTCTGTATTGCATTTTAGTTGAGATTTTAAAAAAATCATTTCTGAATTTAATAATTAAAACTAAGTTAAAAAAAATCTTATCTTTTTTATTAAAAGTTTGCCAATTCATTTATAATAATAAAGTTTATCATTATTATTTTTATTAAATTATATTGCAAAATTTAAGTGCACATTTTTAATACAGGCAGACTACATTATTCTGAATTGCTTGAATATAAAACTTATTTTTTTGAGCAGTTATATATCAATTAACATGAATTCACAGCAGTTTTGAGAAAAATTAGTTTCATTGGCATAGATCAGTGAAAAAGTTCAATTTATTAAAACATCAAGTCAAAATATATTTATCTATATCAATGTGAATACTTATAATACACATTGTTGTGACATTGTATGTAATCTATAAACCACCAAAATTTGCACTTTTATGTAAAAGTTCATTTTCAAAATAAAGAATATCAGAAAAAATATGACAGCAGCTTCTAATATCAGTCTAAAAGAAATTGAAAATTAGTGATCAAAGAACATTCTTTTATGAATAATGTTAATTTGTTTATAAGCTATATATATATATTCACTATTCTATATGGCAGTTGAAATTAAAATATTTGTGATGTTAGATTAAAAGTTCATTTTCCAAAAAAAAAAAAAACAGATGAAAATGATACCAGTTTTAATATCCAAACATAGTTGTATTGCTGTTTGATGTAATATGTACATAACACATTGTTTTTTAAATAAAGTTTATTTTATTTATATATGCTACGAATTCATAATTCTATATGTCAATCAAAATGAAAACATTTTAAATCGTATGCAGGAATACAAAACAAAAATAATAGAAAATTTTAATATCTAAATATGGTTGCATATTGGAAGAAACATTACTTTGTGAATCACTATTGTATACATTTATTCATAATTCTATATGACAACCAAAATCAAAACATTTGGGATTATACTCTAAAAGTAAAAAAAAAAAACCAATAAGAAGAATAAAATGGCAATAATTTTTATTTCCAAGCATGGTTGCCTTAACCTTTTGATTTAAAATAATGTGGCAACGCAATATTATATACATAGCATTTTTTAAAATAAAGTTTAGTTTATATACATTTGTATAAATATATATTTATTCACAATTTTCTATGCCAGCTAGAATCCAAACGATTGCAATTTTATTTTCAAAAAGAAACAAAAAGAAAATTGGTGACATTTTAAAGTTCATGCCAGATTACTTCATTATTTCTATGTAATATAATATATCCCTAGTGTATATTTGTTTTTAATGAAGAAGTTGATTTGTTAAAAAAAAAAGTCATTTCAGTTTATTCTTATTTATTTTCAACTCTATATAAAATATAAAACCAAAAAGTTTGCAATTATATGCTAAACATTTACCCTCAAATATGAACGGAAAAATAATTCCCATGGTCATTTCTATATTAGATCTGTTTTTGATAAAGTATACAATGAAGTTTCAATTTTATGTTTTTTATTATATTTATTAAGTTTCAATTTTATTATAATTTTTTTTGCCACTTAACAAAACAAATTTCACATGAACATAAGTATAATGAATTTAAATGTATTTTTGTTAATTATTTTTTTAAAACAATATATTTATTTTTAACTTATGTTGGCCATGAATATGAGGGGAAACCTCGAAAGTACTCGGCACATTTGATTGTTTTGGTTTTTGCAGCTTCTTCATCAGCGGGTAAATCGCTTTTATATGCTATTAGTAAATTAAAGAAATTTTTAAGCCTTTCTCTTTTTACCATTACTTTTACAATACACAAAAATAGCATAAATTTTATTATAGTACAGTGTTCAATTTTTTTTTTTTTCCATATGTCATAGCATCGGCCGGGAGGCGCACCCACAACCGTCTGCAACCAACTACTTGCTTGCAAGGCGGATGTGATGACCTCTCGGCTAACAACGCTTGATTACAGTGTTCAAATTTTTGTATTTACCAAGTAACGAGTTTACATTATTTTATTTTCTAATAAATTGATTTTTTTAAAGCAATACATTATGTTACCTTTTTAAACATTTTTCATTTTGCAAATATAAGTAAAGGACTTCTATTTGATTGAGTGACCTTGTACATATCTAAAAACTTTCTGAATTCAAAGCCTTTGAAACCAGAATTTTAAAATAATGATGATGGTTTGCCTATATTAACAGTTATTGGAGAAAAAGTATGCAAATAATTTTGTTTGAAATTTTCACCTTACAGTAATTTACTGGAGAGAGAGAGAGAGAATTGCCAACATTTTTTTTTCAATCTTTGATCAAAAGAGAAAGAAGTTTGTAACATCATTCCTTAATAGATTAGCAACTTCTTGATTTCACTTTTGGTTTATTCTTAAAAGTAAAGCTTTTTGTAAAATATATGTATGTATAAATTATTTAGCATGATATTAAATTAATATTTTTATAAATATAAATAATTCTTTTTATTTAAAATGTATAAATAGTACAATGATTATTACTACTGCTATTTCACAGTGTATTATTTAGCAGTAGAGTAATCTTAAATAATTTCAAACTTCTACTATTATTTTCATAATAACAGAAAATGACTTCTATTATTTTATTTTATCAGTAGTTTGTGTTTTTTTTTTTTTGTATGTAAAATTATGCATTGTAAAATGGTTTTATATAGTGTTCTTTTGTGAAGTTACAATGATTTTTTTTTGTGTGTGTAGTTTTGCAATTACTCACTTGTTATGAACAGTGTTTTTCAACTATTGAAAAAAATATCAAATTTACTCCAAACTTGTGTTCGAGTTCATATGCATGAGATAATAGGAATCTTTTTATTATCATAATATTTGTTTAAATATATTACTGTATATGTAATTTTAAAATATCATTAGTTATACTTGCTAACAAGATTTTATATTTAACCTTAAACTACTCTATACATGCCTTCTTATTTTATGCTTTATTCTTAAAATTATTTATGAACATTATTTTCTGTGGGAACATTTTATTCATTTGATAATACTTTCATAAATATTGATTATTAAATTAAAAACAACTTAGTTTTTTAAAGCAATGTAATCTTTCAACTACTTCAAATAGCAAATAATAATTGAAATGTAAAAGTGATTAAAATTAACTTTAATACAATTTTGCTGTACCTTTTGGAAAGATTGAAATTCATAATCTTGAATTATATATCTGTGACACATAGTGCACATGTATAATTTTATAATATCTGCTGAAAATTGATAACAGTGTATTAGAACTTGTTAACAAATATAAATACTTGACAAAATATTAATATAGATTGAAGCATAATTGACAAAGTTAACCATGGTATTAAACAAAGATGGTATTTTTTTTAGCAAAAAAGTAAGCTTAAGAATAATTAATAGAAGAATAATAGAGATTATAAGACAAATAATGAAATATAGAAAAGTGTATGTTTGAATTAATGAGAAAAGATTAAAAGTTAAATAGATGGAGTGAGAGAACAGACAGATATTCTAAGATCAGTGAAAAGAACTGTCTTAAATTTGAATTAAGTTGGACAAGTTTGTAAAAGAAACGTTGCTAGATAGAGAACTGTAGCTTTAATCTGAATTCAAAGATATTTTAAGAGAGATAGAAAAAAAACTATATTTCAGATGAGTGAGATAAAGAAATTTTTTGGAGTCATATGGAAAAGAAAAGCCATGGAATAATTTCAGAGAGATCTTTTCCTCTGGAAGGGAGTGATAATGACTTGAAGTGATGATAATGAATATATATGTATATATTTATTAAGAGATCTTATAGAGAATAATTTTAATGCCTACTTGCCAAGAAATCATTTTGATCAAAAACAACAGCTTAATTATCACACATATTGTGATATACAGAATCATCATTTATTATCCCCATGTAGTTTATAAGTGAATAAATAAAGAAAACAGAAAACTTATATTTAAGAAATACATTTATACTTTGAGTAAATGGAGATTGAATGAACAATTTATTTATTAAAATTAAAAATAAAATAAGCAAGTTGTATCAAATGATAACAATGTCTTTATTAAGTTTGAAATAAAGAGAAATTCATGATCCATGAATTAATGTTTTAAAAGACTGCATTATTGTTGTTATTAGGTAACAAAAAAAGGGAATGCTCAGCAAAAGGAACATATTTTTTTTCTTCAAAATTTGTGTTTTATTTTACATATTTTTATCAACATATTGTGAATTTGCGACAAACTTATAATGTTCTGTGAATAGAAATCGTGTAAATGGACAAGAATATGATCTCACCTCAGTTGATATTTTTATAAATAAATGGAGTGGACTACAACAAACTCTATGCTGATTACCCAAAGCTTTAAACTGTTAGATTTGCTATGGATGGTAGAATGTCTAAAAGAATAATTGGATATCATTTAAAAACTAAGATGCCTATTGAATCCTATGTCTGAGTTCATCATCACGGGGATATTAAAGATGTTGCTGGAGAAGGAGGGAACCATAATCCTAAGTTATATGATGAACTTGGTAACAAATGTCAATCATCATTCAATACACATTTAAATAGTAAAATCTAGTAAGTAAGATTTAACTTAATTATTGACTTATCTTTAGAAAACAAATCAAAATTTAAAACATAACTAATATTTTATAAAGTTTAGTTTAAATTATAAAATGACTGTTATTATAAAAGCATTACTTAATTTAGGATATGAGTTAGATATATATTTTAAATAAATAAATAAAAATTAATATTCAATTTTTTTATTGCATGCAATATTACATATTTAACCCTTTTATGATTGTGCATGTTAATGATTTTTTAGTTATAGATCATATTTAACAGTTGCAATTTTTCAGCAAGAGATTATAAATATACAGTGAATGATGTTAAATTGCAATTATTAGAATTGATGTTATTTGCTTTAGCCATCTAAGGGAGTTAATGTCTACCTTAATAAACTTATATTTTATAATTAATCTAAACATCATTTGATTTACCTATTGCACAAATTATTGTATTACATAAAATTATTTTTATTACACAATTTATTTTATTGAGATATTTAATTGTGCATCCCATACTATACCTCATTAGTAAGTAAATTATTTATTGAAATATTTTTTTTTTTTTGCCAAGCAAAACACTTATCTTTGGATTCATTGGTCTTTTACAAATTCATGAGTTCATTATAATATAGATCTAAATTATTATAAATCCATTTGTGAATAAGCCTATTCATTTATATATCTACTAGTTATATTTTTGAGCCATCATTTATCTTTATAAAGTCTCTATCTTGTGTTTGAAAGTTTTCCTTTACTGAACACAGCATAGTTGAGCTTATATAAATTAGTACAGTGCATATGTGAAAAGGTGAAAATCCTTTCTATTTAATTACATATGTATTATGCACTTGCTAAATAAATTTCAGTTACATTTTTTCATTATATATGTTTTGGTCACCCAAATTTATGTTCAGTTGTAGGTCATGCAGCTTTTTATCTAGTTATTTTTCTTTCTTTTTTTTTTTTTTTGGCTTACCCAAATACATAGGGCATTTGAAGAAACTGCTTTTCTTCTCCATAATTATCCATTGCATTTTTGGCACCCAAAGTCATATAATAATAAATAGAGAGGATTAAAATATTTACTATAATGGACAAATATTCAATACAATTTATTTGTCCTTAATTTTGTCACGAATACATAAATAAATAGTTAATCAAAATAATATTGAAATAAACAACTTTTAATCAAATATATCATAATATTTATTAACCAACTTTCATCTCCATTGAGATCTTTTCAATCTTGAGAAGCTCTCAATGGAGATGAAAGCCAGTTCAATGAATATTATAGTATAGTTTAGATCTCAGTGGAGATGAAAGCTGGTTCGATAATATTATAGTTTATTAATAATTGTTTATTTGCTTAATGATCATAATTAATATAAGCTATTTTTGTGTGTGCTAGTGTTAGATTAAATTGATTAATAATTCAATAAATAATAATTTAATTTTATAACTATGCTTCGTTGAAGACTCAAATTTAGAATTGCGTATCAAATTTTTGAAAGATAAGTGCAACAATACATGAATTAATAGATAAAAAAGCTATAAAATACTTTATAAGGTAAAATACCAGATGATAATGCGTGGTGAGGATTTATGCTCATGCCAAAAGAATGTGAGATCATTACTAACAAATGTTATTAATGTTTCCTTTTGAGGCAACTGTGAAATAAATAATGAAACATATTTGAAATCAGTTTATTTTATTGAATGTATTTATATCCTAGTTATTTTGGTGGATAAATGGAAAACATTGATGCTCACTATTTGAATTTGTTTACACTATATTCCATATGGTATAAGTTGAAATTTAAAAAAAAAAACGTCTTAGTTTAGAATAATGACATTGTAAATAGGTAAATCAATCACTATTGAGAAATGATGCTCTTGTGGTACATTGCATTGAAAGGGTCTTTGGTATAAATTAAAATGCAGGTGAGTAGAAATGTAATTAATTTATAGGATTATCAACATATAAAGCTAGAGAAAAATTAAGTTATTCATTTCACTTAGTCTAAGATATTGAATTGAGGAAGAAATTCATGTTCTTTCCTTTCTAAAATAAGATAATAAATATAAAAGAAACTATGGAAAGTGAGAAGGAATTAGCCATGTTAGAACAGGGGGAGAAGTTCATGAAGTCTTTGTCACATCAAAAACTGATCAAAATGGATCTATAATGGCAATATTGCAGAGCTTGATAATTAAGATCAATGAAAATCAAGAAAAGTGTCACCAGTGTCAGGAAATATTTAAACAAGAGTTTAAACAAAAATAAGAAAAATTATGAGCAGAGTCAGGAAATGCTTAAACAAGAATTGAAACAAAGCCAAGAAGAGTTTAAACTAAAGCATGAGGCAAGGTCAGGATATCTTAGTAATGAAAATAGAAGGTCTATATGAATTAGAAAATAGATTAAAGCATGTGCATACATAATTAATTCATGAAATAAAAATGGGACAAGAGCAAATGCATAGCTTGAAAGTTAAGTTCAGTGAATTTGAGATTAAGATGGAAGAAACTCAAGATCAAATGCAAATTAAAATCAGACAAAATGACCTGGAAGATAGAGATTAAAATTGAAAAATGCAGATAAGAATCTTAGAACTTAAATGAATGTCAAGAAACTAATAGTAGAGAGATAAGAAAAATTACAGAATAAACAAGAACAAGTAATCAAAAGTTCAGAAACTCAAGATGAAATGTGAATTAAAGTCAGTAATCTAGAAGATAATGTAGGAAAAGGACAGAATTTGACCTGGAAGATGGAGATTAAAATTGAAAAATGCAGATACAAGTTAAATGGATGTCAAGAAACTAATAGTAGAGAATAAGAGAAATTACAGAGTAAACAAGAACAAAATAATCAAAAGTTCAGAAACTTGGATGAAGCTGAGTCATTGAAAGTATGGCATTAATTTAGATATGACACAGTCTGAGATAAATGATTTGAAAGTTTCACTCACTATCTTTGATTAATCTGGCTGAGTTCAATAAGGTGATTGAGAGGACATAACCTCAATAGAAGAGAAACTAAAAGATTTATTACAGAATAATAAAATGATAGTGGAAGTGATAAGGAATTTAAAAGACATGTATCAAAGAAAATTCTCTGGTAGAGATGGAAAAATGAAATTCAAAATAGGGTAAGTAGACCTCGAGATAGTGTAATAAAACCTTATGATGAAAGCTCAGGAAGTTCAGATTACCCCATAGTACTTTCATTTAAATGTGGCATTCTACTGACTCCCACTTTACGGGCTCCATTGAATGAAAATAGATTGATAAGTGTGGAGCTACTAATGTTAATGCTGAGAAACAATATAGCAGACTATGGCAAATAATACCATATCTAAATTTATTAGAATCAAAACCTTCAAGGGCAACATCACAGAGAATGCTATGGAACATTTGACTACATTACAAATTATTTTCATTCCATGAAAATGAGAGAGAAAAGTTTGCTATTGCAAGTAACCACCTATATGGGTGTACCAAGAATTAGTAGGAATCATTGTAAAGCCAATTTGGAGATTACTGACAATCCTTATTAAATTGTTTTTGGAGTAAAGAGAGGCAGGATATCATTCAGCATCAAGTTTCTTAGAAAAGGTTTCAGATTAATTTGGCAAAGAAATTAATCCAATTTTTCCATCAAGTGTCAAAAGTCAGAACCCTTATGTCATACCTGCTATCCGAAGGGCAAATTATAAAGACCATCAGGCACAACCTACCTTGATAGGTTCAACAAATCCTTTTTACTGCTGATAGAATCACTATCAAAGATGTAATAGAACTACTAAACAATATTGGCATGGAAGGGCTACAGCAAGAGCCTAAGGAGAGGAACATAGAGGATAAAATATTTCAAAGCACTTAGTTCTGGATTCCAAGTTTCAAGTATATGTGTAGAATCACAAGGACGTGGTCAACCATGGCATAGACCTAGGAGATGTAGTAATAACTGTTCTTAACAAGAACCCAGAAACTTTTACAATGGATGTCACCCAAGCTCTTAAGGGTTTGCTAATGCATCAACTCCTAGAAATACAGCTAAGGTAACTATACTGAAACATGTCCCAGTACCATCTTCAAGCTCAGAAAACAGGTTTCAATGGGTCCTTACTACAGAGGTCTACAAATACCACAAGGGTCAATAAATTTAATAAATATGATGTCATAAATGTTTTGAACAATATAATTATTGGAGAGAAACAAGAAATGATAATGATTATACCCAAAATTGTTCTTAATTGCAGGTATTTAGAAGATAAGCATATCAAAAACTCTGATGGACACAGGAAACCAGATTTCTATTGATTAAAGATTTTTTGAAAAGGTTTCAAGTATCAACCCTGATATTCCCACATTACCTTTGAAACAAATCCATGTTATTTTTGCCAATGGGAAGAAAGCCAAACATGACACTAAGCCAATCTTTTTAATAATGCATACATTGATGCAAGTGGTATATTTTGGTTCTGATTTTTTGCGCCACCATAAATACATCATAGATTATGAAAGGAATATTATTATTTACAACCAAGAGGAGGTTAACATTCAGTGTTGGGAAATTTTTGTCCCCAAGGATTGCATGTGTTGAATAAATAGTTGAGATTCATGAAATGAAAGCTAAACTTAAAAAGATGAATTATCCACATGATATTCTTAAATCTTTAGAGGATAATCTGGTTCAATGCAAAATGTGTGTTTCAATTAACCTAATATCATACCTGGATATGTACATTGCATTTGGGTGAAGGATAAAATGTATTATCAATGTAGATCTTATCAATTACGATATCAGTCTAAAGAGGAGATAAGGTAACAGATTGATATAATGGGATTAAATATTATAGAGAAAAGTCCTTTATACAACAATTCATTAATAATCATTAAAAAAAATGGATCTCTATGGTTATGCTTGGATGCTAGGCAACTAAATAACATCAGTATATTGAAGGGGGATGTGCCACCATCGATACATGATCTTTTGATCAAGTTTAAGGATAAAACCATATTTACCATGGTTGATTTAATATCCAGTTACTGGAAAATATCCTTTCACTTTGAAGACAGGAAATACATGATTTTCAAGTATGAACGATATTTGTATGCATTTCAAATGATTCCATTTGGTTTGATCAATAATGGAGCTGGATTTATAAGATATTTAGATTGTGTATTGTCAGATCATATTAAGAATATTATAGTTATGTATGGGGATGATGTTGTTATTGCCTCCTATAGTATAGAAGAACATCTTTTCCCTTTTAAAAGGTTTTCTACAGAAATGTTATGGCAAAAACATCAAGATCAACTTGAATGAAGAAGAGTAGGTTTGCTGCTGTAACATTTTTGGGTCATGCGGTAAACAAGAGAGGAATTATGCCTCAGCTAGATAAAATCCAGATGATTGAAAAGTTTTCCTAGCCCTAATAAGAAGAAGCAATTAAGATCATTAGACTCTATAGATTTTATAAGGATTTTGCTAAAGATACAGAACCATTGTTAAATTATTATGCAAGAATCAAAAGTAGGATTGGAAAGATCAATAGCAAGATCACTTTCAAATACATAGGAATAAATTTTTACATTTTATTGTGTTGGCATATCCACATTTTAATACATCCTTTTATGTCCTATCAGACAGTATTGGATATGGTTTGGGAGTTATATTCTTTCAAATTAATCTTCTTCAACAACCCAGAGTGATATACTTTATTAGCAGAACATTAATGGGTGCCAAATTGAATTATAGCATGACAGAAAAGGGAGATTTGGCTTGTGTTTGGGTTTTAATAAGTTTAAGCAATATTTATTGGGATCAGAAGTTTTTGTTATGACTAGTCACAAAAGCTTGCCATTTTTAAGTGTAAGTTATTTAAACAATAATCAATTCATTTGTTGGACTATTTTGTTATCAAAATTTAAATATACTGTTATTTACTGTCCTGGAACAGAAAACATAATTGCTCATATTCTTAGTTGTAATCCTGTCCAGCTTACTATACATTCTTTAGTAGAAGATGCTCTCATCCTTGTCTCATCTTTAACAATAGACAGTCCAGTGGTAGATGATTTAAAAAATTTAGATGTTAAACAAAATTATGATTTATGTTATATGAATATTATTTTGTATTTAAAGAAAAGGCTCCCAATTGATCACCCATCATATAATAAATTCTAGAGAATGCATGAAAGGTATCAATTGATTAATGGTATTTTATGTTACAAAGTGCTACAGGATAAAGATAATTGGAGGATACTTGTTATCAAATCCTTATGACAAAAACTCATTATGTATATACACTTTATATGGTCATTATGATCCATGCAAGGTTGAGTACATCCTTTATTAGATGTTTTCTTGGTCATGACTGTATTCTAGTATTTTAATGATGGTAAAGACTTTTCTGATCTGCTTAAAGTCCACGTCTCTTAACAGATCTTATGCTGGAGTGCTACAGTCTATCATACTACAAAAGCCAAATGAAATACTAGCCATTGATTTTTGTGGACCTTTATCATCCTATAGGTAATTCAAGCATCTGCTTGTTACTTATGATATATTTTCTAAATATATTGCTGCTTATGCTATTAGGAGAGCGAATACTAAGTCTACTATTGACAAGTTGCAAAATCACCAATTCCCTTTTATAGGAAAGCCAAAAACCATATTGTTGGACCATGGCACTCCATTTATTTTATAAGAATGGAAACAGTGGATTGATAGACAAGAATCATTTATTTCACAAGAATGGAAACACTGGATTGATAGACAAGAGCTCAAACCTATTTTAACTTCAATTCATAATCTATAGTCCAGTTTTTGTGGAAGAGTTATGAGGGTATTGAACATGCTGTTCCATGTTTATATGAATGATAACCATAGAGGTTGGGTCAATCAAATTCAGCAAGTGGTAAATTATATTAATTTGACTTCCAATGAGTCTACAGGTTGTCCATCTATTTGGCTACATTGTGGAAAATTCATTCCTTATAAAGATTCCTTTGCCCATTATTAAAGAAGAGATTGATCATGAAACAGATGTGTGAACAGTCAGAGAAAATTTAATAAAAAGGAGTAAGGGGGGGAGGGTTAATAAGAAACCATGCCAATTTAATGAAAGTAATCTTGTGATAGTGAGAGAGAAACCTGTTATCAGGTCTGAATTAAATAAGCATAAAAAATATTTCTTCTTGTATGAAGGTCCATATAAAATAACTAAGAAATTTGGGGGAAATGCATTTTTTCTGAAGAATGAAAAAGATGTCAAAGGAACATATAATGCCCTTTATTTGAAACCCCACTATGAAACTATATGTACATGTTTTGAAAACAAAAAAATGAATGAGGATCTATAATTCTACATAGTCATTAACTCTATTATTGTGGTGGTCTAGTTTTAATTAATCATTGGTTATTGATGGAATGTTTAGTTGGTAGTAGTGACCTTATATTGTTGTTTTAGAATTGTTTTCTTTATTTTTTTTTAAGAATGGCAATATGTGATATAGACAATCATCATTTATTATCACCCTGTAGTCTATAAGTGAATAAATAAATAAATAAAACAATTAAAATATATGTATAATTTGAGTAAATCAAGAATGAGTGAACAATTTATTAAAATTAAAAAATATTTTTAAGTTGTATTGAATGATAACAAAGATTTTATTAAGTTTAAAATAGAGATATTCGTGATCATGAGCCAATGTTTTAAAAAAATGTATTATTGTTGTTACTAGATAACAAAAAAAAAAAAAAGAATGCTTAGCAAAAGAATCTTTTTTTTCTTTCAAAATTTGTATTTTATTTTACTTATTTTTAGCAACAGATTCTGGATTTGTGACAAACTTATAATGTACTGTGAATAGAAATCATGTAGAGATGTAGGGATATTAATTCCCCTCAGTTGATATCTTTATAAATAAATGGAGTGGATAACAACAAATCTTACGATGATTGCATGAAGCTTCAAACTTTTAGGTATACTATGGTTTTAGTATCTTTATAAGAATGATTGGATATCATCTAATAATTAAACAGAAATATTAGAGAAGACATCACTGGAAAAAGAGGGAATCATAATCTTAAGTTATATGATGAACTTATAACAAACGTCAATAAACAAATATTTTCTAAACTATTTACTCAGATAACTTTCATTTATTAATAATAATCAAAGGAGTAGTAGTACACACCAATATATATATCTATCAAAATTCTTCCTTTTAATAATTTTGATTATTGATGAAGTCTATTTATTACCATTCAATACACATTTAAATAGTAAAATCAAGTGGGCAAGACTTAATTATTGGCATATTATCTTTAAAAAAAAAACAAATAGAAATTTAAAATGACTAATATTTCATAAGATTTGGTTAAATTATAAAATGACTTATTATAAAAACATTACTTGATTTAGGGTATGAGATAGATATATTTAAAATAATGCTAATAATATTGAATTTTTTATTGCATGCAAGATTATTTATTTAACCCTTTCATGACTGAATGTTAATGATTTTTTAGTTATAGATCATATTTAACAATTTCAATCTATCAGGAAGAAGTTATAAATATACAGTGTATGATATTAGATCACAATTATTGGAATTTACGTGATATTATCTGCTTTAGTCATCTTAATGAGTTAATGTTTATCTTAATAAACTTATATGTTGTTATTAATAACCTAAGCATCATTTGATTTACCTATTACACAAATCATTCTACTATATAAAATTATTTTTATTATAAATTTATTTTTTTATTATTTAATTGTACATCCCATACTATACCTGATTAGTAAGTAAATTTTTATTTATTGAATTTTATTTTCTTTGCCAAGTAAAACACTTATCTTTGGATTCATTAGTGCCTTACAAATTCATGAGTCCATTATAATGTAGATCTAAATTATTATAAATCCATTTGTGGATCATCCTTTTCATTTTGATAACTTTTTTTTCATTATGTATTTTCTGGTCATCCAAATCTGTGTTTATTTGAAGATCAGGCAGTTTTTTATTCAGTTATTTTCCATTACATTTTTGGCTTGCCCATATATATATATAGGGCACATGGAAAAAGTGCTTTTCATCTCCATAATTATCCATTACAATATATATATCAAATTGTTAGTTTATACTTTTTTTATGGTATTTACTATATTTAAAGCTTTTTAACAATAGGAACTTTATTAATTTTTACTTTTTGTAATGATGTCATCCAGTGTTCTTTATTTATATTATCTCATCTTAATTAGTGGGAAATATGTGATCAGCTTTTTTTGTTGTTGTTGTTGAAATTGGCAATTGTTACTGATTATAAAATGATAAATTTTAATAAAATTCCAACTTTTTAATCTGCTATTCAAATCATTCATCTTGAGATTTTTACATTATTATTTTTTAAGTGCCAATTTTTCACCCTATCTATTCAATAAAATATTGGAATCCCATTTACATGGGTCCATTTTTTCTCTCTCTTTTTTTCTTTTTTAGAATGTATATTTAATAACTGAAATGGCAGAAATGGATACTAAGTAAAAAGTTTTTCTATAATTTTATTTAGGTGTTTCATTATTTATAGGTATGGTGGAATCTGGGAAAAGGAGAGTGATTCACAAGAAGGGTTCTCCACCATTCTTAACTGACCTCTTTCTCTACTCTGTGGTCTGCTGCTAAGAAACATTTTTTTAAAGTGGACTTTCAATCTTTTTAATATTTAATCTTAAAAGTTTTCTTTTTTAAAAATAATTATTTTTGTTTAATATTGAATTTCCCCCCACTCAACAATTAGAAATTCACTTTTATATTGTAAATTTAAAAGTTATGGTCCTAAATGTATACACATCTATGTTAGAAATATAGTGCTTTCTCATTTTTTAAAAAAAGAAATCTGAAATGCATATTATTTATTTAAATTTTGATCTGTAATAATGTTATCTAAATTATAAACTATCTACAACCATAAGAAATATCAATCTTATAAAATGTACATTTTCAATAAAAGAAAACTTTCCGAATATTTTATTGATTTGGCACTTATAAACTTTGAAGAAGAAAGTTGGCCCTAAAAATAATAATAATGTCTGTATATATTGGTGTAATTATATATTAGGAATCCAATTTTTTAAATAATCCCTTATAAATGATATCATTTTTTAAATTTAAAAAATAACAAGTATTTTATATCTGTTATATTGCTATTTATTAATATTTTAATTTCAGTTCTTTAAAAGTTTTTTTTTTTTTTTGTATACATTCTGAAACATTAGAATGGAAAAGTGAAACAGCAGATGACTTTTCTAACTGTTATTATAATTTAAAACAAATATTAAAGTTTAACTAAATTAAGTGCATATCAGTTTTTTTTTAAAAAACAACTATTTTAAAATAAATATAAAACTACAGAAATATAAAAAACTCATAATGATTTTTAATTTCACGGGAGATAATTAATTTTTGGATATGCATAGCATGTTTTGTTATGGTACCATATTCACGATATGCCAGCAAAAAATGAATTAAAATGTTAGAAATTGTGATAATAAATAAAATGTTATTGATCCTCTAATTCAGGGGTTCCAAACTTGGGGTCCCTGTACCATCTAAGGGTGCTGGAAGCTTGTCCAGGGGTTATGGGAAATAACTATATTATGCTATTAAAAAATAGTTATGTTATCAACATTTCAGGGTTATTCCATGTTGGTGCTGTATATCAGCCACACTAGCAAATTTCAGACTCTTTTCACATGCAGATGCAGGGAGATTGCATAGACTTTTTTCTTACTGTGATGTTCGATAACTCAAAAAGCCTAGTTAAGATTTATTTGACCAAATAAATCTTTTATGAAAACTTGGTTACTGTTGACTTTTCATTGCAATAAACATAGGATACCAGATAATTTATTAAAATCCAAAGGAGTAAGAAAACAAAAAAAGCCTAATAATGCTTTTATGGAAATAATTACTGTTTATTTTTTATTATAATGAATAGTGGATGCCAAATAATTTACTAAAAGCAAGGGGGTATGATGACCAAAAAGGTTGGAATCCCTGCTCTAATTGATGATTTAATGTTTATTGTAATTGGTAGCAAATTTTAAATCAAGTAGACAAGAGAAGAGTATTTAGCTAAATAAAGGTTTCAGTAAAAATATTTTTTATTTGTGTGAATAATGTATTGCTTTTTTTTCTTTTCTTTAAATTATAATGCAGTCATTTGTATTACGTAGGTTTTTTGTTTTTTTTCTATTTTGTTATGCATTTTGGAACTATAAATATTCTAAATCTATTTCTTCATTGAAGTATAGTAATTTTATTTTTCCAAGAACATTTTTTTTCCATCTTATTCCCGAGCCATCTACTGTAAGTCTCAATAATCATAGGGTACTAGATAGCATAGTGCTATAATATCCACATCTTAAAAATAGTTTCTGGATTTTGTTTATATCAAAGAGTATTTATAATTTAAAATCAAAACTAATGCACATATGCACATGAATAGTCTGAAATTAAAAAGCGAGTTTTTGCATTTAAGCCAACTCATTTACATAGTTATATAGGTCTAACGCAAGTACACTTTCTATAATTTTTTTTTACAATGTTTTTTTTTTTATATATCAAATAAAAATTGCCAATAATAGGAAATGCAGTTAAATTACTTAAACTTTTATGAGTAGAAATATTTTTTTATGTTATCATTAACAATGATAAAAGTTATTTTTTGCACTTTCATTTTTAAATAATTAGAATTAAATGGGAAAAAATGATATGGAAATTGATAAATATTTATGTAGTTGACAGATTATCTTTAAAAAGCATTATTATAGTTCAAATTTTAAATAAATAAATAAACTATATACTTTTTTTAAATAAAAAAAGGCATATTCTAAGTATTATGAAAATATTTTATTCCCAATATATATATAATTCTTCGAAAAACAATACAATAATTAATACAGTAAATAATATTTTAAAAACAAATATCTACTATAATTTAATAGAAGTAATTTCGACTATCTAAGTAGTCATTATCAACTATATTCAAATTCAGTTACAAAAAACCATTATAAATTTGAAAACAATTACATCATACATCAATTTTCCCACAATTCATTAATTTTTATATTAGCAGCTTGTCTATTTATCAAATGCTGCTTTCTGTTTCTTATTAACATAGCTTCTTTAATTTTATGTTTATTATTATTTCTTTCAATACATAAAATCTTAACTTTATTAAAATCAAAACTATATCTACATGTAACATTATGATCAAAGAATATTGAAGGTGATATGTCATCATTTCTAACACTCTCTTGTCTTGATTTTTGCACTCATTTATATAGCAATAAATGCTCCTTTGACCTTTTCTCCAATGTACACTGAGATTCACCTATATATGCTTTTCCACAAACACATCACCATTTATATATTGCACAACTTACTACCACTATTTTTTGAATTATTTATCAATCTATTTAAATTAGGAATAGTATAAAATGTGACTCTACATATATTTTTATATATTTGCCATATAAATTTCACTTGTTCATTACAAATAAATGGTACTGATATTCAAGTATATTTCATTTTATTAATATCTATAGCACTTAACATAATAAACATAAAATTAAAGAAGCTATGTTAATAAGAAACGGAAAGCAATATTTGATAAATAGACAAGCTGCTAATATAAAAATTAATGATTTGTGGGAAAATTGATGTATGATGTAATTGTTTTCGTATTTATAACGGTTTTTTGTAACTGAATTTGAATATAGTTGATAATGACTACTTAGATAGTCAAAAGTACTTTTATTAAATTATAGTAAATATTTGTTTTTAAAATATTATTTACTGTATTAATTATTGTATTGTTTTTCGAAAAATTATATATATTTGTTTATAGTTGGAATACAGACATTGATTACTAATTTATATATATATGCACATAAACATCATTATTATTTTTTAAATGCCTATTTTCCATCTAAAAGTTTGTAAGTAAAATTGTTGCTAGATGCATAAGTATGATTTCCAGTTTTTAATCCTAAATCCTCACTGATGAAGATAAAATAAGAACTATATTGACAATGTTGATAATATGACATTTTTATATCTAATGCCCATTGACTCTTAGGTTCTAGAATAGTGTAAAGAGAACATCTCTTGGAAACGCATGAGTAAGCTGATAAAAGTTGTGTAATGTTGTTGATAATTTCTTTTTTATGTTAGAAGATTTGATGGTTATATGCAGCTCTTTATAATTTTTTGTTTGTCATACTTAATTCAAATTTTATCAGCATCAAAATCTAAACTTCTCATTAAATTTTTAAAGAAATGTCTTCAAATTTTTTATTATATAAAACTTACATCAATTTTAATTAAAAATAATTTTATTTGATATACTTTGTGCTTAATAAGATGTTTGTAAAATTTTTCTTTGTTATGGGTTATCGATTTACAATAAGGCCCACTGCTTGAAAAAAGACTGCCCATGCTTACAATAGAAAAAATATATAAACTTCCATACTAAATTTCTTTAGCAGGTCTGAGTGATTTTAATATAGCATTGATGAAAATATTTTTCTTTTCATTTTCAGAATTAATCTTTTTAAATAAAAAAATTAATATATTTAAAGATTTGTTTTAGCAAATAATATAAATAAGTGCCAGCCCTGTTTAACTTGCATATTACAGAATTAATATTTCTTTTTTTAAAAAGATAGTTGTTCAGACAATAAACAAAATTTATATTCCCATTCTCAAGGAATTTCCTTTTTTTTTCTTTCTAAATTTACTAATTACATTTTTTATTAATTAGATGAAACACTAAATGTTAATATTTTTACAAAACATCTTGTGTAATAATTATTGTCAAAAAAGTTTTATTAGTATTATCAGTGACTGATTTTACCTTTGGAGGATCCCTAGAAATACTATTTGGGGCCTCATCTAAAAATACAAAAGGCAAGTAAACATTTATAACTCAAAATTTTTTTTTTAGCCAATCTTGTACTTTTTCTTTACATATTATTTTTTTTAAATATTTCTTAAAATAGTGTTGGTGTGGAAATGAATAAATATGTATATATGATTTTTTACACTTTAAATATCAATAAGAAAAATATAGTAATAATAAATGAGATTATAATAAACAATTATATATATTTATTGAATAAATGAAATACCTAATATATTTTTTATGGCAGATCTTTTCAGGTTTCAATAATTTTACATAATTCAATAATTAAATCATGTATTCAGTAAATATTATTTAAGTGGCTCTGATTAAGGGTATTTCTCTGATAATTTTTTGTGCACTTAAATTTTTTTTTATCTTAATTTTTTTTCTGAGCAGCATTCTGTGGAGTCATCACCTTTTTTATAGTTATCTTTACAGAAGTCTAAATAAAAACCTTGCATGCTTAATATGTGTATTTTATAACATCTTATAAATAATTTTTTATAGTTTTTAGCAAAAAAATAAAAACATGGCAGTCAAAGTCATAGTTTTTTTTTATGTACATTTTATTACAATATGTTAGTATTTTTTATTTTATTGAAAAATATAAAAGACTTTTATAATAATTTAATAGATGGAATTAATCCTTTAATTGAGCTTTTTTTTAAAAAAAGCATTTTTTCGTTATGAATATGTTTAGTAATAAAAAAAAAAGGTTTTTAAGTAATAATTTTTATTACAATAAATTTTGCATATGTATGTTGATAAGCTTTACAAAGTGTATAATTATTCTTTCTTCAGTCTTTTTTTTTCCATTATAATTATTCTTTCTTCAGTCTTTTTGTTTTCCATTTAGCTTAATGTATTTTTGGTGCTGTGCATATTTACTATTTTATCATATATATATAGGTCATATGATATGTGACTTGGTAATGCATATTTACTATTTTATCATATATATATAGGTCATATGATATGTGACTTGGTAATCTATTATAATTTTGGCTATTGAAGCTTTGGCTATATTAAATTCCTAAGGCTATTAATATATGGAGTATCTGAATTTAGTTCAGGTCCACATAGCTATTTTAGTTGGAGAACTGAATTTGAAGTCATTAGATATCAGAAAGTTTCAGATCTTCTTAATATTTAAGTATTAGATAAATGCTTGGATAGAGTTAATATTTTTGAATCTGGTTTCCTAGCTCCTCACTGAAGAGAGTCATAGCTCAAAACCGGTCTTGAGATTGGGACAATCGTATTAGATAAATATTTGAATGCTTTCTCTTATAGCATTTATCATATAAAAAAATAAAATAAGGTTGTTTAGAAATATTGGCATGCTCTTTATTATATATATAACAAAAGGATATTGAAATCTATTTATTATGAATCTACAATGAAGTAGCCAAAATTAGTTATAAAATTTAAGGCACAAAAAGGAAAGACATATTTGGTCATAAACTATATATTTTTTGTTTTGAAATTTATAATTAGAAAACAATAAATAACCTGAAGGAAGCCAAAACTGATTACTAGAAGTTTTTGATTTTATATCTCAGCAGATAATGGTCTCTGGATAGATTGCCAGTTTCACTTGTCATGCTTAATCTAAAATGAAAAACAACCAACAATTAGTATATATATATATAAATAGAAAAAGAATAAATACTACTTTTGCAAAGTACTTAAAAATCTAGAACACAATATACCATAAAAATATTTTTCTTATGGTTTGCCTATTTTTCTGGTATGTGACAAATGTTCAAAAACAGACTTTCCCTTACTATAAAGGTTTCTTTTTAATAGTGGAATAATATGACTTGTCAAAACTATTTATAGTTTATTTACGGCATAAGATTGAGTAGACCAGCTCTTTCTCTTTTGAAATTGCATTTTCCAATAACCACAATTTAATAACATAAGAAGTATATAAATATTTTTATTAAATTTACAAAATTAAAAGCATTGTGGTAAATTTTAAAACACTGGTCAACACAAAGGCAATTTCTGCCGTAATTATCCCAGTTTCTTGACTGAATTTTCTTTCAAAGAACTGGTGTTGTTATGTATATCATTTTTTTATAACATGGGAAATAAAATTAGTTCTTTCAATATTGGAGGCAGTAATAGGATTAGTATAATTTTATATTATTTTTTCAGTAATTTGCAATTTGAACTCTAAAATTTCAATGTTACTACCATATTGTTTGTTATATAAAATCCTGCATTCCATAGAACTTGATCTATGAAAATTTCTAAATATTCTGGTAGGAGGAATTTTGATGGCAGTGATCAGTTCCACACAAAGTATTATTATAATCAAATGTTATAGTGTTTTTTTATACTTTTACCCCCATCTTTCCAAATTTTGTAGAAATGTCATGTATGGTAATTATTAAACAGGATTTTTTGTTCTTCTATCTCAAGACCATTATTTTTCCATGCTGAAAAGTCTGGATAGTGCTTTTGTCAGTTTATCCTTTTTGAACTCTTCTGACAGACTATTTCTTCTTTTATTGGCATTGTCATACACATCTCTTTTTTATAAGAATAAGACTGGGTGATATGTATTGTTTCTGCCATGATATAGTACTCTTTGCCCAAATATATCATTTATCAAATTAAGGATACATGCTAATAAATGAAATGGTATATTTATACTGTTGCTCCTCCAGTATACAAAAGAAAATTACAAATATAACCAGTTGCTGCCCACAATGACAACATTTTTTATTCCAAACCAACCCTCTTCTTAGAATTATATGTTCTTTATATCAGAGATTCTCTGCAGAACATCAAGCTTTTATACAGACTAAGATTGTATAAAGTACTGCATTTCTTTCTCAATTACTCTATGACTTAATAGAACTTATAAAGTTTTGGATTTAGATAATCATCACTTAAGAATTTTTCATTATCAATAAAATGTAAATATTTCATGAGCAAGATGTACCTAGTAATTGTCATGAATTGGGGAAAAATGAGTCCATGGAGAATCTTTCTTGTTGACAAAGACCATAACTGATGTGGCATTTTGATGATGTAACATTATTAATAATAATAAAAATCTGCCCCAGCTTCTGCTGTTGCATTGAAAATTTTATTATGTCTATGTTTTTATTATGGTACTATTCAACATATAATTTTTTTGTATGACACTCTTTTAGAGAAATGCATCATCAAAAAATATTTTGAAGAATTGTAAAGATTTAGCATTTGGACTTACACTGAAAGTTGTTTGATTTCTCACTGATATGAAACCTTAGAAGCAGTAGAGAGATTTTTCATACCTAGTTTCTCTTATAAACAATACTATCCTAATACTTAAACACTCATCTTTTCTGCTACTTTGCTTCTTATCCATGCTTGAAAATCCTATCTTATCAAATCTTTCCATATTACCCATGCCAATGGAATTATTATTGGACTCTGCATTAGAATAATAATGTTGAGAATAGGTCTAGTTATTTTAATAGAATATATTGTTCCTAACAGACATAAAACGAATATTTAGTAACACAATAACTAATATAAATATAATTAAAATATGAATGTTTTGAAATATTTTTCAATTTATGAAATAGAAAACCTATCTAAATTATGAATAGCAAAATATCTTAACATACTAAACTATATATACATCTACATCGTAAATAGTTAAATAATTGAAATTTTCAAATTTTGAAATATTTATACTACTGAAATAAATATTTTTCATGCAAAATAAAAGGGGAAAAATGAAGATTGGTACTAAATTAAGGATAGATACATAATTGGAATTCTAATACTTTGAAATATTTGTACTTATGAAATAAATAATTGATATTTATGTAATACAAAATATATTATCTAAATTGTAAGATACAATAATATTTCAAAATATGGGGGGGGGGGCTATTAAAAATATTTGACAAAAAATGTCAATCACAATTGTAAAATCTTTAATATTCTTTATAAAATAACAATAAAAATATTTATTATCCAAGAACAAAATAAAATAAAAGTTTTTTAATAAAGAAACTTTTGAAAGGCAGACAGACTTGTCTTTTCTGAAGCTGAGAAGAAAATAGAGAATTTTTTCTAATTTTCACACATGCTAATTAGAAAAAGCATGTAAATCAAGATATCTCTGATTGCAACTGTTACTTGTAGAAAATTACTGAAATAAAATGTATTATAAATTCAAGATTTAGGCTAGATATTAGGAAGAAAAAATAGCAAAGTTTTATTGGACACAAACTATGAATAGCTGATAGTGTCCAATTGTACCACTATGAGACACATCGACTGTATTTAAAAAATGTTGAATATGTATATTTTAAAGTATTATATATTTTAAATTTATACAGAAGTCAATTATTGTTATGCAAAACTTTTTAATTATGAAAAAATATAAAAATTATCACTATGATATTAGTTACTTGATAAAATATTAGTTTGTAAAAGAAATAAGCCAAAATGTGTATAAATTGCTCTAATTCAGATATGATCTTATTTTAATTTTCTTTTTTAATAATAATGTTATTAAAATAAATATTTGAAAACAAATTATATAATAAATAATATTTATTTTGTTAGGAAAAAAGTGTTCTTCTATCTGGGTACTGGTTTCTGATGAATGTTTGAAAGATTCCATCTTTCTATAATAATAAAAAATATTATGGTATTTTTATATCTTTTTTAGTTCCATAATTTGAATTTTAAAACATTGAAAATATTTATATATTTTTATTTGTATTTATATATATATATTATTAGCTTTATTGTTTTTTTTTTTTTATATGTTAATTTGTTGGAGCATTTAATATTTATTTTTTATGATGTATTAAGTTATTATTTAATTCGCATTTTCAATAAATGCATAAAAAATTCAAAGTGGCATTGCTCAGGGAAAAAAAAAATAATTTAAAGAAAATTAAAATATGTTTTTAAAAATTAAGGATTTCTTTAATAATGTGGAGCCCAAGATGTCTGTCTCGTTTTTGTGAAAGTCCACTACTGAACATTGTCAAACATTATTATCATTATATTCCTATTTATTTAATATAGAGTAGTCTTAGTAATTAGTAATAATAAGTTCTGAACACCTAAGAAATAAAATGTCATTGCCTTCTAAACCATGAGTTTGAAAGACTTGAATGAAATATATTATCTACTACAAACTGCTGAAGAAATCAGGAACAATAAGTGTTATAAAGAAAAAACTTGATTTAAAAATTATCAAGTGAATAGACTTGAAAAGTATATATTAAATTTAAAAGCTTTGCTAAAACCCTATGAAGGACACTACTAACAAGTATAAACTATATGTAAGAATTCAAAATTTATACAGTGTTTAGGCTTACTCTGTAAATATTGTATTTTTGATTTTTTTAAAAATTATCTTCCATTTTAAAATCTGATGTTTATCATTCTCTAATGCTCTTTATAAAATGCTCATTGATTTTACTTTGAATCTTTGTGTACCACATCTCTCACAACCACTTTATTTTCAATTAAGAGTATTAATATATATTGTTAAACTATTACTTTTTAATAAATAATTTATTGGGCAATTTGATGTGTATATAGGCATTTTACTAATTTATCTATATCTGTAACTTATCTATATCTGTAAGATCATTTTTATTATTTCAAAAATGTTTGCATAAACTACATTTTAATTTCAATTTTGAAATTGGTGTATAGCACACATATATCTTGTTATGGCCAGAGTGCAACAAAAATTTAATAGCTTATTTAGCTATATTTGTTTTTCTCATAAATTGTAGGATAGTGTGATGTATGTATGTAGTTCTTTTATTTACTAATATTATACATGTATATGGTTTTTTTAAAATTGTATTTGTTATATTATTAATTGTTAAATAATATTAAATTTTTATTAAATTAAAATTCTATATCAAATTATAAGCTTTATTCTCTAAAAATACATTCTATATTACATTTTACATCTCATATATATATATATATATATATATATATATATATATATATATATATATATATATATATATATATATATATATATATATATATATATATATGGTCATCATAATTTGCAAGTTATGTTCTAAGAGCTTTATTAGATAACTATGTAAGTGATTAATGCTTTTGGAAGGGTAGCAAGAAAATGTTGAGACTAGTTAAAATTGTTTTTAAAAGAAATAAAATCTCAACTTCATCATATAACCAATACAATGCTTATATATAAATATGCTATTTCCAAATATTTGTATCTAAATTGTGTATTATCAAAGATGGAGATTTATATTTCACTCAACAACCATTTGGTAGTTATATGTGTACAGATATCAATAATCATACTACTCATAAAAATTTCATTCAATTGAATATATTTAATTGTTTTTCTTTTATACTGTCACTTGAATTGGTGCTCAACATAAGGCATGGATGGTTAAAAAGAAAGATAAAGAAGAATTTTGAATAGAAATACAATGATGATGCCAAGAAAATTATTAATAGCAACAACAGCTAATAAATGATAATAAAATCTTAAAAAGGCCACATCAGTAACTAAAGGAAACACAATCAGTATAAACTACAGAAGAAATAAAAATTCAAAAAAGATGAAGTGCCAAAATTGAAAATCAGGGCTAGAAAAACTCCAAAGAAATAGAGGAAAATGAAAAATAAGAAGTCTAACTTCAAAAAGAAAGATGATCAAATGTTGCATTTAATTATTCAAAGCATTAATAAATACAAGAATGGAGATGATTCAGGAAATGAATATAAAGATAATGATCATAATGCTGAAAATAAATGTGATAAGAGAAATAAGAGATATGTTTTTCATCAAGATGGTACAAGAAATGAATAAGAAAATAAAAGAAGACAGTGATGAAATTATAAATCCAATGAAAAAGAAAATAAAAAGGCCTAAGCAAAAAGTTTAAAGAGACCACTTTAAAGATAGAAGAGATAGCAGAAGAGAATGAAATGTTAATTAAAATTATTAGTATATGTGAACAAAGTTATTGCATAAATGGATAAATAAATTAAAGAATTATTCAGACACAGAAAAAAGTAAAATTAGAAGGTTGTTTTCTCTTAGCATGTTGAAACTGCTTGAGAGCATAATTTCTATGTAAACAAACAGAATTATAATGTTACCAGGCGTTGTTCTTTTTTTTTTTTCAACTTTATAGTGCTTTTTTTGATTTACAATAAAATCATAAATAATGAAATTTATCTAAAAGAAATAAGTAATATTTACTAAGGCTTTAAATTGGATAAATCTTTTTTTTTTTTTTAATTTTTATTTTTGTAAAATGAAATTTGTAATTTTAACAAGAATAAAAACAAAAACAATATCATGGCAATGCAAATCAAATTTTAACATGAAGAAAAATAAATAATTTCTCCCAAACAAAAACATCATGGCTAGGCAAATAAAATTGTAAATTTTAACAAGAATAAAAATAAATAATTTCCCCAAAACAACATCGTGGCCATGCAAATATAATTTGTAATTTTAATAAGAATAAAAAGAAAGAATTTATTCAAAACAACATTGTGGCCAAAAATAAAACTGGTATTTTTGATTGGTCTTGCGATTTATCTCATGCAAACGTGAATTTTAGTGTGATTTCGTAAAAATCATGCTTACACCTCTCCTTTGACAATTGATTAAAGTGTCACCCTTGTCTAGAAAAGCAGGGCAAAATTTTCACAATTTTTTATTACCTCATACTACATCATTGGATTTGGAAAATAATGACTTGGGCATGCGAATTTGAAGACTTTTGACAGTCTCATTTAATGAAATTTAAAATGGGATTGTTTGTATAAACTGCATACACAAAATTCACCATAAGCATCTGCTTGCTGCTGCAGCAGAATAAACATTCTACTTCTGTGTTGTTAAATACCTGTATCCAAAATGTTAATAATGGGATTGTTCGTATAAACTGCGGCAGAATAATACGTCCTATTTCTGTGCTGTAGCATAGAAATAGATACTGTAGCTAAATTTAAAATGGGATTGTTCATATAAATTGCATAACACAAAGTTCATCGTAAGTGGTGGCGTCCTCTGTGGCAGAATAAATGTCCTTTTTCTGTGTTGTAGCATAGAAATAGGTGCCTAGACACTCCAGATAAGTAAACGGACTATTTCTATGCTTAACCATATAGTGGTGTGGCCACTTAAATGGCATATTTCTGTGCATTTGCATAGAAATTATGCCCTCAAGCAGTTTCAACACGCTAAGAGAAAACAACCAGTTAGAAAGATATAAAGGGGAAGCAAGTATGAACAAAGCATTGAAGAAGCATAATGAAATATTATCAAGAAATCACTCAAGAAGATTTAGAGGAAAACTGATGGAAAATCAATGATCATCTAAGTAACTAATTAGTGCAAGTAGCATTGAAGAGATTCAGCTATGATGAAAAGAGTGAGAACAACTACTGGAAAGTTTGAAGATAAATTTACCATAGTCTGTTACATGAATAAAGTATATAGAAAAAGAACAAAAGAGTTACTCAGGAATCTGTAAAGCAGCATAGGAGATGCAGAAACAAATATAAGAATTACAAAAAACACTATGAAAGGAACATGTAGAAAAAGAAGCAACAGAAAACAAATTTAAGACATGAAGCAGAAAAAGGAGGAAAGCTGTTTCTATAAAATATGAAGCATGCCAAAATGCAGTAAAAGAAGACTTAGATGAAAATCCTATGGAAAACTTAGACAACCTCAAAAAGTATTGTTATCTGAATTTATTAGAAAAAGAACATAAGGTAGTTTTAACATATGATCACATATACAGAGACCATATTTTTTACTGGTGTAATTCTTTGATGAGAATATCAGCTTTCTTCCAAGAATTTAAATAAGCAATTCTAGCTAGTTTTTTGGATAAAGAAATATATCAAGATGACATCCGATACCATATATGAAAATCAAGATCTTGTGTAATAGCAAGGGAGAATTACACTCAATTGTTAAGAAGTTAGGGTTCAACAATGAGATCTTTAATCATTTGGATTTTATCAGAAGAACCAATAGTCTGAATAAAAGAAAACATATAGGAAAACTGAAAGAGTTGCTAAATTGAATTATTATTTTTTAAATAAATATGATATTAAATTCCAGTCTACTTTAATGTAATATTTTACTTATGGAAAATTACTTTGTCAAAATTATTTTTATCTAGATTTTATTTAATATTGCATCATAGCACTGACTAATGATTCACAAAACATAGATATAGTTAATGATCTAACTAATTACAATTTTGAATAAATATAGGTTATGAAAATAGACGACATATATTTGAATTGGGTTTGGCTTAATCAAGCAGTGCATGGCCAAGTATTGGAACTTTTTACAATTTTACTCTTATTGAAGACTGGACTACAACCAACACTTTTTAAACATCAGTGACCACTATTTACAATCTTAATATTAATTTTTCCCCCTACATCTATATAATTTTCTAAATGATTTTCATGATTTTAGTTCATTTACTGAAAATTACACAAATAGAAGTTTACCTATAATGAAAATTGCCTTTTTTAAATTTTATTTAATTTATTATATATAGGTTAATACTTGATCTTTTAACTATCATTTTATAATTTATCAATTTGATCTAAGATTCATTTTAGTGTTTATACATTTGAAAAATGCTTCTGTCTCCAATATCCATATCTTAGGTTCAAATTTGGGTGAAACTTGAAATTTTTTTTTAGGTAACTGAGAATTTTCAAACAAATTTAGATTTTTTTTACATAACTTGTTCTTAGACAATTCATTGTGTTTGGTGAATAGTTATCAAGACATTCTTATAGTTATAGGATAAAAGAAGGAAAGAAAATACTAGAGAAACTTTTACCCAAGAATAAGCTATTTAAAATGCTTTATAATAGTATCTGAGTATTCGCTATTTTGTAAACTTCATTCTAGCATAGAGTACATTATATTAAAGGTATGGCAATTGATGGCAAGTTGCCGATGTTGATGATCAAATTTTATTTGTTGATGATAATACAATATTTCCCAGCTATCTAATGTGTCTTTAGGCATAAAAGTTAGTCGTGCAAATTTTTTGATAACTCCATTTCTATGGAAATAAACTGGGGGATTTTTTTTAAAGAAACTTATACATAAATTAAACACATTTAAATTTTGATTATTAATAACGTTTTTCAAAATTATAATCAATTAATTAGAATGTCATTTAACAATTTTTGAACTATTTTATTAATTAATATTATTTTAAAATTTCAAATTAAATTTAATTAAAAAATACTTAATTTTTAAATTAAAAGATTGGAAGGATTGTAAATATAATTCAAAATGAAAAATTATATTATCTTAAAAACGTTAAAATTTATGTACGTAAAACACGTTTTAGTTGTTGCTTTTTTTAAAAAAAACAAAACAAAACCGTTTTTTTCATATATGTTTATACAAATACACACTCATTTATGCAGTAATCAACATCAAACGTTTTCATTTTTTTTTCTTTGACATTATATCAGTAAAATATAAAACTGAATTACTAAAATATATAATAATGTCAGATCTTTATGATAAAGAAATTGGTTTGGGTTGTAACATTTAGGGTGTTTTTGAATTTTTAGACTATTAGTTTGATAGAACAAAAGACTAAAAATTGCTACTGCTTAATATGAAGATATATTAGGTCCAAATTTTTTACTAAAGAAGACCATATGCCAGAAACTAGTCTGAGGATTGCCAAAATTTATGATAGAAGAAATTCAGTAATCTTCAGCAAATATTAGCTTTACAAATCTAATAAATTTTTATCTTGAAAAATAAATTTATTAACATAAATACTGAAATGATATAATCATTTTAAGGTGATTATAGTCACTCATTCTTTCATAGTAGGCAAAGATAGGGGAATGTTATACAGCCAAGGGCATTTATTCTTCAAAGATGAACCAGACAAAGCAAGGAAGCATACAATTATTTAAATACAATAATAAAACATACATTTTATGAAGCAAATAACTCATAACATCAATAAATAAGCATATGTTATGTTATATATATGCTCATGTATGCATGAATATAATTTTTGCTATTTATTTATACATTAGTTAATAATATATATATATATTGTAAGGATTTCTTAAAATATTATGTAAGGTAATTTAATTTTGTATATGGTAATTTTAAGTATTAAAAATAAATAATTATTATTATTAATATTTCAAAGCTTATAAAACACTTAACAAAAGACAAGTTAATTTCAAAGCACATATGACCCATATCTTATGAGTGACATTGTTTTAAAAGAAAATAATGTAAAGTTTTATCTTTGTCATTCTAAAATTGCCATTGGTAGATAATAATTTTGACTAATACCTAGAATAAAGTTAACTTTTGTTCAAATTCTAAAACCAATGGTGGCTAATCTAGCAAGATTCTTTTGGGACAGGAAACCAATTTCACATGGAATGTCTTTAAAATTCTTAACAAAACATGGAAAGACTCATTCTCAGTAGTAACTTAATAAAAGAAAAAAAGGATCACATGTAAGAGGATGGTTAACACCAAATGTCATATCCAGAACTTTAAAAAAATAAAAGAATAAATGATATGCTATCAATTTCCAGCATACACATATCAGAACTTTGAAAAAAAAAAATTAAAGGATACTTCATATTTATTATCATAAAATTGCATGAATTTAGAATAAAATCATCCCATATCAACAATCCCCATTTGTATGTAAGTAATAAACTGGTTAAAGTTACTGGTGAACTTTTAACGTATAAATATTATATATATCAGATATTGTTATAAGTTAAACAGTATTTCCAATAATTAAAGCTTTAAATAATATTTTAATTTTATGTTTAGATAATAAAAATTTCAAATTTTTTTTTAATGATTTATATTATTAAAAAAGGTTATTAGTTAAATTAATGACATTTCTCAAAACTTGAGTTAAAAGTATAAACATTCTATCTTTGAGTGTCATAATGGTCTTACATAAATTTATAACAGGATATGCAGTTAAGATTGTCAGTGCAAATGACCTAAAGTTCAATAATTCTTTGAAATTTAATCTTACACATGTTAAATGATTAAATTTTTGGTATAACTTTCTATAATTTTGTTATAAAATAATAATGCAACTAAATAATTCAAACATTATGGAGGTATTGAGTTTAGGATGTGCATGTATTTAAATATTATGGACATATATAGTCAATGTTAATGACAGCAAGCATGAATACTTTAAATTATTTAAAGTTTGAAATAATGATTTCATTGATAATTGTGTTTTACATTGTTCTATCCTGAGCATATAGATGCAGTTGGGGTGTTACTGCCCGTATACTGAAAAAAATGGCACATATACCTATGTTCAAATTATTAATGTATTATGTACATTATAGAAGTCTTTAAGATGATTAGTTTACTATTGTGCATGCACCTGAATTCCAGCCAGAACTATGAAGAGATATATATCATAGTTGTGACCTACTGATGACAAGAATTCAAGTCATATCTGTCTGATGATGATTTACATGTTGTGATTTATGAAATTATGTTCTTTCATGCAGGTCTCATATTTGGCTTTTTTTTTAGAGAATTAGGTGAGTGAGTGATAAAAGCTAATGAGTTATAATATTATTGTTGATAGTAAAGTTAATTTTCTTACATATGATACACCAATCTGGATGAATGGTTCACAACTTCAAGCATGCTAGATTATTGGATTTTAATCTCTAATGATCTAACTCTTACTTAGATGTACATGAAATAATTAATGAACTAGATGATATCATATGCATGTTCATGCAATACACTTAAGTAATATTATAGGGATAAGGAACAATAGTAATATTATATATATATAGGGATATATTATAGGGATAAGGAACAATAGTAATATTATATATATTGTAACGAACACAGACGTTCGTTACATTTTTTTTTTTTTATTAAACATGAAAGTAAATTAAAAAGTTCGCATTTAAAAAATTTCTTTAAGAATTAAAAATTGAAATTAAATATTATCTTAAACTCTTATATATTAAATCGCACACATAATGAAAAATTATTAAAATAAAACTGTATTAAAGAAAAAGTATTTTAAAACTAAATTTTAAAAAGATTTGGAGATAAAATTATATCTTTAAATTTATCTTTAAATATATCTTTGATTTGGAAAACAGGTTAATTAATCAGAAATGGAAATGATAAATTTAATTAGTCAAATGTAAACCAGCCTTGGGCATTTAAATGTAAAAACATGGGTCAGGTAGGAAAACAATAGAAACAAATAGCCAATGAAAGAAATCCATTGGGAAATCGGACCTCAACGAAAAGGATCATCGCATCGATGACGTAATGTAAATGCAATCCTTCAAATGAATATAAAAGGACAAGGTTGAAAATTATTAGTGAGTTGTTATGATTATTACGATGTGACAGATAGATGTTAGTGCGGAGGTGTGGGAGAAGAGATTGAAGGACGCACGTTCAATCCCTTCAGTTGTTATAAAATGGAAAAATGAAACATCGCTTTTCTTATATTCAGAGGACCACAGGATCATCGGGAAATTTAACGCTGGATTTCAAACGGCAAGCAACTGTAAAAGATGAACATTTCTAAAACCGTAAGAACTTTCTAAGATATAACGAACAATATTAATTTGAAAACACTAAGAACTTTAAATTTTAAACTTTCTAGTATTTAATTAATTGTTACAAATAGAATCCTATCTGACCAAACTAAATTCTTTATTAATAGTGTTATTTGATGTATTTTTTTTTTTTATGTAAAATCATTTCCATTTATTTATTTTTTATTCTTTAAGTTTTTATCATGATTTTTTTTTTGTTTTTCGTTAAATTAATTATATAAATGTTAAACTTAAGTCGGGCGTGAATGGCTGTATAGATTTGTAAAGTTATATTAGGGGAGGGTAATCTTAGGTTATTTATGTCGTTGTTAGATTGGGTCAGTGGATTGGATATATTGATGTAGTTAGTAGATGAAGTCGGAGATTCGCTACTGGCAGAATCGTTTATATATACGCTGCACTCACCCGTTTGCCTATGGAAGGAATTATAAGACGGAGAACGCAGTTCCTTTCTATGGAGTTTTTTTTATTGTTCTTCTCGTTAGATAGATGTAATATTCCTATCTGATTGAGAGTCAATGTCTTTTCTTAATCTCTTTGGTGCTGCCGTATTCCGAATTACATTGAATACATCGATATATCAGATGGATTGATGCCAGTTTGACTGCGAATTTTAGCCTAAGGTTAAATAGGGATAGAATGTTTATTGTCAAAAGCAAATTTATATGGTCTATTCATACTCGACCCTAAATAAAAATGCATTAAATTTAAGTTGTTTATAGACGCTTGCATGGATTGTTTATTGGTTAACTATGTTTTGCGTTTCCATATTTGATCAAAATATATAGACATTCGATAAATCATGATACCTTACGGTGAGTATCAAAAATGTATTTATTCGGATGTCTTTTAAGTTATTGGTGACAATGCCAGTATCTTATGGTGAATATTATTGGGTTACGTATAAAGTTCCCTCCGCAATTGTCAGTAATCAATAATTTTGTATTTTGATCGTTTATGTTTACTTTGAAATGTTTTTGACCGTGAAATCTATGTAACCGATCTATATTCAACATTATAAACAAGCTTTCATAAATTTATCTGTGCGAACTTAATTAAAATGTAAAATTAGAACATAATAGTAATTAAATGTAAATTAAAGTCAAAAATCAAAGTTAAAAATAATGTTAAATGTTAAAATGTAAAAGTAATACTAAAATAATTTTAAATCTTATATATATGTGCGTAAATAAATTTTTGTATGTTAATTGCTGGCAGTGGCTTATTTTATTTATTTTTTTAATATTGAGATATAATTAGATAAGATATTATATTATTTAATCTCTGCTATTCCACTGAGCTAGTGACATGGGCTAACGACCGGAATCAAAATTTAAAAAAAAAAATAATTTTTTTTTTGACTTACGTATTTGCCTACTTTATAAATTTTTCTAGGTTCAAATGCCTAGATGGCGCCCTGTAGTGCAGTTTACGTGAAGCATCATTCTCTGGATCGTTACAACTGGCGCCCAACGTGGGGCCGATGTTAATAAACCACGTATACCCTGAGCAAATTTTGTCAAAATGAAATGTTTTATCTGTTTACATAAGTCGTATATTTTAAATCTTATAAAAGCTCTGCCAGTAAAAGAAATAGCACATATATTAAACATGAGAAAGTATAAATAATTTTAAACTGTATTTCGTTAAAAAGAAAGTCAAAAGGTTGCGATTGATATGTTTTTTTTTTTGTTGTTGTAATATAAATTATGCTTTAATGTGTATAGGAGCGCACAGCCACGTAAGTTTATGATCGAAATGTGGTGCCTTACGATGAGTACCTTTGGGAATTACTTAAGTGTAACCCTATTTATGCATTTCAATCAGTCATAAATAAGTTGGTGGTATTTATAATTGTTCTGCAAATATACACGTTTAAACCCATTATTTCTTAAAACATATTTATCTCAATGCAACCTTCTTTAAATAAATAATTTATAAAATAGCTTGTCATGCCGTGTGGAAAAATAAAATGTATAAGAAAAAAATAATAGAACTCTTGTGGGGAGGGGTGTAAACGTAAATGGTCCTTAGGTAAGCGATAGTAAACATTTTTCTTTTTGTATATAGTCTTTTTGTAAAATTATTAACCGGATGTTTTGTAAATGTCTTCGTCAATCGTGTACCGTAATTACTAACCCTAAGCATAGACGTTCGTTTTTTTTGATTTTTTTTACTAACCCTAAGCATAGACGTTCGTTACATTGTTTTTTTTTTTAAATTTATTAAACATGAAAGTAAATTAAAAAGTTCGCATTTAAAAATTTTCTTTAAGAATTAAAAATTGAAATTAAATATCATCTTAAACTCTTATATATTAAATCGCACAGATAATGAAAAATTAGTAAAATAAAACTTTATTAAAGAAAAAGTATTTTAAAACTAAATTTTAAAAAGATTTGGAGATGAAATTATATCTTTAAATTTATCTTTAAATATATTTTTGATTTGGAAAACAGGTTAATTAATCAGAAATGGAAATGATTGTTAATTAGTTAAATGTAAACCAGCCTTCGGCATTTAAATGTAAAAACACCGGTCAGATAGGAAAACAATAGAAACAAATAGCAAATGAGAAGAAATCCCTATGGGAATCGGACCTCAGCGAAAAGGACCATCGCATCGGTGACGTAATGTAAATGCAATCCTTCACATTGGTATAAAAGGAAAATTTGGAAATTATTAATCAGTGAGTGGTTATGATTATTACGATGTGACAGATAGATGTTAGTGCGGAGGTGCGGGAGAAGAGATTGAAGGACGCACGTTCAATCCCTTCAGTTGTTATAAAATGGAAAAATGAAACATCGCTTTTCTTATATTCAGAGGACCACAGGATCATCGGGAAATTTAATGCTGGATTTCAAACGGCAAGCAACTGTAAAAGATGAACATTTCTAAAACCGTAAGAACTTTCTAAGATATAACAAACAATATTAATTTGAAAACACTAAGAACTTTAAATTTTAAACTTTCTAGTATCTAATTAATTGTTACAAATAGAGTCCTATCTGACCAAACTAAATTCTTTATTAATAGTGTTATTTGATGTATTTTTTTTTATTTATGTAAAATCATTTCCATTTATTTATTTTTTATTCTTTAAGTTTTTATCATGATTTTTTTTTTTTTTCGTTAAATTAATTATATAAATGTTAAACTTAAGTCGGGCATGAATGGCTGTATAGATTTGTAAAGTTATATTAGGGGAGGGTAATCTTAGGTTATTTATGTCGTTGTTAGATTGGGTCAGTGGATTGGATATATTGATGTAGTTAGTAGATGAAGTCGGAGATTTGCTACTGGCAGAATCGTTTATATATACGCCTCACTCACCCGTTTGCCTATGGAAGGAATTATAAGACGGAGAACGCAGTTCCTTTCTATGGAGTTTTTTTATTATTGTTCTTCTCGTTAGATAGATGTAATATTCCTATCTGATTGAGAGTCAATGTCTTTTCTTAATCTCTTTGGTGCTGCCGTATTCCGAATTACATTGAATACATCGATATATCAGATGGATTGATGCCAGTTTGACTGCGAATTTTAGCCTAAGGTTAAATAGGGATAGAATGTTTATTGTCAAAAGCAAATTTATATGGTCTATTCATACTCGACCCTAAATAAAAATGCATTAAATTTAAGTTGTTTATAGACGCTTGCATGGATTGTTTATTGGTTAACTATGTTTTGCGTTTCCATATTTGATCAAAATATATAGACATTCGATAAATCATGATACCTTACGGTGAGTATCAAAAATGTATTTATTCGGATGTCTTTTAAGTTATTGGTGACAATGCCAGTATCTTATGGTGAATACTATTGGGTTACGTATAAAGTTCCCTCCGCAATTGTCAGTAATCAATAATTTTGTATTTTGATCGTTTATGTTTACTTTGAAATGTTTTTGACCGTGAAATCTATGTAACCGATCTATATTCAACATTATAAACAAGCTTTCATAAATTTATCTGTGCGAACTTAATTAAAATGTAAAATTAGAACATAATAGTAATTAAATGTAAATTAAAGTCAAAAATCAAAGTTAAAAATAATGTTAAATGTTAAAATGTAAAAGTAATACTAAAATAATTTTAAATCTTATATATATGTGCGTAAATAAATTTTTGTATGTTAATTGCTGGCAGTGGCTTCTTTTATTTATTTTTTTAATATTGAGATATAATTAGATAAGATATTATATTATTTAATCTCTGCTATTCCACTGAGCTAGTGACATGGGCTAACGACCGGAATCAAAATTTAAAAAAAAAAAATATTTTTTTTTTTTGACTTACGTATCTGCCTACTTTATAAATTTTTCTAGGTTCAAATGCCTAGATGGCGCCCTGTAGTGCAGTTTACGTGAAGCATCATTCTCCGGATCGTTACAATATATATATAGGGATAAGGAACAATAGACTCATCTATGATATTGAAAGTCAACCAAATGCTAGCTTGAAATCATCATAACCAAATAGTCAAAGATAGTATCTTATAAAATTTTATATTTTATAATCAAATAGAAATTTGGAATAGTTGGTTTTGTAATTTGTTAGGAGCATCATAAGCACTTTTCCTATTTGCTAATTTCTTTCTTTTTAACTTTGGAACTACCAACATGAGTAATCAAACTAACTTTTTAGTTGAAGAATTATTGAAATATATTATTTGATTTATATATTTATAAATATGTAATTTGTTTTGTTGTCTGATTACTTATAATAAATGTAATTCTTTGCCAGTATTTTATTTCATTAATTTTTGATGCTACCTATTTAAGGGAAGATTGAGTATAATTATATATGGAACATTTACATTTCTTTCTGAATAATGGTAGAAAATTATAAGAGGAACCAGGATTAAAACATGCCCCAAGTACCAATCACAATTATACTCTGTTACTTTGTAGACTGACTATTATAATACATTAGGCCATAGAAAGCATTAGTGTTTATGAATAATGCATTAATTTTTTTTACAAAAAGTCAGTTAAATAAAAACAAAATTTGTCTAGCATCAATGTAATGTCTAGACATCATTGTACAAAGTGATAGGACTATCTGCAACAATTCATTATGTAAACTTAGTTAACTTTTATTAATTTAGAAATAAAGGCATAGTTTAAAAAAAAGCAACAAATTTATGATCCAAGCATTTAAATAATACTTTAGTTTACAAACAACATATAAGCAATATTTAAGATAAGCCAAACAAATATTTGCAATTAACAATCACAAATTGATAATTATACATTATTATATAATAATGGTTTACAGAGGTAAGCATACGCCTTAATTATGCAAGAACTTCACAGATAGCCAATATGTCATTTGGCATTGTGAGACAGTGTTTATAGACATAGGATATTTCGATTATTTAAAATTCATTCATGAAATTAAATAACAAAAATAGGTTAATTCTTTTCTAATCAACTAATTTATGCATGAAGTTCATGATAATTAATGCTGATATTTGCAAGAACATATTACTAAAAACTTTTTACTAATTTTATATTTGTGTTTAAAGTAAAAAGTTCTTTGCATTTTTATTACCTAATGCTATGGCTATGTTGAATTTAATTTTCTAACTTTTAAATTTATCTATGAGTTGACTGAAATTTCAGATACTGATATTAAGAGCATTTTACCTTGTTCATAAAAGATTATACAACCCATTTTGTCCAGAACAGTAAACATGACATAAACTGAAGAGTGATAAGTTTTCACTATAAAAATTCTACAGTTTTTTGTTTTGAATGTATTAGAAATGGTAGAATGGCAGACACTGGAGTTCATATTCCATAGATAGTTGCTCTAACTGAGTCACTGCTAGTGCTAAAACTACTTATGAAGTCTCAAGGAATAAACCACTCATTAATTTTTTTAAATTATTTTTAATGTGAATTTTATTAAATATCATTAGTAAATTTTTGGTTATACCTGCAAAGTTAATATTGAAAGTTGTTGAGCTCCATAATATTCAGTGATACACAATGTCCAAAATCTTTTGACATCCTCTATAATAAAATCACAGTAGATACAGTGATTTTATTTTGAAAAATTACAGTTTTAAAACATAGTGTGCATGTGTGTTTAGCATTGAGTGTCATTATTTAAAGTGTATAAAATTGGGCAAATTTAATAATTAATAGCATATTTGATATTATTAAATAAATGTGTATAGGCATATATTTTAAAGTAAATTTTTATACCAATATATATAGTTTGTGGATAAGATTTTTAACGTAGCATGTTGTGTTTCCTTTTCTAGCCGTTTCTATGGGATCACAGAGATTAATCTTTTTCATCCTAATTGTAACCTATTGTTAGTTCAGATTTTCTAATAATAAGAATAAAAAATCACTTAATCTTTTCTGATCTTCTTAGAATTATGAATGAATTATTTCTAATCACTATATTTATTTTACTTTAACAATAAAGTTAAATGATTTTTGTAATAATAATTAAAAAAAAATGTAACAGATTATAAGATTTATTTTAAACTCTTTTTTAATTAGAATTGTGCATAAACTTGCATCTTGTAATTGAAAAATGTTGAGTAAATTTATTTAAATAGATAACTAATTTTTGTCATAGAATAATAGTAAAGAAGATAAATCTTTTTCTGTAGTTGGATGTGAAATCGTAATGTGACCCAAGGTTTGTAAAATAACCTATAAGTTCAGTACACATAGGTGAGTGATGTCTGTCTCATCAGTGACAGAGATAATACAGGTAGAATACTTTCATTCATAGTCCTGCTATTCAAAATCTTCTATTTATCCAAATAAAATTTCAAGGATGATTTTTTAACCTTTTGCAATAATTAAATTAGTTTGTTCCACATTTTCAAAAAAAAAATTAAGGAAAAAAACAATCAATAAATATATATAAATTTATAAGCTTCATTAACGAGCTGCATTTTTTTTTTTTTTTACATTGAGGGAGAGGCTAAAAAATCTATTTTTGAAATCTAAAATCTTCACAAACCTAAAAAAAGCTCTGAGACAATAGATTTTGGATGAATGCTGTTTTACCTATATTATATTTTAGTAATAATTATTTTTTTATTTAGCCATCTTAGGAAAAAAAATTTTTTTTTACTATTTAAAAATGAGTTTATTTATATTCGAGTATTTTACAATTAATACATTATTACTAACATAAGAATGCAATTTATTGAAAGCAAAATAAATAATTAGAGACTTTTATTGCCTAAATCTTAAAGTCATTGTTTTCATGCATGATTTTGGATATGAGATGCAAATATCTTATTATCATTGACTAATATTGGATGGTTAATTAGGCTTTTCGGATACTTGACAAAACCCTCCAATTTATTTATTTTTTAATTTGAAACTTGGTTTATAAACATGACCGTTAATGCATTCTGATGGGGAATATTATGGAATAGGTTTTATTCTTTTCAATGGCTGTGCTACTGATTATGATTTATTGACTTTAAAAACTCAACTACAAATGAACGAGAGAATCAAGGAATACTCATCATGCAAAATTACTAGACATGTTTTTTTGATTGACTCTCTTTGATATCACTTTCTGAAAAAGATCTAATACTTCTTTTATATTTTCGTTAATTTTTTTTCTTCAAAAACTTGGTTTTATATTCATTATTGAATCATTACAATTACGACCCCCCCCCCCCCGATATTTTCACCATTTTATATGACTTTTATCAAAAGACTATACACATATGTGTACAAAATAAATTTAAAAAAAAAAGGATTAATAAGTTAATATTAAACTTTCAAAAATATCAATTTATTTATTTACAAAAAAATTGTAGGCTAATTCTCACCTCTTCACCCCCCTCCCCCTTAAAAAAGATTTCGTTTTTCTTAGTTTCACTAGAAGGAGGGTGAAACGATGTTTATATCGTGATCGTTATTATCATAAATATTATATGTGTTTTTTCTTATAATATTGTATGCATTATTATTACAGATATAAAAGCCCTTTGTGTAAAAAAATAAAATGCGTAATAAATGTAAATTTGATCAAATATAATTATATATACATAAAAAAGGTAAAGTAATCTTATTTGTTGTAAATTTCGTTCATATTTAAAAATATGAATACAGGTAAGAAACTATTACAGTTTATTCTTAATATTTTTCTTTCTAAGACAAAAGCTACAATTGTTGAATAATACTGATAAATGGGTAATATATAACTTTAGTTAATGAAGATGCATTAAATATAGTATTTTTTATATGTAATACTTAACTAAATAATAGCTAATGACAGTTATAGTTATGGGTCATTCTCGAATTGATAATGATAGTTATAAATTTTATATGTCAAATAGTAATATATTCCATTTTACTGGTGTCTTTATATATTCATGGTAAGTAATATTAGTATTTAATTTACCTGTTATCAAGTTGAATAATTACAATAAGTTTATAATATTTTGGAATATGTGGTAGTCCATGTTGCATCACATCAGTGAACATTATTCTCTTACCTAGAGTGATGATATAAATGACCATCATGGGTGAATCATGAATGATGCCCATCAAACTTTGAGCAGATTAAGACCATACTTTTGTTGTGTATTGATTTAGTTATTAAATAAGGGACTAACCACCCCTTTCTTTTTCTCATATCTCTAAAAGTGATCAAGAAGCAACACCAGGATTTCAAACCATGTGTTGGTATAGTTATTTAAACAAAGGATTGATTGCCTCTTCCTTTTTTATCCCCAAAGGTGTTCCAAAAGTGACACTGGGATTATAGACCATGTGCAGTCTTGAGATGACTGTGGTCTAGGTTGTTAGTTTATTCTCTTTGCCTTATCTTAACCCCACTATATCTTTGAATATATCATATGTTTTATTATGTTCCTTATTTCTAAGTTCTAATGGTTTGATATCTATAACAGCAGAATCATTTTTGAAATATGATATTTGTGAATGTAGATTGTACTTAGCGCTGAGCAAAATGATGATAAAAGATAGTATTAGTTAAAAATTATTTTATAATAGATTGTTATTTAATGTCTATCTATCCATTAGAGATGACCCATGTATACCATTAAGCTATGTTGTTTATCATTTAAACCCAATTCATTTTAAATGCTGATATTTTTCCTTAATATCAAAAGTTTCGTGTAGTATTATTTTTAATCTTAAAAGAGTCCTATAAGGATAAAACAAGTAATTAAAGGGTAGAAAATGATAATCTTGACCCTTAAAGCAATATTGGCTATTTAATAGCCTAAATAAATGGATTAAAGCAAGAAGTCAGTAGTTTCTAGTATTATACTCTAAGTATATTTATTGTGTTATCCTGTGTGATAATAAATTAAAAGGTAATAATTTATTAAACTATTAAATAGATCCTAAGAGATTTTCCCTTAATCATAAAATGTTGTAATTAAATCTTGTTATATGTAAATTCCTATCACAATTGTCTAAGATTATGTATGTTTCCTTTATTAATACATTCACAAAACTTGTAAACAATGTAAATAAATTTTGTTTGGAAATATATTTAGTTGTCTGTGGCCATATTGCTAATCACTATCCATATTGTTATTGCTATTAATATATTATTTTTATTATTGTTATGAAAATCGTCATTGGTTAATATAATACATTTTATTGTGTGTTAGCATATTAAAATAAGTTGTGTTATGCTCTTAGATTTAGAGTATTTAAAGCTTTATGGCTTATTGATTAAAACACTGTTGATCTTATGTACATGTATTATTTTTAAATAATATTTTAAAGATGAAATATTCAGTCTTTAGAGTAACCTGTTTATCTAAATCAGTAGATACATCATTCACTGATCTTGATCCCATTGCCCTTGGTTATTAAATAAAAGATGGATTGTAAATTATTATATTGACTTTATTGGGAAGTTATTAATACTTCTGAAAATTTAAAGTTCATATTATTGTTAGTATTTGAATCACCAAATGTTCTTTATTAATTCCATTTTTATTTTATTTTTATGAGCTGTCTTTGCTTGTTGTATTTGGATAGTGGCAAAATTCCTCTTATTGATCCAAATATATCTTTTAAAATAGTAATATTTAAATTGGTTGAGTCCAGAGAAAAGTAAATTATTAAATAATAATCTCAATTTTGAATCCATTGTAAATTTTCATTTCTTAAGTTATTTATTATGCTTTGCCTTGATCTCTTACTTTCATTTTTTATTGTTTGATTGATTTAGTAGAAATTTTAAGATATAAATTTCTTTTCTACTTTAAAATGTATAATTTATTTTAATTTAATGGTTAGATATATTGTTTCAGTCCAGCTTAGAACCCTTGCTTTATATCATTATTGTCTCGCTGTTGATAACATAATATTAGTTTTATAATTCAGGATCTCATTCTTCATCATCAACATTGTTATCATATCTCATCTACATTTTTTTCTCTTTTGTTTTTCATCCTCATTTTATCTGAAGTCATTATCATATTTGATTCATCCATCATCTTATCACATTTCCTTTTTCTTTTTCTCACTCTTAAGTTCATTCATTTTCACTAATTAATTATTATTTGTCTTTCATTATTCATCAAATCATCTATATCTTAATCCATTTATCATCCAACTCATAATACTAACTCTACATTCAGTTCATAAACCTTATTATTAACTATTTATTGGTATTGCAAACTAAATTTATCTTGTAATAATCTTGCTTAGATCTTAAAGTTAGCTTAATCGATGTTTAATATTGGATGACATTATCTTCATGTACACTTTGTGACCTCTTTCTTTAGATTTCCTCATGCATATGCTAGTCAAACTTGTTTTTAATATTCTGTTTTGTAGTTATGATTATTTGCTATAAGAGATGTAGGGCTGATATAAGGTAATATAAAAATTGGTAGTGCCTTATGGCCTCTATTTATGTTTACTTATGCTCATGCTAACCAAGTCAGTTTCTAATAATATATTTATTCTTGTTATTTGTTGATAGTTACAGTTGATATAATGTAGTATAAGTATTAAAATCAGTAGTAAGTGATGCTTTGTGACCATTCATTTAGTCTTGTGCTCATACTATCCAAGTCTTACTTTTTAGAATTTGTTCATGTTCAGACTGAGCTGAGTCTGTATTTGATATTTTAACATTATTCTCATGTACTCTATATTGTTGATGATTACAATGACCTTTCACTCTTTTCTAAGCTGAGTTTGTTTTAAGAAGATAATAGTATTTTTATTTTCTTTGTATGGAGGTTACAATGTATATATATGCAATCTTCCATGCATAAATGATTTGCAGTGCATTTAGCTAGCAATCATAAGCAAACCAATAGGAAGAAAGTTCAGTATTTTTTTATATTGAAAGGATTCAAGCCTATGGCTTTTCTACAATGAAAATGATTCCTATAGTAAATATGTACAGAATTGTTTTTAATAGATGACTCTATAACAAGCTAAGAAATTATTGGTTTGTAGATAAAAACTATATCTGAAAATTTAACTATCACCACCAATAGAATAAAGTGCAATTCTCTTACAAATAAAATGGAGTTTGATTAAAACATCACTGTTACTTTTATAATTGTAAATTAGTTGAAAATGATGAGAAAATCAATTTTATTATTCAGTTAAGTTTGGCATATTCATGTGTATCTGTACATTTATAATTGTTCTTTTACATCTGAACTGTATTATAGGGTATATGAGCACAGACTTTCACATGACCCACCACTCTCTACTCTATCTAATAACACTGATACACTCAAGCACATATATGCTGAAAAGATAAATAATCACCAATATACGTATTTCATGCTAAACCAGCAATCATCAGTTGGTCCAGATTATCATCTCCCACACATATATACTATAAGTGCTCAAATATATATTAAGATAGACAATCTTCATACTTTAATGGACTGGCTCCAATCTACTACACACTCCAACTCTTCAACCGTCCATCCAATTGAGTGTATCAGTGTTATTAGATAGAGTAGAGAGTGGTGGGTCATGTGAAAGTCTGTGCTCATATACCCTATATTACATATATAAACACATGGTATATATTAAGCCTGTGTATCAGTTATTACATTGTAGAGATGTCTGCCCATCCTTGCATACGTATTTAATGGATTATGTCCTGTACATGTGGGGTTCAGATTGACCTTGGGTCAACATGGGTGTGACAAGAATCTCGGCCTTAGGGTGGCCTTCGAGCATTCCATCATCGGATTTTCAATTGGATGGACGGTTGAAGAGTTGGAGTGTGTAGTAGATTGGAGCCAGTCCATTAAAGTATGAAGATTGTCTATCTTAATATATATCTGAGCACTTATAGTATATATGTGTGGGAGATGATAATCTGGACCAACTGATGATTGCTGGTTTAGCATGAAATACGTATATTGGTGATTATTTATCTTTTCAGCATATATGTGCTTGAGTGTATCAGTGTTATTAGATAGAGTAGAGAGTGGTGGGTCATGTGAAAGTCTGTGCTCATATACCCTATATTACATATATAAACACATGGTATATATTAAGCCTGTGTATCAGTTATCTGAACTGTATATAAGTATTTGAAATTTTCATTAGATTATTTTCTTGTAATTTTTTTTACATATTGTTATATTTGGGACTTGACCAGCTTTAGTCTGCATATATATTTTTATTCTAATTTTTAATTATCATGTATCCCTCCACCACACACACACACACACACACACACACACACACACACACAATACTGTATATCTTTATTTAAGAATTACGTTTTGACTTTAATTCAAAAATATTTTATCCCATTTTCTTTTTATAATTTTATTTTAAATTGCAGATATTTAAAACATTACTAATAATTTAAAATTTCACAGGACATAAAAAAAAAAACAACAATTGGTTTTTATGTATTATCCCGTCAATCAACTTTGGCAAACATGTTTTATTTTAAATATACATTTCAGGGGCATACAAGAATTTATTTGTTGTTTTTTTTTCTCAATATTATTTTACAGAATATATGTTAGTTGTTAATTTTAAAAATATATTAATACATCGATTAGAAATTCCTGTTAAATTTAAAAAATATTAATAAATCTATTATAGCATATAAAGGTTAACATGTTTGGAACAACATCATGATTTTTTTATATTAAGAGTAATATTGTCATAGTAGTTTTACATTATGCAGTTTTGTTTTTTTTCATTAACATTTTTGGAGAAATATTAAAATTTGGGGTTTTCCTTTGACAGTAGACCATGCAATGAAGTATTTCCAAAAATACAGGATCCTGCCCTCCTGAAAAATCATTGTTAATGAGCTTGATATGAAACTACCTGCAATCAGACACACAATGAACTGAACAGTTGTGGGAACTGAATATCCTTCTGGAAAGAAATGTAATTATAGGGCTCCAAAATTTTCATTTCTGATTGCAGTCAGATTTATTTATAGCTGGGGTAGAGAATTAACCACTGAATGGGGAAAAGACCAGTTAGAGTTGTCCAACAAAACAGTTATTGATTGGGTTAATTATTTGCAAGAAGTTTGCAGCCTTTTACCTAAATACTCTTGCAAAATTGGAGGACCTAACAAAATAGTAGAAATCGATGAAAGTTTTTTCAGAAAATGAAAAAACCAACAGGGAAGAATACATCCACAGCAGTGGTTATTTGGTGGCTTGTGCAGAAAAACCAATAAGTGCTTTATTGTAACTGCTACAGGTAGAACAGCACTTATTCTTATGGATACAATCAAACAAAATGTCACTAAGAGATATACTATTTATTCAGATTGTTGGAAGTTCTATAAAAGTGATGAATTATGACATGCTGGATTTGAACATTTCAATGTAAATCACAGATATAATTTGGTGACTCCAGATACAGGCATGTATATACAAAACACAGAAATATTATGGGATGATACAAAAAGCATCAGGGAATATTTAGTGGACTTTATGTCACAGTGACTGTACAAAGATGATGCATTTATGGTCATTTTTCAGGCCATTAGGGATTTCAGGCTATCTACATAAATAACCCATGTTTTTTATTTTGTATCCTGAACTTTCAATTATATTAAATTTTTATTTTAATTATAATTAATTCTCATACATTTGTGAAATTTCTTTCATTTTTATAAAAAAAAAAATCAGAGATAAAAATTAAATATGATATGTTCTAAGCAAGTATTTTATTTTTAATATTTATAGGAGGCCCTGAAAGTGTATATTTAAAAAAACATGGTTGTCATACTTGATTGATAGAATAATATATAAGTACCCAACAGGGTATTGAAGCTATACATATGTACACATTGAATATATATATATATATATATGTTTGCTTCACCGACTGTGGTTTAACTAAAGACCCTGAGTCCAACCACAGTGAATGTAGACTAAATTTAAAGTAAGTAAAAACTTTAAAAACATTATGTAAATTTTATAAAATAAAATTAAAGGATTTTATTGTAGATAACAAAATAAAATTCCTAGAATCACAAAACTCATTACAGAAAAAGATTAGTTAGATAGGAGTAATTAATTTAAAAAAAAACACTAATTAAAAATAAGATAACAGAACAATGGCCAACAAGTTAGGTTATAAATGGAGAACTTGTCTATTGTTCTCTCTTTTATCTGGCTCAGCTATACAGCTTGGACTGAAAACAGCCACAAAGATATTTTTATTGGAGAAGTATAATTAATTTTTTGGAAAGAGCTCTCTGCAACCAAGAAAATATCTTAGCCACTTGCAGAATAAATTCTTAAGCCACCAGCATTCTATAGACAAGGAGAAAAAGAACTTAAAATGGGTGCTGTAAGTAAAATGGTGGAGTAGGAGTAGACTTTTTCTATCTCTCAATCATTTTCCTGTCTGCTGGAGCTTGAAAAATGTAGCCTAAGAAATGTAATGGTAGAATGATTTTGCCTGACAAATTCCTGCTGCTATAAATGGATAACTGAGGACAAAAATCACTGTAAGCCATCAGTACGGACTGTGACCAGAATGTCTTCATGGCTATTTAATAAAGACGTACACAGTTTTAAATCGTTACCGGTAACTTTAATTTTCACTTGTATTTTATGTTGGCTTAAATCATAAACTTAAGTCATTTATGTATGATAATCATAATGTGTTAATATTTATAGCCTGATAATTTTTAACATTTTCATTGTTATTTTTTTTGTTTGACCAGTATAATGGCAATTCTGAATCCTATTAATATACACCTGGGTCTCTTTTTACATGGACTTATTTAACACGATTTTGAAGTTACGCGATTCATGTTTCACCGGAAGTCAAACTCCGATAATGCACTATTACTTTAAATAATAAATTTCGCGCACTTACGTTATATTGAAAGTAATAGCACATTATTGGAATTCGACTTTCATCTTAGCAATTTCAATATTTTCAGTACTTTATAATAGTAAGATTTTATGCAATAATGAAATTAAAATCATGATTTCCACATTTTAATGTACACACATTAAATTTTACAAGATTATAATATAAATTTGTTCAAACATTGTGCATGTTAATTTTGCATTTTTAATCACATTCTGTTTTTGCTTTTTAAAAAAGAACGTAATCAGTTATTAATCATTTAGTGTCCGCAAGTTTATTTTTATAAAAGGTGAGTAATAGCAGTGAAATGAAATTTGATTTTTAAACGGAATTGAAAATTAAAAAATTAAAGACAAAAATAAAAGTTTAGATACAGAAGAAAATGTAGAAAAAGATAATGAAACAGAAGTGGAACCTGTTCCTTTCACTTCAAAAATGATTCGAGAAGGTCTTCAACTTTTTAATCAGTTGGCAAATTATTTTTTTACTAATGACACTAATCACGAACGTGCTCTTAAATTCCAACGAGAGGTAAATGGTTGTATGTCTCGATATCGTGAGCTTCATAAACAATTAATAAAATCATCGTCTCAAAGATTAATTACTAATTACATTGTCACTAGAAAACCATTAACACAACAACATGAGAGTGAAGTTGGCGCTAGTTGTAGTTCCTCTTGTGAAGAATCTAAACAGTTTGCAAACGAATCTGTTTATCGGCAAATAGCATTAATAATTAAAACGTGTATAAAAAATGTAAATTACTGTACTGTAAATTATGCATAAAAATATATTATTTTGAATAAAATTAAATATTATAGTTAAAAAAAGTTTGTCTTGTATCAATTTTTTTCAAATTTGAAATTTTTTATTAGTCATATTTTATTTCCTTATTTTTTTTTGTGCAAATTTTAAAGTAATTTTACGTTGGTGCTTTGCTTTTACATGAATTTTGAAAAATCACAGACCGCATCCCCCCCCTTTTCAATGTAAATTACGTCTATTTTTGCACAATTTCATTTGCGCGTGTTTTCTGAGGAATCTATCTATTGCGTAAAACGAGACCCAGGTGTATACGTACATCTTTTTTTTGGGGTTAATGGATTGCCATTATACATTACTTGAATTGTACCCTATTTATACTTTTTTTTTAAAAAAAACACGATTTCTTTTTTATTGCTTGGCATAAACATATATATATTGGAGGAACTGGGAGATATATTCTAATTTCATTTATTTCTATTTGTTCAACCGCTATAAATACGAGAATATTTCAGATTTATTAGAAAACTCTTGGAATAAAATTTCTCCTTGCAATTCCCTCCTGCTGCATTGGTTTCACTAATTTTTTAAAAATATATATTAGAAAGAGAGAAAAAAAAAAAACAGAACAGACAATTGTTTTTTTTTTGAAAATAATTCAATGTTTCTTTTAATTCATACTTAGAAATATAAAGGAAAATGACATTTTAGTATATATATTAAAGCATTCAATTTTATGCATTTTATAAGAAAGTTCCAATCCTGTGTTATATTTTTATACTTTTTTAAAGTCAATCTGGGTTTTTACTAATCTATATCTATTTGTCTAAAACAGATAGAGCTTAAGCATTTTATAATTTGATTATATATATATAAGAGGGTACAGTACAGCTATATATGTGTAAATTAAAATCTTAAATCTTCATTAACTCTAAGGGTGAACTAGTTAAATAGTGATTAATCAATATATCCATCTTTTTTTATATATTTTAATGTTAGAAAAGGTGTAAAGTAATTATTTCTAATAGTAGATATTCTCTTAGTCTCAAAAAGATTTTGAAGTCATATAAATATTTCATATACATATATTTTACCTAAGGTTCTAAAGTTTAATGGTCAGTTGACCGCATTTTCTCTTATATTGTGCTACTTGGTGATTTGTGTAGGGGTCTCAGCACATATCCATAGCTACTGTCATCTTCAATTCATAGGCTAACACTGCTTCGAGATTGCCATTAATGATAGTGGATCTTGACCCTTTTTTCAAATATTACTACTGGACACAAGCACATATACTCCGTCCTGAGCATGGATCATGCTGAGGCGAACGGGCTCCATCTCTCTAACTCTTGTGTTAGAACCGGAGTGCTATCCAGACCTCAAATTAGCCACATATAAAAAAAAATTTTGTACCTCTGAGACTTGTTTCTAAGCTCATACCATTAAATCATCAAGGACCACAGTAATGTTTAATTTCATTATAGATAGAACCTTAACTTTGTAATATGCTCAAAATATTGCTGAATAAGTCTGAGAAATGTCCACTGGGGGGTATTTTGTCATTTAAATGCAGGCTATATTTGAACATGGCCTTAATCTATTTAACTAGTTTTAACCAATTATCCATTTTTGTAATTTCACCCTAGAGTTATCTTTTCTGTCTTTCTCCTTTAAAGTAAAGTGCCCAGTTGTTGGCTAAGTATGGTGTTGTTCTGTAATTATTGTTCTGTAACTACTACAATTGTTTAATTATATTAAGTGGATCTTACTAATGCATATCAATACATATCCTTGTCTATAGATGCAAGAAAATAACTTGCAACATTTTTTGTTAATTATTTCTACAAATTGTCATTTCTTTTAATTGAACAATAAACTTTCATTCATTAATCTCATCCATATTTTGTCTGTGTCATTATATAGTCTAAACTTGATTTTTCTTTGTTAAAATTCCTCTTTAGGATCTCATCTCTCCCTGACCACCAGGCATACATGAAGAAGAAATTCTAGTGAGGTTTGGGAAATAAGTCGCTTAGTGGCAATCTGGAGGAGTGGGTGAGGTTCAAACCTCCTCTACCTGCATCTCTTGGTTAGGTTAAAGCAGCTCTACTTTTCATACCGTTACAGTATGTATATTGTTTTATAAATTAATCCTATTAATTTACTTTTAGACATATCCCATTTCATTTTTTAGAATTTTTTTTTATCTTATTATAACATTAAAGTATTTTTAATAGTGATTTGAATACAGACTTTCAAGCTCCTTTTAGTCATCCACTCTATCTTAGATAACCGATATCACATGACCACATACATGTGAATAAGATAAATGATCTCCAGTATATGTATTTCATGCTGAACTAGCACACATTAATTAGTCCAGATCATCATCTTCCCCATGCATATATAATCAGTGTAATGGGCAAGCTTCAATTTTCTCCATTCTACAGCTTATCATTGAAAATCGAATGATGGAATGCCCAAAGCTCTTGTTGATGCCATTATTATTGTCATACCCATGTTGACCTTAAGTCACTCTGACCCTTTATATGTAGGACCTTAATATGTCCATTTAATATTAGCATCAACATGGGCTTTGCATATTCCATCATCAGATTTTTGGATGGCTGAAGAGTTAGAGTGAAGAAGATTGAAGCCAGTCCATTAAAATCTGTAATTTGTTATCTTAATATAAAACTAAACACTGATTATATATGTGTGTGGGAGATGATACCAGACCAATTGATGGGTGCTGGTTCAGCATGAAATATGTGTATTGGAGATCATTTATTTTTTTCACATGTTTGTAGTCATGTGTATCGGTTATATAAAATAGAGTGGATGACTAAAGGGAGGTTGAAAGTCTGTGGTCAAATCCTTATTAATTACATCTAGTTTATATATATATATTGTAACCAAAACATCTTCTCGAGCCAGCCACGTTGCGTCAAAAAGCTGTAACCAAAATCCCCGGAGCCGTCCACCCTGATGGCTCACAAAGGTGGTAACCAACCTTCCATCACCCCTCCAACTACCCATCATCATGCCGTACTTGTTGCGGCACTATAAATTGTAACCGTAAATTGTGTAATCTCAACTACGTAACGTAAGTGCACTAGGAATTACAACCTTGGTCACTGATCAACTCTCATTGCACATTATCAGCTATTAAGAGCTGTATCCAAAAGCATATCATACTATTTATTTTATGCACAAAAGACCACAATCAACATCTGGGGCAATTTACTACAGACAAAATTAATGAATTAACCTAACTTTTTATAATTTATTTGATCGCAGCCAGGGTATACCGCGAAGACCTATCATAGTATTATTATAAAACATATTAAACAAATTATAAGTGCAATTTTATCACCCTTAAACCTCAATTTGCGATTTTTATGGTATGCGATCCTATGGCCGACCATGTATAAGATAGCGTAATTTGTGGAACCACATAAAATTATGAAATTTTAAATCATCTATATGATTTCTAAGACAGATGCTAGTCCAGGTAAAGCTTTGCAATTAATAAACATGAATAATTGGGTTCTTTTATAATTTAATATATCATTGAGACTCTTATTGTATTGACGAATGAAAATTTAAAAATGTTAAGTAAATATATTTAATCATATCATTATTGAATAAATCTGTTCACAAGTTTAATAATTAATTTGTATTTTATACTAGAATCAACTACGCAAAGCCACAATGATGGAAAAGGTAAATGGGATTTTATTGTACCTTACCAATCATATACTACCAAAAACGAAAAGCATCTTAATGGTTTCTCAAAAATATTAATAAATTCTTATATCATGTAGACAATAATATGTAATTCAATGTATGCTCTATAATGTATGCTCTATCCAAAGTTTATGATTTCTGATGTTATGAATGACACATAGCAACGGCACAGTAAGTTTAATTATAATCAACTTTTATTTACAAACTTTATGAACAATAAATAGTTAATTTCAATATTTTAAATAAAAACATAAATAAACAAATAAAATAATTAAATGATGGTTCAATAGACTTTCTTCAATACATCTCACAGGTACAGTATTTAAAAACCTAATCATACCTTATTTCAATCTAATATAATGAATATTGAGACAATTATTAAATTCATCATTAACTTATGAAATATTGAACGTCATTTCCAGATTCAATAAATCCCTACTGTATACCTATAATAATATAATAAATAATATGATATTTGTATGTTTTAGCTATAATGTAATCATTAATTAAAATGAAAATGTAAACTTACACTCCGGTAGATAATAATTAACCAACAGTTAATTATCATGAAGTACTTGAATAGAATGTCCTGTTGCCATTTATCAATCTAATCGATAAACTATGCTTACAAATGAAGAAGATGATTTGGCAGATTAACTAAAATACTTTGCCCAACTTATATCTGTGAAGCAAACATATTCCTGTGGATGTATTCATCTACACGTAGGAATTAAATAATACTAACGTTTTGCGTATTTAAACACTATCATAAAGTCATACGTATAATCACACAATTCCGCGGATTAACCACCAGCGCAGGAATGTGTGTAAAATACAAAAATGGCAATTAAAATAATCTGCGGATTAACCACCAGCACAGATTAAAGCCTTTAACATACTAAAACAACATTATAATTTACTTCACATTAAAGTGCAAATCATCCCCCTCAATTCTTCTGATTATTCAGAATACGCTGACACTTTAGCAAATGTGGGTTCTTGCTTAGTAAAATATTACAATAATCAGGACAACTAATGTACTACTTATCTTGCTTAAAATAAACATGTATAATATAATGTAAATAATATTGGCATGGGAATATAAATCTGGAAAGACTCACAAAATATCTCATAAAGATTGGTATATCTCATGAATTCATTAAGTACTGTTTAAGCTTTCTCCGCAAGCGCTATTCTTTTGAATAAATATTTTATTCAACCTTTATTAATTTAAATCTAACAAATATAACTTATGAACTTCATATGCGAGTTCATATAACGATAAAATTAAATAAATGTATTATTCATTAACATATAACATTTAACGGTGTGTGTGTGATAAAACTAAATGTAAAGCATTTTATAGTTCAAATACATGAATTTTAGCAGATGTGTATCACAAATTGGATTGTATAGCATTTTGTAACTCCTAATGTGATCCGTGGAATCCATGTACAATGTGTAGAATAATAAGTATATGAGGTAATAGCTATAACTGTAGTTAAATTCCATACATGCAATTATATCCATTTGATTAGTTATTAAAGCAATATTAGATTAACGATTTGCATGGCTCTCCAAACATGAAACAATTTTAAAACAGGATACACAGAATTTAAATGAAAATGTTTTTCATAAAGTCATTAATCCCTACATCTCTCTATCAAAAGTGTTCCAAGTTTATCCTATCCATGCAAGTATTTATTTATCCATTGCGTTAATCCAGGAATAACCAATTACAGCAATTACTTTATTCATTTTAAACTGACGATACAATTATAAAATAGCTTTGTTTAATTATTTAAAAAATGTTTATGATCCAAGCGTTAAACAAATTAATTAGCAAATATTAATGGCATTGTAAAGTTAAATATCAATCAATATTATATTTTATCAGAATTACAAAACGGAAATATTAAATATTTTGATAGCTTTAACGCTTTACTTTATTTTAACTTAAACTTTTTCTTTTTTTTTTTAAAACAAATTTTCATTTTCATAAAACTTCTGTAATTAAAACACTGATTTAAATTTTCCAAATTGTAGAATAATAAATATTTCAAAACATACCAAATTCTTGTGTTTAATTCTTTCAAACTTAAACTGGGAAGCTCCGACATTTCAAAAATGTAATATTGGAAACGCTACCGTGATTTGATTCAGTTGGCCGACCGACTTGAAAAGATCTTTAAATTTAGTGATCCATCTTAATTAGATACCACTAAGTTATTTTATGTTTATAACAAATTTTGTGGTAATTTATTCACTTATTAATGGTTTCAAAAATAAGCTCAGCAAATTTACACTATTTGCCTTTACCATTTCCGTTCTTCTTCCCACCAAAAGACAAACTAACAGACGATATTCTCCTAGAAATTCGCGCTCTTTTCTTTTATTACATTGAGACGCCTACGTAATTATTGTATTTATTTAATAATTTATTTTAATTGAACAAATGGTTTTATTTTAATTTAATAGAAATAATAATTTAAGATTACTTTAAATAAATAAAAACAAAATATTATTTTTAATAATATTTTACCAAATTTTAATATGTTGTAAAAATTTTAAAAAGTTAAACATTCCGATATGAGTTAGCATATGGAATGAAGCAAATTGAAAATTATTAAAATAATATCAGAAAGTAATCTGTTCAAGTGCGAATCAAACCAACCAAATCACCAAGAGAAGAAAGAGAAATTTTTATATAAGTTACATCAATTCATATATTTTCTACTAAAATATATGGTTACAATATATATATATATATATACTGTACTTCTATTTGAATATTCCATATTCAGGGCTGTATACTGCCCATCCCTCTTCTGCATATTTGAATGAGCATATTAAGGTTCTATATATGAGGGATCAGAATGACTTAAGATCAATATGGGTATGACGATAATTGGGCATTCCATCATCAGATTTTCAATGATATGGGTGGCTGAAGAGTTGGAGAATGGAGAGGATTGAAGCCTGTCCATTAAAGTTTACAGATTTGCTATCTTAATATAAACCAAGCCCTGATTATATACCTGTGTGTAGATGATGATTCACACCAACTGATGAGTGCTGGTTCAGCGTAAAATACGAATATTGGAGATCTTTTTTTTTTTTCTTTCACATGTATGTGATCATTTGTATCGGTTATATAATGTAGAGTGGATTCTGAAGGGAACTTGAAAGTCTGTGTTCAAATCCTATTAATTACATTTAACTTAAGTATATATCCTATTTAAATATAACATTAAATTATATAATTAGTTCCTTACAGCATATTTTTATCTATTTAAAATAAAAAATATGGAAGACAAAATAAAGTCTTATTTCTTAATATTACATTTTATATTAAAAGTATCCCTTCATCTTTTGATTTTAAAATAGGTGGTGGATATAAAACCAAGTTCTGTGCGATATAATATTTTATTTAATAATCACTACAATTATTGTTATTTGATTCAAAAAATATAAACAAAACATTTAAACTAGTGAATTAAAATTTTAAAAAAGTCAAAATGAAAAGAATAAGTCGTGTGGAAACAAAGAAATCACTCGAAACTGTGATAAATTTGACAGCATTAATATACAGTAAATGAATTCTAAAATAAAATGTTTTTGTAATAAAAACACTTTCTTTTTAAAATTTTCTTTTAAATAGTTGTAGCCCCCCCCCCCCCATTTTTTTGTATTATAGTTTAGACTAATAACTCAATAATAGAATTTAAATGACCACATTCAAGTGTAAAAAAAGTCCTTTTTGACGCTCATGATCTCCCATAAAATTAACCTTTTAATTATTTTTTATTACTATATCATTTTTTAAATTGGGAAAACATAAAAAAATAAAGATTTATATTAATCTAATAACAATTATCACATAATTATTTTTCTGTGCAAAATATATTTAGTTTTCACATGTTTTTAACCGGTAAATAAATTTCAAATTAACAAGGGCAGATGTGTATTGATTTTTTTCATATTTTAAATAACTGATTTAAATAAAAAAGACAAAGATTACTATTTTTTTTTTTAAATCTAAGTTAAATATTTATATACAATATACTATATTGAATGTATATTTTCATAAATTTAATTCCATATTTCACTTCTTCATTTAAAATTCTGGGCAATTTGGAAGATAGGATGTACTTGTTCTTTATTACTATATAATTCTTGATAGAAGTCTTCCACCCATTTCATGATGTCATCTCTCTTTTTAATAATAATTCCATCATTTTTTCTTATTGCAGATATAAATTTCCTACCAATACCAAAATGTTGTTTTACATTCTTGAGACTTTTATTCTCATCTACAGCTTTCCTTACTAGTTCACAGTTATACTTTCTTATATCATTTTCAACTCTTTTCCTCGCCATTTTACAAAATTTCGAGATATTCAAACCTTTTTAATGCATCATTTTTGTATATCTTCATATTCCTTCTTTTCTTCATAAATTCTCTAGTCTCAGTAGAAATTTTATTGGTCAATTGCTGTTTTTTTCTACCAGTTATCTTGGTTGCAGTTTTTAAAAGTGTATCAGTTATTTTCATATTAATTTCATTCAAATCTGAATCATATTCAAAATCTACTATAGACTTAAAACCGATTTGTAAGTTTTAATTTGAATTCATTAGAATGTTTCCGAAGATTAAGAAAATCAAGTGCAAATATTGTTTTTTTTTTAATAATTTTTGTCTCTCTAATTTCACTTCCTGTGTTAAATTTATTAAGAACATTACAATCTTGAAATATGTATTTTCTGTTAGTCAAAATATAATCCAGTTCTGCTGTACTTTCATTTGGGTGCTTCCATGTCCATTTCCTTTTAACATTTTTCTCAAAAAAAATAATTCATAATATAAAATTTTTCTTTTTCTGCAAACTCCACAAGTCTATGTCCTCTCTCATTTCTATTATCATAACCAAAATTACCTACAGCACTTTCATCTTTTATTTGTTTACAAATTCTATCATTAAAGTCTCCCATAACAATTTTAAAATGTTGTTTACTCTGATCAAAAGCCTTTTGCACATCCATATAAAAATCTACTACTATTTCATTACTATGAGAACTGTTGGGGCATAAAACTGAATTATCCACATTTGGTATCTGTTATTAAGTTGTATAACTAATCTTGCCACTTTGTCTGATACACCACCAATCTCCACAATGTTATTCTTCCACTTTTTATTTATAATGAATCCTACTTCATTTGTATTTTTAATATTTATGCCTTTATAGTAGAGTACATGTCCATTTTTTAAATCAATTGTCTCTTCACCTTTTCTTCTAACTTCACAAAGTCCAGTAATGTCCCATTTAATATAAGACAGTTCTTCTTCTAATTCTTGCAATCTTCCTTCATTGAAAGTGATCTGCAGTTGTAAGTATTTAAATAAAAAGTCTTTATCAAGAACCCACCTTGACTACCAACTGTTGCTGTGGTTGGTGATTTTACAGCCTCCTGGAAATAAGGCCATGATTTATTTTTGTCTGTCATGATTGCATATATCTATTGGAAAAATATTTATCATTTACACATACATTTATTCTGCCCTATCAGGCAACTGAGAAGAAAGATCATGGCATTTCTTGATCTTAAACTTAGAGGTAAAAAGCCAATAAACTCACCATGCTGGCTAATGCATATTGGTGAGCAGCCCATCCATGTCCATATACTATAAGAATAATCACATAGTAATAACAGTTGCAATGACAAGAATGTATGGAGTGGACATTAGGATTTTGCCCTGCTCCGTTCCTTTAAGGTTTCCAAGAGGAATCAAAGGGTCTCCTTTCAGTTAATAACAAACTTCTTTCTGCAAAGTGATGATGGATTTATAATTGATATATTAAAAGAAGCAGGTGAAGAAATAGAATTTTTTTTTTAGCAAAGTTATATACCAAATGTCTAAATGATAAAGATGTACCATATGATTGGAAGAATGCAGTATTAATATTAATTTTTAAAAAAAGTGATAAAGAAGATATTAGAAATTACAGACCTATCAGCTTTTTATCAGTTTTATATAAAATTTTTACCAAGATAATTACAATTCGTCTACAGAGAACATTGAATTTCCACCAACCAAGAGAACGAGCTGCTTTTAAAGGTAGTTTTAGTACAGTAGATCATATCCAAGTATTGAGAGAAGTTATAGAAAGGGAAAATGAATACGAGTTTCCATTATGCTTTGGATTTGTAGATTATGAAAAGGCATTTGATTCTATAAACATTTTTTCAGTGATTAAAGCATTGGATCATCAAGGTATAGATCCAGGATATTATCATATTTTAAAGAATATTTATAAAAATGCAACAGCAACAATTAGATTACATAACGATACTAGGAAAGTCAACATTGAGAAGGATGTAAGATAGGGTGACTCCATATCTCCAAAACCTTATAGCAGTGCTGCAAGAAGTATTTTGTGGATTAAAATGGGAAGCTAAAGGAGTGAAAGTAAATGGAGATTATTTAAGTCATTTAGATTTTGCAGATGATGTAGTTGATTTTGCAAATAATGCTTTAGAGTTGCAGGAAATGCTGCAAGAGTTATCAGATGAAAGTAGGACTAAAGATAAATGTTAAAAAGCCTAAAGTAATGTTTAATGGGTTTTCTCAAAATATGAAAATAAAGGTTGATTATGATGAGTTAGAAGAAGTTAACAGTTACAAATACCTTGGTCAGATTATTAATACAGATGGAAACATAATAGCTGAAATTAATCATAGAATTAAACTTGGTTGGAGTGCTTTTGGTAGAAATAACTTGCTACTAAAAAGAAATATACCTATGTGTTTGAAAAGGAAGGTTTTTAATAAATGTGTTTTACCAGTTTTTACTTATGGATCTGAGAATTGGACACTTAATAGAAGAGCAATACAGAGATTTCACACCAGTCGAAGAAGTATGGAGAGATGCATGTTGGGAGTAACAAGAAAAGATTGAAAACGCAATATATGCTATGGGTAAGAAAACAAACAGGTGTTACTGGCTTCATTGAAAAAATTAAAAGACTGAAGTGGAGTTGGGCTAGACATATTGCTAGAAGAGATGATAATAGATGAAAAATTGAAATCTTAAACTAGATTCCAAGAGATTGTAAAAGACCCAGAAAGAGACCACATATGAGATGGACGGGTGAAGTAAGAAAGTGTGCAGAGGTGATTGTGGAGAAAAGATGCTAGATATCGGAGAAGATGGCTTGAACTTGGAGAGAGCTTCATCCTGCCATGGATTGATAATGGTTGATGATGATGATGTATATTTTAAAATATAAATAATTTTGTTAGTGTTTCTGAATTAACTGTTCTTTTATATATATTTAATAAAAATGATTCCTGTCTGTGTTCGCAGTTTTTTCGGTCTCTCATCATAAAATCAATTAATAAGTAAAGTGTTCATTGTAATGATTTTTAGGAGTTATTCTTCTCTCGGATAACAGTCTATTTAATTTACCGATCCTATAAATGTATAGTTTACTTTTGGCATTACTGTTACGATTATTGCAGTATTTCAAATTCTGATATTTATTTATTTTTTAACTTAGAAATTTGTAGCAGGGACTATGCAAAACATGGAAAACTATTCAAGTAAGCTGTTTATATACATGTAAATCTTGCTTTATTATTATTTTTCCAAGCTTTTTTTTAAAAGCAGTAGTTAAATATACAATTAATATGAAAAATTTCAAGTTGCAGTAACTGTAACTGTAAACTAAAACGATTTTAATTGTAGAACGAAATCAGCTTAATTTAGTTTCTTTTTCCTATTTGGAAAGTTTGAGTAAAATTAATGTTTGGAATATATTTTAATTTAAAATTTAATCAATTATTTAAATATTTATTGCTTTTTTCATTATATGAATATTTAACGAAGGTAGAAATATGTGTTTGATGTATAATGAGTATGTAAATCTGGATATTGGATATTTTTATTTGTATGCATGCACACATATACTATATACTTTTTCTTTAAAAATGTGTTTTTAAGATTTATGCAGTTAACTCCAATGAATGTGTTTAGAGCTTAGCAAGTTTCTATAATTGATTACTTTCATAGAAGACACTATTAAACAAAAGATTGCACAATTGCTTACACCAGGGGTGGGCAAATATCAGCCTGGGGGCCACATGCGGCCCGCTAAGAGTTTTTATGCGGCCCGCCAAGAAAATCAGAAAAATCCACCTTGGATTGAGATTTCCTTCCCATTGCATGACCTAATATTCATCTCATATTTTCCACTAGGATGGCCACATCAATACACATGCACAGTGTAGATATGATGTGCAGTGCTTTTCCAATTGATATGATTAATTTCAATTTTGTCTTTGCATTAGCAAATATATACATTTCCAACTTTAGTGAAACCATGAATCCTCCAAAAAAATGTAAAATCGGTAATGAATGTCATGTGTTTAATGAAGAATGGACAAACAAATATTTCTTTGGTAATACAAGAAATAAAACAGTGTGTTTATTGCGTCATGAAAAAAAGATGCGGCCCTCCGTTAACCTTTGCTTCCACAAAGTGGCCCCCAATGTGGCCCTCCACCAACCTATGTGGCCCCCGATCCAAAACAATTGCCCACCCCTGGCTTACACCATTGATATTATAATTTTTATACTACTTATAGAAAGTTACTTGAAATATAAAAAAATTTAAGTTTTTGAACTTAAGCATTAGTTTTTTCAATTGTATGTATTTGAAACTAAATTAGAATTTTATACTTACTCTTTATATTTCTCTATTTGGTTTATTTATTTTTTGAAAGTTAGAATTTCCATATTCATTATGTAACTGCTAATGTTACTTTAAGAACTTCAGCTGTCAGCTAAACTAGAGTTATTAGATCTTTTAAGAGAATAATATATGCCAAATAAAGAATTACAATTCTTCTATGCTGTATTAATTAAAATTTAGAATTGTTAGATTGGCAACATAATGAGATTGATGATATCAGTGCTCCCTTCTATAGAAAATATTATATTGTTCATGCAATATTTGTCATATTTTTGAACTGTTGATTGCATTTGGCTATACCCATATCAACTGCTAGTTATTTATTGATAAGTTTTTAATATCATGAATTGTTTTACCATAGACACACGTAGAATATGCTAAGCTTTTTGAATGTTTAAGCTATGAATTTCAAAGTCTTTTTATGCTGGCTTCTTACAAAAAGAAAAAAAAAGCAAAACAACAAACACATCAATGTCCTTGGAACTTTTACCTATCAAACATAATAAAGATTCATCATATCTTAATTTTAATGAAATTTTTGGCCATTTCTTTTATTTTTAATAATAAGTTCAAAAATTATTAAACTACATTTTATTTTATTGTTTGCTTAAATTTATATTTTTAAAAAATAGTAATGAAACAAAATATAATGAAGTATGCTTATTTAATCTGTCATTGATTCCTTTTAAATTTTCATCTGCCTCAAGGGAACTTGTTGGGAACCTTTGCTTTAGCTTATTTTTGTGAAAACAGAATTTTATTTATAATATTTTAGTATCAATCTAATTATAAAAAGTGATATTTGTTTAATGTAGGTTGCATCATTATAGTCATGTCTTGTTTTATGATCAGAACATCAATACTTATTTGATTAACCGAGATTACTTTTATTCTTCAACTAAAAATAGGTAAATAACTTTTTTTAATAACCAGTATTGGATGGTAGTCGGACTGTTGGTAATTGATTTTTAGAAGAAAAAAAATACCCAAAAGAGGTTTCATGTTTTATCCTGATTTAAAGTTCAATTTATGGAATGACTAGTGAATACATTAATCATCACATCAAAGTTTTTATTTTTAATTTTTATTCAAGCTAAATATTGCTTCTTTCTTAGCTTATAACATTAAAATCCATAATATAGTTCTTGCATTATTTTTTTTATCTGTATGAATAATTAATATGAAACTTAGTTTGATGAAACATCATTATAACTTAGCATAATATGGATAAAAGAGCTACTATGAAGAATACAGTTTGTAGATCATATAATTTAGTCCTTACACTGGTTGTATTTCTATCTAGTGTATACAGGTATATCATTATTTTCTACATAAGTGTGTGGCTAAAAATAAATGTCTAGTGTCTGATAATGAAAAATCTTTTATGTGTATTTATACACATATATAGGGAGCAATAAAATGAGAATACTTTAATAGTAAGAAATTGTGTTCTAAGCATATTAGACCAGCGATAAAAGAGATGGGCTCTAAAGTTAAAGGATCTTGAATCAATTCCTGAAAAAGAAATTGGATTACTATATTCAGCTGCTTGACATTTGAATCTCAAATGTTATTCAATTTGTTAAGCATCAGATAGACAATAATAAACAAACTGATGTTTCAGATCATTTGGAAATAAAAAAATTTAAGACGATGAAGTAGTGATAAGAAGAGATAAGCCATAATATATCAAGATGTTGAATTATCAATTACTATTGTGCCAATGAATGATGCAAACTCTAACTTGTAAATAGAGCTACATGAATAAAATTATATAATAGAAATCATTTATACTGCTTATTTTTGCTTTTCCTATTTTGTTTTCTTATATATAACTAAATATAAAATACTATGTTCTGTAATATATAGATATAATTTGAATACTGTATATGTAGAACTAAACCCAGTTTTTTAATTTATACAATATATTAAAAACAAAGATCATTGTTTACTTGGATGATCAAATGTGAATTTTTCATTCAGTTTTTATAAAGGTTAAACTATTAGAAATATTTGTCATTTATAAATCTAACATAAACTTAAATTATGTATATGTTGAAGATATTTATTGCTAGAACATATGCATATCTATTTAAAAACACTGGCATATAAATAAATTCAATAACATTTTGTTTTTGTATGTAGATGTATATTTAATCTATATTTGCCTCCTATTTGAATAAATGTGACACATTGTTATTCTTACAGTAGATTATTAATAATAGCATTACAAAACATTTATTTAAAATTAATTTTATTAAATACAGTAATTTAATTAGCAGTTTAATTTGCTGTGTAAAAGTCAGTTTGTTTATATTCAAGGAGAAAATTTGAAGTTCAGATATCAACATTTTTGTTAGATGTTTTGCTTTCCAAGTTGATTTTTTTTTTCAAAAAGTGATACCATATGTACTTTGTTAACTATTTGCTCCAAATATTTATGTAAAACTAAATTTGATCCAACAAGTTTAACGTTTGTTGCAGTTTTGACGATTTTTTTTTATCGCCTTCAAACTATCACAGAGTTAAGTATTATTTCATTTTATTTATATATACTTTTTTCTCTTTTTTGATTCAATTTAAGGGTGGTGAAGGTGAGGAATACTTTAATTATTCAGTTTTTATTTGAATATTATTAGACTTAAATCTTGCATATAGAAATATTGAATATGAATCAAATATAGTATTAGCTATGTATGTGTTGGACTATTTCTATCATCTAATATTAAATATTGAATGCCTTTAGAAAAACTCAAACTTTGTATTTAAATACATTCAATTATTAGTAATAGCACACACGTTAGTATGTAACACAATATTTCAAGTGATGTTATTCTCTCTTCTTCGGGTGTTACTGGCCTGCCCAGTGAAAGCACTAACATTGGAATCAAACTCTGAATCTTTAGATTCATTATTGAATTTAAGGTAATAATATAACTGAATTATTGTCCCACTTGATTATATTGTTACCTTAAATTCAATATCCATGAATCTAAAAATGAAGGATTCAATTTCTATGCTAGTATTGTCACTGGCCAAGTCAGCAACGCCTGTAAAAGAGAGGAGAATAATATCACTTGAAACATTGTATTATAAATTAACTTGTGTGATATTACTAACAGTTGAATTATTTGGAAGATTTAAATAAAGTTTGAACTTTTCTAAAATCATTCAGTATTTAATATTGGATGATGGAAATAGTCCAATATATATATATATATATATATCACAAGCCTTCTGACAAATACATGAATGGAATATGTTGATACAATTAGGGAAAATGGTCTATAGACTTGTACAAGATCTGGCAATGAAGAGAGAACTGAAGAACTATGTCACTCCCACTAACCTACATATTAAGAAAAGAAGAAAAAGTTCTTATGAAAACTATGTTAAATGAAGCAAGATTATTATTTTAGATTTAAGTTATTATTCAGGTTCAATACTATGAAGAAAATGATCATAGATGTATTTTTCAAATCAATATCACTGCATATGATTGCTATCATATTGCAGAAATAGACCTCTGATGAATACAAAAAATATCTATGTTAAAACTGAATATTGTAATGTGATATCCCATCTCCACTTAGGAACACAGTATCATATTATGACTGTATTATATTAAAATTGTATTGTTGTTGCTTTTTTTGCACTTAGTTCACCAATATTCATTTGATTATCCAAATTAACCTTCCAGGTAATAAAATCTAAAAAAAAACATTTACTGACTAATTACAAGATAGTTAACTGAATTGGATAGAGTTCTATAACTTGCAAAAAAAATTCTAAGTCTGTTTGTAACTACATTTCCATGATACATATGATATGGATTTAAAACCCACTTCATGAGCATGACATGTATCTGTACTAATAATTGTACCATGAGGTACTTTTAAACTACAAAAGAAAAACATATGCAGCAATCAGAAACATTAATAAATTTTCAATCTTTCAGTGATATTAATTTTATAATAGTAAAGTATCCCTTGTCAATTAATATTAACACTGTTGACTATATACATAAATGTTTTATACCATCTGGCAAACATGAAAACAAACTTAAAATTTGAAAGTAATTAATTACTTATTAGAGATTTTTTGAAACTTTTAATTATATAATTAGATTTTATTTATCAGAAATGAAGACTCTTATCTCACTGGAGTAGATCATAATTTTAACATAATTTTTTATGTTTATTTATTTAAAAAAAAATTTTTTTCCTGTTGTTTTTTTAAATAAATATATATATTTTTTTTATGTGTCATAGCATCTGCCAGGAAGTGAACCCGCTAATCCGGGACAACTGCTTGTAAAGCAGCTGTGCTGACCACTCGACCATCAACACTTATATTTTTGATAATGATGTTTAATGATTTTGATTTAATTAGTAAATATATATTGTAATGGGCACACATGCTTTACATTATTCTAATAAATAAATTGGAAATAAAAAATAAAAAGTTCACAAATAAAAATTTGTTTTTAAGAATTAAAAATTGAAAATTAAAAGTCATCTAAACTCGTATATATATATATAAAATTGCACAGATGGAAAACTATTAGAACTATCTAAAAAAAAAAAGGGAGAAAAGTATAAAAAAAAAAAAATATTTAAGAAAAAGTACTTAAAAGTAAATCAAAGTAAAAAAAGAAAAAAATTTAAAGATTGAAAGATAAGATTTCTTTTAAGAATGTACACAATTTAATTACTTCTATTGTGTAAAAGGCTAAAAATGGAAATGATTGTTTTTAATTAGCCTAAGTAAACTAGCCCTTGGGCATCTCAAAATTTATAATTAAAGGTCAGATAGGAGATAAAAACAATAAGAACAGAATAACCAATAAAATCCCTCAGGAAATGGATCATAGTGAAAGAATCATCATCATCATCATGACATCATGTTCAGTTAATCTGGAGTTTTGATATAAAAAAGAAAAGATTGGAAATAAAGTTCAGATCTGGGAGAGTTGAAGGAGAAGGGATTGAAAAGACACACTTTCAATCCCTTAAGTTTTTTGAAAAGAAGAAATGAAGTGTAGTTTTTCTATATTGCGGACTCAGGACACCAGGGTCTGGCAATAAAATCCTGCAAAGAGCTATACCAGCTAGAGCAAAGGACCTCTGGATGAATACCAACAGAATGGCTAACAGCACACCAATCTTCCCAGGATGTCATGTGAATTAGAAACAACACGGGATCCAAATCACAAGCAACTATAAAGTATGGACTTTTTTTTAAACCATAAGAACTCTATATAACTCATGAACTTTAAATATAAAACTTTTTTCAGTATTTAAATAGAAATATGAATTCCTATCTGACCAAATTAAATCATTTATTAATTAATTATTTTTATTACATGTATTTTTAAATCATTTCTATTAATTTTTTTTTTCTTTTTGAGTGTTTATTATTATTTTTTTAAGATAAAACTTCTTAATTATGTTAAATTTAAGTTGGGTGTGGATGGCCGCATAGATTCGTAAAGTTATATTAGTTTAAGGGAGGGTTAATGGGTTGGATGTATTGGTGTAATTAGTAAATATAGAATGAAGATCTGCTATGTGTAGGATCACATTATATGCTGCACTTGGGCAAAATAATCCCATTTTTTATTGATCATCAGAGGCAGATGGTATTCCCTGCTCTTTGGATCACCCCTTTAGCCTATGGAATGGGATGGTATGTTAGACAAAAAGGACTGCAATCCCTTCCTATGGAGTTTTTTATTGTTCTTCTCGCCAGACAGATGTAGCATTCCTGTATTGGATGAGGAACATTTCTTCTAGATAACCATGTTGTTCACCTGTATATTCCTGATAGCATGGTATTGTGCTGTCGTATTCATGTTGCATTGAATACTTCGATATATCAGATAGATTGGCATTAGTTTGACTGTGAATTTTTGGCCTAGGGTTAAATAAGGGATGTAGAATATTTTCTTTTTCGAGTGCAATCTATGTAGTCTATCCATACTCGACACTAATAAAATATTAATTAATCCATCTGTGCGAACTTCTAAAATAAAAAGTTTAAGATGTAAATTAAATCAAATTCTAAAGTAAACATTATACTAAAATAAATAATTTGGTATTTTATATATGTGTAAAATAAATGTTTTTGTATATTGTTAATCTAGCAGTGGCTGATTCTTATTTTTTTTATTATCTTTCTTTAAAATAAAATATATCTTATCTCTGCTGCTCCATGAGCTAGTGGTCGTATTTGTTTAAATTCTGGATCTTAATTGGCTTGATGGCACCCTGGCGGCAGATATGGTAAGACTCTACCTCGTTCTGACCGTTATAATATTGTACATACTTGTTTGATGGTGATTACTGGTACTGAAAGCATTTTGTAGAATAATATTGAAAGTAAAAAAATATTGGCATGTAAAATAATTTATAAAAGATTCCTAAAAATTAAAATTGTATGAAATATTTTAAAGCAGGAATAATCATTGTGCTAAATATTTTATGATTATTATTATTTGTCAGTGCATATGATAAAAATTAAACATGGATCCTATTGGTGAATGTATCTGCCAGATTACTTATGCATACTTTAAAAGTCCTACTCATATATTAATTTTACAATGGTCATTATTTATGTCTCTGTATCATGAGAAATATCTGGAAATAAATTCATGTTGAGACTAATACAAATTATTAATGTTGAGACTTGTTTGGATGATTATGCAATGTGACAATCTTATGGAAAGAAAGAGGTCTGTAGAAATGTAATGCATCAATGAATGAAAAGATTCTCTGAATTATTACAGTAACACAATGTGTTATTTGTAGAAAAACCGAGTTAAAAAATTTAAAGTATAATTTAAATAGTAAAATATATATATACATCTCATTGTAGTTTATGACTAATTGTAGAAATTGTAATTCATGACTTACCTTTTAAAGTATATCAAGAATCATATATATATATATATATATATATATATGATTCTTGATATATATCTATATCTATATATATATATATATATATATAAGAATAACAGAGATTGCCTTTTGTTTGCACCTGTTTGAAAAATAATGTTAAATAATTGAAATAAAGTTAGATCAATTCAATGAGGAATTTTCAATGTATACTTGATTATTACAAAAAGTAAATCATGGATGTAGAAACTGTAAGAATGTGATTATGACAGTGATAAAAATAATTTGTGCTACGCAGTTGTGCCTTTTTTTAAATAACAGTTATTCACTACCCTAACTATAGCAAGATATCAATGTATTAATCAATATTAGATGACCTGATGAATTGGCCATCTAAAAGAAAATATGTTAAACCTGATCCTGATATAAAAACATTTCAAAGGTTCAATCTTTTTTCTATCTACCTACATGAGATCAGATAGATGGAATTCAAAAACTTATCGACTGTTATTAAAATAATAATAACAATATGTATTCCATAGATATTTGAAGAGAGAAAAAATATCTAAAATTTTAAGCTTTTTCCCCTTATGTATTTATAATTACATTCATATCGGCCATTCAAGCCAATTGTGCAAACGCTTTGCGAGTGTTAAATAATAAATGAATACCCTCTGACCAATACAAGATATAGAATTTATGCAGGAATAAAAAGAATCCCTCTTATTCCTACGACTCAAATATTTATATATGAGCAAATCTGAAGTACTGGCACAGAAGGTGTGACAATATGAATGTAATTACAAATTGTATACAAACGCTATAAAAATAAATGCTTATTTATACTTATGTATTTATGTTGAAAATGATAATAGTAATTAAATTTTTGGTACACAACAGAATGTTCTTCTAAAATTTATTTTAATTTGTTAAAAATAAGCAATAAACAATTATATATTTTATTTAGTTTACATATATTTTGTTCTATTTAGTTTATATAATATTTTAATATAGAGAAAAGTTTAAAATTAGAATTTAAATATATACATTCCATATTTTTTCTAATATATTTACATATAACTTTTGTCAGTTTTCGAACAACCTTAGAAACTTTTATTAAATAGTTAGTCTATACTAGATAATCATCCAATATTGGTTGCTTTTAAATACTATGTAACCATTCTTAATTAGAGAATAAAGCAATGATAGAAAATCATTGAAACTTTAAGATTATCCAGGAGTGATTAAATCTGGTGAGCAATACTATCTTTACCATTCTTCTTGAGGAAAGGGGATGGGATGCTGAAAAGATATTTTGCCCAATCATGGGAAATTTTAATTCACCAATCCCTTTATATATATATATTATAATACCACCTTTTATATTTTATATCGCCACTGTACGCTTCTACCCGTAGCTTCGAGTGAGGATATTTGTGAGCATGGTCTGATTCCATCTCACGCGCCAATCTTACACATGGATAAGAATTATCTCATCGAAAACGTAAATAAGGATTCGGGTATATATATATACCTCTATTTATGGTAGCGCATCCATACCAGCTCAATCTCAGGGTTTGGGGACTATAGTCTAACTAGAGAACAAAGCCAAACACTACCCAACTAAGTCTTATGTGTCTATCTATTCTGTCCGATAATTTATCCGTTATAAATCTAATAACCCAACCCGAATGTTATCATACAATTCACTCTATTTATTACCATACTTAATACCGATAAAATCTCATTTATCCACGCATATAAATATATCAATATTCAAGCGCACCGCCCATTTACCCTGATACACACATATATAATTCATATACGCATCAAAATAGTGCAATTATACATCAGAGCTGTTTATTTAAAGTTGTTATTTTATTTAATTTAAAAGAGATTTATTATAGCAAAAATTAATATTGAGATAACACTAGTTTCTTTACCAAGACGCATTCATTGAACATATATTTAGCGTAAACGTCAATTACCTTAAGTACCGTCGACCGTTCACACGGTCAAAGACAAGTCCGCATTTATAGTTCTCCACGAATACTGGTCTGGTTGATATAACGGATGGCAAGGATTTCCAATATGGTATATCGAATAGCTTATTCTGGAGGTGGAGTAGATGATTCACTCACTTTATGAAAGGGTCCCATTTCATAGATCTTTCGTCGCCATTACACTTGATGAACAAGAACTCTTTTGTATAGCGAAATTCGTAGGTCCACTTCAGATGGGTTCCACGACAACTGTCCACTGGATCGGTTAATGAAACTAGCGCTATTGAATTACCCCGACATTTTGGGTGAGAAATATTAATAAACTTCTTAAGAAAATTTTATACGTCCACACACTCCGTAGTCCAAGCCGCGTTTTTTTTTTTTTTTTCCACTCTCAAGCCCACAAAAAGTTCTTTTGTTTTCACTCTTTAACTTTGTAAAATTTTCTTCCAATATCCCTACGCCACTGTCCCGTTCTTCTATTGTTTTCCAAAGATACCCACCTGACCTGTTTTTGGACTTCTTGACGCCAGTTATTACTAAACCGCCTACAGCAACTGATTTATTTCTATTTCTATCTTCATATGTTCAAAAGATTAATTAGCAAAAGAAAACACGTGTTACCGACAATATTATTAACCAGACTTAAAGAAAAATTTTAACGGATAAAATATATACGAATAATCAATTACAACTTATACATCTCCGTATATAATTGCTTGTAACCATCACCGTTAATACATGCACACATTTTCTACTCACATATACAAATATTTTTATATAAGCATACCCACCTAACCTTCACACTCTTTGTAACAGGGTTCGAATGACTATTTATATATATATCTTTTCGTATATAGTCGCTCAACATTAACACTCGCAATTAGTAATATATTACATACGCTTGTATCTGAACCCCGTTTGTTACATACCCCCCTGGTGCGATAGCCTTCAAATATCTTCTGTGTATTTGAACGGCTTCTTAAACGACTTTTCCTTATCCGTTGTTCCCCTCAGTACCACGTTTCTGTTTCAGTGACCACGGTCCCTTTTCTTGGATGAACTTTGGCTTATCTGGCGGACGTTGAGCTTCCGGATCGTATTGCCATCTCGGTCTGTGACTATCATGACCACCTTTTCTATGCGTGGCTGGTGTGTCCTTCTTCCATCCCAAATTTAATATTTGGCATATCTTTAACTTCCTTCCCTTGCTCCAATGGTGTGTTATGGTCATATATACTCATATCCAGAGCATTAAACAGCTCTGCCACTTCTCCGATGGATGCCTTCCTCACCCCCAACATCATTCTTTCCACATTCATAGGCATATTGTGCCTTACAATTCGAATGATGTGGCTTTCAGATAGGTGAACGTGTCCAGTGTCCTTAGTCTCGCCACTTGGCGATGAAAAAATTGAGAGAAATTTTCTTCCTTTCCTTCCTCATATTTCTCTCGCATCACTTGGTACTGCACGAGTTCCTAGCGGTCTTCCGACCAGAAAGTCTCTCGTATCTTCTGGTACTCCTCGAAGGTTGTGGGCTGTTGGGACAATGAGTCCCACCACTCTTGGGCATTCCCACTTAGATGGCTGTACGCTACCACCAATTTACCTTCCTCTGGCATGGGATTCATGCCAAAGTATCTTCGTAGGCTTTGTAGATGTTCCACGGGAGCTTCCCCCATTTGGCCTTCAAACTGTCGTATCTTTAAAAAATGGTTCACGTGGGTGTGTACCGCCACACCCCTACATTTACCCATATGCTCCGGTCTTTCTGTCTCACTAGACTTCGACCCCTGTTTTATATTCTTCTCTCCTTCATCTAAACTTCCTTTTACTTCTTTATCATCAGACTTCTCCGCCCTTTCCTTGCTTTCTATCCCTAGTCTCCGTTCTATCTCCTGAAATCTCCGTTCGAACCTCTCGTCCATTTCCTGAAATCGGAGTTCTAGACCTTCTAATCTTTCTAAAATCCTCTCCAATACATTTACTTCCTTCTCTTCCGTCGCCTTCTGCTTTTCCCCATTCTGTTTATTTTTTGGCTTCATTTTCTCTCTATTACTATTTTAATTACGTGCCAGGTTCGTCACCCCGGTGTCCAGTGGTCCACTGCATGACCCACCCGATAGACCTTTGCCCCTCCTTATTATCATATTGAGTGATATTGTTTTATAATATCCCAATGTTAGATAAATTCTTCAACCTCGATTTATAAACTATGACTTTATATATATACACAGGACATACCTCAATGCTATTTTCCCCCTTGACCACTCGAGAACTTTTCTATCCATATATTCACACTGCCAAATATGCCCCTCTACTATATTAGCAATATGTATTCAAACTCTTTCTGATTTATAACAAACTATCGCTTTTATTCTTCCCTTTTTCTCTTTTTTCCCTTTTTTTTTTAAAAAAAAAAAAATTAACTCTCGTTTGTACGCTCTTTTTACGTTACATTAGGATGCCCTTTTTAAATGCCCGTTCTCTAACATTCGCAGCCCCGTTAGTTGGGACACCATTATAATATTCCCCATTTTATTTTATATCGCCATTGTACGCTTCTACCCGTAGCTTCGAGTGAGGATATTTGTGAGCATGGTCTGATTCCATCTCACGCGCCAATCTTACACTGGATAAGAATTATCTCATCGAAAACGTAAATAAGGGTTTGGGTATATATATATACCTCTATTTATGGTAGCGCATCCGTACCAGCTCAATCTCAGGGTTTGGGGACTATAGTCTAACTAGAGAACAAAGCCAAACACTACCCAACTAAGTCTTATGTGTCTATCTATTCTGTCCGATAATTTATCCGTTATAAATCTAATAACCCAACCCGAATGTTATCATACAATTCACTCTATTTATTACCATACTTAATACCGATAAAATCTCATTTATCCACGCATATAAATATATCAATATTCAAGCGCACCGCCCATTTACCCTGATACACATATATATAATTCATATACGCATCAAAATAGTGCAATTATACATCAGAGCTGTTTATTTAAAGTTGTTATTTTATTTAATTTAAAAGAGATTTATTATAGCAATTAATATTGAGGTAACACTAGTTTCTTTACCAAGACGCATTCATTGAACATATATTTAGCGTAAACGTCAATTACCTTAAGTACCGTCGACCGTTCACACGGTCAAAGACAAGTCCGCATTTATAGTTCTCCACGAATACTGGTCTGGTTGATATATCGGATGGCAAGGATTTCCAATATGGTATATTGAATAGCTTATTCTGGAGGTGGAGTAGATGATTCACTCACTTTATGAAAGGGTCCCATTTCATAGATCTTTCATCGCCATTACACTTGATGAACAAGAACTCTTTTGTATAGCGAAATTCGTAGGTCCACTTCAGATGGGTTCCATGACAACTTTCCACTGGATCGGTTAACGAAACTAGCGCTATTGAATTACCCCGACATTTAATAAACTTCTTAAGAAAATTTTATACGTCCACACACTCCGTAGTCCAAGTCGCGTTTTTTTTTCTTTTTTTTTTTCCACTCTCGAGCCCACAAAAAGTTCTTTTGTTTTCACTCTTTAACTTTGTAAAATTTTCTTCCAATATCCCTACGCCACTGTCCCATTCTATTGTTTTCCAAAGATACCCACCTGACCTGTTTTCGGACTTCTTGACGCCAGTTATTACTAAACCGCCTACAGCAACTGATTTATTTCTATTTCTATCTTCATATGTTCAAAAGATTAATTAGCAAAAGAAAACACGTGTTACCGACAATATTATTAACCAGACTTAAAGAAAAATTTTAATGGATAAAATATATATGAATAATCAATTACAACTTATACATCTCCGTATATAATTGCTTGTAACCATCACCGTTAATACATGCACACATTTTCTACTCACATATACAAATATTTTTATATAAGCATACCCACCTAACCTTCACACTCTTTGTAACAGGGTTCGAATGACTATTTACATATATATCTTTTCGTATATAGTCGCTCAACATTAACACTCGCAATTAGTAATATATTACATACGCTTGTATTCGAACCCCGTTTTTTACAATATATATATATGTAGATAGTTAAAAAATAAGTAAATAATGGTGCAGACTGAAAGTATATTGAATATTAGTGTATTTACTTTTGAAAAATTAATCATTTTATGTATAAATTATTTTAAATACCTACTGCAAGTCAAAGATATCTCCCGATATTTCCAGAAAAAAGTAATGAAGGAATATGCAGTAAATTCAAAAGGTTAATCAATTACTGACTTACAAGGAAATTTTTCTCTTGTTTTAATAATATATGGATATTGTGCTGGTCAAAATATGCTTATCCATCTAACATGAGCTGGAACTCACAAAATGTACTTCAAACTCAGTCGAGCCCGAGATTTTGGTCAGGGACCAGCCTGGATTCGAACCCACTCTCCAAGCCCCAGCTCAAACTAATGGACAACATAACAATGATGGCACACGAGAATTAATTCTTAATCCGGCCCGCTAGCAAATCGAAGAAAACAATAAGACCATGGACTTAAACATATATATAAGCAACTTAAATACTAGACATTCCAAAGATAAAATCTAATATAATTAGTTAATAGGGGTTTTACTAATGAAAAGCTATGGGCAATTAGTGAATTGGATTGATTTAATAATGAGACAGAAACTGATATATGATGAATTAAAATATATTTATTGACAATTGTTGTTGGCAAATGCACGCAGGCATTTTATTTATAAAGTAAAATTACTCTAGGCCATTTAAACAATAATTGATACGTTGGCTATTATTTAATTGCGCCAATATTATTTAATGGAAACAAATACCCTAATATATAACTAATCACTACATTAACTTTTATCAGTTATGCCCTTTCATCATCAGTCCGTGTGGCTATTGTAAGTGAAACCAAACCAAGTCTGGAGTGAAACTTAATAATACATCTGACTATAATAAATTTTATATATCAACTGTGGGCTTATAAAGCATCCCAGATAGCGGTTTTCAAGAATGCTTCAGATCAACGCTGAAGACTGCATATTAGGGAGGAAAGAGTTGGCTATAACGATTTTACTAATATGCTAGGCACAAGTAAAATATAATAATAAAGTTGCTCTGCGAATGGAAAATAGTTTTAGCATTTTTGTGACAAACAACGGTTTACCTAATAACCGGTGTCATGCTGCTAAAAAGGGGAACCTTTATTTGGTTCAGAAGAGGTGGGGGACTTACGTGCTAATCTGGCCCATAGCTCAGACTTCACTACTGCACTACCCATAAAAGAGGAAGATGGGCTGGAGTTACCATGGCTCCATCTTATATATATAAAACAGCATAACGAGAAAATATTAATAAGTTTCACATCCGCCAAGCCGAAGGATATTATAAATTAAATATCATATATTAAATGAACACCAGTTCATCAGCTTGATCAAAAGAGCCAACTCTTCTGTAGCATGAGAAATACGATATGCTACTGATGGGAATATATATATACAAACTTTACTTTATCCCGTTCCATCTCTTTAGTTACTTATAACTACTAAACTTTTAAGGGGGGTGGAAGTATATTTTAATAAGGGACTTACGAATACTTTACTAAAAAATATACTTATGATTGCACTCCAGGCTAGTTTAATCTTTAGTAATATAATAATTAAAGGTTGAAAAGCCACATTTTATAGTTATATTAATTAATTTACTAAATAACAAAATATGAATTTGGGTTTCGAAACAGCGCCCCGAAATGACGCTATATAAATAATAATACGGAGATTTTAAATTTATATCTTTAAAAACATATTCTATAATTAAATGCACGCCGTTTCAAAACATAGGCATAATTAACAATAATTAAAAATAAGCAAAAGAAAAGCAAAATATAACTGCAGTGATTAAATTATATAGCAAAGCATTAATTAACACAGAAATTTAGCAAAAGTATTTCATTTATAGAAAGAGTTTACAATATTGAATTAATAAAGAAATTTACAAAAGTATTTCATTTTATAGAATTTAAAGATTATTTGGAAAACAATTTAGAAAGAAGTTTTAATAATATGGTTAGCTAACCTGTTTTTGAAGAAATAATGATTGTTTTGAATTTCACACAGAGCTCTGCTATTTTAAATAATATTATAACAGTTCTATAGCTGGACTGGATAGATTCGAGCTGGAACAAAGGTGAGTTCTTTGGCGGCTTATGGCATGTTCTTATTCAGTTGCGAGACGATTTAAAATGGTGTTGGAATGACGGCAAGTCCCTTTTAGTGGCTTATGACATCTTTTATTTGGTGTAAGCTTGTTGGTTGTTGCTTCGGCATTTGATGGATTGAACTCAGCGTTCCATCACGGGAACGGCAGCAAAATTTTGCCTGACTTTAGCCAGACATGGTAAAATTAAACGATTTATAACTTGTGATATTAACAGCTCTTCAACAGCAAGATGGAGTATATCTTCCCGCTTAAAATAAGCCCTATTTATACATTTCGACTAAACTTTAACACCTTTTTGGAATTTCGTTTGCCTCGGGACCAATTGACTTTTAATTAAACAAATAATATAATCCAATTTCTACATCAGATAACGTCTCCGAGGTGTTACATTTAATTTACTTAAAATTTATTAAAATATATAAGTTATATAATTCGATTCAGATTTCACTAATTAAATTCCTTTTTACGTGTTGTAGAATGTTAAAGCCTAGCCGAAATAACGGTATTCTGATTTAATGATAAAGTCTTTTGTTGCAAACAAAAATCAATCAGTAAACTAGATTTTACTTTTTACCCGGGGTGCAGTCACTAAATGATTTCTTGTTTACACAAAATTCTCATTTTTAATTACAAGCTGATGATTTTTATTTTACGGAAATAAATAACTTTTAACATATTTGTTTTTACAATATTATTTGTTTATAAAAAAAAAAGCAAATTTAAAGAAAATACTTTAGTTTCAATTATATATGTAAAACATTAAATCAGAAAACCGTTAAATATATTTTAAAGAAAATGTTTTACATTATTTTTATTTAAACTTAAATATATATATATATATCATTCCAATGTTTAATTTATCCATCCACATACGAATATAATAGCGAATATAATTAAGAATTGACTGAAAATTAATAAAACATTTTATAATAATTTATGAGCATTTCTCCGCTATAATTTTATCAAACCTGTCTAATTATAGCGTGTTTTCGTATGTAAATGGATGATGCAATTCAAGTGGCCATTATAGCAAAGTTTTCATGCTCGACTTATATATAACATTTTTACATTTAAGACAGGTTCGAAACTAGTTCAGACGAGTAGGTCATTAGGTTGATGGTGAAACGGAAAGAGATTGGAAGGTTTACGTTTCAATATGTAGTAACTGATTAATAATTCTATGTTATATATGAGCCAGCTGTCCAAAAGAAAAATAAACCTGCTTGAAAACCTTCAACATATATAACTTTTTTCAATTAAGATTTTAGCCCACAGATATGTTATGACAGCCTTTCAGTAACTTTTCAGATATATGAAGTTTGTGTATTGAAAATAACAGCTTTGACTTCATTCTGAATACTTTGGAATGAAGTAATTAATTATTATTTATTATACATTTATTCTTCATGTGATATTAGTTTATATGTAGATATAGCCAAAATTTTACCTTTACATTTTGTTTTATGATGCATAATAATGGAAAAAGTTTTTCATGTATATCACAAGAAGTGCATTTTGATGTATCAGAGAAAGCGAATTGACTACATTGGCTAAAGTTTTGTTTTATTGGATTGATTATTGGATTGATTATAGCATATCAATCCACTTTACAATTTAGTGTAAAAGCTTTTAGATTTCTAAAGCAAAATTAGAATTAAATGTAGAGTGTTACAATTGTGAATAAATCAGCAAAGATAAACAAAGAAAGATTAGATACTGTAAATAAATCACTATGTGATCATGAAGTGAAGAGTATATGGTGCAGCTATTATTTTAAGTTTAAAATAAATATGCTTTTATAATTACAACAGTAAATTATGTTATTGAAGGAAAAATAAATAATTTATTTGCATGAAGAAATTGAAAATGAACATAAAAATAATTATATAATGATAGCAAAAGATGGGGGCACTGCCATCAGCTAAGTAAGTAAATAAGATTAAGAAATGAAAGAAGTAAAAAAGTGATACATTTTTGTAGGAAAAATAATGTCAGTAGTTTAATAATCACAAGGGAAATACATGGAAAGCTTCAGGTAATAACAAACATTTTATTTGGATTATATATTGATTTAGAATAAGTGGATTAAACAGCTTTTGGAAATAGACCACAATTTAGAAGCAGGGGTACTGAAGCTAAATTTTAAAAGTATATATATCATTAAATCAAGATAGAAATGGCCATTAATAAATTTTAAAAAATATATTAAATTTTTTTAAAAAAATTTTTAAATAAGAAAATAAATGTAAATAATAGTAAGAGAAATGAAAATACAAATTTGAATAAAAGCATGGAAATATTTAATAAAAATTTAAAAGAAATTGTAGCATAGCCAGTAACTTATGAGAAGAATAAAATGGCTTTGGATAGTAGTGAAATGATTAATAAATAATAGATAGAAGAATGCAAAAAAGTTAATATAGATATAGAAGACTGATAATTAAATTGAACTGTGCAACAAATAATGCTAAAAAGTTTGTGATTGGAAAAAAGTATATCAAAATAAAAAAATTATGAAGAAAATGTTCAAGTACGATTTAACTTGCAGTACAAAACAAAATAAAAGCATTAAGAATGAAATGGGACAATTGAAACAAAGAGTAAGTAATTGGTTGAGATAGGAAAAACTTACATGTTCTGTATAATTGTTTAAAAATTATCAGTTTCTATAGAAGTAGATTAAATATAAAAGAATAAATTAGATTGTACAGTAATGGAGAATGAAGTTGTAAATGCTGTTGATAAAAATACTGAAATTTTAGTTGCATTTTTGGAAGCGATGAGGAGAGAAGATAAGTTTACAATTAATTTAATTTATAGCTCAAGAAGACCAATAAATTTTTTTATCAACTATTAAGATTTCTATAAACAAAAGATCTGATACAGTAAAATAAAAAATTTTAAATGACAAGTTTAATCTTATAAGTAGATAAAGTATTGTAACTTATTCACAGACATTCTTAGAATAGATTGGTCTGATGCCCTAAGAACAGTTTGGATTTTGAAAGAATAGAAATACTAGTGATGAAATTGGAGTGATGGAAACAAGAGTCTGAACTGCAAGAGATAAATATAAAGAGAAGTTAATGTTTTTGTTTTGTTTTTCATTTTAAAAAGTTAATTCATAGAGTAAATTGGATATTTTGAAAAAGACTGTGAAATTACAATAAGGTAATTTCTTTATAAGATTTTTGTAAGATTAAATATTATTTTTTAAGAAAATTGCATATGGAATAAGAGTACAAGACAGAGTTATTAATATCTGAATTTTTAATTTTTATTTAAATGAATTGTTAAATCACTGTTTTTGATTGAGAGTGGATTTAGTATTGGAGATAAGGAAAGATTCATTCAGAGACAATATTTTTTTATGAATCAAGATTTTGATTCAAAGCACTGGTTTGTATTTATATAAAAATAATTATGTAAATGTGACATTAGAAATCTGCAGGTGTTTATGTTCTTTAATTTGGAACTTTTTCTATGTATGATTGCCACATACAAATTGGTTAGTTATAAGAAAGATATAATTTTTATATTATTGTTGTGTTCCATCTTAATATTGAATTATGCAACCATATTAATAATAATTCATTGTAATTCATTTGTTTTTTTAAAGTTATCAATGGCACCTTTATTGTTACTACAATGGAATCCATCCATCAAAATTATTGATCATTCTATTATTTGCCCAACCCATATACAAGTCACATAAGGACAATCCACATGTGCATTCCATATTCGGCATCACAGAATACCAGCTTTTTCCTTTTACAGCCCATAAGGTCAGGGAAAAAATAAAGATTACAAACTGACAAAAATAATGAGGCAACAATATTTATTCATGTATACACATCACAAAACATATACTGGTGTGACTTTAATCACTTGATTTATAACTTAGTTTAAGATAAATAAACCTTTCCAAATTTTATTAGATTAATTTGACTTTAATTATGCACTGATATACTATACAGTGATGTAATGATTCAATATTTTAAAATAATTCCTATTTGATACTTTTATGTTATTTGTTTGAATAGATGCCAATCTACTGCATAGACACCTATCTGCTCTCTACTATCCTTATCACTGTTCTAATGCTATCTGATACAAGCTTATAAATTAAGGATGATCTTACTAATCAACTGTTGTGATCAATTATAGGTTGTGATATTAGTATGTAATAGGTAATAAAATAATTGTGAAATACAGAATTCGCATCTGAATTACAATAGATATATAAGAATGCATACCTGGAAAGATTATATGCCTACGGTAGGAATTAAACTTCTACAGTGACTGGCAGTCACATATGCATCATTACACAACATTACGAGTGTAAAATGAATGACATGTGATAAGAATTGATTATCTACTGCACATCACTGTTTAAATGAGATAATGATTGTAAAAGATCAGCAGTCACAAATGATATTACAATCATCTAATATTAACACATTACATAAGAATGAGAATCAGATGTAACTTATAACCCAATTGACAGATACTAGCTGTACATTCTTATCAATAATAATAATTCAAATACAAGATTAGTTAGCTAAAATGGAAATCTGTTTAATAGAATCCCAATCTAGTCTTGTGTATGCAGCACAATTGAAGTCCATTTGTAATTTAATAAATTTACTGCTTTAACTTCTTATTTATCTTTTACATAAAGTGGAAATAATAATATAACTAATATGCATTCTTTAATAGCATGGCAAGAGATGGTGATTACAAGCTGATTGCCATTTTAAAAACTAATGTATTACCATTAGTCCTGACTAAATTGTAACCTGATATTTAAGTAGAATAAATTACAATCTCTTACCATAGCTACTTATAAACAGATTAATTATATAACTATTCATTAACATATTTCATGATAGGAGATGATAATTAACTAAGTATTAGTTTAAAAATTATACCTATTTTTTTAGCTGTATAATTCATGTTGTTTTTAGATATTTGTGGAGTTGATTCTTTAAAACCATTGCTAAGGTGGATGAAGGTTTAAATAACTATTTCACATTCATTTTGGATGTAGCACTGGACATCAGACTTTCCTCATGTCCAGTGGATTCATAGCAGACATTTGTGTCAGATGTTTTTTCATATGCAGACAGATTCTCTTTCAGGACTCAGTGATGGATTTTTGACTTGCCCTCTACCAACTTGACAGAATGAAGCAGATAATGACTTCTCTACTTTTGCCTGGTAAACTTTCTGGAACTGGCATGTAAAAATTAATCACAGCCAAAATAATAATACTGGCAGCATCAAGATATAATAATAATGAACCCAGAGTAATGACAAAAAGATGAAAGATGATTTTTTTACTAATGTTATCTATAAAATTTGAATCAATCTTTTATCATTTAGTTTCTTTGATCTATTGGATATAGATAATTCCATTACTTTTGCTGAGAATACCCTATTTGCAAGCTCATCATTTTGAGTAACAGCCTTTTTAATTAAAGTATTTGAAGTATTTATCTCCTAACTTTTTTTTGTAAAAATAAAGTTAAAAGCATTTATCTCCTAACTTTTATTCTAGCAATCTGTTAAACATATAAGCATTTTAATTACTTTTCCTAAAGTGTCATTTCCACCTTTTTTTATTGTTAAAAGAAAAAAAAACACTTTTTTCTTTTAAACTACTTTAAAGTTAAATTTAGAATCAATTATCTTTTTAAATTTTAGAAAATATTGTGCATCTAACACAAAATAACTTTATTATTAATTACACTGTATACATTTATCTGTGCATTTATAATAGATACTTAATTTTTATTTATAAAAATTTATTAGAATTTTTAGACTTAAATTTTGTTCGTAATTTTAACATGCATATGAAGTATATATGTGCGCATATATATATATAGCTTCATTATATCTATTTTTACATAATTGTGATGTGTTTATCTTATTTATAATGAAGTTAAAATTAGATACTATATTAGTTAATAATTAGATTGTTATTGTTGTGATATAATTCATTGATTTCCTTATTCTTTATCCTCTTATTTTTTTTATTATAAATGTTTGTGATTTTCATGGATTAGTTTCTATTAATTTTTTTTATTTATAATGAAGTTTAAATTTAGATTTTGTCTTAATTAATAAATAATTGGTAACAATAATTCTTTATTGAATTTATAAATGACCATTAATCATTTTATATTAAGTTAGTAATTATTACATTTTAAATCTCAAATATAGGCTTTAAATTTTATTAAAGATCAAATACAGTATATCTACTACTATTTAAAAATTTGCATGAGAACTTTTTTTTTCTGTGACTTCTCTTTCTGCCTACAGTCACAATTTTATATTTCTAGAAATCACTAGTACTGTTACTGCATAGTAAACATATTATTTTAGTTACTGAACAAAATATATTAATATTTCCCAATATATATTTTAATTTAATCTGGTCTCTACAGTTAGACTAAACCATCTATTTTTCTAACTACATGCATTGTTATGTATTTGCTTTATAAATCCCATACTTTTTGTCAATGGTTATTTACAAAAGTAATGCTTATATAAATGCACAAATTATTAATAAATTATTAGTAATAATCAAATAAAGAAAAATTAAGAGAAATTTTTTTCAACCTTGAATAATTTTTTTATCATGATCATAACTTTTTTTTATTTTTATTGATAGCAATCATTTGATGCATTCACAAAATGACTTTAAAAAGAATTTAATTAATAATTATTATCACATCATACAAATCACATTTCAAAAAATATTACTGCCCCTTTTTTGCAGTCTCTGTCTAAGGTTGAAAAATTATATTTTAATATTTTATTTTAATAAATAATATTCATTGTTAAATTCAAAAGCTAATAATTAATATAGATCATTTAGATAATATAAACGTGGAGTTTCCTAACAACATTTGTTATTTTGGAATTAAATTCTAAATTTAGTGCACAAATATTACACATATTATTATTTTCCAATTAAATAAAATATAATCTAGCAATGATTCATATCCACTGATAAAATAATGCTGATTAATTTAATCTTTATGAGAATAAGTTGAACAGGTGTTATTATTTATTCGATCATTTTTTATTTTGTAATACACTTTTTTTATTTTGAAAAATAGTGTATGGGCATTCGAACTCCAAGGGGGGGGGGACTTGCTCTAGAAATGAATTTTGTAATGAATATGCAAACCAATCTGTGAAACACATACACATATAGAACATGCTGATCCCTGTTTTTGTTAAATATTTTGCAATGCAGCCTTCTAATTTCTTCAGCAAAAAACCTTTTTTTAAAAAATATTTTGACACCATATCTAATTGTAGTTCTCCAATGTATTCTGTTCTCTTCCATATCTTTCCAGTGGAAACAATATAACACCCTTCTTTGCAATGTTTTTGAAATAATCTTTATAAGACAGATGGGGTCTATTTCTTTTACAAAAATCATACTGAAGTTCATCATAAAAGAGCTTTTAGAAAGACTTGCTTTGTTCATTTGTTTTAAATCTCCAATCCAATGAAGATATGATTTTACAATAGTGGACTCTGTAGTATAACATCCAATAAGTTAAAGAATGCATTGATTGGGTTTATGATCTCACCATTGTATATTTAAATTTTTTTGCAGCATTCTTAAATGAAATTTTTTAATGATTTTATATTACATTGATAGTATAGGTCTATATATAGTTAACCTAGTTGCAGTAGTTATTTTTTAGTGATGAAAATACCTTATTTTTTAACTTGTTAAAAGCAGCAGCAGCATATATGAGTGTGTGTTGTACACCAATATCTAAGTCCTACCAAGGTATTTAAATTGATTAACATTCTCAAGTTGAGAATAATTTAAACTAAAAATTTCTGAGAGTTTTTCTTCCATCACAGGCTAATAAAAAATTTCAAAAAACCAGTCTTTAAATCTTGCATTTAAAACATTAAATACATTTTGTAAATCAAGTTTTTTTTGCTTTTAAATCTATTCAAATTAAAAATTTCTTCATCAAACCTATATCACATTTTTGATTTCTGTTTCATTAAGCTGCCTATGAGATTACTATCATAAAATTGAAAACAATGTTGGAGCAAGCACATATGTTTGTTTAACAACATTTTCATTTCAAATACACCCAAGTTTTTACATGTATTAATAACACTTGCTCTTATTCTATCATGTAGAAGCTGTATAATAAGGATGAATTTTAATGAACAACCATATAATTTCAAACAATGCTATAAACTTCTTTGATTAACTGAATCAAGCACCTTGACCAAATCAATAAAAGCAATACATAAATCATTTTTGTTTTTGAAACTTTCCTTTTATTTGTTTGGCAATAAAAACCATGTCTATAATGCTTTTTAATTCTGTAATAACCATGTTGGATCTCTGATAATGACTCATCTTAATTGAAAGCAATCTATTCAACAAAATCCTTGAAAGTACCCTTAGTATCATGGATAATAATCTTCCAAGATAGTTATTGAAATATTGTCTATTTGCTTTTTTTTTAAAAGTTGGAATAATAGTTGAATCCTTAAGATCAGTCTGCACAACTACCTGGATCAATATATTCCCAAAAAATTCCAATATTTTTGAAACTAACATATCACCACAATATTTGAAAACTTTTCCAGATATTTCATCAAGACCAACAGCCTTTTTTGTTTTTAAGATTACAAAAAACTGTTTGACTTCACAAACTTAATATTTTTGTTCAAATCTAAAGTTGTCATCTCAATTTTTGTATCATTAGTCAAAAGATCAAAATGCTTTGTCTAACTGTTCAAAATATTGCCATTATATAAGAGCATGTCATTTCTGGATTTAACGGAATTGTGATACATTTTTCAGATCCATATGTATTTCTCTGTGCATCAAAAATAGATCTAATGACCAAGATTGATAAATGGTCATATCTTTTTTGCAGTTTTAATCCATCAATCATTTTTTACCTTCAGATCTCTTACATTAATTATGAAATTTCACATTTAATTTAGTATTTTACCAAACAAATATATCATGTTTTCTTTTAATCAAATTAGTAATAATAAGAATATTGTCAGAAAACTAGTAATGATTATTTTTTTTAGTGAGGCCAATACTGGATTTACTCACATCTATAACATAGTCTATAAGAGATTTATATTCTTCAGTAATATGACAACCCTAGAGATTCAACTTAGCAATTTTAGTGTTTAATAGATGTTGGAATTTCCTATGTATAATAGATATTTCTAAAAAACAAACATTAATTTCTTTTGAATATAATTGGAATAAGATCTATTTTGTAATGCATCTTTTTAATCTTGAAGCATATTAATCTATGATCCATCCAAGAATCTGAACGTGTAGATACTTATGTAATATAAACATCTCTTGTATTCTGCCTCTTATTTATAATGTAATCTACTAATGTGTATGCATCCATATTTTTTATTACAATTTTTCTGCTTAAAGAAAGTATATTCATTTTAAATTTATTCTTAAATTTTACATTTGCACATGCTAGTTTTAAACTTAAAACATGTTTAATATTCTAAACATATTTTACATTAACTCATTTAAAGAACAGCTAGCTGCAATTTTGGTCATATTTGTTCATTTCATATTGGTTCATAATATTACTTATTTATAAAAAAGTATGAAAATATTTTAAAATTCAAAATTAAAGTTATTATTAAAATTTCACAAAAAATTTGTTTTACCAGCATTTATGAAAGCATTTCTTGTTAGCCAGTAAAAACAGTGATTTGTCTTCTTAAAAACAAATATTTTCAAATGAAATCTAATTGTAATCACAGGTTTTTTCAGCTTAAAATAAATATTTTATAAGTATGTTGCATAAATAAGTTTAAATATGTAAACAAATTACTGAAAATTATAATTTTTCTTTAAGAAATAATAAAGCAATAAAGCATACTCTGAAATATCTGGTGCCAAATAATTTACCAATCAATGATGCTATTAGTTTATTTGTATTGTAATATAACCAATCCAGGCATTATCAGCTTGCTTTAAGATGCAAGTTTATGTGATACCTGTATGAGGTCTGTAGGATGCTGACATCTTCAGCCATTTTTTAAACTAATAATCTTGGTTTCAATTTCTACTCAAAAAAATGCTTGTCAGTAAATTAACATTATATATAAGCACAATTTAATGAAGAAAAGCCAGAGCAATAGCAATGTCATTGCAATATTTCAAATATCTTAAATTTATCACAAAGTTGTTGACATTTCTCGACTGCATTAAATGATTAAAAAAGTGAGGTATAATTGTATTTAATAGTCATTACTAAATTTTTTTAATGGGAATTTTTCAATCTGTTGCACAGAATCTCAATTGTAGTTTTTCTTAATGCATTTAGACAGTCTATTTTTTCTAAGAAAGTAAATGTTAATTATTAATAATTTGTTTTCAAGTATTGATATTATTTATAAAAATAGAAAAACCATATATGACACATCGCTGCAATATATATATATATTGAACCGACTTCGAATATGTGCATTCGAAACACCGGCCTCTTAGGCAGAGAAGAATATACTCGGAGAGTATGTATGCCCAAACGATAGCTATAAAGTATATAACTAGCGTTACATTTCCAGGACATAGCTTCTTCTCAACTGTTGAGTTCAACACCAAATCCAAAGCACTTTTTTGTTTGTGTATAAACATGGGCACCATCTGTTTATTCTAAAAGAATACTAAAAGAATAGACAACGCTCTTTGAACAGTGGCCCCTAACTCAACGCCTAAATCCACGACTAGCTCAGCTGTTTGTAATCACTAATAGATTATACTTAATTAGTGGTTAAAAGAATTGATAAAAGAATTGTAAAAGGAATTTATACAAGAGATTGATAAAAGAATTTGGTAAAAGAATTGATAAAAAGAATTGACCGACAAATAAAGTTTAATTTTAAAAACAATTTATTAACTAACATTTATTTACTAAATTTAATCATTTTATAATTGTAATAAAAACACATGCATATTTTTAAATTGACATTTCTAAACTAGTTTAAATATTCTTGTATATTTTCATAACTGAACACTGGTATTTATCTAATTTAACTAATAATATTGATATAAGGATCACGCACATATTAACTCATGCACACACATAATAATAATAAAGTATTACATAGATTTGAAATTTAAACACACATATCAATAGTTCATTTATGTATGATATCGAGTTCATATAATTAGATTCTTGGAGGATTCGCAAGAATTAATGAAATGCAATGGCTATTACAGTATAAACGAAAATAAGCAAATGTTTTACCTAGGATTTTGAACGTAGATTTAACACTTTGTTTTCTTCTTGTTGTTTCTTCCAGTATGAATGGTTCCAGTATGAATGCTTCCAGCTGGCTGGGACATTTCCTTGATGAGTTTCCTTATTATTCACGATTATTACTATTGGAGACAATTAGATACTGATGGAGATTTTCTAAGTTGTTATGTTGACATTATTTCACGGGCAGATCTTGCTGTTTTCATCAGACTTTTTTTAGGCTGTGGAGAGGTGTGAATTCCCAAAATCTTCTCAACACTGCATTTTGTTTGTTAACTGACTCAATTAATTTCTGAACTGCATTACTCAATTACTTTTGTGAACTGACTGTCTCAACTGATTGTCCGATAAAATATTCAGTATTTATACCAATGAAGTGTTTTCTTTTCAATATCCTCCGGCAAATATCTGTTGTCGAAATTCTTTATCAATTAATCCTTTGATAAACGTGTTTTGGAAGATTGCTTAACTAGTAATAGCCATGCAAAAATGTTGTTTGATATTAATTAATAACCATTGCCATGTTTTTTAATGATAATCTTCTTTAACTTTCATTTATTTAAAATAACATTTATTCTGTTGACAATCGCAGATATATACGCACATATATTAGTTTTAACATTATTTTTTCTTTAATTAAACTAGAATGAAAAGAGATTTGTATGTTTTAACTTTAAATTATATTTTTATGAATACTAATAAAAACTCTTTACTTCCTTTTATAACCCTTAGTTTAATTTCTCTAACGAAACACCCCTCTCCCCTTCTGAAATTAACGATAGAAAACTATTTGATTTTTATCTTTTTCAAAAACAAACTGAATAAACTCTTCAACATTTAATTTTATGTTTTTCTTTAACGAAAGATTATTTTAATAATATAATTTTAGATAAAATTATATGTGCTTATATCAATATAGGTACAATATATATATATATGTCTACATGCAAACATTGCATGAAAAAACATATAATTGTATGACACTTTTTTTTTCCAAATTATTATTAAAAATTATTATTATTAAAACTTTGTTTGAGATTTCTGGCAATTAACTTTGCATTTTTCTCCTGGTGAAAATTTTGTGAAACTTTTTTTATGGCTTTAAAATTCACACATATTTATTTTCTAATATTTTAATTACATCAAAAGTCAAAAGATGGTAGGGAAAATAAAATATTCAGTATTTCAAAGGAACTGAAACCTTGGTTTGATGAGTAGACATTATTTATTCAACAATCATGAACTTTACCAAGTGTATTTTGTGGAAATATTATGATCATCAAGAAAATATTACGATCTAAAAACTAGACTTTTTTGGAAAGTTTACGGTTAAATTTGTATCATAAATGTGTAATAATTATTAAAAATCAAAAATAAATATTATTACATATTTATTTTTTACAGAAAGGTTTTATTTTTAAATATAAAATAATTTTTTCTTCTGAATATTGTTATTATAAAGATTACAGTTATGAGAAAACACAGTTTTGTAGAAATGAAGCCACTTATCAGATTGTTATAGGATTCAGTGATATTGTAAAAATTACAAAAAAATTCTAAACTTTTAAAGAATAAATTGATAGATTTAGTAATTATTAAAAAAAAAATTCATTCAGATTTTTAAAGCAAACATGAAACAAAGAAGATTTCATTCATTTTGCAAATTGAATCGGTTCCACCTGAAATTTAATGACATGGTAGCATTTTGTTTATATTAAAATATAATTTTTAAATTAATTTCAGAAATTAAATTTATTATATTCTGATAACTAATAATGGTTTAATATTCAAGTAAAAGGTGAAAGCTTAAATGTAGAGAGAATAAAGAAATCTGTGAGAGTACAAGAGGGTTAATATTATAAACACAAACTTAATTTTCATTTTATAATTAAAATTGTACATACATTAAATCTTCCATCAATTTATTCTAAAAATATTATATATTAAATGTCTATGCAAATGCTTTTTATATATAAAAAAATATTTTTTAAAAAGATAACTAACAAAATCATGATTAAAAAAAAATTATAAATAATACTGCCATATTTAAAGTACTGTTGAAAACTACAGGAAATTGTCTAAAAAATAATTCAACATAAGCATTTGGAGTGCACTTTGTTTTCTCTACATTTCCACAAACATGACCTAATGTAAAATTACATCCATGTTGATTAAATGTTATACTGAAAGAAGATATTGAAATAGACAGCAAAATTTCAATAAAAGACTTACTGGATATATTCTAGTATACTTCACAATTTGTTTGGCTTGTATATTAATAACTTATATATTTTTATAAAACAAAGTAATTAACCTTTTTAAGGCAGTTGACTAGTTAGTAAAAGACTTAAATAGCAGTAATAAGTGGTAACCATTTTTTGTTTATTTTTAAAAAAAAATTGATTATATGAAAATTCTTATTATCAAAAAACAACAACAACAACTAAATAATATATTTTATTAGTATTATGATTGCCCTTTATGATTTAGTGCAGTAGTGAAGTGTCAAACTCTGGAGTGGAAAGTCCTTAGATCATTTCCAGTTTTGGCATCTCTGTTGCTTGAACTTTTTATGAACTCATGAGCATTAAATTTATTTGATTATTAGGATTATTATTATAATATGTGATATATTTTTTAATATAAAATAACAATAAATAAAGGAAAATAGAATTTTACTGCACACCTTCATATGCCATTTTATTATATTAAAATAATTACAAAATATAATTTATTCGAATATTTATACAAAATAACAGAAATGAATCATATATATATTATGATTTCAACATTCTTTTTAATGCCCTCTGCTATACAAAAATACATTTCAGTGTTAACTTCAAAACACAAACAACATTAAAATGCTAATTTTTTAAAGTATTATTCTAATTTATAGTATTATTAAATAATATTAATCAAAAAATGAATTATTAGAATAGATTGTATTGAAGATTGCCAAGAAATGATAAACTCTTATTAATAATAATTGTTATCATTTGGACTTGCTATTTTATTTTAAAGGTAAAAATAAACCATAGGATCAGTAACCTTAGATGATTTTCACTTCCTTTACAATATCATGAAATCTGCATCATATTACACATGGTAATTGTTAATCATCTGATATCAACATTCTTTTGAGACCATCACTTTTATTAAATATAATTAAATATTACTGAAGTATATTTAATAGCTATATTGGTTATATGCCTATCTGCAAATGTTTTATTTATCTAAACAAATTTTAGGCTGTGATTAAACTTAACTGATTGATATGTTAACCATTACATCAGGAGTCATTTCATGAATATATATATATACTTATTTTTATACTAATAATATAAATCTTTTTGTATTCTTCACATTATTGCACACGTTAGTATTTTTAAAAATTAAACATATGACACTGCTTTCATAGAAAATATTTGTGAGTCTGTATTAAAAACGTAAACATAATGGCTGTCTTTATGATTCGTAATTTCACTTCCATAAATATTTTAGTGAAAATCAGTTGCAAATTGAGATATTAAAATTCTTGAATCGTTTCTGAATTTGATTATAATTAATGTATTAGAAATTAATATGTTAATCATTCGCGCATAGTAAAAGCATTTTTAAAAACGATAAAAGTTAAGAAATGAAAACATTTTAAAATTGTCATTTTATTATATTTAGTAATGCTTCGGGCACATTTATTTTATTTTAGTTTATTACATCTTTTTAACACAGTAAATATTTTAAAATTTTCAGAATTGCCATTTACATATATATTTCTTTTCATTATAATTTATGTGCTACTAGTTTAAATTTATTTATTAAAATATTGCCAGTGGTATTATTTTCATATTTATATTCTGTGAAGATGTTCAATTAATGAATTAAAGATGATATATATCTCACAGTTGTTTTCTCAGTTGATTAAGTATAAATTGTTAATATTAGATGTGTGTTCTAAATATGTATATATTGTAACGGGATGGGGGTTGGTGAGAAGTGGATGGATATGAATTGAACTGGGGTGATGGAAAATATCATCATCAACCCCAAGTCAATACAAAATGAAATATCAATAGTTTACAAAGTATATATTAGTAAATATTTAAAGATATAAGAGTATGAGATTAAAGAATCTATGAGATCATTGTCAACCAGCATTATAAATAAAAGTAAGTATGAGTACTCAAGAGAAATAATCACTCATCATGAATGATCCACAATATAATGCATCAGTACAGTAAATCAACAGTCAACCTTGTGACTGGATTGGAAATGGGTCTTCTGTAGACCAGGCTAACTACTGAGCCTTTTGCCAGCTTGGGCAATTATATAAACATGACTTGGATGCACCAGCTTAGTGCCCATCCATTAAAATACACAACTAGAAAATCTAAACAATAATGCTGGGACATTAAAACATGCTGATCATCATCAATGCTCAGGCCACTTGTACTGGCCAACTATAAACTTAAATTTTTAACAAGACTGAACTAAAATAAAATATAGTGCATGGGCTTTAAAGAGTATCATCCTCTTTTGCACCAACCAGGATAATGATTGATCATCACTGGATGCCCAAAGCACTAAACACATCCCCATTTATCCGTGTCCGAAATCTAGCTCAGAGAACATGGGCTCTATTACTGTATGTGAACAAGAGATGATGGAATACAATTTTAACAATTAAATACAAGTTTATTAATAACAACAAAAAAATAAATGATTATGGTCTTATAAGGGTTCTGATTTTGAAAAGTATTCATTGAGTTACATGATTAATAAATTAGGTTTATTCAAACCCATTCAGCACACAGGCATGTGGCTTGATACAAAATAAACATGTTTGAATTAACATTTAATTTAGAAAAATTATCAAAATTTTACACATATGTGTTACAATTGATAAGCATTGGTATCTGCAATACAATTGACATATATACGCACACATATGTGTGTCCGTGAAATAACCTATTTGACTTGTTACAAAATAATTATCAAATTCTTAAATTATATAAAATACAATAAATGATTGAAGTTTCAGTAAAATGAAATACATTTTACATACTAGGTTTACATGAAACACGTATATATAATTTGCACAGACGTGCGAAACATTAATTTATATACATTACATTTGTATTTATCACAATAAAATTATTAAAGATTATTTCGCAATTTAATCTTGAATATAGTCCTTTTCTTTAAAATAAGAACTTTAAAATTTTTGACAGTTAATTGATTTAAAATGTCTTTCTTTTTCCTAGTCTAAAAGATTTTTGGAAATTTTTTTCTTGACTATTAATTAGAACTTTGTTTATATTTTTATCTTTTTTTAATTATAAATATAACTTTAAAGTTTTTTCTTCTTTAATAAACGATTTTATTCTATCAATTATAAAATTGTCATTTTACTAAGGACATTATTTAAAACTTCCTTATCATATGTAACGCTACTCACCACCAGTTGTATATACGTTTATCCACGTTTCTCTGTCTTTCAGCAAGCAGGAAGATTTTTTTCTTGGTGAGTTTGGTTTTAGTGATTGTCATCATCAGGTCAAAGTATAATCCATCTATAATGTTGGTCCATAATTGGTCTCCCATCTGTGTAGAACTGTTCCAGACAAGCAGCTGTCCTTTCCATGTTTAAGGCTATGAATTACAGCACAAAGAAGTGGGTCATTTACTCCATGTGAATTCAAACGCCTACTAAGGAAAACAGTCTATTATCTTGCCTTCAACTACACCAACCTATGGTAGCTATTTTGCAAATTCTCTGGTCAGCTAAAACCAACTGCTGCACTTCATCAAGTTGCAGTAAAATATTGAAACCAATTTTCAGCTGACCGTTCTTATAAAAATTATTATCCAGACTATGCAGTGGCCCAGTTGGCCACTGCTTATAATACTACAACCAGACTCCTCTGGTCAACTCTTACAAACTACAAGCAAAAACTAACTGATATATTTTTTTATCAGTCTTTTATAACCTCATCTGAGGTGTTAACAACACTTGATTACAAACAGAGTTTTTATTTTTATCTCACTAATCTCTTGGAATCTATATACATGTTTTCACTTAGACAATAAAAATTTTAAAGTTAATTAAAGATTTCAAAAATAGACTTTTTTTTTTTAAATTATCAAAAAAAAAACAAACATGTTTACATTTAAACTTCAAAATCAGAATTACAAATAATATTTATCAGACCTTTTTAAAATATTAATTTATAAAACAATATTTTAAATCAGAGTTATTATTATTATTATTATTATTATTATTATTTTTATTTCAATGAATGTAGAAAATATCTACTATAATTTTTGTCTGTGTTTATTTCTACTTTTCCTTTATTTTATATATATATTCACATACACTATATTAGTGTGTGTGATGTAACCCAACTGGTTACAATATATACATATTAAAATAACTATTGAAAGTAATTTACATATCGATATTGAAAAAAAAAACATTAAAAGTTTTTAAGATTATAAAAATTGGCACTGCAATTAAAAAATCTTATGTAAAATCTCCATAGCTGAATAGATTTCAAAAGTATTTGTGAATGTTATTTATTGATCACCTTAGAAAAAGAAAATTTTTAAATCATTGTATTAATAGGCACTCATTAATGTTCTAAGTTATTCATTGAGTGACACTTTCAGAAGGTTAATATTATAAGACAATGTATTTGGTATCACTATGTGTGTTGCATCATAATGGGCTGATAAAATTTGTGGTGGACCTTATAATTTTGAAATACTCAAATAAATTGTTTTAAGGAGTGGAAACCAATGACAACAAATTAATGGCAATTATTCAATCTCATTACTTAAAGTACCCTGATGCCTACTTATCATACCATCAGGCATAGGATTTAATATTCATATACTGTTATGTAAAATACAAGACTAGAAGCCAACCTTATAATACATAAGAGAATATCTGATTTATCTTTAAATCTGTCAAAAGTCTTCCAAAAATATTCATAATAGGATTACCAATCTATAGGTCAGTCATGTATTGTCTTTCCAGACAAAGTGACAGAAGTTTATTTTGAGACAGGATTACTTTGATTTCAATAAGTAAGATAAAATCTGTGTTTATTCATTATGTCTAGAGATTCTTTTATATAATCATATGACTATTATAACTATCATTCTTGTTATTTCTTCCATAATTGTGTGAGCAATTCTATATTTAGTTTTATTTTAACATTTCAATATTTTAAAATCAGTATAAACTTTAAAGAATATTTACATCATTGGGATGCATACAAAAATCTTATCAATGATTTGTAATTTCTGATTTAAAGATGGTCAAATGATACTAATGACTAAAAATTGGAACTTATTGAATTGATAATTAATTTAGTAACATTGTAATGATAATATTAAAAAAAAAAATTTCCATGATAAATATCTAGCTTTCTGTAATGATCATTGATTTATTACACGAAAAGAAAAATGTATTTGACTCAAATGAGAATAAACTATGCATTGATATAGATTATATGCAAGTATGTATTATGTTTAACTTCATACAAAGTGAACCCACTACTTTATTTCTTTAATAAAAAAGTTATTTTCGTTAATGATGGATTTTTATTTGAATAAGATTTTATTATAACACAAAAAAGTACTTAAAACATAGTGTAATAAGTTTTTTATTTTATCAGATTGGTTATTGAATGTGTATAAAAAAAAAGAGAAGTTAGGATATGGTTTATGGATTTAAATGATTAATAAGATTAATAATTTTATTTTGTTTACAAAATATTATCATCTTTTTCTAAGCATTATAACAGTAATAAGAAAGATGGTTCTATTTTAATTATATTTTGTAAGAAAAAACATGATAGGAAAAAAAAAGTCAATGATAAATATGTAAACTAAGACCAATTTATCAGCATCCATTTTTTAAGTGAACAAAATAATAAACTAGAAAGTAAAGTTTTCCATAAGTTCAGAAAGAAAAATAATTTTACAAAAACAAAAATAAGTTATTTATTTATATTTGTCCGAAAGTTTGTAATGATGGTATATTATAAGATGTTAGATGTTGGACTATTTCCATCATTTATGAGTGAATGTTGAATGTATAGAAAATTTTAAACTTTATTTAAACTTTCCAAATTACAAACAACTTGTTAGTAATAACACACAAAAAGACAATACAGATTAGTTATTACAGAACGTTTTGAGTAGTATTATTCTCACTCTTCTTCAGGTATTGCTGGCCTATATGCTCAGTGACAATATTCACTTAGAAGTTGAACTTGCACCTTTAGATTCTTGAATATCGAATTCAAGGCAAACGCTCTACCAACTGAGCTATTCTGTCAAAGGCAACATATAATAGAAATTTGATATATTTATATATGAGGGTTGGTTCAAATCCTCCTGTCCTTCAATTTTTTTATCAAATAATAATAATAATAGTAGTAGTAGTAGCAGCAGTAGCAGCAGCAACAACAACAACAACAATAATAATAATAATAATAATAATAATTATTATTATTATTAGCCTTGATAAAAAAAAAATTGAAGGACTCAGGAGGATTTGAACTGATCATCATATATAAATATATCAAATTTCTACTATTTATTTATAATTCTTAATATGACCATCATTATCATTAATATTCAAATTTAAGATAAGATATCAAACAATTAATCACAGTAGAAGGCTTCAGAAAGAAAAATAATTCTAACAAAGAAAAAACACAACACATTATTTATTTATAATACTTAATATGACCATCATTATTCTTAATATTCAAATTATAGATATTTTGCTTAGTCAATATCAAACAGTAATAGTAGAAGTAATGGTGTTACACGTCTCAATAAGGCATTTATATAAATGTTGGTCATATCTTATGTTATCTGTGTACTTCTGCATATTCATAGAATTCCATCTGATGGTTAAATTATTTTTGTTTAATTTGTATAAGATTTTAAATTTATGTTGATGCCTTAGGAATGTTGTTATTATTATTTTTTTTTTGACTTCCCTGTTTTGATGAGCAGTTGCTAAAGATATTTTATATATATATATATATTCTGATACAACGAGCAAGAATAGTAAGTAATCTTTGTATAATTAATTTAGTTTTTCAAAGTTCTTTTATATTGATTATCATGTAGGGATGATGTTTTCTAAAACTTTGCATAAATTCTACTATTACAATACTGTGTTATTGATTCAAGATCTGGATGCAGTATGTTAAATTTTACATTGTCTTTTCTATGAGTTAATTTTTTTTATTAATATAATTATTTGGATTCATTCTTCTTTTTTTTTTCAGATTCATGTGGTTAACTTTGAGAGTACAGATTTTATGGCACAGCACACACACATATATATATGTAGATGTTGATATTTAAAATAGAGAAGAAAAATATTAGCAAAAGACTGCTTATTTATTAGGGTGGCTAAGATAATTTATTGGAAGGCAAAAGTTTTGGTTTGAGATAGATGGAAGGGAAACAATATTTATGAAAATAGATTAAAGTGAATGAGGATTATAATTTGAGACAGAAAAGTGAATACACTGCTGGTTGCATATATGTAGTATCTATTGATGAATCATTATCAACATACCAAAGTAGACTAGAATAAGCTAATCAGTATGTTTTAAAAACAAGAAAAATATTCAGTGAGAAATTTTATTAATGGCAAATGGCTTAAATGAGGGTAAAGCAAATAATAATAATCATTTTTTTAGAAAACAAATTGAAAATCATATATTTAGTTAACTAGTATTGAGTGAAAAATAAATATTTTCAATAAGTGTCACTAATACAAACATTTATTTCTTAATTAAAAATATTACTTTCAAATTTATTTTTTAAATACATTATTTTCATTTTTTAAAAAATTGATTTTATAATATTCTTTTTCTAATATTGCTAATAGATTTTTGATGTCACTTTTTGGAAATATTACTTTTTCAGTCATTGTTTGTTATCTAATATATTATTTTTAGATTTGTTTACTAAATAACTTTGTTATTTTCATGTTTTCAAATGTATCAGCTTATTTTTATATTTTTGATTTTTCTCTTTCAAGATAATTTTATTTGACCTATAAGTGATTACAAAAAAAAAATAAAAATAAAAAAATAACAAGAAATATCTAGTCGAGGTTACAGGGTGGTATATACAAAGAAGAAATGATTCAAAAGTCAGTAGAATATAACCTGTGGATGCAAGGTGAATATTAATCATCTAGTCTATAACGAAATACCTTTGTTAGTAAACCCTGTTTTGGCAAGTTATGGTTGGAGGGTTTTATTAAATCATAATAAGATATTAAGTCATAATAAATATTTTCATATAAATTATTTAGGGGTTGGTTGGAGAGGTGCTGTTTAGACCAGTTGTGAATTCCCATGTTAATATGGCCAGGTATGGATCGGCCTCTCTCTTGTCTGTTTCTTGGATATTTTTAATTATGCTGAGAAAGCAGTTATTGATTTCGTTAAGCGGTAATTTTTGAAAAATCACCTTGCATCTGGTCAACCAGATGGCAAAGTTTATGTAGGTGGTGAGCCTGATTTCAGCGAAAATGCCTCTATTTAAAACCCCTTCAAGAGATGTTAGATCTGACCGTTTCTGGAAGTTTTGTCTTAGTCCCTGCCAGACCGGACAAAGGCGAAGGATATGGTCCATATCTTCTGGGCTGGAAAGACAGAGACAACATATGGGATCTATGCAGAAGCCTCTTCTATTAAGAAATATAGCAGTGGAGAGGCTACCAAGGTTAATTTTGAGAAGAAAGTCTGTGTGTTTAGGTGCTAGTTTCAATCTACGGGCTAGTTTGCGCAGTTTGTTTATGTTGATGGGGAGGTAAGTGTGTGCCTTCTGGGTATTTGAGTTGGATAGGTTTTTAACTGAAAAAAACGAAGAAACATCAATTACTTAAGTCTTACTTTTTTTGTATGTTGATTGGTAGTTCCATTAACAGGTAAAACATAATTTACAACTAGCACAAAAAAAAAAAGCAACAACATATGGCTGTTTTTTAGATATTGGTATACAAAATAAATGTGAAAAAGTTAATTGTAAAAATAAATAAATCGTTATTTACTTAATATTAGGATGATCTTTAATGGAAAGTGTGATAATTGAGATCAATCAATATGATGGATGAAAGAAAGATTGTTAAATGTTTTTAGAAAAATTGTAGACAGTTTGTCTTTAGGCAGAAGATACTATTATTAATTGTTTCGTTTTTGAAAAACTGATTTCTGATCTTTGTCCTCTGTTTAAACAAATTGTTGACAATGCTATTTAGTTCAGTTTAAACAAACTCTTGATTACTTCACGAAATCTTGAATAATTACCAGTTTTTATTTACTATTTTAAAAAGAAATATACTCAGTTATATTTCAATTTTATAGAGACTTTCAAGTATGTATGTTTTATAAACAAATTATAATGTAAAGTGGAATCTTAAACTATGCTATATTTTATTTTAAACTCGATCACATATTTTGTTAATAAACATTGATTAGAATAGAATATATATATATTATTCGTTGAATTACAAGGATACAATATTTTTCCACACATACATGTGTATAGTGCAGATGAGTATGCAGATAAATCAAGATTATAGTGTAAACAAAATTTTAAAAACATTAATAATATAGTTAATAAAATGAATGAACACCTTCTGTGTGTTGTTCACTCATGCGTTCATTGAAGCAATAAGAATAAGAAAAAAAACTTCAATTACTATATTTTTATTTTAAAGTAACTTAAATAGTGAAATGTTATACTTTCATCACTATTAAATATGGTCTGGGTGATTTTAGTCAATAAACTTTTTCTCTTATAGAAAGATAATAATGGTCTGTTTTGACATTTTAAAATTAGTATCACTTTCAGTACTTTTTAAAATGTTGTAAAACTTGTAGCATTACACTAAGAAAGTATTTTATTACACAAAATACAGTGCATCAAATTAAAAAAGAATAATAAAGGGAGAATAATATGGTAGTATTTTCAATATTAGATAGTTGTATCTGGATATATGTATATTTAGTATAAATAAAGTTTAATAAAATCTTATATATACGGACAGTACATTAAAATTATTATTGGTATAAATGTGCTCGAGAAAATTTGCAGAAAACTGAAAATCTGGATTTGATATTGAGCAAGGACAGTATATTTAAATGAGTCCTACTACTTATTCTGAACTGCATAAATGTAACTATATGTTCTAGCATGACAGAGTAATATTTTATACAGTCATATAAGCAGCAATTATGCAACCATATAAGCAGAAAAATTCAATGTGTGTGCTAATTGTTGTAGAAGTCAGTGAAATGGTTAAAGACTGATATTATAAATAAGATTAGAATATCTGTGTGTTAAAATCAAAGTAAATGGACATACAGATAATTGGACTTGTATATAATGTTTGTATGTATGAACAGTTTGTCGTGTGGCCAATTATTGGAATTTCTTAAAGAAGTTAAAGTGGTTTCATTCATTTTATTTTATTATTCTTTTCATTATTAGTGATTGTTTTTTTTATTTAATTATTGCAGATGCATAAACAGCTGGTATATATAAATCACACCCCTGTATATAGTAGAATGGCACATGTTTACAGTAGAATGGCGAGAGTCGAAAATTGAATGGCTGTAGTCATCAGTTTATGAATGAAGAACCTGTTTATATAAATAATGGCAATGTTGAACAGCAGTATTCATGAGTTTTGATGTTAACAACATGTTGGCATGGAAATTTTATGTCACATACATTGATTGTTATATGCTAATAAGTAAAATTGATGAAGAGAGACTTAAAATATAGTTATGCTTTTATTATTAGTTGACAAGGACATTTTACAAATCGCAAAACAATTATTATCTAAAAACTCCTGAGGACATTGTATATGAAGAGTTAAAAGAGAAATTGAATATATATTTCCAGCTTGAAATTTTGATATGGATATTTTGTCTATGTTTTAGGATAAGGCATTTACCTCATGAGTGTTATATAGACTATGATATAGCACTGCATCCACTAATGAAACAATACCAATTTGCCTCTGAGTTAGATGGGTTGCTTGATCAACTATTGTTTGGAATTTCTGACCATAGTCTGAGGAGAAATTTGATGAGGGATCCAAATCTGAATTATAAGATAACCCCGAAAAATGTTTGACACAGGAAGTAATGTTAAAAGAAGCATCAAAATTTCAGATTTCAATCAGAATACAAAATAATTTGATTCCTGTAAATTAAGCACAAGCTGTGACTATGAGTTTGAAGATAACAAAGGAATGTTTTGATCTGTTATTGTTACAATGTAAAAGGCCATGCTAAGAAATTTTGTAAATTTAAAATGGGGAAATGTAATGTTTGTAAAATTTAAGGGACATTTAGCTCTTGTCTGCAGAAACAAAGACAAGAGTTGCAAAACACAGTTATTTGCAGACTTTAAATTGTGGGGAGGTAGATTAAGTGGCAAAAATTTGTTAACAATATTAATGATATAGGAAGTACTCGTGTTGTGTTAGATGTTATTGACTGTGAAAGTAAAATTATGATGGAAGTGGACAGTAGTGTTTACCTTTCTTTATTGTTATATAAAGACTGGATAAAAATTAATGGCAGCAATAAAAGAAAATACACATTTCAAAATACACAGGTATTAGTCACAGATGTGAGTGGCAACAGAATTGACATATGTGGAAAAGTTAATATATCTGTGAATATTAATGATAAAGCTATTGTTTTACCATTACACATTGTGAAGAGTAATATAGGTTTTCTATTAGGAAGAAATTGGTTTTATCCATTGAGTATTCATCTTAAAAATAATTAAGAGAGTTCAGTTGGAAACAGAAGTTAGAAAGTTATTTCCCCATTTATTTAAGCCAGAATTAGCTGAATTAAAAACATGGCAGCTAGATATTCAAATTGCAAGTGATGCTTGGCCTATAGTGTGCAAGCTGTGTAAAGTTCCATTTGGCTTAAAATCCAAAGTTGATCAAACTATTAAAGATATGGTTAGTAAAGATGTTCAGTCTCCAGTTAAAGATTCATCATGGGTTACACCAGTAGATGGAGCTATGAAACGGGATGGAAGCATTCGATTGTGCAGAGATTATTGTTACACAATAAATTCATAAACAAAGATGTATCCAGTCCCAAGTATATGTAAAATTTTAGCAGCACTTCAGACGTGATGTTCTTTGCAAAAATTGATTTAAAGTTAGCTTTTCATCAAATATCTGTTACAGATAGAACTGCTGAATTTCTAATGATTAGTACTCATCTGGGACTTTATAAGTGCAACAAGTTGCCATATGGGATTACAGTTGTTCCAAATATGTTTCAAGGCATTAAAAAAGTTATTCCTTATTTAATGAGATTTTAATAACTGCTCAAACAGAAAGTGAATTGGAAACATGAATGTTGAATGTTTATATGTGTCTGGGTAAAGTTGGATTTAGAATTAATTCTTTTAAATGTATATGGGCTACATGTGAAATTAAATTTGTGGACCATGTTATAAACCAGAAAGGAAATTTCTCTAATCCAGGAAAAGTTAAGAGCTGTCAAAAGTGCTCTAAAGCCTAAGAATGTAAAAGATTTGCAGGCTTTTCTATGATTGCTCAATTTTTTTGAGTTTCCTGAAAGGGAAGTCACACATCGTTACACCAGTGTATGAGCCAGTGCATAAAGGACAGAAATGAAAGTGGACTAAAGAGCATGATTTAGCTTTTCAGAAGGCAAAAGATTTACTAACATTTAAGCAGCATCTTGTACATTATAGCCGTTACCAGGAAGAGATTATTACAACCAATGTTTTGAATTTCAGAGTTAGAGCTATCATTTTACATCATTGTTATGGAAGAGAATGCCCTATTGTGTATGCCTCAAGGACTCAAAAGCTGCTAAAAAAATATAGTTAACTTGACAAAGAAACATTGTCTTTAATATTTGCTGTTAAAAAGTAGCATCAAAATGTGTATGGACTGAAGTTCTTTATTTATATGGATCATCGTCCATTACTGAGAATTTTTTTGGATATGATAAGAAAACTCCCAAACATGCCATACTTTTGATTTGTTAGACTATTTTTTTAGTAGCATATGATTACATAATAATTTACAAGTCCAGGAAAGAAATTATTCACATTGTTGCTTTATTATGTTTGCTGGATGCTTGTGAATTCCAGCAAAAATGTATAGCAATAATTTGCATACTTGGAAGCAAAAAAAAAAAAAACTGTAAATAGTCACAAGGTTGAAAAGTAGACTAATAATGCTCTTGAATATAAAAGCTTGAGAAATTGGATTCAATTTGGATGGCCTAAAAGTCAACCAAATTGCATTGCAAGACCTATCTGAAATGCTCATGAAACCTATCTACATATAGTGGCTGTATTCTAATGATAGATTAAGTGATCATACCATCAGAAGATCAGAATCAAGAATTCAGTTTGTTACACCAAGAACATTTAGGCATAATGCATATGAAAACCTTAGCTCATTCATATGTTAGGTGACATAATTTGAATCAGGACATTGAAAAAATGGTTAAGAATTGAGTTGAGTGCCAATCTATTGCTGATGTGTGTCCAAAGACGTGATTCATGGGCAAAAGCAATGTCACCATGGCAATGTTTACATTTAGACCATGCAAGTCCAATGAACGGATATATCCTTCTAATTGTTGTTGATTCTTATTCAAAATGGGCAGAATATTAGTTTGTTAAAAACATAAGTGCAAAGTGTACTATTCGTGCCCTAAAAGAGATGAGCATAGTTTTCTGAAACCAATAATATCAGACAATGGGATAGGACTTACATTGCAAGAGTTCCAGAAGTTTTATCTGACAAAGGGATAAAACACATACTGTCCCTTATGATCCAGAATCAAATGGTTTAGCTAAAAAGGAAGTGCAACATTTGTCAATGACACTGAATGAAATATCTCACAAAGACACACATGAAACTTGTTGATGTGATATTTTATCAACATTGCACCCCTACTGTGTCAACTATGAAAAAACATCTGAACTGTTGCTGTATTGTAAGTGTTGCACATGCTTAACAAAGTTGTTTCCAGTTATTGTGAATAATAATTTTAATGTTGAAAAGTTTAAAATAGCTAACTAGTGTGGAGTTTTGATATTTTAAAAAGGAGATTGTTTCTTGCTGTTGTCATGCAAGTTCTCTCTTAAGTATATTCCAGTAGTTAAACTGAATAATGGAAAAATTATGAAGAGTTATGTCAGTCATTTATGATTTCACAGAGTGAAATAATAGATGGGGATTATACTCAAATTAGGTTATTCAATGATTAGTGGACTAAAAAAAGAAGAGAACCCATGCTATCATCTCTTTGGAATTATAAAACAAATGAATGCTCATACATACTCAAATTGATCAACCAGATCTAAAATTATGTTACTCAATGAATGCTCATAGATACTCAAATGGATCAACCAGATCTAATAGGAACAAGTATTCAACCAATTTATCAGATTCTACAACTAGATCCAGTGGATGTAATGGATAATCAAGAGTAAGAAAGAGGTTTAATTCCCACCATTAGTTTGAAAACAGCCAACAAGATTGCAAAATTATTTTTTGTAACCAAGAAGAGCCGGGTTCTAGAGTGGGGGAGGAACGGATTGTTCTGTGTATATATATATATATGTATATTTAATATAAATAAAGTTTAATAAAATCTTGTATTACATGTATAGATAGTATATTAAAATTATTATTGGTATAAATGTACTTTAGAAAATTAGCATAAAGCTGTAAACCTGGATTTGATATAGAGCAAGATCTATATATTTAAATGAGTCCTACTACTTATTCTGAACTGCATAAATATAACTGTATACGTTTTAGCGGGGCAGAGCTGTGTTTTATACAATTGTGTCGACAGCAATTGTGCAACCTTAGAAGCGGAAAAATGCAGTGTGTGCGCCGATTGTTGTAGAAGTCAGTGAAATCGTCAAGCGTTGGTGGCCTAGTGGTTAGCATAGCTGCCTTCCAAGCAGCTGGCCCGGGTTCGCTTCCCGGTCAAAGCATTTGACATTTGAAAAAAAAAAGTCAGTGAAATGGTTTTAATTAAAGACTGATATTAGAAATATATTTGTGGTAAAACCAACGTAAATGGTTAAACACAGAGCATTGAACTTGTATACAATGTTTGTGCATAGAACAATATCATGCGGGCAATTGCTGTAATTGCTTTAAAGAAGCTAAAGTAATTTCACACATTTTATTTTATTAATGTTTTCATTATTAGCAAGTGAATAAACTTGTTTTTATTATTTTAGTTATTGTTTTGGTTTGATTAAATAATTGCAGATGCATATCCAGTTGGTAAGCATAAGTCACACTTCTGTATATAGCAAACATAAATCATAGAAATGTTATTAATATATATATAATTGTATTGGCAGTCAAAAAAGAAAAATAGCTGCCAAATAGTACAAAATTTGTAAATTCTAATTTTTTTTTTTGTTCACATTTTTGATTGCTTGTTTATGATTTTTCTTTGCATAGTATATAATTGAAGTCATGCAATTAGATACAGCATAGTTTGCAGCTCCACTGTATATGTAAAGGTGTGTAATTGATCATTAAAATAGTTGAATGGTTTATTGCTCAAGAGTTTGTAATAAGTTTGAGCAACAGAAATAACAGAGCTGGGCCACTACAGATTTTGAATTTCAGAGTAACATTCCAGCACTTCAGAAAACCTTAAATTATTTATTGAATAAAAAGTCCAGACATTAAATACATTTGTGGTACATATATATGTATATGTTAAGGGGTGTTGCTTGTTTTAGTATATAATAAAACTTATAAACATTCGCAATGTGAAACAGCTGTTTGTTTTTCTGTCATTTATTTATTTATTTATTTTCCAGATTGTCTCTATCTCAATCGCTATGTGGGATCTATCACCAGTACAAGAGGTTTGTTTGAACTCAATGATGTAAAAAGTTTAACATTGGTAAGTTTGTTAATTACTGTTAAAATTAATGTAAATAGTTACAGCTGAGTGAGTTTTCATCTTCTGAAGTTTTTAACTCTTCTAATAAATTAAACACTCAAAGCGCATGTACTAAGGTTGTAGCCTTATTTAAGTACTATTGCTTTTAAAAAGTTCTCATTAATAATAATAAAACAAAGAATTTTACCATCTCTAAGTGAATATGTTGATATTTATTTTAATTGTTTGATGATTGCCCACCCCCACTCTATCTTATAAATATCAAAGCAGAACTTGTAAGAATATTTAATGCTATTATAATATTAATATATTACTGAAATTGAAAAGGCAATCTACTGACTAGTTTATAGATAGATTCTTTTAATTATTGAATATTGTACTGTTTTTTTTCTTTGGAGAGGGAGGAGGGTTTCTCCTTACATTATATTATATCTACATGATTTGTAGATAATATTTTTAGCTTCATATAAATTAGATGTGACTGTAATTAGGAGAAAAAAAGCTATATAAGTAATGTGATTATTATAATGGGATTGGAAAAACATTAAGACAACATAAGACTCACCATATTCTTATATTTACATGTATTGTTTTTAATTCTTAAACAATAATATTTTTGGAAATATTTGTAATTTATTTTATTACATTGTTCCAAGCTGAATGAAATTGAATCAATCTCTTTTCTGAACACTTTTAGATCAGTCACCATGACATTGCAAAAAATATCATTAGGACCACAATTCTATCATAAAAATATAGAATTATTACAAAGTCAAATAAAAAAATATTTATATATATTCTAATTTCAAACTCTGTTTAATATTTAAAAGCAAAAAAAAAAAAAAAAAAGGTAGCTTTTTTAGTGTCAAATCTAAAAGGAAAACCATATAATCAGAATTTAATCCTTAAACTGTATAAAATTCACAATAACATATATCTAAAAACAAAAAAAAAAGTGATTCTATGCTGAAAGTTAATTTTCAATAAAAATATGAACAGTAAGTATACAGCAGCAGGTTTCTTTACTGTTGCATCACCTAGAATGAGAGAAAAGCATATGGCAAGATTTTAATATCTGTAATACATTTTTTATGAAGTTAAATTTATCCTTAAGCTGTATGTAATTCACAGCTGCATATCATATTACAGAATATGGTTCTGTGCTAAATGTTAATCCTCAAAATATCAATAGTTAAAGAGTGCCAATGTAAGTGATCACTTTTATGCTAGATCACAACTTCTAAAATAACATTCAAAGAAGTCTAAATTTTTATTAGATTATCTGTCTTCTACAAATGTAATCTTTTTTCATAATCAAGTGAATATAAGGAGATAAGGATTGTTTTCATTGCATTTTTAAATGAATATTTACTATAGTTATATATTATATAATTAGTATATTATAGAAATACTTTTTGTGCACAAATATTACTAAATCCACTACTTCCTTTATTTTGCTTTAATATCATATATAAATACAATTTATATAATTTGTAACCTTTTGATTGGTTATCCATGGTAGGAATAGAATATATAATGTAAATTATAGCTCCAAAATTTAAAATTGAGATAGTAATGCTATAAATTTTGATATAACATGAATAAATAATTCAGTGCACAAAGAGTAAAGATAGAATTCTTTAGAGATTTAATAACTATCTTTATATATAATCATTTATATTATAATTCACTTTATAATTTTAATACAATACTTGTCAATCCAAACAAACATCGTTACTTATAAATTTGGTTTTAATTTATTTTTATTACATTGTTTCTTTAAAAGCTAAATATATAGAATTGTAGTAAATGAAAGAAGGAACAATTAGAGATTACAAGATAATTTATTTTAAAATTATTCATAATAGTAATATATTTTAAGTATAAATATTTATTATTAAACTTTATATTTAAATTCAATTAATAAAATCATATATTAAAAATATAATTATACTTAATATTTTAATTTTAATGAAATGATTTAAATTAGTTTCATTTGTAAAATATTTATTGATTTTAATTATTTTAAATAATGCCAGAAAAATATTTATTTAAAAGTTGTGATAGTTGATTTGGGATATTAACCAATGAGATTTAAATAAGTAGTTTTCTGATGTCACTTTATCCTGGGATTTTTAAGAGAAAGAGAGAAGCAGGTGATCAAGATAGAGATTCATGAAAAATATAAAGCAGGGAGCTGTTTCAATATTATTTCTTGTTAAAAAAAATTATAGAAGTTTTAAAAATATTTAAAGTTTTAAATTGTAAAATAATATTTAAAAAGCTGTCTAATGATATAAAATATATTATATTAATCATTAACATCATGGAGTGAGTTTAAAACAGTTTCTTTATTATGATCTAATTGCAACCCCGATCATCGGTTTATAACTAAAATGATATCTAAGAGAAGTTTAAAAGAAAAACCAAAGTTGCTATTCTTATTTGGGATAATCATGAGACAGAAAAGACAACTACATTTCCTTAAAATAAGATATATCTGCATTCCCATAAGAAAATATTCATTTATTTGTGTCAAATTAAATAATCTTATTAGTCATATATTAAAAATGAGAAACAAGTCTAAAATCTCTAGAAATAAATTTTTAAAATTTGTTAAAGTATTTTATCGGACATTAAAAATAATGATTTAATTGAGAGTAATAAGTCTAATTAAAATTAATATTCTTTTTGAATTGGCATGTGATAAATAGCTTGAAAAATTTTGAAGAAGAAATGTTTAGCATATATTTAATAATGAAAAAAAAAAGACAGATAAAAGGTGAATTAATATTTCTCATGATTTAATAAAAGGTGAAATTTTATTATATTATTATAAGAAAGGAACAGTAAAAATGGGAAGGTTAATTGAAAAAGTCTGTTTAAATTTTTTAATAGTAGATGACAGTCATGAAGATGATGCACTATAATACTGAAAGTGAATTTATTCATATATATATATTTAAATTTTACAAGATTAATAAGTAAGAGGAAAGTTAAGAAATAAGTTAGAGGAAACTTATTGATGAATTAATTAAACATTAATTAAACATATTTTAAAGTTTTGTAACTTGGGAAAATAATGTGGAGATTTATTGAGAAGATTTAATAAACTCTTTTATTTGTGTATTTTTCAAGAGCATGATTATGCACGTGTAACTTTAACTAGTCAAGAAAGAAGGATGCATTCAATTCAGAACTTTTGTCCAGTTAGTGTTGTACTTGTTTGTCAAATGTTTTATTTAAATATGCATGTGTTCTAGCAGAAAGAAGATATGAGAGGCACCCAAACTCATGAGGAATGGCAAACATCCATTGGGTTACTATGGTAGTATTAAACTAGGAATTGAAATGTGTTTTTTTTTAAAAGAAAACAAAGATAAATGGATTTTAATTTTAAATTTATTGTTAATATTTTTTTTGTTTGATATGAAATATTAATGCTAGGTATTATAATTACCAATAATTGAAACAATTTTTACATGCAATCTGGTATATAAGGTTACAAGGTATTAACCATTTTATTATACATTCTTGTTTTTTTTTTTGCTTAAAGATATAAAGTATACATGAGTTATAACATGAAAGTGTGTGGGGGGTATAATATTTTAACTTTATTTTTAGCCAATATATATTTTTAAAAATTGAGTGTGGTAAAATATGTTGTAGAGGTATTTCAAATTTATTATCATAAAGTACATTTGACAAAGGGGAATCAACTAGTGGTGATAAATAAAATTTAAAGGATTCTATGAAAATAATAATAAATATATTATAAAATGTAATGTTATTTATCAGAGTAAAAAAAGAGTGAATGTTAAAAAAAATCATGATCTCATTTGTTATATATATAAAGTATCATATTGATGGTGATAAAGGTAGAATATTTGTGTTGTAACATGATCTCAAATGTAGATAGAAAAATATTTAATGGGAAGATTGGATTATATTATTGGTCCAGAGATAATATAATAATAGATGCTGAAGACACAATAGGGAAAGATGAATTGAAATTCCAGGATAGGATATAAAAATATCATCCGAAAGAATTTATTGAATAATTGAATGGGATTAATCTTTGTGATATACATATAGTTTATTAGAAAGAGATGGAAGGATTTTCTGCCAACACATGAGTGTAGTATGCTTGCTGTATAAGCCAGGGTAAAATTTGGGGTTAGATCATTAGGAAAATGATTACCTGCCAAAATATGACATCTCATAAATAAAGGAAACCTCCATTCTTCTATTATGATATAGTATTTTTGATAAAATCACTTTCTTAACTATGAAGTTTGTGGGTAAATAATAATATAGTAGGCATCAAAAGTTGACTATCACTTTCTTAACTATGAAGTTTGTGGGTAAATAATAATATAGTAGGCATCAAAAGTTGACTAAATATTTTAAGAATTTTATATTTTTTCTTAAGTTTGACAGATTAGCTTAAAAGTAGTAAAACCAATTGAAAGGAACATTCCTCTGGATAATGTGTCTGGGGATGACTCTAACTTTGCTCTGTTGGATTTGGGAAAGCTATAAGATAGTCAGATTAAATATATCATGAAAGCACCACAACTTCATCTCCCAATATATCAACATCAGTTAAATGCTCATCAAAATCAGGGGAGTAAACATTAAAGGGCTAACCTCCATGGAAAGTTTATGCTCTCAAGAGATGGATAGACAACAGTGATCTGGACATAGTCTGCCTGAGTGAAACAAAACTTCACTAGCAGTCCAATGCAAAAATTGACCAAACTCTTAGCCAATCTGGAGTCCTAATATATCATCCATCCAATGCAGCCTCATCTGGCGTAGCAGTAATTATTAAGAAGAACTCTAAATTATACAGATGCAGAACTTTATATCTTAGTCAACATCTATTAGTAATTGAAATTACAATTACAAATGTATCAGTGCTCCTTATATACCTTCAAAAGGGCCCCAGATTTGGTTGAATACACACTTAATAGGATTAACTCAGTCTTGGTCTCATCAGTGTTGCCAATAATATTATTTGGAAACTTTAACATGAGCTATCATTAATTTAATTGAAGATATCTGCATATGATTAATAGTTGCTGTTGTGTGGTGAAGGATGTTTTCCACAAAATGCCTTTTCCTTCTACCCACGGCAGCATAGAACTCTAATTGATTTACTCTATTACAGTGGTGAAATTTATCATGATTTAAAAGCTGAACTACAATTGGTGACTTATTCTGATCATTTAGCCATGTTAATTTCCTTAATGTAGACCCTCTACCACTGACTCCCATGATCAACATGAAACAATCAGAATGTTTAATTATAGAAAATATGCCTGAATGGATATTCTCTGAGGCATATATCCTCTTCCACAAGATCCAGCTCCTTTCATTACCCATTTCAGTCATGGTTGGCAATTGTAGTAATCTTAGGTTCTCTGATCAACACCTTCAGCAGGAGAACCAAGGGGCCCATAAGATTGCTAAAGGAACTGAATATGATAGCGGAAAGAGTCAGTGAGCTAACAACTATGGAGGCCAGGGTGGAAGAGATTCTTAGCCTCAAAAAGCAATACAGAGACAAACAGAAGGTGCTTGCAAATTATATTGCAGTAAAAAGAGCCAGGATCTATTTATCCACAAAGAACAACTGGATGCGAAGTTACCTGAGGTGGGCCATTGGTGCTCAGAGAAGACCCACACCTTCAATGCTGTCCGTAGATAATTGTAACTACATAGGAAGCACTATGTTGGAGAAAATAGATGATCACTTCAGGAAGAAGTTGCAAAATTTCAGCTACGAGATTGGAAATGTTTGGCAAGGTGACACAGTGTTGCAAGATCATGTCATTACTGAGCAGCAAATTCTCCATCAGCTGAGATCTTATCCAGAACATGTACATCCAGGCCTTCATGGGATACCATGATTCATACTGTTACACCTGAGTAATTTCACAGTTAAAATAATCCATCAAGTCATTGGTGTGCTGGTCAGGGAATTTCTGATCATAACTGACATGTACACTATTGCGCTTGTACCTTTTCTCAAAAAGGCATTGAATTCATCTCCATTAACTAATTTAAGACCCATATTAGTAACTCCATTATTAATAAAAATCATCGAATTACTTGTTAAGGATAAGATCCAACAGCAGCTGATCAGTAAAATTTTCTTGCACCAATTTGCCTGCAAGGGATTATCCACCATTGAGGCAGTAAGGAAATTTGCCTTATTGGTGGAGTATGTAAGGACTAAAAAGGCATCAGGATCTATTGTGGTGCAGGTGGACTTTGTAGCAGCATTTGACTCTGTGGTGCCTGCAAAATTATTCTCAATTTTGGAGCGCTATTGGGTACCCAAAGTTTACATCAGAATCATAGCAAATCTGCTGCTAAATAGATCAATATATACATCATTGGATGGCTATTTGGCCCCAGGGTTTAAACTACATCTGTCACCACTCCAGGGGTCACCTCTTAGCACCTTGTGTTTCATAGCCTATGTAAAACACACTATTAACAGCTATTGAGAAACATCTTTCTGGGGTATTTGTCCCAGTGCTAGGGAAGGAAGTTCATCACATATCATATGTTGATGACATTACAGTCTTCCTCCCTCACATAAATACTTTCCCAAACTATATAAACTGCTGGATGCATACACTGGGAGATATCAGTTAAGAATAAACTCTGAGAAATCTGCTACCTGGAAGATCCATCACGTGACAGGAATTTCTTCAAGATTCTCTGGGAAACCTCAAAACTTTTTTGGATTTTCCATGGTGCTGTCCAGATCAGCTATGAGGAGCGCACTGCAAAACAGCATTCTAGAAAAAACCAAAAAGGTTGCAAGTGCTCTCTCAGGAGTCTACTTATCACTCCCAGGTAAGGCAGCACTGATTTACATGTTGGTGCTTCCATGAATTAATTACTTCATGCCACTTCTTAAACCAACCATGTCCTTTCAGAATGCAATAAACTCAGTCTGCACTGGCATCTTGTGGAAGAGGAAAACAGTAACCATCAGTTTAGCCAAGATGGAGACCAAAAGACCTGAACAGGCTCAGGTTGCATGATCTCAACACCTCCTTCATTTCAGAAATCCTTATCATTGCTTAAGGCAATGAATCCAAGATTTCCAGTGGACTCAATACAGGATAAGATTGAACCTTCTGACACATTGCCACCCATACAAAGTAAGTAGGCCATGGAGCTGCTAGCTTATGCCAACAAATTTTTCAAAGTTACGGCATCAATTATTGACAGCACTAACATTTACTGGCAAGTTTACAAATACATGCATGCAAACATTACTGATTTAACTACTGAGCTTGATTTATCTACCAAATTATTAATCAGGAAACTAAAATTTTGCTACTTGGAAGCCAAACATATTGACTTGATCATAAAATTTAATTTGAAAGCCTTGCCAACCAATCATTTTTTTGGTAAATCATAGAAATTTTTCAAAAATAGAACCACTATGTAGCTTATGTAAAATGGCAGATGAAACTATTAAACATATTTTTACTGCTTGCCAATTTTTGAGTCCTGCTAGACAAAATATCATAAGCAGAGTACTGCCAGCTAAAATGAAAATTCTAAGAATCAGGGATGCTATGCAGAGTGGTGTCTTTGCTGCAATTAGAATGGGAATGTTCCTGCTTCATGCCATGTGGTTAATGAGGAATTATTTCATTTTTAAATGAGGAAATAAAGAACCATGGGAGGTGTGTAAAAAATGTATTCAAAGGACTATGTTTAGAGATCACATTAACGCCAGAAAAACTCTTCGGGGACACTTGGGGGCAACTTAGACCACTGGATGTAGAGCCAATCCTCAGGCATGCTAATTAAAAATGAATTCATGATTAAAAAATGGTTGTTAGATGGAGAATGACAAATGATCACTATCAAACAAAATATGGACTGCACAATGATCACTGGCTAAGTCACTAAATGAAGAGCCAGTTGTTCTGATATAAAACTAATACACAACAATTATAGATTAAGTTTGAACGATGAGCTTTTTGCTCTGATCATGAAATTAATTTGTCATAGTAATAACTAATGTTTCAAATGGGTATATTTTCTAATTTGGAAAATCATTTATTAATGATCATAGTAATAACTAATGTTTCAAATGGGGTATATTTTCTAATTTGGAAAATTATTTATTAATGATTGTTATAATATGTGTAACAAATCCAAACAAATGTATACCAACAAGATTTATATTGTAATTGTATATGTATTTTCCTTAATAAAAAACAAAACAAAAACTATTATATGAATAATGATACCTGAGATCAAAGACAAATAGAAAACATAAGTGAGAGATAGTGAATGAATAAATAAAATGAATTACATTATATGAAAAAGAATCCTTAATTTCACTATTCATTTTGAATACATTATAAATATTACTTTTTTTTTGTAACATTATTACAGCTGCAAGAATTTTTGTTAATAAGATTATAGTGCAATATTTTTATACAAATTTTGAAGTATAAATTAAATATTATAATTTTATTAAAACATCTGAAGTTACAAATATAAGGCATGTAGAATCAGATGCCTAAAACAATAAACCCCAGATAACTTGTGAATTGTAATATGATGGTAAAAAGAATGAACTTATTATTTTAAAGAACTAGATAATGAATATGGGAAGGATTAAAATGTATAGAATAATTATTATGTCTATCTGTGATAAATGTAAATAATTTTATTGTAAATGTATAAACAGTTAAATGATTATAATGTTAGTGAATATTTTAATTTAAATTTTGTATTAGTAATTTCATTGCATTTGAGTCATTTCCATTACAAGGTCATATTAGTAAAGTACATTATCCACACACAATTACACATAGCATACATTGAGTACATGCTTTATCTAAAGAGTTATATTTAAGAATTTATAATTGACATATTAATTATAAATTGCTTTTAAATTATAAATATATTAAAGGGAGTTTGTAGTACTTCATATTTTTATTAAATATAAAAGAATCTTGAAGATTTATGTGAAAAGTACTATTAAGTATTATAAAATAGAGAGCATATAACAGAAATTAATACTATGTCTTAAGAGTCACATTCTGATTTTGTAATCTAATTTTGAAATGTATTTTATATCATAAATTTAGAAATATTATATTATTTCGGAGGACAAATTACTGACCAAATATATTTTAAGGTTTGTAATTTTGAAGTATCTAACTACAATGGATGGATGCTATGTAATTAAGAAATGTATTTAATTGAGTTACACTTTGTAGATAATAGCTGTGTAATAAAGCTTTTGACTATAATGAAATGAGTATTTTATAGTGATTGTTATTAGTATAAGAATAAAACTTAGGAAAGTAAATTCAATTATTTAAATGAGTGATGTTAATTTTCATAACTTATTATTATAGTTAGTGCGATATACCCACTCGCTGTAAAAGAAAACCCCGCATGGATTCCTGTTAAAAAAATAAAGAGGGCGCTCGTTTATCCAGACCAGACAGACAGATCGATAAGCAGGATATAAATAGCAGGTGCGACCCTCTCTCGGTCCAGGTTCACGTGTGTAAAAGTAGCACGCCTTGGAAGGATATCTAGTCTCCAAGAAGAACCCATCCTCAATTGTAAGAGTGATAATTGCATCTGTGAAAACCCGGATTATTATTAGCTTGGCGGCTCTCTCAAGAGTAACCCTCAGACATAGCAGAGGGCGGCGACAGGATAGAACGAAGTAGCGGCAAGAAAAAAAAAGGGGCAGGACGGCAAAGGAGTTCGAGTAAATACAGACCCTGGAAAACACATAGCACAAGTGGAATATTATTTCTTCATAAACAAAACGAAGAGGACCCTATAAAATGCTACTCTTTTATATTTTGCGGGTCAAGACATGACCAATTGGCAAAGGCCCACCGGCGGAAGACCTACATTACCAGGAGTTCATAGAGAGACTAAATGCATATTTCGTCGAAGACCAAAGGGAGCGGCGAGATTAAGAAGCAGAACGCAATACCAGGAAAAAAGTGGATTATGACTCGCAGAGAAAATAGCGAAGGATGTGAATCGGACAAGAAATAAAGATCTCTGTTAGAACAACCTATACGGCGTCAGAGATAAATTTGGAAGGCTTTGGGATCCTAAATACAAAACAGCAGGAAAAAGCAGCACAGGAGGCAGTTAAAAGGCCGGAGACACAGCAAAAACCCAGAAAAAAAGCCCAGAAGAAAGGGAAAAAAAGACCAGGGCACAGAAGAAACAAACATGTAATGCGTGGAAAAATAGGACACTGAAAAATATTTGCAGATATAAAGACAAAGTTGCAGGAGGTAACACAGAGGGCACAGCGGGTGTCATCAGAGAGGCGAATATCCAAGAAAAAAATCAGATTACAAGCCCGGGGGGTGGAACGGAGTTCTATCAAGTTAGAAAGACGACACCAAATTGGATAACACGGGTAGAATTGCAAATTGCAAAAAGGAGACAAGGAAGGGACAGGGGCGGCTTGTCAATTATATCACAAAAGACGGAGGGAATAAAAAGGGACGGGATAATAACTAAAGAGGAAAGCGGTTGCACGGAATAAACGAAAAGAAAAATATTCAAGGGAAAGCACGGCCAGTGACATTGAAAAAAGACATAGTCCTAGAATTATATATAGTAAAAAATAATATTAGCCTTCCGGCAGAAAGGTCGCTTGGGAAGGGAAAATTAAAAAAGGCGAAGAAACACCAAAAAGAACGAACCGGATTGTTTAGGCGGAGGTGAATTTAGAACAGACCAGGGATATTGAACAGGAAGCAAAAGGAGAACCCGGAAGGGTTGGAAAGAGAAAAAGGGAAAGATAGCTGAGCAAAGGGTCCCACCCGGAAGGCGGGGGCGCCCCGAAGGACGGGAAACCAGAGGGAGTTTACGGTATGTGGAGATTATCGCCCAATAAATAAAATATAAATAAGGGAGCCCCGTCCAAAGGCGAGAAGATGGCAGATTACAGAAGACAAAATATTTGCAAAAATAGACTGAAAACACTCTCAGACGTAACAAGGAGAGGCGGCCCCTTACCCAAAGGCATATAAGGCAATAAATTACCGTAGGAATAACACGCACCAAAGGTTTCAAGCAAAAATGGATATGCTTTTAGAGCAAGGACGGGGTATCCCATACTTGGACATATTCGCGTTGGGAGACAAAAAGGCGAAAGGGGGATCGGTTGCGGTTAGCCAAGCAAAGCAAAATTAAAGAGGAAAGGATAGGCGCGAAGGAAATAAATCGGACACGAAGAAAAGGAGCCAGACCCAGAAAAGGAAAGCCATAAAAAAGCCAACCCCAAAACGGAAGGAACTCAGCATTTTTAGGCGCTAAATTTCCGAAAGTTTTAGTGGGAAAAAGTGCATCACCCTATACATGTTGTTAAAGAAAAAACAAGTGGATATGGAGCCAAACAAAATAAAGCTTTGAAGCAAAAGACTGCGACACGGAAAGTTTGTAGGCTTATCGGAAGACGGGAATTATGTATTATTGCAAGGGGGGCCCTCTCCATGTTAGAAGGTGAACGCCGGTTTGCTCGAGAGTACTAACACCAGCTGAGAAAAATTACAGTCAAGGGATAAGGAAGCTTTAGCAGTGATTTTCGGGAAAGAAGTCCACCAATATGCATACGGATGGAAATTCACGATCTATACGATCATCGCCTCTAACGGGAATTTTCGGCGGAAAAATGTTTATGAACGCAAGCCCACGGTGTTACGTGGATAGATATATTGTCGCATTATGATTTCAGTTAATTTACAAAGAAAAAAGATCAGTCGCGATGCTGCCAGATGCAGGAAAGGAAATTACTTATGAAATAAAGGAAATAAAACATTGACGCTCTAAATCCAGAAAGGGATAAATAGCAACATCATAGGCAGGACAGGAATGATAAAGGATACATGAAATTGATAAATTGGATAAGAAAAGGTGGCATCTAGAGCCCCAGTGAATTAAGTCATGGCATCTGGATTGCCAGAGAAGGACGTCGGTGCAATGGATGCATATTAAATAATGATCGTGTTTTAGTGCCTACTAATGGCAGAAAAAAAATCTTAAGCTTATTGCATAAAGGACACCCTGGAATAGGGATGAAAGTCTGGCTAGATCATAGTATGGGGCCAAACTGACAAAGGATATTGAGAACACGCTGAAAGAATGTGTAAACGCCAACAGAAACAAACGCCTCCGAAAAAATTTGAAACTTGGGAAGCACCTTCTGCCCCATAGTCGGAATTCATCTGGACCATGTTGGACCATTGAACGGATATATTATATTGTTATTAGTTGCGCGTATTCACGTTGGACTGAGTACAAGAGTGGTTAAAGATACCAGTGCTGAGTGCACATCCGGGTGTTAAATGAAGTGTTTGCTACCCACGGTTATCCGGAAAATGTTGTGACAGATAATGGTGCAGGATTTACGTCAACAAAATTTAAAGATTTTCTGAGGGACAGAGGAATAGAACATACCCACCACCATACCCCTCAGAGCAATGGTATAGTGAGCAAGGAGGCAACACCTAAAGTACACCATAAAAAAATTACAATTAAAGAAAATTAAAAATAACACCATTTCCCCATACTTAAAAAAACCCCCAAAGATTTTTTTTTTGTGGGAGGTACACACATTTCCATTTTTTTTTAAAAAAAAAAAGAGTTTTTTTTATTAAAGTTTTTCTTTTGAAGATTTTTTTTTTTGTTTTTTTGAGTAGAAGGGTGTAAATAAAATTTTTTAAAAAAAAAAAAAAAAAAAAAAACCCACCCACCAGAAAAAAATTAATTTTCAAGTAGGAGATTAATCAAGATTTGTAATAGTGAGGGTGATTTTATTTAAATGGTTAGATCGCAGTAAAATCTCTCTTGTGATTCAATTATTTAATTATCAATCTAATTGTTATATTATATTTTAGAATAGAATAATTATGATCCCTGACATAGCCATAGGATAGCATTAATTCTTTTAATTTAATGTAATTTTTGTTTTAAGGTTATTATTTTGAGATTCTTAAATTATAGAAGAGTAGTTAAAGCATTATTTAATTGAAATATTATGTTAGTCTTTGTTTGTTGTGGGGATTTTCCTAATGATTATAATGTAATGGTAATAGGATAAATTTTACAATAGCAGTGTCATTGTGGAGTGTATTTATTTTATATACTTCTCAGTGTTACAATTGTTCCCAAACAATAAATATGATTTATCCACCTTACTTTAAATTTTTAGCAAAAAAAAAAATATTGTATTTATGTACACACAATCTTACATTTTGACTCTAGCTCTGAAGGACAGTTGAAACATAAGATTGGGTGTAAAATATATATAATAAAAAACTTTATGCAGTTGTGAAAGTCATTTTTTCAAGAAACCATCTATATTACCATTTTGAACTTGAGTTTAAATTTATTTATTTATTTATTTTCATTAATTACATTTTTAATACATTATTAACTATAGTAATAAATTAAACAAATATTTTAAGAATTTTTTTTTTTTTTTTTTCACCAATTACTTTTATTTCAACAAAAATTTTATTAACGATAAATAGTGATTACATACTAATAAAGGATAGATAAATGAATAAATTGTACAATAATATGATTGTATAATGTTCTATTTGTTATCTGGCTAGATTTTGTTATGAGGTAAAATTGTTTAACCTTTTTGGGGTTGGTATAGTGATGAGAATTTTATAATTTTTTTAATAAAAAAAAAATTTTTTTTTATAAAAAGAAAAATTTTTTTTTAAATCCCCTCTTCTATAATGGGGGGGGGGGGGGTTGATAATAAGAAAAAAGAAAAGGGGTAAAAACAGGGAAAATTGGGGGGGGGGTTTAAGGGGGAGAAGTCATCTGTATCATCTTATCAAATTTTGTTCACTTAAAAATGTAATATTTCTTTATTTATAAAATAAATATATTAAATGAATCTTAATTTATTTATTTTATAAAATTCTTTTTTTTTTTAATATTCATTTAATAAGTTGTACTTAAATTATGCTAAAACATTGTTTGATTTTTAAATATCTTCTATATTATAATGACTTAGTTCAGTGGTGGCCAATTATTTTACGTGTGTGTGCAAAAATTTCCCAAAAAAATATTTATTGAATGACTGACATTCCATACAGTTATTAATTCAAAATATAAACGACTTAATTATTGCAGTTTTTTAAAAGTTTATAAAACAAAATAATAATAATAATTAAGCAAAATTTCTAAATAAGCTAAATGCAAGTGAATGATATTTATTTAGAAGAGCACACGTTGAATAAAATGTAGTAGTAAAAAATTAATAGTAATTAAAGCAAAATTTTGAAAATGAACATATATAATCAACATAAATAGATATATTTAATAAGATTTATGCTGTTGTACATTGGATGCCAAATATTTTATATCTGTTTCATAATTTGTTATTTTTAATAATGTACACGCTGAACTAGATTCATCTGTCATTCTATTTCTGGAACTGTCTTTAATTAAATTCGTTTCTAAAAACAATGATTCACATGCATATGTAGAGAAGAAAATTGATAATAAAGCGGTCACTAATTTTTTTAAACAATTAAATGTTTCAGGAATGGCATTCCAGGCAGTCAATGGTTTCTCTTCAGCATTCTTTTTACATATATCCAATAATCAATCATGTCCCATTATTTCTAACTCATTTCTCAAGTCAACAATTTCTGTTTTCATATAGAACTGGATTGAAAATTGACTAATTGCATTTCCATATTTTTCAAATTAAGCCACTCAAAAATTTGTAACTTGAGACTGTCCATTGATGTTATGTCTGAGTATAAGATAAATTTTTGGTATTTCTGAAAATTGTCTGAACCGTGTAAATCTTAAAAGAAAATTCCATCAATTATCGATTGAATAACAGCTCAAAAGTCTTGAGTCAATTTTACTTGATCTGGTTTCTCATGAGATCCTAAATCAGTCAATAACTTTTTTAGATTTGGAAAATATTTGTATTTTAACATCAAATGCTTTGATCAAATCAAACATGAGACAATAATTGTCTTATTATAACCCTGCAGTTTCACATTTAATTAATTTAGATGTGAACATGTATTAGTAAAAAAACATTAATTTTGAAAACCATTCAACATCCATTAATTCATTATATTTTTCAATGATTTTTTCATTATGTAAAAACAATCTAATTTCTTTCAAACATTCCATGAATCTTTGAAGAACTTTTCTTCAACATAATCTTCAGATATTGTTGTACATAAGTAAACCATAATATACGGAGTTTATCTCATTCAATGTGTAGATATAAAATTGATTAACTTAGTCACAATATTCATAACATCATCCAGTGGCTTAAAGCTGGCCTTCATGTGTAAAACCTGCTGATGTATAATGCAATGAAAACCCAAAGTTAAATATCCAATACAAATGGTAAAAAAGTGAGAAAATTGTCTTTTCCAGTCATAAGCACCATCTGTAGTTACTGATATAATTTTGGCAACATCTATGCTGCAAAAATCTATTCCTTTTGTTGTTGTCACTAATGGAGTTAAATTGATCAATTCTTCTCTGATATTATTCCCAACACAGTAGCAAATAAAAATAGCCAAACGAGCTGATCCATTTATGTCTGTACTTTCCTCAAAACAGAAAGAAATTTAAAATAGATTTTATATCTCTTTTTTGTTGGTAACTTATGCTGTTAGCCATTTGCAGGATTCTTTCTTTAACTGTATTTCTAACCAATGATAAATCTTTTATGCTCTGAATAATTTTTGCTTTGTTTTCAAAATCTTCAAAAAGAACTTCATCCAAGCTTCTTTCATATATTATCCATCATTAAAAGACTTCCCATGTTTGTTGACAATTACATTTGAAATAAAAAAACTAGTAGTAGTTATATTTGAATGATATTCGATAAATTTCATTATAGATGTTGATTGAATATTTATATTTTTAAATGCTTGAGCAATATATTCTTTTTTGTTCATCCTTACTTTTTTCACAGAGCGATTTATAATTGGTCTCATAGTACTTTTTACCGATAATGTTTGCAATACAACTATTCCAGAATGTAAAACACATACTATCCTGGTCATCAGTCCACCAATTTTGAAATTCTCTACTGCTTAATAATTTTTGTGTTTTACTTTCACTAATCATTTAAAAAGTAAATTTAAATGAGCTTTAATAATTTTATAAATAAAAGATTTATCATTTCACTTTTACAGCAAAACTTCAAGCAAAAAAAAAAAAGTCATTTGATGGCATTGATTATGCATTTCGTTCCTTTATTCGCAATTTTGATTACATTAAAAAAATGAATAGTGTCAACACATTTAGGTGAAAAAAGATTAGGACAGAAAACATTTGATTAATTTTACTTTAGATTTGAAAAACTTACTCAAAGAGTTATAAAATATTTTACTGAATTTACTTTCTAGTTTTATTGGAATCATTTAACAGATTTATAGAATATGATATCACAGTATATCGGTACCACATTATTTGACTTAAAATATCATAATTTGTTGCTTCAGAGTTCAATTGGAAAATGAATTCTAATATTATATTTATTTATTTTACCTTTTACAGTAAATTTTTATTAGTACAGATTTTAGCAACAAAAAAAATATTGAAGAAAATTGATATATAAATAGTTTGCATGCCAATAAAAAATTCAAACATGCCATTTCTGGCATGTGTGCCATAGGTTTGCCATCACTGACTTAATATATTTCCAAAAGTTTTATGAATTCATGAGTAGATTTGAAATGTTTTTGGAATAATGATGTACAACTTATGCATGAGAATCTGAAATCAGTTGATACAATTTAAATAAATACATATGTTATTTTTACAATAAAATTGTTTCTAAAGATGAAGCTATAGTCTATATCTTAGATTAAATTTCTTTTTTTTTTTTTTGTTAGTATTTGTTTGTAGTCAGAATTTTTTTTTTTCATAATTTACAGATCTAATTGAAATCTGAATCAGATTGACTGTTAAAATTTATTAATGTCATTTTTTTTTTTTTTTTATTATTATAAATATTGTTAATGAAACGGGATGGTAAAAAAAATCAGAAATATTATGAGAATTTAGTTTATAAGCTTAATATTATAAGAGAGAACATTAGATATAAAATTATTATGTTGCTGATGACATTATACAGATGTTTATAAACAATTACTTAATGGTATTTACTCAGTACTGAATTTTAAAATTCAGATATACACCTGGGTCTAGTTTTATGCGGTAGATAGGTTCCACAGAAAACCCGCATTAAAAAAAATCACACAAAAATAGACTTAACTTACCTTGAAAAATGGGGGATAGGTGCTGTAATTTTCAGAATTTGCATAAAAGCACAACAACAAGGAAAAATTACTTTAAAATTTGCATTAAAAAAATAAGCAATTAAAGTATGACTAATAAAAAATTTCAAATATTTGAAAAAAATTAATACAAGACAAACTTTTTTTACTTTTTTATTACTACAGTATTTAATTTTACATTTTTCATACATATTTTAATCATTACTGCTATCGTTCGTTGGTAAACTGGTAAGAAATCAGACTCGATGTGATGTATTGTAGCTTCTCCTTAAACAAAGTCACGAATCTCTCAGCAATTATGCCCAGAGAAACCTGTTAGCCACTTTATTTTTATTTGTGATGTGATGTACAACTAGCACCACTTTCATTCTTATGCTGTGTTAATGGTTTTCTGTTTCTATATTAAAAAAATGAGATCACAATCAAAACAAAATATTATACTGTAACAAAAGATCGATGCTTAAATATTGTTCAAAGATTTATTACACCTTTATTCTATTTGTTGACTATTCCCTTCCCTCACATTTGTTAAGCCAAACCTCCCGATCCTTTTTCTTTTCTAATCAAGAATTAACATGTATTGTTCTCGAAGGAACATGCACCGTCATTTTACCACTTATACAATATTTCAGCAAATATCATGGTATATAACTATGAGTGAACTCAAGGGCCACTTATTATAAGAGTGTGTTTGTTAAAAAAAAAACGCACCCAAACCTCCTCTTTCTAATGTTAATTCTTTTTATTTTAAATTTTTACTTGTCCTTAGATCGAGTATACAATTTCTTATTTCTATCTACACATTATAAGAACAACAATCATAGAAACTAAAGGTAAGTTTAATTAATAGAACGTCCCAAAAAATTAAATAATAAAAAAACAATATAATGTGGATTAATTTGAATGAATAAATACATCTACTTAAAGATTACATATCCCTCCCTTTCTATTGCTGAAACTTTGAGATATTTGAAGTGAAGGCTTTTCTTACTTTTTTTAAAATCTATTACGCAAATATCTCTTGAGATTATAACAAAAAAAAAGTCTATTTACCCTGATCGATCAGTGTAGATCCTGTGTGGGTGGAATATTTCACTCTATATTCTTTGTGGTTTGTTCGTGTCTTCTTCCAGTCCTTTCTCCTCGGCTAGCTCTCTATGTCCGGCATTTACAAGGCAGTTCCAGGTGGCAATAGCAAGAGGTTCCCAAAAGGGAAAGTTCTGTTAGCTCTAGCCATTCAACATTTTCTCCTTGCGCTTTTTAGATCTTTACTATTCCACAGTCTGAGCCGAATTGAAACTTATAGATTAGATATTGACTTCGGCAGAAATCTAATTAATTTTTAAACAAAAGGAAAGTCCGTAATTATAGTTTTTTCTTCCAAAGTCTCAGTTCACATCTTTAATATTCTTTTATTTCATATTTTATTTTAAAATTCCAAAGAAACATTCCAATTGATCAGCGTAATAGATAGCATAAAAATACCTTCACTGTCAAAGTCCCAACAATAGAACTAATTGCTTTCTCTTACTTTCTATCTTTAAGAATTTTTTTTTTTAAAGACTAAACAAAAGACAAACTTTTATCAATAAGCAAGATCTCGATCTAATTTATTTTAACTTCTTAAATCCCCATTTTAAAACTAAGTGTTATTTTATTTTTTTTTAAATTATGTATTATAAAATGATCTTTATATTTTAACAAAATATATATGTGCATATTTATTTATTTCTAATAAAATAAGTTTATTACAATGTATATATTTTATTTTTACAAAATATGTGTGTATATATATGTATGATTATGAGCTGGCAGAAAAATACCAGCTCAATACATTATCATTAGAAAGATTTTCAGTTTATAAAATCTTCATTTTTTATTTTAAAAATCTAAAAGATTATTTATTTCTGTTATATATAACAAAATACCTTTTAAAAGTTTAAATTTTTTGAATATTTATTGCGATATTTTTATATGTAAGTATAAATCTATTATTATTATTAACTCATTAGTATAAATAGGTTATTTACATAGAAGCTAAGAATCTAAATACTGCTTCAGGCCATATTCACGTTAGCTGCTAATATAACGTTATATTTTTGAGAAAAAAAAAAGTATTTCAAATGAAAATAAGTTATTAATAATTTAAATTTCTTGATATCTAATAAATATAATGAAATATGAAAGGTATTAAGAAGAAACATGAATTGCATAACTTCAAAATCGCATTAAAATAATCCACATAAAACGAGACCCAGGTGTACTAGATTTTAAAATTTCAATACTATTTGTAGTACAAGAATTTTGTCACTAATTAAAAACCACCCACCTATAGAATAGATTGGGTTTATGCCAGGAAGAAGCTACTGTGAGCAGGGCGAATTTTATCTCTGACCACTAATATTGGAAAAAGATTGTCAAAATAAATTAAAAACTGATACAATCTTTTTTTGATCAAACTCAGCTTATGATTCTCTTTGGAGTCTTTTTTTAAAAGTAAAACAATTCTTAAATGTAGGAAAACTATTCATTTATTTGACAAAATGCTCTTTAATAGAAAATTTCAAGTGACACTAAATGATAATGATAATAGTTACAAAATTGTATCTACTTTGTTTAATATATTTATCAGTGATCTTTTGGAAATAGATGAGTTTGCTTTGATTTCTCAAAAGAATTCTTTCTTGAAATAGAAATATTTCTCAATAAAAATATTTGAAAAAATTGGACATTTTTTCAAAGCTAATCTGATGATGACACAATGCTCATTTGTTTTATCTAAACAATAGGGAACCATTGTATAATCTGAAGGTAAATTTTTGCACTAATAGACTGAAAATATAATTTAACTCAATGCCATTTATGAATAAGTTTGAGCTATAGACTGTTTTTTTTCTTTCATTTATCTAAGATTAAGCTAAAATTATTTTCTAAGAGTAATCTTTTTGGAAAGTTGACTGCCACTATTTAGAGTTGTGATGCAAATATTTTATGGACAGCTTTCTTAGTATTAGCATATTTATCTGGTGAATATTGTGTCCTGGAATTGGAGAAAAAGTTTCCATACTAAACTTCTGTATACTCAATTAAATATTATCATGAGAAATATTATTAGTTCAATAAGTCTATTCCTTTGCAGTGTCTTTCTGTTATTTTACATATTTTTCTGTCAGACATCAGAAAATGCCTCATATTAAATAAGTAAAAAAGCTATTAAGGAAATTAGACTTGCTAATATTTCAAGGTATAAATATGGATCCTAAGACTCAAATCAAGATTGTGTTTTGGACTTATCTGCTTCATAAATCCAAATTTAAAATTCACTGATCAATGTAAATATGAAAACCATTAATGATTATATTTTCTGATTGGAATCTGTACAAGATCCTTTGAACTATTTTGTTCGTATTTTAAGCTATCTAATAAAATCTATGTGCTCAATAAATAATAATGTTTTTTTATCATGAGTCAGAAGGTAATTTTGTCAAAGAAAGTTAGAGAGAAATTACAATTGTTTCCACATACAAAGATGATTGACAATTAGAAACTAAAAACTATTTTTTTTATATTATACACGATGGTTCATAGAAAACTGGCAATAAAAATAAAATGGAACTAATTTACATTTAGCTTCTGAATTCTTTCAAATGGTAGACCAATGTAAAGTGGCTGACAAAGAAAGCCCATGACTTTTAATGTTGATGATTTAGCCATGTTAAACTTATTTTAATAACATTTTTTTCTGGTCTTTTATTCAATTTAGTAGCAAAATTTATTTATAAATATATTTACAGGGGAAAATACAGAATTAAAGTTTTTTTAATTTATCCAGAATAAATTATTTTATTTGTAGTTTCCAATATGATAGATTAAACTAAAGTCTGAAACAAAGCAATATAATATTGCATAATATTGAATTTGCATCCTTTTATAAGCAAAGAATATTCATTGAATGAATATTGATATTAAATTTTTGATAATCATAAAATGACTATAGCTTGATTTTTTTCATTCTGTTGATTTTTGAGGAATAATTTAATTACTTCTATTTATAGTCATAAAACATTTTGTCTACATTTCAAATGAAAATTCATGTCTGATTTGATCAAGAAATTTTACTGTTTAAGCTATGCCTACTAATAGTTGCCAATTGTATGGGTAGTGGAATGAAAATCCTTTCTATCTCAGTTCTGTATTTTATTTTAGTTTCTATATTTAAATTACAATTTTATGATAGATTCCGTTTTCAAGACAAGTAGAGCAATTAAAGACTAGACCATATAGTAACATTTGAACATAGTCTGTGGTAGTATTATTTTGTTGCTTGCTATCTTCCTAACAAATTTATTTTAATGAATAAGAACAATATTTATATATAAATGTGATTTGTTGCAGCATTTATCCTGGTTATATTAAGGGTTAATTCTAGTGTTATTTTTTATTTTTAAAAGATTTTAGATTGATATTTTTGTTTTAAATTGTTATTATTTTTCTGATTAATATAAAAAATTTACAGTCTTCAAATAATTATTAAAATTTTTTGTTTGTAGCTATTAAAAAAACAAATTGGGAAAAACAAAGCTACGATTATATATATATTGTTTTATTTAAGTCTTTTTTAAGAAAAAATAAATTTGTTAAATGTTAGTTTAAACATTTATTTTTGTTTATATAGCATAGAAGAAACGAAAAAAATTCGAAAATCAATTTTAATGTGTGCTGTTTTAAATGGTTGTCGTTTTATCGATCAAAAAATATTTAACATAATTTTCTTTTGAAATGGTGGAATAAAAAGTATATCTCCGTGTATGTGTATAGGGGGGGGGGGGGTTAAATAAACATTTGATTTAGTTAATCAAGCTGGTTGTAGATTTAAAAAGTTTATAAAATGAATTTTGATACTTACTCTCCACATGGAGTCCCACCCATAATAGTTTATTTCTAATACAGATTTTTAAGGTCCATAGATTTTTTATAATGTGAAGGACGAATTGAAAGAAAGTTATTTTCTTTTATTCATTTTCGCTTGAAATAGTTGTTCCAGTTTTCTATTGTAATTGAGGGGAAAAAAATGAACGAGCTGTTTCTTTTTTTGACTTGCTTAGGAAAATGGTTGGTGGTGTAAAATGTCAACTTTGATAGGAAAATTTATTTCAAACTTTTAAAATTTATGATGGTGCATTAGATGGGAGGAAGGTTAAATTTTATTTACTATATATATTTTTCTAATAATCACATCTTTCAAATGCTTTATATCAAATGTTTTAGTTTGATAATGTAAATTTTTTTAGTTTAGCTATTAAATATGTTTAGAAGGCAATTTATATATAATAAGGTTTTGGTTTAGTAATAATGTTATAAAACTTAAACCCTTTATTAATTAATAAGGGAAGAAAAACCTTCAGCAAATTTTGAGATAGTTATCGATGTAAATATCTTGGCAGCTTATTATGGATTCATTGCACTCTTACTAAACCCATAAATTAAAAAAGTAAGATCTTTCATCATCATAATAGCACTACTTGTTAAAAACATACAAACAAGTAAACTCAATGCAATATTTATAATTCTTTAATTATTCCCCTGCGGTACAGTTTCCTGCTTAGCAATCTTCTTCAGATGTAAACAACTATTGTATTACTTATTTCTTTTTAAACATACCTAAGTTCATTACATATAATTGTATACATTTGCTAGTATTTATAAAACATTTTAAATACATTCCATAAAATTTAAATAATGAAAAGCATTTAATATGAACGATCAAATATATAAAGAAAATGTGTATAAACATTACATATATTTGTATAGCTGCATATTATCACCATTTCCTATCATTGTTGATCCTCTTTAGGATGAAGGTCTTTCCAAGTTACATCAAATAAGTAACTTTCATTATTTTATCCATCTAATATGTAGTCTATTTTTAGGTTGTTTTTTTTTTAATATTTCCATGGGATCCAGTTTAAAACTTTAACAATTTATCTATTAATATCTTTTCTAGCAATAATCCAACCCAGCTCCATTTCTGTCTCTTAATTCTTTCAATTATGTCAGTAATATCTGTTAATTCTCTCACCTAAATATTTTGCTTTTGATCCCTTTTTATTACTACCAATATATATATATTTTATTGAGTAATGTGAAATTTTATTATTGATCTCTGTTAAGAGTTTAAGTCTCAGATCTAATGCATCTATAAAAATCCATTTTTTTAATACACCTGGCATATTTTCTTTTCTGATTAAGACATTTGTAATTATAATTATTAACTTTTTCTGAGTTATATGATTACCAATTTTTATTTTTTCTAACAAAATTTATTAAATATTACTTGAGTTTTTTAATATTTCTTTTTAATAATATTTTTTTTTCTTACATCTGAAAACACATAATATTATTCTAAATCTCTGAAGCATTATTTACAAAAGCAATCACATCATCTGCCAAATCTAGATGACTTTAAGTAATCTCAATTTATTTTTACTTCTTATCTTCCAATTTTAATTCAAAAAATATTTTTTATAAAATTTGCTATAAAAAGTTTTGGAGATTTGGAATCAGTCTGTCATATATTTTTGTCAATGTTGATCTTCTTAGTATCATTGTATAATTTAATTACTGCCATTGCATTTTGATAATTATTTTTCAGAATATAACAGTATCCTAGGTCTATATCTTGTTAGCTCAAAGCTTTAATTACTGTGGAGATGCTTGTAGAATCAAATGTCTCTTCCTAATCTACAAATCCAAAGCATAATCGCAACTCATATTCATTAATCCTTTCTATAACTTCTGCCAATATAATCCATTGTGCTAAAAACACTTTTAAATCCAGCTTGTTTTTTATTTGGTTGGTTGATTTGAATCCAAAGTTTATTGTAAATGAATTGTAATTATCTTAATAAAACTGATAGAAGATTGATAGATCTGTTATTTTAATAATATCTTTATCATCATTTTTCTTAAAAATTAGAATTATCAATGCATTATTCCAGTCATCTGGTATATCTTTATAATTTATATATTTGGTTTACATTGTGTTTCCTGAAAATAAAACCAGGTCCTATATTAATTTTTTCTCCAAAAGTCATTTTACAGCTTATTTTCAAGGGATGTCTTATTTTTTTCATGTACAAAAATCTACATTTATATTTATACATTCATTATTTTATGAAAGAATACCCAAAAATAACTGGACTTACTCCCTGGTAGTTATATTTGTTGTAGTACATGTTTCTGTTTCTAGATCCCTCTTGTGAGAACCCTTCTGCATCTATCTGCCAAATGACACCATCATATGAAATCATGGTCACAGCAACATTTTTTTTGTAAAGTGCATTTTGCATATTTATCCATTTTTGTAGAAAAGTTGGAACAACATGAAATTCAGTTTTTTTTTTTTAGCAAAAACAGCAGGGAAAACAATTGTACTGCTTGAAACAGCTTACAAGCAAGTTGCTCTGGAAAAACACAAGTTTACTAGTGCTTTAATGGAAGTGTTAAATTCACCATATCCCAAAAAGCTGGCAAGTGAAGTCAAATATCAAAGACAATATTGATTTTTTTGGATGCAAATAGCATTGTTTCATTATATTTCATTTGTAATGATCAGGCATTTAAATGTACAAATTCTGAAACTTTTGTGTGATGTGGTAAAACATAAATGCCCCATTTTGTGTGGCAAAGTAAGGAGTGCAAGTTTTTTATGACAGTGTGCTAGCATATAAAGTTTGAATGTGAATCAATTTGTTATCGAATTCAGCATGATGTAGCTTATCCTTCTGCCACATTCATTCAGTCTCACTGTATGCAATTTTTTTTTAATCTCTCAATAAAAAAAAAATCTTTTTTTTTTTTTTTTTGCGGATTTAGAAAAAAATCAGAGTCATTGAAAAGCATCTCTTTACAAATGTTTTCAGACTACTTCAAAAAGTGAAAAATATGTCACAGCAGGGCGTTGCATTAAACACTTTGCAACACCAAGAAATAAATATACAATTTTTTATTACAAAATTTGTTATTTTTGCCTTCCGCCCTTCATATAATTCAGAATGCCCATGTGTTTCAATGGACAAATGAAATCCATATATTTGGCTGACAGTCTTAAATAGGGCTTATATTATGAGCTACCTGAAAAATATTATTAGAATTTATTTTCAGGTTAGGTCTTATTTTCGGGGAAACATACTAGTTAGCCAACAATTTTTTTTTCTATTTCTTTAACTGCTTTTTTCAAATTATCAATAATATTTCCATCATTTCTTGAAGTTTTCCCTTTTTTTTAATGGATTTAATTACATGACTAGCTTTTTCATACCAAATTCTTGTCAGTTCAGAAGATATAGTAATCTCTAATAATTACTTTGTTTTCTTACTCTTTGTAGAACATCTTTATAATTTAAATATTTGGTGTATAGTTGGCCAATAGTTTTTTTCCTCCATTTTTTCTGCTGCTATTTTCATCATTTCTTGGAGTTTTTCCTTTCTTCATGGATTTAATTACATCTCACTTCTTACCAAATGTTTGATAGTTCAGAAGATGTAGGTTTCTTATTCTTTGTAAAAACTCTGCACATTTCATGAAGTCATACCTTTTTTCAGTAATAGTTCTATTTTTCTCTTCAAATATCAAGATGCTTTATAATTGGGAAAATGATTCTTTTCTATACTTTCCTTACCAGTTCACAGTTATATCATTATTAACTTTTCATTATACTATTTTACATGATTCCATATATTCAATTGTTATTAATGGATTATCCTTAAATATTTTAATATTCTTTCTTTACTTCTTCAAAATGGGTCATTTTTTTAAATATTTTCATATTTCTTTATATATTGTATACCAGTGTTAATGGAAGCAATGGGAATAATACCATTTTGTACCCAAATTAGGGTACCAATCTATTGCATAAGAAAATTAAATGAAATACAAGAAAACTATTTGATAAGCCTTATGAATTGAGATGACACAATTAATGTTGTAGGATGTTCAAGAGATAGAGATTCTTTAAAATCAAAATTTATAAAGTAAAAAAAAATATTGAAGCAAAATAAATAAAAGACTTTGTTTATATGTTCTGGTTCCAAATTCCTAATTTATACCAATACAATTTAAATGAAATAAAATAATAAAGAAGGCTGGCTCTTATGGATTTCCTAAAAATTATAAGATAAGAACTTAAAACGATGTCAGTCAAATAAAATGAATGTGTAGTGAATATATATATAAGTTAAAATTAGAAATGCCATATCAATCAGTGATTTACTTTAATTGAATATGTGAATACTCATGAATATGTTAAATTAGTCTTGCCTGATTGTTAAACATCAGTAAAAAAAATAAATAAATAATAATAATGACAATGACAACAATAACAATAATAATTTATTTATTTATCGTACAAAACTACAGCATAAAGCCAATTACAGAATTGCACCATAACAAATATACAATAATATACATAAATGAGTATAAATGACAAATTATTAATATGATTATATGCTATATTTCTATAAAAGATAAGTAATATTTAAAAATCTAAAGTAAAAATACTTTCAATAGTAAAATCATAATTATAGATAATAATTCATTCATTCACTAATTTAAGTGCCAAACACCAGCACATAGCCAATTATCATTAACACAATAATAACAAATAAATAAAAGGGATAAATATAATGTACATATCAAAATAATAAAAAAATAAAAACCAATTTAACAAATTTATATATATATATACATAAACAAAATCAAATTAAACCAATCAAACCTCGTTATTTAAAATATTAAAGAATAAGTTTGCAGTGTGAGTGAGTAATCATTCAGCAGAAGCTTCAGCATCAAGTTCTTGGTTGCCCTGATACCATGTGGTTTGCTGCTATTTATATACGAACAGGTAAATTCAGGAACTCGGATAGGCTTTATAAAATAATCGGGGGGGGGGGCTATGTAACAGTCATATTTGTACATTCATGCAACAAAATCCAGAGTCCAGGCAAAGTACACCAAAGCTGACCAGGAGTGAGGTGGTGAGATCTCTATTCCAACTAAACTTCAACTCATTTGCTAGTACTTCATGATTTAACACCTTATGAGTGACATTTCTGAAGTTACACTCATCTTAATTTAACCTGCAAGCTGGCATAGGACAGGGAGAAACATGAGACTCAAGGGATGGGATAGACCACTTAGCACACTATTTGTTTTAACTAGAACAATATATTTACTCAGCATATAAAATCATTAAGAAATTTGGGATAGAATAATGTGTATTGACTAAGATAATGTGGATTGGTTTGAAATAGACCCATGAGCAAGAAAGATATGAAACAATTTATATTTTTAAAATGTTTATTAAAACAATAATATAAAATAAAGTAACACAATAGCAAGGATTATATAGCATTAAATATGTGTATTTAATACATGTAGGCATTTTAATAGTGAATGAGACTGTTATCAGTACAGCTGTCTCATATTAACATATTAAAATAAATTTTTATGTGGTTCATACTCATCCTATTGTTCTTGATTTACTAAAGTTATAAATTGATAGCCTAGCAGAGATGATGAATACATACAGCTCTAAGGTGGCTGTTATATATATATTAATAGTGTGAGCAAATAAATAAACTCAAGATCATGCAGATTCAACCTGATAGGTGTTTATTCACCTTTTTTTTTTTTTTAAATATAAATTATTAAAATAAATGAAATCCAAAATTTCAATTTAATAAAATAATAATGTTAATTTATTTACAATGTATAGTAATAAATAAATAAAATTAAGAATATATTATTGAAATAAAATTTAATGTTCTGTATTATGTTGTATGTTTAAATCAATAAGTATTGTTGGACAAGTACTTATTCCAAAAATCAAAAGAAAATATTATTTATAAATTAATTTTGTTAAACAAATATAAAATTATAAAATAGATCTAAATTGTTATGATCTATATACCATAAATATATTTGGTAGATCTAAACAAATTATTAGATAAAAATCTGTTTAATTATTATTGTAATAACTTTTAGAAAACTAGTGCAATAATCCTTAGATTGTTGTACATATCCAAATATTTGTTCTCCTATAAACATATATTAGATTAACCTTTTAAATACATATATAATAATAAATTTAAAATGAAACTTAACCTGTACAATGATAAATGTTTCTCACCCATAGACCCTAACTTTAGACCTTTCATGAATTTGAAATATAATCTCTTAAAATAGTCAATGGTTATAAAGCTGCAGTCACACTCAAAATAAATAATAATGTTTGAAGTTTATTCCATTGAACTGTTAAATATTAATTTTCAGCAGAGCATTAGTTTTTTTAAGTAATTATTGCTGAATTATATATTATCCTGTATATTCTTGTAGTTTAAACTTTATTACATAGTTATATGTGAGGTATCATTATAAATATATATTAATTCCCATGGATGATTTATCCAACATTTCTATCATTATAATTTTCATTCAAAAGTAATTGTTATTCTATCCATTTTAGTTATTAAATAATCTGTAGGCACTGTATGGTATAAATATGATATAGATTTAAAGTAAATACTTTATTAACATTTTATAATTTAAAAACGATGTCATTAGATGGCACTGAAAACATAATAATACAATGTAGAAGATCAAAACTTTTAAACATCTTCTTAAAAAAATAATTGTTTGATTTTAGTAAATTGCTATTATATTTTAAATCCTTGACAAAATTATTAATTTTATTCATCAGCATTTGCATTATAATATAGACCTTAACTTTAAACAAGTATTTTAGAAATTTTTAGTAAAAACTTTTCTAAACACTATAGCAATTGTATTTCACTTGTTATTTCAAAAGCCTCTAAATTTATCTTCTGTTTGTCCATGAATAGACATAAAAACTTTCTGTTCAGACAATCATGTCACCTTTATATGATACACTTTTAAAATATATATACATCATTCTCTTTTTTAAAAACAAAACATCTAAAGCTTAACACTTCATATTACTTGAACTGTATGAGATATTTCCTATAGAGAAAAACAAATAATAGGTCCCCAGCTTGATAGTATAGGCTTATTTATACTCCTTTCCCATTGACAATTTTATTAGATAAGAAGTCCCAAAATTGTTATGAATACACGCATGTTTCTCTCTTTTGTCTAATAAAGTAAAAATCAAGGTTACTGCAAACACTAGCCAGCATCCTTAACGTGTTCTTTTAGAATTTTAATTTTTAAAAACAAAAATAATAATATATTCATTTATCTTGAAAGAAATTATTACAAACAATACATTTTAGAATATCAAATACCACCCTTACAATATCTGTAATTTTAAAATCAATATATATATATCCAAATACATGAAAATGTAACCTGTTATTTATACTCTTATTAAATATAAAACAAGCAATGGTATTTTAAGAAAAAAAAAGGTTTTTTTTTTTAATTGAAATATTTTAATTTTTTTTGACAGATGATTTTTAAAATGAGACACTAAGTTTGCTGCTTATTGTTTTGTTTTTAAAATAGAATAAAATAAACTACAACTTACTATTAAAAGATGCAATAAAATAAAAGAAGTCAAAATTGTTATTTTGACTTTTAAAAAATGTGTTTTAAAATCTAAGCAACTATATGGTAAGATTTTAAACTTATCAGTGATTTTGCAGATTGCCTATGATTTTTTTAAAATAAAAAATCAAATCTCAAAATTTTACTTTGTAAATTATGGATAGAAAAGGTGTCATCTAGCAATTTTAATAATTAATAATCCTGTAAACAATAAATGAATGGCTTAAAAATAACATTTTTAATAAACATATTAAGCAATGAATCTAGATGGTACAATATATTATCTTGAAAATTTAGTGCTCAATTGCTACTTTTTTGTGAAGGTGTTGTCAAATAGTTTTTGATAGAATATCAGTTATCTTCTTATTGATCTTTATCATGTCTGAATCATCTTTGAAGTCTAATAATTTTAAGACTATTTATATGTTATAGATTATACTCTTGTGAGTCATTTATAGATATCAATTGTTAATATCTTTTATATCAGTAATTTTACTTGAAACTAACATATTTTCTATTGGTCAAATTACAATTCAACTTTGTTGTACTTTGTAAATTTCAGATGTTTTCATGTTCATTTCTACTTTATAATTTTCTCAAAAAAAAAAAATGAATTCATAATGTATAGATTTTATTTTTTTATAAATTCACAAATTAAAACATTTTTCATTTTTATCTCCATATCCATATTTACTCACAAGACCTTCATCTTTCAATTGATTTTTAATTCTGTAATTAAAATCTTCCATGGCAATATATAAAATTGTTTATTCTGATCAAAATCATTTTGTAGATCTGTATAATAGTCATCTACTTCATCACAATGAGAACTTGTTGGAGCATAAGTTTAAATAATCTACATTTAATCCTTTCAAGTAGCTGTTAAGCAAAAGGATTCTATCAAGGTAAATTTTTAATGTTTTCTTCATATGTTTTTGACTTTGCAGTTGCTATCATTATATAAATATTCATAAGTAAACAAACATGAATAGGGTACTCAGAATTATATAACAATTTGTATGATTAGCTCATAGTCTTTTATTTCTGAGTTTGACTGAGAAATAGTGTAAACTTATATTTTTAGATACCTTATTGTTTTAAACTGAGTCATCAGTTCTGTTTTCTTGAAGGCAGGATTAATGTATGAATGGACATGTAAATTTTATATTTACAATTATAACAAATAGTAATAAATTATGTCTTATAATATATATGCTAAAAGATTATCAGCAAAAAAAAAAGTGGTAATTGAAAGCAAATGGTACTGAAAATATCCTGTTTATGACAATCCATTGATGATAATCTTTTATTTAACTACCTACAAACTGCAGATAAATTACAAGTGAAAGGAGGTTAAATGAAGACATTATCAGACTTGTGAAGTTAGAAGAAAATGTGAAGATAATGGATTTGAATAATGATTGTATATTTTTCTATAAAGACATAAATATTAGAATTAAACATGGAGTGAGATTCAATACAGGTAAAAAAAATTGATTTAACTACTTTGTGAAGATGACAGTATATAAGATAGAATAGTAAGATTGTGTTTTTAATTTAAAATATCAAATGCAAATAATTCAAGTTTATATCACAATTTGTTTTCAAATATATACTTAGCGATTGACATAGGTGTCCAATTTATCAATATCTGACATCTATTAAAAATGTAAAACTTTTAAACAATTATTTGTTAAATTGTAAACTGTCTTATAACTTCAGGCTTATCTATATATAAATTCTTTTAAATCTTTTTTCTATAACATTTATATTTTCTTGTGCCTATACAATGACTCTATTTCTAAAGTCTATTCTTGGGGGTAAGCATCACTTATTTTCAAATTTATCTAAACTGCTCATAATAACAGATTTTAAAGTAATATTCTTCAGGTTTTGAATAAAATATATAATAAAATTTTTACTATTTTTGTTTAACTAATTTTGTGGAAAAAAAAAATTTTTGTCTGAAAAAGTAAATAATACAATTTTCATATAAATGTATTTTGCAAATTGAACCATCAATTACATTATAAAATTATCTGCTAAATTCCTTTTTAAAAGTTTGTTGCTGAAAAAAAAATCATTTTTAGAAGGTCACAGTAATAAATTTTTAAATGATGTTTTTATAACTTATTAGAATCAATCTCCGTCAGTTGAGCTAAATTAGTAATATTTTTCATTTATTCAACAGTTTTAGAATAATTGTGCAAACCATCTGTTTCGCTGCTATTAAAATCATTTTATTTGCTAGTTGCGATGAAAGAAATATTTATTATAGCAATGTTTTTCAGGCTTAGAAATCTATTATATAAACTAGCTCAATTATAATGAAAGCAGATAGATTTGTTTTTGTTGACATTTGTCTTTGGATTTACATACTGATTTGCATAAAAATGTTTCTAATATATAGTGAAATTTAGCAAAATTGTAAATGTTTAATAAAACAGCTGTTCTTATTATAAATAATTATAATTTTAGTATGCAAGTATAATAGCAGAATTTCTGTAAAAGATTTAAAATGTGATAAAACACATTTCCTCTATTGATGAATTTTTGAATTCTGGTGGAAATTCTATCTATATGATTTAACAGTTTTTGCTCACAGCTCATTGATAAAATCTACAGTCTCTGGAGCATTTTAATTTTTTGGTGGTTATTATAATATTTTGTGAAATATGGATTCAGAATCCCACTTACTATAAAAAAAATAAAAAATTATCTGACTGCATCAGTATTAATCACCAATAATCTAATAGGGAAAAAACACTAATTAACAATTGTGCCTAAAAGTCAATAAGGTAGAATAGAATTTGACAAAAGTAATTACTTTACTTATCTTAATGTCTAATATATGCATACTGGAAAATTTTACCATGAACAATGTTGGTCATCTTTGCATAAAAGATCTAAAATTAATATTAATCCGCAAGGTATCATTTCAGTTAATGGTAGAATCATGCTTGCAAAGAGACTTTTTAAATCAGAATTCAAACATAGCAACATCGTTCATTTCATTATCAATTACTCTATGATTTGAAAACAAATTAATCACAATATATATATTTATTGTAGCCTTTCCTTAAAGAAAAATTACTGAACAAAAGAATCTGGTTAACTGAGATAACAATATTAAACTTCAATTGGATTACATAAACAACAATTATTAGAAATAATACTGTTCTGACTAGTTCAAGATACATTGCTAAGATACAATATCTAATAAAATATTTTTCAATAATTAAATTTAAGAAAAACTTGTTATAATAAAATATCATAGCACTTAGGTTCATAATAAATAATTAGAGTTCCAATTATAATATTCAATCTATTCATTCACTAATAATTCTAACTTATAACTAGCTCAATATTATAAACAAATAAAGTTCTATCAAAATAACAAAAAAACAACTATAAAAACTCTTAACATGAGATGTTCAATAAGGTACACTAGCTTAAACATTGAGAATACATCCCAAAAGATGTATTCCCAGTGGCATAAGAATATTACCCTACTAAATTCATATAATAAACTGCCATGTAATATTCTCATGTCTTTCAAACACACATTTAATAAGCCTAAAATATGATTTTATAAATTTATTACAGAAATAACAATAAACTAATTAATATTCTTTTAATAAAATATTAACTAATAACTTTACTCATCATCTCTCAATAAGAAATTTACACTTCTCCAAAATAATAATAATAATGATGATGATGATGATAATAATAATAATAACAATAATAATAATAATAAGAGTAGTAGTAGTAGTAGTAGTGGTAGTAGTAATAATTCAATTCAATATATTTATTATGTGTATTTCAACATTTACACTTTAACAGAAATACACAATAAACAAACAAAAATAAAAAACAAAAAATTAAAAAATTATTCAAATACAGATTACATACATAAGACTATATATATGTTCATAATTATAAGTTCAGTTGTATTCTAACATTCATAATAAACTGATCACAAAAAATATCAGTATTATTAAAAGTTAGATTATATACTATTTGCAATCTATTAATAACTGACTTGCTGAAAAAAATATTTTTACATTTATTAACCTTGAAAGTACGCATTTCTTTTAACAGATGACTAGGTACTTTCAATTCTATATTCGATATATAACTACTGACATCAGTTTTGCCATCAATTAACTTTTTCAACAATATCATATCTTCCAATATTCTCATTTCTTTCAATACTGTTTTAACATTTTGACGTTCTTCCATTATTAATTTATTGAATCTTTTTTCAACATTATATATTCTAAACTGAATATTAATCAAATTGAAATGCCATATACAGGAACCATATTCTAAAAGTGTAGCAACAGGAAAAAAAAATAGTAATATTAATAATCATCATCATCATCATCTCAGGTTCATTTCTAACAAACTATAACAACTATGAATTAAATAATTAATACCTTGTAGTTAAATATGATGAGGGATTTTACATGATATTCAACTATTCTTATAAAATAAACACAACAATAACCAACTAAATAACTTAATGCCTCTCAACACAAAAATCTAATCAACAATTAAATTTTAGCAATAAAAACAAAATAATAAAAATATAATAAGATTTTAAATAAACAATGTACAATCCTTCTTTGTTTAATGTGGCATTCTTAAAATAAAAATATAATGTATTTTAATATTGTGGCAATTTCAAATATATCTCTCATTGGTGTTGTATCAGTTTAAAATAATTACTAATGATCATATCTTCTATGATAATAATAATAATAATAATAATAAAAATAATAATAATAATAATAATAATAGCGCATGCGCGTGTATGCCTAAGTCATCAAGAACGAAAGTCTTATTAATAATCTTTTTTTCCCCATATTCTAATCGTTTTCACACTAAACTGTGATATATATCTGTGATAGATAAAAACAGCGATGGCTGATTACTGAACAGTTGTTTTCTAGCAAAAAGTAAGTAATACGGTCGTTCATAACAAAAAATAATTCTAACGTCATAAACAAACATGGCGTCGCGTCAAGAAGCAAACGACGTAAATTGCACTCAAACAAACGGCGATAAAATGAAAACTGCGACTATCGCAAAAACATACGCAAACATAACAAAAATAAACCAGCAGCTTCACAGCATCGAAAAAAGTCCAGCATTAACACAGACAGCAAGATTTAGGAAGGTAAATCAAGACGACATAAATAACTTAAACCTCGTGGAAAACAATAATGAAGAGCCCTCCCCAACGATATGGAATCAAGATGAACTGCAAGAAATAAATGTTAATTTCAACAGCACCATCCCAAAAAAAAAAAAAAAAAATTATTCGCAACTTTCCAAAAATTTTTTTTCACCGAGATCATTAGTGTTAGCTGTCACTGATAGGAATTTAACACTCTATAAATTCCCCAGAGAGCTTCTTTACGAGGAGCTGACAGCAACAGCATTGTGGGATACAGTCTCTAGTATTGGAGAGCATCCAAACTCGCGATACGTTGCAATTCAGTTTTTCGATGAACATCAGCGTGCAAGATTTCAAACTAAAGTAAAAACTTTAGGAAGCTACGCGCTAATAATAGTCGATCAAAGCTTGCAAAACTATTGTAACGGAATAATTAAAAACACTTACTTCGGATATACCATTCAGGATTTTCAAAAATTAATACAGTCATTTGGCAAAGCTATTTATATAAAACAAATCTACTTATCCGACACCCCCATACCGGTTTTCAGCAACAACTTTCAGTTCAAAATAAAGCTGAATGACAATGTAAACCCGGAGGATATTCCAACACAAATAATTGACCAGAATGCAATACTGACTATTCACATAAAAGGATTAAGGCCGAGATGTTTTGCGTGCGGTGAAACCGGACACTTAGCAATCGATTGCAACACCAAAATCAACCAGAAAAACCAACTGAGCTCTGAAGATCAACCAACAGAAGCTCACCAACTGGAATCAAACAGTACAAAACAGATAACGAAAACAACTAATAAACAAGAAAAAATTAATAAAAAAACCACAGATCAACAGCAATTGAATAATAAAAAAACTGCACACACATTGCCAGCACCTGAAATTCTGGATTTATCAACAAAATCAACCAATAGAATTCAAACCCCTACTGATAAAAAAACAGAAAGTCAACAACCTCAAGACGCTCCAATGGAAAAAATAGCGCACAATCTAAGTCAGCCTACCAAAAATACTGACGAAAAAGAGATAATAAAAGAACAAATAAACTCACACAGTAATAGTGATCAAGAAAAAATATATATAACACACCAAACACCCAATATTAAAAATAATACAACAATGGAAATTATGGAAGCTATCACCCCAAATATGCCTCAAATCACCAAAGCTGACACAGAACAAAGAAGAAGACCAGGCTGCCCACCAAAGAAAAATAGAGGGCCCAAAAAAATAAAAACAGAATCCAACCTTAGCCTTTCTGATCACAACAATACAACTACAGTGGAAACAGATGAAGATCTGGAAATGGAATATGAGAATGAATGGGAAGAAACACCAGATCAACCCTAATATTTAAATCTCAACCAAAAAACATATAATGAAAATAAAAATTGCGGCAATCAATGTCAGGGGTTTGAACTCAACCTCAAAAATTAATAAGTTAAAACATTGGATCAAGGATATACAACCACACTTGCTTGGTATACTTGAGACAAAAATTTATGCTGGATCACAAACTGACCCAGCCAAACATTTAAATACAGAAGGTTTCTGTGCATGCTCCAGAGACTCTTCCTCTCCCTCAGCTGGAACTGGACTCATAATTGCTAGAAATTGCCCATTCACAACATTCAAAATAATTCACATTGACATGAACTTATTAATTGCAACCTTCAACCAAAAAAGCATAACAATAAATCTGGTTTTTGTATATATGCCTTTACAGGATAAAAAAATAGATACCATAATTGCAAACATTAATTCAAGGTTAGCTACAACTTCAAACCCAACCATCTTAATTGGAGATTTTAATTTAAAATATCAGGAATTTACCCAACGTTGGCTTCACAGAATAAACATACCACTAATGAGTGGCCAAGGTTTTTTGCCAGATAATGCCATCTCTTTCCACAATAATCGCTTCTCTTCACTTATTGATCTGTGCTTTTATTCTCCAATGCTTCACCACCTTATTGAAATAAAACTAACTCCCTCAACTTTTTCCGATCACTCAGCTCAAATAGTCACAATTGACTGTGCCCAAATTCAAATATCCCCCTTTCCACTTACAAGAACAATAAGAGTTTTACTCCCAGAAACAACCCCTGAATTTCTGTTCTCTGAGACCTACATAATGCTAAACAAAATCAAAGATATGACTTTGAGCCCGGTCCAGAAATATCTAGCATTTATGGGAATGTTGTCCTTTAACATTAACCATATAACAAAAAAACAACCTCCACCATCAAGACTTTTGTCTCTGGCAGATCAGTTACACCAGAGAATAATCATGATTAACCCATCACACTGCACCCAGCAGTATATATTCAAGCTTACACATGCATACAATAAAGCATGTGAAGAACTCAAAAGCTATGAGAAGATAAAGAAAAACAAGGTATGCCTAACCAGGCCACACACTTGGACAAGAGATTATATAAGATGGGCGCTGGGGAACCAACCAGATGTAAAAGTGCCAATGGCACTATATACAAATAGTGGAACATATGCAGGACACAATATGATTATGCCAATTTTTGAATATTTTAAAGAAAAATTACAAGAAAGACAACCATATAAAATACCACATAATCTGTTTGGCCCACCAGAGACAAAAACCCCATTCACAAAAGATCTCTTCACAACAAAACTAAATACTATTCGAAACGCTTGCCATCCAGGTAGTCCTGGAGTTCCATTGTTTGTATTAAAGCATCTAAGTAAATTCACAACAGAATATTTGTGTCAGTTAGCAAACCATCTAGCACAACAAATTCAACCCATGGAGGGTGTCTATCCAATAGCCATAGTACCCTATAATAAAAAGAAAGCAATTATTCCACCTATTACAGACCTCAGACCAATATCTATGGGACCTTTGCCAATCAAAATTCTGGAGAAAATTATTAAAGATGAAATTGAACCGTATATAATGCCACTTATCTCCGAAGCACAATATGCAAAGAAAAACTCTTCAACAACAGAAGCAGCTTTATTCTTCAAAGCAATTCTAGCAACAGTAAAACAGTGGAAAAAATATGGACCCGTTGTTGTGCAGCTTGACATAGAAGCTGCATTTGACTCAGTCAATATATACACACTTCTAAAAATGCTAAAAGACACAGAAATTCCTAGAACACATCTATATATAATTGCTAACCTGCTTCTGAACAGAGAGATCCATATAACTTTAAATGGAAGAAACTCACCATCTTTCACACCCACCAAATCTATATCCCAAGGATCCCCTCTTAGTTCACTATTGTTTATATTTTACATCAATCCCCTTATTAAAAGCATACAAAATGCATTTACTGGGATCGAGATACCAGACACAACACAGCGCACTACTTGCATCGCCTATATGGATGATGTTACCATATTCCTAACATCAAAAAAACAAATACCGCAACTCCAAAAGATATTACAAGAATATTCACAAAAATATGAATTATCATTTAATCCAGCAAAAACCACAGCCTGGTCTCTATACACTGGTAAACCCTGTACATCAATTTACAAATCAAAACCAAACTCTTTCCTTGGGTTCCCATTTCATATGGGAATTACAGGAATGAGATGTCATATCCAAAATAAACTTAAAGAAGAAGCCACAAAAATTATAAACTCCTTGTCCAAGGCATATCTTTCACTATATTCCAAAGTACAGTTAATTAACCAGCTTATCACAACCAAAATAACTTACTATGTACCGGTTATTTCATTCTCAAAGGGGTTCATTTCAAAAATTAAAACCATATATAATAAACTACTTTGGGCCAGAAAAACAGTAGCAATTTCCACAAAAAAACTTAGCCAACCTCTAATAAAAAATGGACTTGGCTTGCACAACATCAATGTTTTTCATATACAGAAGTTAAGGAACTCAATAATCACAATACTTGCCAAATACCCCAAAATTAACCACTTGCTAGAAGTTACTCCAACAGATAGACCACCTCCAAAAGGTTCCTTTTTCACCAACATTATATACCAATGCAAAACCACAGACAAGATTCCAGAACAGTATTTGCATAAGTATTCATACTGGGATATTTATGGTTTAATAAACAGAGAAGCAGATACTAATGTTATACAACCTATGCTAGGAATTAACAACAAGAGACTACTCAAGGAATATAAAAAATGGGCTCTAGAGCCCAAATACTTTGATTTTATCATGAAAATCAATCTCATTGCCTTGCCAACAACCCACTTTCTTTATCATAAAAGAATGTATATATCTATTGACCCCTTCTGTGGACTCTGCCATCGAGCAGAAGAGACACTGGACCACTTTATTTATCAATGTGTAGCACTTAACCAAACACGACAGATGATATGTAACACCTACAGAAAACCGGGTACAATCATTAATCACATAATAGCTGCTTTTCAGGGAAGATCAATACCTAGCATTAGGGCAGCCACATTTGTTCTATATGCGTATTGGTGCACCCGATGTACTTTCTTAATTGGCAATAACACCAGACGACACCCAGCTACATTTAGCAACAAACTGCTACACATTCAAAATAGAGATAAAATAATAACCAACCCCCACTTATATGCAGCAACATGGTCATTGTTAAAACAACCATCAATGCTGTGAATGCTGCAAAGAAAAACTATCATACAACTAACATTCAAAGTGATATGCGGACAAAACTGAATAAGCTCCTCAAACTTTAGAACTCTGATTATTTTTGCTTGTTTAATTTTTATATTGTTATAGTCCATTAACCACAAAGTGTAACCACTAAATTCATTTATATGTGTTTACCCTAATATTATTCATTGTATGTTAAATTTCAAATTTTCTAGATGTAAACTTATGTAAACCATTGAGATCAATAAAGCCTTTATTGAAACGTAATAATAATAATAATAATAATAATAATAATAATAATAATAATAATAATAATAATAATAATAATAATAATAATAATAATAATAATCAATTTATTTAATAATAGATATAATAATAATAATAATAATAATAATAATAATAATAATAATAATAATAATAATAATAATAATAATAATAATAATAATAATAATAATAATAATAATAATAATAATAATAATTCAATTCAATTCAATTCAATTCAATTTATTCTATGAAATAAAACAAAGTACATCACAAATATTTAAAAACTCCAAACAAGAAAAATCTTGTGTGTGGAATTTACATGTAAAAATAAATTAAATAAAAATACAATCAAAAACTCAAAAGAACAGTTTAGGAAATAAATAAAATTAATTAAATAAATAAAATAAATGCCAAAATTAATACATACTACACAACCATTGACACAAATATTTTTTGAATGATATATAAGAAATATTATTCAGATCAATTGAACATTCATATACAAATTTATTAAACAACTTTGACCCAGAATAAACATATTGTCTTCTACTAGATTCCTTAAAAAATTTTGGTAAAGGTAATTGAAATTTATTAGAAAGACGAGTATTTAGAACATAAACTCTAGAATTCAGAAAAGGTTTAGCACAAAAAATATCAAAAATAACTCTATATTGATATAAGTGATTTACATCAAATAAACCAAATGCAATATAAATATCTCAAACAGAAGAGGAGCGAGATCTACCAAAAATAATGCGCAAAGTATAATTTTGCAAAACAGCAAAAGAAGATAAAATATGTGGAGAAGCATTACCCCAAATAATGATATTGTAAGATAAAATACTCTGATAACAGGCAATGTAAATAAAAATGAGAGCAGACCTAGGAAGAAATTTAACTAAATAATAAAACATATAGTTTAAATTACGTAACCGTTGACAAAGATAGGTAATGTGATTTGTCCAGGACAATAATAATAATAATAATAATAATAATAATAATAATAATAATAATAATAATAATAATAATAATAATAATAATAATAATAATAATAATAATAATAATAATAATAATAATAATAATAATAATAATAATAATAATAATAATAATAATAATAATAATAATAATAATAATAATAATAATAATAATAATAATAATAATAATAATAATAATAATAATAATAATAATAATAATAATAATAATAATAATAATAATAATAATAATAATAATAATAATAATAATAATAATAATAATAATAATAATAATAATAATAATAATAATAATAATAATAATAATAATAATAATAATAATAATAATAATAATAATAATAATAATAATAATAATAATAATAATAATAATAATAATAATAATAATAATAATAATAATAATAATAATAATAATAATAATAATAATAATAATAATAATAATAATAATAATAATAATAATAATAATAATAATAATAATAATAATAATAATAATAATAATAATAATAATAATAATAATAATAATAATAATAATAATAATAATAATAATAATAATAATAATAATAATAATAATAATAATAATAATAATAATAATAATAATAATAATAATAATAATAATAATAATAATAATAATAATAATAATAATAATAATAATAATAATTGGATACTTAATCAAATATAATAGAAATAATATCTAAGTAATCTTAAAGATCATATGCCAAATAAGTAATATTTTAAATTATTAATTTCTGTGGATCATGCATGTAGAATGAAAAATCAAATAAACAACACACAGATAAATCTCAACATGACTAAATATAGATTTCAAAAACAGTTCACAAATTTATTTACAAATTAAGAGTAGATTTATAACATAATATATTAAAAAATATTTACAAAAATAAATAAGAATTAACATTATTTAACATAAAAAAAATATTTACAATAAATCTGACCCATAAATACAAGAAATAAAATAAGAATAGCCTTCACTCTGGTTATTTCAAAATAAAGTAAAATGAAACTTACAACAATAATGATAATATATAACATTCATTCAGTAAAATAGTATTCTATTATTTGTATTGGGCATAGTTAGAATAAATTTCCTAATTTTTTATTATAAAAAAACTTAATACTTTACTTATTCTACTATAAAATGTATTTCTTATGATGTAAACACATCAATTCAAGTTTATATTTTAAAATATATTTCTTAAAGTCCAAATAAAATATTAAAAGAAAAATTCTTTGCAGTTTGGCAAAATATCATTCTGATATTTGGATATCAGAAAATTTTAAATAAAATATAAATATCTCCCTCTATAAAATTAATTAACTATTACTCAAAAAATATTCAAGAGGAAATTTTATAAATTTTTGTAACTTAACTAGGTTTAAATTATTTAAATAAAATTTAAGAAACTATCCATAAGTTATATTGCTTGACATTTGTATTATTTTTATTTTTATACTCTTTCATACATCACATCATCCCAAGATCATTTTCACTATTCTCACTTTCATTCCATTTAAATATGCATCTGATTGAGCTAAGTAATCTCTAATATTTTGTATGGCCATCAATTCTTCTCTTGTATTACATACTATGGCAATTATTAGATATCTCAACAGCAATTACTTTTTTTTATCTTATAGCATGATACCTGGTAGTACTAGAATACTCATTTGTGACAGCAGTAGATAAGGATTATAGGGACATTAATCAAGATCTTTTATAATATTTGTTTTCTTTTACCAGATCTGACATCAATGGATTTCTGTGGAATTATATCAATAATATTTTTTTCATCATTACTATGTGCTGTGGATAATTAGAGAATGAAGATAAATATAGTTATTATTTCAACCACTTAATAAAGTCATTAAATAAACAAATATTATATTGATGTATATCATGTTACAGCTAAATGTTTATTTGATGCTTTTTTTGCCTACCCCAACTATTTAGGAATAAAAACAAAGAAGTCTTTATTTGCATGAATTTTATGTTATTGTATTATAAAAATACATTTATGTTTAATCAGGTATACAGGTGCAATTTTATATATATAAAACTTAGATACTGACATTTACACACATGCATATACATTCTCAGAATCAGTTATCTGTTATAGATTTGATGACAGTTAACATGGTTATAATATATATTATATGCTTAAATTCAGTAATAATAACTTTAGAAATTAGATATTATAGTTAATATAGAGTGCAATTAATATAAAATAAAAATCTAATTACATTCACAAACATCCATTGCAGAATGAAAGTCTCTCCAAATTTAATCCATATTCTCTCATTTTTAGCCTCCCCTTTTCACATTAAACCAGAAAATTTACATTTATTTTCATCTCTTTTAAATTCTTTTAATGATATCAATAATATATATTTATATACGTGCATTGTGAATGTAGTAAAAATTCACAATACACTCATACACATATAAAATTGGACACAATAATGAGAACACCTGCCACATTAACATTGCTTTTGAGATCTTGCAGAACAGAAATGAAAATATATACCAATATAATATTTTTATTTTACAGATGGAATTTTTAATCTCAATAATAATAATATAGCATTTGTTAATGATATGAGAACAAAATTGTTGTTGGAAATCAGTGCTTACTGAGATGGACCTTCAACATTTCTTGAAAGAATTCTAGTTCATAACCACAATAAAATAAATCATTGTAGAAGAACATTCACATTTGAAATTTTAGTATTCATATAAAGCCAATCTATCTAAGCTTCACAGGCAAAATATTTGTGGCCAATTGTTTTCTCATAAAAATATAAGAATGCATAAGAGATAGTGAGATGAACTTAAGAAATAGACAATATATGACTGGAAATATTATATTGTACCATTTATTTATATATGGTACAAATATACGTATTGGCATTTGGTAAAAGTAAAAAAAAAAAAGTAAATTTAATTTTTTTTTTTTGATTAGTATAATTTTTTTTTAAACGTACAATGAAAGTTAAATTTTTTGTCCACATTTTTTTTATGTAATTAAAAAAATAAAAGTAAAAATTGGAGAGAACAAAAGACACAAATTACTAATCCAGATAAGCTAGAAGAAAAATATTCTAGCTAATTAAAGATGGCTGAAAGACTTGATAAAAAAGAGAACTTTGTAATTGAAAACTGATAAAAAAATGTACAAGATTATAAACCTAAACGCCATGATAATAACGTGCACAGAAGTCAGAAAACTGGGCCTTGAGTATAAAAAGAGAGAGAGGCCAGTTTGATCAGGGTCTTGTTTCGTCCGTTTCTTATGGTCAGTCCTGGATAACAAGAATATATCCAGGATCGCCCTATGCTGAAATAATTCTGCATGTTAGAGTGAACCGGAGCTTTTACTGACATTGTTTCTGAAAATGGACACCAGAAAAGCCTTCGTGACCGACCAGTAGAATAGACCACAAGATCAACTTATAATTGATGGCTGAGCTCATTCTTACATAAAAAGAAAGAAAGTATGCATAGTAATCTACAAGTTTCATGAACTCACTAAACTTACCGGTAAGTTAAGATTAACCATTCCTGATTGTGACAAAATTAAGTGTTTGCAAACAATTCTTAAAATTATATTTATAATAGAATCCTGATAGAGACTTTAATTTTATTGATCAAGAGACTCTTATTTACCCAAAAACTTTTTAAAATTGTTTAAATGTTTTTATTAATGGATTCACGTCTGGATTAGCATGTGTTCTCTCCAGTTTATCTAATATGTAATTTATCTTTAAATATTTTAATTTGTTAGAATAAAAGTATTTATTTATAATATCTACTTTTCATTTGTACGTTATTAATAATAGTTATTAATGATTATTATTAAATTTATTATTAGTTTAGTAAGATTTAGAGATACAATTTACCTTTGCCAATATGTTTTGAATAAGCCCCAGGAATAATAATATCTAAAAAAAATAATTCTAGTTACGGTATAATATAATACCGATTACTTTAAAAACATTTTTCTTTTTAATTTGCAAGACGTGATTCGACAGATTTCAGCGGATTCCTATATGAATCCTGGTGCCCTGATAAAAGAAATAAAAGCTGATTTCGTCGATAGTGTAAATCGTAACAATTACTAGGTAGAGTTCATCAGGAAATATAGTTATGTTTTTTTAGAAATAGAAATACAACTTTTTTCTTTTTGCATAACTTGATCAACTCGCACATTATATGTGTAACAGAGACTTAGTCAGATGGGAAAAATGCTTCAATATATAATTATGACCATTTATATTTTTTTCCAATTATTAGAAAGATTTGTGTCTAGAAATTGTCAAGTGGAGTATCTCAATCAGACTGCTATCTCATGATATGGATAGTCATATTGCATTATTTTTCTGGTCTAATTATTATTCAGTAAAATTGTATTACAATTGTATTCTATTTAAATATTTTATGAGTTCACCCTATAGTGCCCAATACTTGAATTTATGAGAAAGATATTATGTACTTATTTAAATATTATAGATCCTGTACATTTTTTTGAACAATGAGTAAAAGGTTGATAGGTTAATAGCACACATTAGACATTCTTCATGAGGAATAATTTATTCTTTTTCTTGATTCAGTTCATCTAATATATAGTATAAGCAATTGTGCACATATTATGAGCTAGCAAGTTTTTAATGTTTTAGAAATTTCTTTTACATATTTTCTCCTATTTGCATGATATAGCTATATTTTTTTATTGCTTTTGACAGGATTTTTTTTGTTGTTTATTAGAATTATTTTTATTTATTAATTTTCCTCATTTTTTGAAGCATGGTCAGCCTATTGTATTTCACTTTATATATATATAATTGGTATCATATAAGATCATTGAGTATTCATATTCATTTATTTTATATATGTATTTTACTTATTATCAGCATAATAATTTTATTTGATCAGCATTTACTATTTTATTTTTGTATTTGAAATCTACAATTTTCAATTGCAATATATGTATGTAGTTGAATTGATAAAATATATATTAATTAAAATGCATTCCAGATCAGATTTACTTCCGTTTACTATCTGTACTAATATCACTTTCAGTATATATATTTGATTATCAGTTTATGCATAGTATCTGCAGAATGATTGACAAAGTTTTCTGATTTTTTAAAAATATAACATCAAACAGTATCAGAAAGTGGCACATTGATCTTTTTTTTTTTTAATTATTTTGAATTTGCCTCTTAATTTTTCATTAATTTTGATGGAATTATTATTTTTCATTAATTTTGATTTCAATACTGAAATCTAAAGACAAAATAATATTTTTATTACCTTATTTCTGATTTCACTATAAAGTATTATTTTCTCAATTTTGTTTTTGCCTAAATCAGATGAAATATAGTTGTGTTATATTTTTTTAATGTGAATTATGTAGGAAACTATTAGAAGTCAAATGTAACTTTAGAAACTAAATTTTTATCTCTTTTTTATCACTTTTTTTATTATATGCAGCAAAGCTATATAGGTATTCACTATATTTTGAAGGCCTCTTCATGTATATCTTATATAGTAGATAATAGCTCACATTTTGTTTATGATAGATTTTTCATTACAATACATAACATTTACTGTATTGAAATTGTACAGAATTTTTTGACATAAACACAAATATGTGTAACATAAATGCTTTTTTATGTTTGCAGTATGCATTTATATATAAAATTATAATATAAACAAAATTTAAAAAGAAAGAGCGCATTTACATATATATTTACTGTATGTTGTCATTTATATTTACTCAAAAAATATTTACTATATCTTTCTTTTTTTAACATTTTACCATGTGGGCATTTCCATTTTTCTCTTTAGTGGTAATTTGAATACATGTTCTACAATAATTTTAACATTTAAATCTTTATTCTATATTAGAATTCAATAAATAGGACTTTCCCTTTGTAGAAATGTGAGTTTACAAATGAAAAACATTATAAAAAACAATATTTAAAATTTGCAAATAAAGAAAAAATAATAAAACAAAATATAAGAAAATTTATATATATTTTATTGAATGATTATCACAATTCTGATAAAAATATAAATTTAATGAAATCTTTGTTGACAGAACTTTATTTGTTATACCTGAATGAAATTTAAAACTTTATTTATACTTATCATAATGTCATCAAAGTTCTTTATTATACTATTTGGCAGAGCATAACTGATCATAGTTTTCTTTTACCACTATTACAAATTTCTTAACTTGTATTTTTAAAAATAAAAACACATTTTTAAAAAAAGCATAATCATGAAAATATTTTTATTTTAATAATTACTCTACAAATATTTTGTAAAAATACTCATAAATATTTAAATAAACTATTGAAAATATACAATATTTTTACTCATTTTTTAGAACTATGAAAGGGCAGGTTTAAGTAGTCTCTCAAATGCTTTTGAAGACCAAGAACACCAATTAGTGTATTGTTGATGATTTTCAACTCATTTGAAGAATTTTTAATGTGTAAATTACTGACATCATCAAAAAAAATTTTAAACTAATAAATCACTGTTATTTTAATTCCAGTTTTCCTGTCAAATGAATGCAAAATTGGCAACATATAGTATTACAGATAGATGCAGGAGAATGAAAGAAAGTAAAGGCACACCAGCTTCATCTCCAATTGAAGGATTTTGTGTATATTTATGTGAAGGTTAAATAAAAAGAACAATGAAGTGTCTAACTCTTTTTTGCCAGCTTTAAATTTTTTGATATAATACAGCATTGGTTCATATCTTCTATCCATAAAATTGTCATAATATGTTTATGATTTTCTATTTCAGGAAAGCAAATAACTGTGGCACAAATTAGCTTTTTTTTCATTATTGTTTTAATAGATTATTTATTCTTTTTGAACTTATGGACATAATTTCTTTCTTTCACTGCAAATCAACAACTTTTATTTTATTGCTTATTAAGAAAATTACAAATTCTTTTAAATTATGCTTAAAAAATATTTTATCAAACAAAATATTGTCCTGTACCAAATTTTTGGAAACACAAAGTAAATGTAATCAATAAATGAAATTGCATTTGAACTAGTGTGAATAATGCAAGAAAAAAAAAAGTGATGTATCATTTGTGATAAATTATGAATCCCAATGTTTTCATTTTTTGTTTATTTACATTTTTATTTGTTTCTTTACATTTTTTTTCCGAATAGCATTTAATTGAAGTATAGTATATATTGGCACATTGCATGTCATACATTATACAATAATAATATTACAAGTAAATTTTTTTCTGAAATTCTCAATATTTATTTGAAATCGATTGTGACTAAGCATTTAAAAATATGCTGACACTTTTCTCACCCTTTCAGATGGAAGTATTATATATCATTGTGTTTTTTTTTTTTTTTTAATGGTTAGCGTAATGATCTTTGGCCATACATTTCTAAATATATATTTACTAACTAATACTCATTGTGCAACTGAACTATATCCACTTGCTATGCTTCTGATCTTATTTCAAATCTCTAAACAAACATGAAAATTTTTTCAATAACTAATCCATATTCAATCAAGGTAATTATACAATATTGTTCAATAAATTAATATCTATTTATCTCAGTATTCGTAATTAGATGGTAAAACAAAGTTGTAAAAATGTTCAAATCATCATAACCTGGTGTTTGGAAAGCTTACCGATTATTGCTTTTTTCTTCATTATACAATACCTCTATGCAGTAAAACTATTAAAAGCTGGGTTATCTTTTCACTAGCTGTTATAATTTAAGTAGACTTTAAATAGTTTTTTTTTGTTCATTGTTCTTATCTTATTCCAGATGGCTAGACTACAAAAGATTTAATAATTACTTTAGAAAGATGGAATATTAATTACTTCAAAGAAAGTAATGATTTTTTTTTCGATATTTTTAACGTTTTTGTAAAAATACTACTAATAAAAACCTTTTATATTAATTCTGTATTAATTCATAATCTGAACATATTAATATTGAAAGTCTGAGTTCAAATCCCTTCTAATTATATTAAGTTTAGTATAGATAATATATTTGTATATAAATATTAATATTGAAAATTTAAAATGAACATTTAATATATATGGATTATATTATTTTGATAAAGAGCACTGAAAGTAGGAAGATTCATTGTTTCAGTTTTACTGATGACTCATCTCTCCTTGTAATTAACAGAATTTTAAATTGGAATGATAAAATTTATAGAAATTTTGGGGAGACATAATATGCAAAATGTAGAGCAATTATTATATATATTAAAAATGGCAGTTGGGCAGGGAAACAGATTAGCACTTTTATGTATTAAATTTACTATTATTATTTATAGCTAAATTAATCATTGTTATTTTTGTTTTCATTTTTTTTTCTTTTATTTTGTTATCTTCAATCTCTTAGATTAGTATAGATGCCAGATGTCACAAGTCATCTTATGCTATCAGTCTTTTATCTGTTCTGTGGTAATGAGATTATATGACTGGCAGTCGCATTTCCAAACATTAATTGCATGCATAGCGATTTTTATACCAATAATTGTTTTGTTGTTGTTGTCTTGTCTTTTCTATCTTTCTGTTTTGTTTACAGGTGTTTTCTAATGATGATTGGCAGATTAGCCGTGTTGGCTGTGGGACGACTCTAAAAAAATCCAAACATGTTTTTACTAAACTATCTGAAAATTATTTTCAGCTCCTTGAATCTTAAATCATGACTATGAAGAGTATTAATCTAAGTCAGCACATTTGTATTTCTTCTCTAAATTTGATATTATTAAATTAGTTCAAATTTGTTAGAGCTAATATTATCTTTAATAACTTTCTGAATCTGCTTTAATAGATTCTAATTTCATCAACTTTTTTTTATATTTTAAATACAATATACCGATATATAATTTATTTAATTTATCTTTGTAATATATATATACCTTAAGCCGTTAATTTGAGGTTGGTTTGATGTAATTTTCAAGTATTTACTGAAGTGAATTTCTCTTCCTTCCTCTAAAATACATTTGGTTTTAATAAATTTTAAGACTATAACGTGAATGTCAAAAAGTAATAGGCATATCTGCTATTAAAGGTTTTACTTCATTTCCTGGCAGAGGAAGCATTTATTCTATTTTACAGAACAGTTTTTACCCTTTTTTTTTTTCATTTATTTTCTTTTTTTATAACTAACAGCTTCGTTTTCATATATTATTGTACACACTTTTATATTTGCTCTGCTATTTACCTTTCTAATGGAAAATTAGAATTTGATTCATTAACAAATAATTATTAGTAATGGTGCTTTAATACAATCATTTAATATAATTGTGTTGGCATATATGCGTGTGCATGCATATTTATTTATAATTGTTTTGGAAGCATAATAATTAGAAAACAATTATTTGATGTATTCACTCTTGCATATAATGAATATTGAGACAGTTCTTGTGTATAGCTCCATGCTTACAACTGACAACATCAAAGTTTTATTTGTTTATATTTACAAAATAATAATCATAGATACTTCATAGATATGCATTAATTAACTATTTATTAATGCAATTTTTGACTGATTAATTAAAACAATTATTGTATGGACAGTTACTTAGATTGTCATATGGCACATAAAATAAACAGATCTAGCATACTTCTGAATAAATGACTAAATATATATTTTTTAAATTTTCTTTACCTGAAAATGAATCCAAGAACCTTTAGTTCTTGAATCCAACGTTCTATTATTGCATCAAATGACATAGAGTTTATTGTTTTAAAAATGTGATGATATGATTGTAGAATCAATAAATTTGTTCTTTAGTTTCCATATGTGGTTCTTGATATTTAGTCTACAATTATAAGGTCAGATTTTCATTTGATTGGCAGTATGAGTCAGGTGAAAAACAATGAAACTTTTTGAAAAAGTATTTTCAGGTGAATTTTTGTGGACAAAGCTAGAAGTGCTCTTTATAAACATTATCTTAAAGACATTCTAAAGAAATGCATTATTGATTATTCTTATTTGAAGAATATGTGAAGAATAAAATAGAAATTATTATTAGGCAAAATTGTTGAAGTCTTTTAAAAATAAGTTTGCAGCAGAATAAGTAAAAAGAGAATACCACAAAACACCAGACAAATAGATTGATGTATTTGTACTTCACAAATTTGTTTATATAATTATTGGAAAACACCTTTTTGAACTTATTTATTTTTCTCTCTCCTCTCTTTATATATTTCTTTGAAGTTATGGTGGATATATTTATGATGATTATTGCTACTAGTAATCATTACTTCCTGACATGGAATATATGTCTCCAACAATTCTTTTCTATATCTCTTGGTCTTTTGAAATTTATTAAACTTATCCTATGAAAATCATATCTTCTTTAGTTTTTATGTAATTTATTCTACATTTACCATTATATCTACATCAATATGTCATGAACTTTTGAGCTCTTTCAGTATTTTTGTTTTGAATAATAAATGGCCAATATTCTGCAATCTTTGATATTAAGTCTTCAATTAAATAGGTTTGTGCAGGTTTCTTTTATAATAGTATTTTTGGATTTTTTATGAGACATTTTTTCAAGTATTACACTCATACAGATTAACATAATTCATATTATTTTTGAAAATCTGCAATTTATTTTTAATTTTCAGTTCTATCAATTTTCCATTTCCCCAAAATTGATAAACTGATCTCTAGCCTTTTGTTCTGTATATAGTATTCAAGGTTTTCTATTTTCCCTGCATGATTTAGTGTTATAGTAGTACATATGATTCTGGAGTCATTGGAGTGATTCCAATTCTGGTAGTTCTGGCATTCAAACTACTTATGAACTCTATTTATTTAAGACTAGTCCTATGTCTATTCAAGTACACAATCTGCTTTATTACACCCACAAAACTGCCAATGAACAACTACTAATCATTTATATGAATAGTGGATATCCATTTGCAGTGATCTAACGGAGTATCCATTTCAGTAAAATTGTAATGTACTGAGATAGTCTTTTTTGGATCCTCCATCTCATCAAATTTTACTTAAATCAATTTTGTTGATTCACACACCCTTCACATTAATCTTTTTTTGCTATCAAATATTAATTCAAAATTAGCAAACACATCTGTATGGTGACTGATAATTATAAAAAGATATTGCTGTGCCATGCATTATGGTAATGTGTTAAGTAGTTTGACCAAAAATTAGACTGTTATTTGTAAAATTGTATAACAATAGGTAACTTAATCCATTAAATAGTCAAAATATTTATAATGACTGCAATTTCTCCCTAATTTTATATTTTGATATATGTTTATTTTAGGAAAATGCTGATGACTTCTTACTTTGAGAGCTAATTTATTCAGATATTAGTCAATCACAGTATTAGTAATTCAGTTAAATAAAGAATTCTGCTTTTAATGCTACAGGAATATTATCTAAATCTCAGAACTTTCTAATCTTCAAGCTTATAATAGCTTGAACCATTTCATCTCTATCTGAATGCCTTGAATTGTTGGTGATATTTTATAGAAGTTGTTACTAACTCATAATCATCCCCACCCAAACATAATTCAAGATCTCATGAATAATTTTTTTCAGTTCTACATTTTCTTTTTGTAAAGTGAAAAGCTTTCTATTCATGCTTTTTATTAGAACTTTTTCTGATCAATTTTTTATTGTGGGTGAGAAATTTTTATTGTCATCAGAACCAATCAATAAATTAACTCACTTTGTCAAGAAGATATAGATTCATTTACTTTCTTAAATCCTTTTTTTATTTTCTTTTTTAAAACAGTCAAATTTTGAACATCTTTGAATATATTAGATACTTAGAAAAAGTTTAAAACAGAATAAAATGATTTTGTATTCCAGTTAAAATACAATACTTTAGCAGGTAAGACTGCACATTTGTTCTATATATATAATTCAAAATGCTGATTGTATGCATGTATAGTAAAAGGGAGGAAATGGAGAAATATTTGTATAACACTTTAGAATGGAATTTGTAAGATTGGTAAGTTTAATATAATTTATAAATTATTGTGAATGTTTTATTAAAAACTTGTTTTTATATGTATATGTTGCAGTCCTTTATAAAAGCTATATAAAATAATTTGAAATGGCAAAAAAGAAGTGGATTTATTAATGATTTAGTAATAAAAATCATTGTTTAAAAATAAAAAAAATTATGTACATATTTTTATAAAGTATATTCTTTGAATACATCTTTTGATATTTTGCAGTGGCTGAAGATTGCCATTCTTTTTTCTGTTCTCATTTGTTTTGAAAATAAATTTTTAATATATACAATCATAATTTTTTTTTTGTTTTTGGTTTTAGATATCATATTCAATTGATAATTGATATGTCTGGGGATAAATATTTTTTATCTAATTTTTAATAATTCAACTTTTTCAGTTAATAAATACCCTACAAAAAGTATTATCTTTTTGTAAATATTTTTTTGACACTATGATTGTTGTTCTAAAAAGTGCTAAAAAAAATTTGAGTTTGGGGTATCAAAATGCAATTTAAAATAAAACATTAAAATACATAAATTTAATGAATTTTACAAATGTATATTATTATATGAGAGCAGCCATTTTTTGTGTGTTAGGGTACACTCATTAAATGTAATATGATTTTTATTTTTAGCAATAGCATGTTTTTTTTTATGTTAAGGAAGTAGAAACCATGAACATCTCCTCCCAGCAATATAATATAGTATTTCATTTAACAAAATGTTTTAAAGCTTAATTTGAGAGAATTTGTAATGGAAGAAAAAAATTATGTTTGCAAATAGGTGATGTGTTCAAAAAGAATGTATCATTTATTAGAGTAATAATGAAAAGAGAAAAGAATTTTTGTACAGTTTATATAGCTAAAATGGCTAAAGTTATATACATGTTAAAAGATAATTTTTTGATAAAGCATCAAATTTATGAGTAGAAGATATGAACCAGTGCAAGTTTGAAATCTGTATGAAGAGTGTGACATTTGATTTTTCATTTTATTGTTTTTAAAAAAAAAGTATCTGAAAGTTTATTATTATTATTGGTGCTATAGTTTTGAGTGAATATGAATGAGTGAACAGACACAGAGTAAATATATTGTAACGCTATTGAGCGTTCATTAAAATTTTGTCTAGAATTTTTAAAATAGGATTATCAGAAATAACACGAGGATTAATAAATAAATAAATAAATAATAAAGTATTGCAGTATAATAATTTTGTCTAAAAAATGATCGAAATAAAAACCTCTCGTTCAAAGAAATGGTTAAAAGCTTAAAGAGTATTTTTAAAAACAGTTTGTTAAAAAATCAAATAATTAGAAGGGGGTAGAAAGTATAACTTAAAAGAAAAGCTTAAAATATAAATCTTTACATGAAATAGAAATATCTCTCTTTTCATTCAATTTAAAGAAAAAGTAATCTTAAAACTAAATAATGAGTTTATTTGAAAGAAGTATATCATAAATGACGAGTGGATTTCAATCATAGCAAAATGTATGTGCGTTGATAAAATAAATATGTGTGTGTTAAATATTAAAATGAAATAAGAAAGTTAAAAAATTAAAAACACTCAGCAATGGCTACTAAGTTAAATAAAATCCACAAAACAGCAAGTTTGCAATGGCTGCTAATTAAAAGATCTCAAACAACAGGATTAAAAGCTTATCTAAGGAATTTCGACAACAAATATAGCTGGCAGACACCAAAATGACAACAGGCCATCCTAATAAATAGTCCAGTTTTTCATCACATTCAGTTCAGTTCAGTCAATTTATCAGTTCAGATAACAGTCCAGTTCAGTTAATTAAAGAGTTCAATTGCAGTCAGTTCAGTTCACTCAATTAATCACATCAGCCTAGTATGTATCCAGAATCCATCATGCATTATTAATCATCATCGAAACATATGACTTTGCTTTAGCCCAAGTCCAATGAAACAGCCAACCTTCCCATGAAAATAATACCTGTCTAACAACTTGAAAATCTGCTGTCAATATCTAATTGTCTTAAAGAAAATGCCTTGGAATAATAAGCATCAAATATCCACAAGAAAAACCTCAAATCTAACCGGTTAGAAATATTTTCATTAGAAGCAGCAAACAGTAAGAAGTATCCATGTTTAAATCCTAGGTAATAAATAACATTTTCTTATTCCCATTTAAAGTAGCCATTGCAATAACTTAAAGCCTCCCAGAGTGAATTAATAATGAACTCTATGGCATGCATAAAGAACTATTGATGTGTGTGATTGTGAAATGTATAAATTAATGCTTTATGATCTTATGAATTTTATGTATTTATTTAATGTTCTCTTATATTTTATTGCATAAATTAAGAATGTATGTGGTCATTATATGTAATTACCATTGTATAATTTAATTAAGTTCCTATAGAAAATAGTTAAAATTAGAATAATAATGTTTAGTTAAATAAATTATATCTAAATGTAATATTTGTCAACTAATTCTTTTTACCACTAATTAAGGCAATAATTTGTATAATAGACTGAGCTAGTTATGGGATGTTTAGGCATTGAATTAGTTGCCATTGTTCAAAGCGCATTAATTACTTTGGTAATTAACAAGCACTCGGAGTTTACTCTGAAACAAAAAAGTGCGTTGAATGGAAGGGGTTGAATTCAACAGCTGAGAAGAAATCTATTTCCTTCAAATGTGGTCAGTTAGATATATTTTACATATATATCTTCTGGCTTGGATGCAGGTGCTTTTTGAGTACTCTCTTTTCTGCCTAAGGGGCCATGGTAGAGCAATACGTATATTGCATCAGGTGAAGATCAAATATCTTAAGAATAAATTATGTCTCATATTTTGTATAAAAATCTTATAAGTTTGCCTTCATAAAGTTATTGTATTAAAGAGTTAAAGTATATAGATTGTATTTACTCCCCCGTAAGTGATCTTTTTCTCTTAGAAACACTCCATCTGGTTCAATATATATATATAAATGTGCTCTCTCAATTATTATTAATAATTACATTATTGCCATTTAAAAATTTTGCTTATATTATAATCTTAATTTATATATGTGCACTATATATGTAAAAAAAAGCTATATGTGCACACAAGACAATATAGTAAATAATATGTACTATATTAAAAACAAAGCTTATAAACAAAACTTGAGATATTATTTTCTATATCTAATATACATTAGACAGGCTAGGCACAAAATGTAGTGGATATCATGGTTTCCATTGTAGTGATATTCAATTTGTGTTACTAACATTTATAATTAAATTAATATTTATTACTTTTTCCTTTATTCTATTTCAGTTTATTTTATTGTTTCAGTTGCTTAGACTAATACAAAGTCTAATCATCATAAGCCTCTCATCCTACCAGTCATTTTTTATTTTTTACTATGACAGTGGGTGGTATGTTTATGCAACCACATCTTTTTCTAATTATACATACAACAATTTTCTGCCTCTTTTTTATAAATCCTTTTCCCCCTTCAACCATTCATTTATATTCTTCATAACATATTTTTACTTCTACAGATTCTTTATTTAAAAATTGATGGCTCATCTATTTTAAGTATACTTTCCCACTTTTTTTCCAAAATGCTGATTTTTATTGCAAAAATTTAAATAATATTATTTTAAAATAATAAACACATGCTACAAGCTAGATTTCCAGAAAGCTCTTAATTCCCCCCCCCCACCTTGATAACTGTAATCACTAAAAGTATATCAAAATGTACATGGTAGAGGATCATTTTTATGAAGTCAAGTTTGTTATCTATGCATTCAATAGCTTATCTGATACAATTTATTATAATGGAGAAGGTAAAAAAAACATAGAATATTTTTTTGTTGTAGTCTTTCCAACAGAAGTTATGTATAGAGATTGAACAAAGTAGAAGAAACAAACACTAAAAAGTTGATGATAGGAAGTATGACAGGAAGTTTGAATGAGTTTTTTAAGACTGTGAGAAAAAATATTAGATTTACCTAACTTTAAATAAATGCCTCATTATCCATAACATTAATTTGATGAATTGTATAATGTTCGAATCTAGTTTCAATAGAGATGATGAGAAATATAATTTTTAAAATCAACTATAGGTCAGAAAATAATGCATATTGAAAGAGTCATTATGAAGAACTATAACCAAAAGACATAAATTTATCATGCTACAAATCACTGCTCAAGTTATAACATTCCTGTATTTACCAAAACAGTATATTGAAATGTTTATAAACAAAAGATTTTACAGTTGAATTGCCACTTCAGCCATTGTTTTATGTAGAAGTGAAGAGGTGATGTTTGAAAGTATGTTATGTAGTCAGTCAATTTATTGAGTATAAATTTTATTAATTACTTAAAGAGTTTATGAGATATTTATTTTATCTTGTATTTGGAAGTGAGAGCATTCATTTATAATTAAAAATCTACAAAGCACATGTGCATTAGCTTAATGGCTGATTATTACTATTACAATTTATAAAAACATCATGCTATATAAAATAAATATCTCATTTACATATGCTAATTTCAACTAAGAATGACATATTGTAAATTCTAGTAAATTTTACAAGCGTCATTCATTCAGGCATAGTAAAGGTAATTTAAAATGATTACTTAACATCTTCATGCTCTCATTTCCAAATGCTTAATATTTTTCCATACATAAATGTTTGGGTAGAAAGGATAGATGGATTCATTCTATCTTTTCACAAAGACTATCTTGTGTTTGGAAGTGAGAGTATTCATTTATAGTTAAAAATCCACAAAGCGCATGTGCATTAGCTTAATAGCTGATTATTACTATTAAAGAGTTTATTTTTAGTGATCTCAAAAAAAAGCCTATCCATTTCCTTCAACTATAAACAAAATTGAGGAACTGTCATCATTAGAGCAGTCTATTATAATATATTTTAGTCCCGACATTATATAGACATACAATACTTTTAAAATATATGAATATTTTGGAAGATAAATTGTTTTTATAATTTTTTAAGGCATTAATATTCCAAATTGTACAGCTTAAATAGTCAAACATTTATTGAGAACCATATCCACTATGAATTTTGTATCACTTCTTTAAATATTGGACTTTTGTAAGTTGGTCTTGAATAATAAATGAGAGGTTGATAAATTTATTTATTAGTTAACTTGAGGTATTTTTTTTTTGAAGAATGACATACTACCTCTTGACATTTAAAAAATTAATCCATCTGATGTAAAAAATAAGATGTTCTTTGATGCAAATATTTTCCCTACATCATATTAATAAAGTATATCATAGTCTTTTCCATCATTTTTTCTCAATCATTGTAATAATATTGATATGATGTAAAACAGTCTTTTCTTGAATGGAGTCAGAGATTTTTGAGCAAAGAAAATCTTATGTCTAGAGTGTTTGAATATTACGTAAATATTTATTCTTTCTGAAATCTTTATTACTTCTAAAAACATATCTTCTTATGACAATCATTACTTTTCCAATCATCTATTACTAAACCATTGTAACAGTATAGTTGTATATTTTTTCTATCCTATTTTAATAAAATTGTCTTATTAATCCCCCAAATCCTTTTTTCACATTCCTCATTCTTGTCAAAAAGTATAATCAAAAATATCTTTTATTCATTCTCCTACATTCCTAATAATAATGTGAAAGGCTGAAACCTTTGTAAGATGCACCTTAAAAATGCTTTTATGACAGCTAATCAGATGTAATAATAACTGCACAGGGAACTCTCAAGTCAAAACACAAGGCAGAGATTTTACGAGAAAAAGATGGATCCACCTTCTTCTCTACTTAAATTTATATATAAATAAGCCAGCTTCAAGCATTTTAATGTAAAAGTGTGAGGCTTTAAACACCTTCACATTTAATTCACTAAATCTTATATATAAATAAACAAAGTGAAATCTTTTGATTTACTATGAAGTAATTTTTAAATCCAATGAATTGATAGTAATAAATGTAAATACATTAATTTATTAAGCACAAGCAGATTATATAATAATAACTTGAAAGGCTGAAACTTTTGTAAGATGTGCCTTAAAAATGCATATATGACAGCCAATCAGATGTAGTAATGACTGCTCAGGGAACTCTCACGTCAAAACACAAGGCAGTGATTTTATGAGAAAAAGATGGATCCACCTTCTTCTCTACTTAAATTTATATATAAATAAGCCAGCCACCAGCATTTTGATATAAGAGTGTGAAGTTTTAAACACCTTCACATTTGATTCACTAAATACTATATATAAATAAACAATGTGAAATCTTTCAATTTACTATGAAGTAATTTTCAAATCCAATGAATTGATAGTAATAAATGTAAATATATTAATTTATTAAGTGCAAGTAGATTATATAATAATAACATGAAAGGCTGAAACCTTTGTAAGATGCCTTAAAAATGCTTATATTACAGCCAATCAGGTGTAATAATGCCTTGTATTTTGATTTGAGAGTTCCCTGTGCAGTCATTATTACATCTGATTGGCTGTCATATATGCATTTTTAAGGCACATCTTACAAAGGTTTCAGCTTTTCAAGTTATTATTATATAATCTGCTTGTGCTTAATAAATTAATGTATTTACATTTATTACTATCAATTCATTGGATTTGAAAATTACTTCATAGTAAATCGAAAGATTTCACTTTATTTATTTATATATAATATTTAGTGAATTAAATGTGAAGGTGTTTAAAGCTTCACACTTTTACATTAAAATGCTTGAAGCTGGCTTATTTATATATAAATTTAAGTAGAGAAGAAGGTGGATCCATCTTTTTTTTGTAAAAATCTCTGCCTTGTGTTTTGACTTGAGAGTTCTCTGTACAGTCATTATTATATCTGATTGGCTGTCATATAAGCATTTTTAAGGTGCATCTTACAAAGGTTTCAATCTTTCGCGTTATTATATAATCTGCTTGCGTTATTATGATATAATCTGCTTGCGCTTAATAAATTAATATATTTACATTCCTAATACAAAAATATTTTTCCTTTCATTAAAAAAATCATCTAAATTTTCCCATTTTTGCATCCTCCCCCTCCTTTTTTTGTGTGTGTGTGTGTGTTTACAACTACCATCTTCGCGTAAATAATATTGTTTTTTTCTTATATTCTTTCATATATGTTGTAAAATGGGTTTTCTTTAAATGACATCAGACGTTTCATAATTATGATTATCACCACTACTCGTCAATCTGCTAAACCTAATTATTAAATTTAATATTTCAATATTTCATTCAGTTTGTACATTAATTATATAGATCTGTAGGTTTTCTTTTATAATAAAATGTCATATTACTGCTCAAATCGTGCTGAAGGCATTATTTCAAATAATATTTGATTAAAACATATATATATATAGTTATTATGTAAAATTTGGAAACCATTATATGTCTGTTGCGTCATTCGCAATTGGACCCGTCTTCCTTTATATGTTAGAAAGATTGTTGTGGCCATGCACAATCCACATTTTAAAAACTTCACTGGACAACTGAAGATATGATATTTATTGTTTTGAATTTTTATACTCGCGTAATTTTATTGAGAGAAAAGAATTATATATGTGGAATTAGCGCATAATCATAAATAATGATCCCAACAAGAATGAGATATAAGTCAGTATTGCTTGATTTTGCATTTATCTGTAATTTGTACGTAAAATCAGTTTTTTGAAGAAAATATATATACACACAGATAAAGATGTAGCCAGGCATTGTTATTATTATTACTATTTTTATTTTTTACAAATTCTAATTTCATTTATATATATATTTAATTCTCATAAGTAGTTCAACGTTAATTCAAGAAAATTTACTGAAACTTGTAGTCATAATGAATATTTTTTTAATCTTCAAAAAATTGTCTTGCCGAGTATTTTCCAATTTTGTATTTTTTATTTTTGTTAAAATTTTAAATCAATTTGTATATCTCGCAGCTATATAGTAGATCTCTTGTCTCTCCCATCACGAATACACAACCACAGAACAAGCTGTCACAATGTGGAATTTAGTTATTTAGCATAGCCATGAGGTTTATATGCTAGCTTAATCTTAAGCTTTTAGTGTTTACTTTATAATTCATCCTCTTGTAAACACGTACTAATTCATACTAATGGTTTGAAAGAAAAGGTCACTGATTTGAATTCCAGACGAAATGGCATTTTCTTTGTTAAATAATTTTAAAACTTCAGAAAGGGAAATGCAGGTTTCTCATCTTTTCTCAGAGTTGATCGGAAATAAGGGGAGGAAGAATCAAGAACTTCTTTTTCTTACTTTGCAAAGAGTTCGGGGTCGTTTATGTTAGCAGGAGTACAAATATTGAAAAATATTGCATATAAAGCAGCTTCTATAAAAGATGACACTTTAGAGATTAAGAGGATGCCTGACTACATAAATAGCCCATTGCAGAGTAAATACCTCTCTAATATTTTTCTAAAGAGAATCAATATATCATATAAGTTTAGTTGTTCGGACAAGTATGAGAAAAAAATTAGATAAAATTAACGAATAGTGGGGGTTTTAGGAAGGTTTCGTTCTTGTTTTATTCTCTGCTAAGGATATTTAGATATCCATTTATCAACCAATAATTGGATGACGGATTGAATTGGCTGTCTGAGAAAAAAAAATTTTGTAACTTGTTGAAATTTGAAAAAAAATATCTCTCAGGTTTTATCTGAGTCAAAAGTTTAAGTCATGGCCATGACTAGTGGATGTTCTAATTACTACGTCATAGCCCTTTATGTAATATATATATACTACTATTTATAGTCTTATTGCTATTGAACTTTTAAAATGTATATATATAGTTTATTGATCTTTTTGCTAAATTAGATTTTTTTCTTTGAAATTTTTAAATTATTTTAGTTTGATATTGTACTTTTTGGAAATTTTATGAAAATTTATGAGTTTAGTTTGATATTGTACTTTTTGGATATTTTACGAAAATTTATGAGACGTGTTGGGTCAACTATGATTTTTTTCTTGATTGCTAGAGTGATATTTTACAAGAACGCTTTTATAAAAAGTTAAGGTCGCCACAAAAAGAGAGACATATAAAGAAAATGTCAAGCTCTTGATATTCAGCAGTAAAATTACTTTCATTTTTAAAGTGGATTCATCCCTTGTATGCAAAGATTGGTGGGCTGGGCCTAAGTACTGCTTGTTTTGCTTGAAAGAATTATTCTTTTTAGAAGTCGGTTAAAAAAAAGAAACGAAAAAGTGATCGATATTTATAGCCAAAAATGGGAAAAAAATGTTATGAATTTATTAAAAACAGCATTCTAAAATATCTTTATCCAACTTCTTACAGATTTCTGATATTTTGTTTTTCTACCAAAGTATCTCTATATAATAGTTGTTGTTTTTTTGTCATAGCATTGGTCTGGACGCGAACCCACACAGGTCTGCAACCAACTACTTGCTTGCAAGGCGGGTGCGATGACCTCCCGGCTAACAACGCTTGGCATCTCTATATAATAGTTGTATTGACTTATTATCAAAGTTGTCTTGATATATTTATAAGAGCACTCATATTTTAAAATTAATGATGCAGTTTTTTGTATTAATATACCTAATGCTAATAAATAATCTGGTGTAATATTTTATTGCTTAATTATTTCAAATTATTTTAATATGTGCAAAATTGCAACACTCGTACATGTACGCACATGCTTTAGGTTTTTTGCCTTAGTAAATATTATTTATTTAATCAGTAAAATGATTTACTTTAATCAAAAATTGAAAACTTCTAGATTGATTTTTCAATCATCATCATCAGAAATCAGAAGTTCATTATTAGTCAATGTAAGATGCTTTCTTCATCCTTCTCTACTCTCTACTTTGCTTTATCTTTTAAAAAAAAATCTCAAATAAGTTCAAGTTATCACCCATTATTCTAATACTAACTTTTCATCTTTTTTTGATCTTTCCCTTGTAAACATGATTGTGTAATATCAAAAATTCAAGTTTTTTGTTTCTGATTATTATTATTATTACTATTTAGTGTATGCATTTTTTTAGATAATTACTATCAACAAAATATTATAAAGAAACTTGTAGAGATTCCAATCAGGAGATAGACTCACTGGTGATTTTATTATATTCTTTAATTCTATTACTTGAAGCCTTGGACTTGACAGTCATTAATTGTATGGTTCATAGTTTTTACACAGGTCAATGATTATTAAATTCCAAAGTCTTTTGATAATATTCCCATAATGTGTAGGAAATCAAATTCGGATAGCTTTATTATTGGATGAGGAAAAAGAAATTGTTTGAAACCTCATTTTTTTTATAACATAATCGTGAATTTTGTTGGACATTCAAAAAAGGGATATTAATTTGAGATTTATCTTGTGTGATGATTTAATTAAAACATTTTTATACATTTTTTGCATGATTCTCTTCTGATATCTGGTGGAAACATGTTAAGAAAAAAGGAAGTACCTTTAAAGGAAGAGATGTAAGTATTCTATTCATATTTTTTCATGTTTCCAACAGGATCATTGTAATCATCAGTAAAATAAACTAATGCCTAGGAAGCTGCACATTAATCACTTTCATAATTCCAATGAGGTTATTTCTAGAAATTATTTTGATATAATCTTTAATAAATGAGGAAATAAATTATACCATGGTCTAATTACTTTTAAATAGTAGTTATTTCAAATTTTTTTTTTTTATTGCAAAAGGTTATATTCATATTACAAGATGTATCATTATTTAAATCTAAGTTGTGCATACCCCTTTGTTGAAATGAGAATAAAATTCCAGTTTTTAAAAAAAGATTTTCGAATTTTTCATATTTTTATTCAGAGAATTTTTTGTTTCTAAATATATTTTTTATTTTTCTAAGGAGAAGTTAATCACCCCTCTACACTTGTGCCATACTATAATATTCAATAAGCGATGTTAAGTATGAGTAAACTCTCAATCCAAGTCACAAATTAAAGACATTGAAAATATAAGAATAGCTGTCTTATTTTCATATCTAAATGCAATTATTTAGGCCAATGTTAAGCATCTTGGAATGAGAGAGTGAATATATTAAATTATTCACTTTATTTACATTTCTTTTTTATATCCTATTAACTCTTGTGAAATTTTGAAAATTATTACATGTCAATATTATGTTATATTTAATGTAAATAATCAAGAAATTTTACTAGTGTAGTATCGAGCTGTAATTCTAAGGAGAAGATATGTAATCCTCCTTACATACACCATACTGTAACATTCAATTAATAGTGTTAAATATGAATAAACTCTCAATCTAAGTCACAAGATAAAGGTATTGAAATATAAGAATGGTTGTTGTATCTTTGTACCTAAATGCAATTATATAGGCCAATCTTAAGCATCTTGGAATGAGAGTGGGAATGTATTAAGTTATTCACTTTATTTACATTTCTTTTTTGTATCCTATTTATATATGAAAATTTTTAACTCTTGAATCTAGATCTTTTTCTTTGTCCAAATATTTGAATTTCTTTTTAAACCCTGACTAATATTTACTCCTTATTTTTACCTGTGCTACTCTAGTTACATTTTTTTTTTTTTGACATGAGTTTTATTTAAATTATTATGCTTTTGGTTGATATATGCAATAATTAAATTATGATCTGAATCTATTTATATCTCTGAAGAGGATGTTGTACTATCTTTTATTTTTTGGTATCATATCTTTTATGTTTCTTCATTTCCCATCATTTGATACCCATGCCCATTTTCTGAATGAAACAAATAAAAATTCTGATTGACTTCTTTAATACTTGAACATCATATAACTTTGTCAACAATAGATTATACAACATTTTACTATGATTTAGAAACATAAGTTTTTGAATTTCAGCATAATTTTTTTTATTTTATTTGCTAAAACATTTGCTGAAAGGCTAAGATAATAATATCATTAATAAAGCAAAAAAGAAAACTTTAGATTATCATTAGTTTTATTTACTTTTATTTTAGAAAAGAATCAAAATGACAATTATTATAATATTTAGTATCCTTTTTTAAAAATGATATGAGTAAATAAATTCATCACTTTAATACATTGATAGAATATATATGATAAGGCTCAGAATCATTTCATGTAATAAAAATAATATCTATCTTTATATAATAATAAATAATCAACAACTTCTAATTTTAAAAAAAAAAAAAAAGGAGAGAAAAAATAAAACCACCTTACAAATAAATTTTGTAATGGTTGTACAAACCAATCTGTGAGTCACAAATATGTCTACATGTAGAAATGCTGGTCATTTTTCTATTTACTTGATACCTCACAATGTTATCTTTTAGTTTTATTACCAGAAAACTTTTCTTTCTAAAATAATTCAACACCATGTCTAATTATATCTCTTCAATATATTCTATTCTCTGCCATATCTTCTCAATGGAAACAATTGATATTGCAAGATTATTCTTATAAGATAGATGGAGTCTATGTTTACGATGAGACCCATGCTCAAATTTTTCAGGTTTCCATTATTCATTGGTTTTGCATGCCCATATCAATGAAGATGATTTTATAATAATAGAATGCCATATTTAGCAAGTTGAAGAATATGTTGACTGATTTTATGATCTTGCTATTGTTAAAATTTTATAGAGCAATTTTAAATGAAATTTTTCTAATGCTCTTACATTATTCTAATAGAGTGTTCCAATTTTACTTCCTTACAATAAATTAGGTAAAATAATAGCTCTATTTAATAGTAGTTATTTTGCTGTAATGAAATATTGTTATCCTTTCAATTTATTAAAAGCAACAACAGCACATTGAAGTCTGTGTTGGATCTCAATGTCTAAGTACATCTTTCTACTTATAAAACTACTAAAATATTTTAGCTGGTTTACATTCTCGTAGTGGTCATTATCCAAGCTAAAAGTTTCTGGCAATTTTTCTTCCTTCACTGGCTGATAAAAAAACTTCCACATTAATTAATAAACCAAGATCTTTGTATGTTGCACTCAAAACATTATGAACATTCTGTAAATCATCTTTTGAACTAACAAATTTTTTTTTTTATAAAAATAAATATTAAAATGGTTACCTTGATGCAATACTGACTTGGGCACCAATGTTCTTTTTATTTTTACAATATTTTTTTTAAATTCAAACTAAGACATCTTTTTATTATTATCTACTATTATTATTTTATTATATATTATCCATTATGCAACATCAAGCATTCCCGTATATCATTTTGCACAAGCTTTTCCCAAGAAACTATCAAAATAATATTATTCCCAAATATTAGTACCACATTTGAAGTATGCCACATTAATAGATGTTAGTTGGAATGAACAAAGCATTTCTTTTTATCTTCGATGTTTATTAATATTTATATATGCATGAAAACATGTATTAGCCTATAAACATATATAAAATAAGAATAAATAATATTAAAAATATTCAAAGGCTTAATTTAAATGATTAAGATAGTTTATGAATTTGGGGATTTAAGTTTACCAAGGAATAATAAAATAAATGTTTGTAAAAATATTTATTCTTAATGGATAATAAATGATTATTATTAAACTAATATTAATCTTCAAAATGATTATTAATAAAAAATACTTATATTTACTAATGTCATCAGATCTTTTAATTAAAATATACAAATGCACTTGGAAAAGAATTTGAGGATTGAGGATCTAAATCAGAATCACATGAACATTTTAAATGTGTAGATTATTGTTTTGGATAAACAGATTAATGCTGATAACCATATCGCTGAATATTTTGCATTCTTGCTGTTATCAGAAATAAGTTTTCTTGCAATTTCTTTACCGTCTTCACACTTTTTTCTCATCAACTTCATTACAATGTCAATTTGCAAACAACTTTTTAATAAGAAAATATTATCTTAGATTGTGAAAATTATATTGATATTATAAAACAAAACCAACTTCCAGAACCTTTGTAAAATAATTGTCATTTTCAATATATATGTGGTAAAAATTATAAAAGAATAAAAAATCACATATAATAGCTATAAATATATATTAATAATTATACATAAAAAGCCTTTTTTGCACATGGATTTATGCCCTTGTTAAAGTATTAATCTATTATACATAGAATGTTCTATGTGCAATAATAGGTTAATGTTGAAATAGATATTTAACTTTTGATATAATCATCTACTGAAAAAGATTTTTATATATAATTATTAATATATATATATAGTTTTTATATGTGATATTTTTATAATTTTTTGTAGTTTATATGAAAAAAACTACACAATGGACTTCATTAAGTTTCATTTTTGATGTTTAAAAAGTATTAATTATCTCAACTAATGGACAGTAGTAAACTTTATGAATATTTTAAATAACTGAATTTGTTGATTATAAAAAAGTTTAAAAATATCTATAAATTTGTTTACATGTATTAAAGAACAAAGAAATATTTTTTAAAAGTCTCTAAAGGCAATAAACAGTACAAAAATGTATTTTGTATTACAAGAATAGTACCACTAAATTAAAAATAGGATTTTGTGAAACAAAATTTCTATAATAGAAAAAATATGCAAAAATTAAAGTACGAATATGATAATATCCCAAAAAATCTCACAAAGAATTATTTATAGTTTCAAGTAAAAAAAAAAAAAATCATCATGTGTGGCCATGAACTGTATTGATTTCCTGTTTTTATATGGGCCATATTGCTTTTAAATAACCATCTGATAGTTGCTAAATTATTTCAACAGACTGAATTATCTAAGCAGCATTGATTAAATTACCGGGGGGGGGGTGTAGCTACTTTATCTGAATCATTATCTATTGATGATAATCGTTTTGAACTTGATGTTTTGTTAAATCTTTTTTTTTTTTAGCAAAAGTTTGTCAACTTGAAAAAATAGATTATAATATCTCCAAGTATATTTAAACTTATGCTGAAATGATTTAATTCTTATTATTATTTTTTTTTTTTTTCCATGTGTCATAGCATCGGCCGGGACGCGAACCCACAACCGTCTGCAACCAACTACTTGCTTGCATGGCGGCTGCGATACCTCTCGGCTAACAACGCAAGACGATTTAATTCTTATTATTGATCAGATTATCACTGTTTATCAGAATAGTAATTTACACAAGTATCAGATGTTAATAATTGGTCAAAAAAGTAATTTATAAAAATACACCGATAACTTTTTTTGTTTTTTGAAAGACATATTAAAATCAGGTTCATAACAATCTCTAAATTTATTACTGAATTGTAAAAATTCTTGTGCATGAAAAATACCCAAGAAAGTCTTAATCCTTCTCAACTTTCATCTTCTTTAATATTGAAAGTTAAAAATAGAATATCAATGATAAAGACAGGATAAGGTTAGTTTTGACACTTTATATTTTATGAGAGTTAAATAGTTCTGTCCATATATTGAAAATGAATAAAATAAGAAGTTATCATTGGCAGCCATTAATGAACAATTATTGTTATTTTAATTTTTAAAAAAAAGATTTAAATTAAACAAAAACATGAATGTTAATGATGAATGTTTTATTAAAAGCAGTATTGTGCATTATTTACTCTATACCTGAGTCAGCTAATATAAGGTTGAGTAATCAGAGGATTCTAGATAGTATTACCATTCAGATTTTCAAATTAATTTTTTGCTATTAATGATTATTGAGAGGCATTTAATTTGCATTTATACATAAGCAGCCACCTTCATTTTTTAAAATTTTATCCTAATTAATGAAGTGAGAATCAAATACCGTAAGATTGAACCTAGATTATCTTATGTAAACTATATAATTTTGGCACTAGACTTGTATCTATATATTTTAATTATCTACTAATTTTAGAAATCTTTGACCTTTTATAACAAAGGGTGGCATGTATCAAATGAAGGATCACATAATTCTTCGGCATATTTCAATATTGCACATCAGGAGCAGCAATCCCCTTTATTTCTTCTATTACCAAATCCATCTATTGTAAACTTGAATAATTAGTGAACTCTAGGTTTTTAGTATAAAAAGAGTAAATATGTAATTGTATTCCAATGCTCTTTTGATGAAAGCCAATATCTAGAAATAACCAGCGGATGTGAATATACACTGCCATATACTATTGATTGTTCAAGTTGAACAATGAAATCAATCTATTGATAATTATGGAATAATAGTGAATGAACTTCTAATGCATATGATAAAAGTAAATGAAGAGTCATATAATATTTTATTGAGTACAAACTTATCTCTGATCCATGAATTCATCCACATACATCACATTTTGATTCTTTAAGTTGTTTATTTCTATAACATTTTGTTATACTGCAATGAAGGTGTTAGAATTATTAGCTCAAACCTTGCATTTACAATTTAAATCACATTTTCAAATAAACACTTTCATAAAACCTTTTAAATTTTTATTCTGATTTTTCAAACTTATAGAAAAATATTCTATTAAAAGGGCTGAAGAATTTTTTTGACTGTCAATGTAATTATGACATGACATCTCATTGGTTTTTACATTAATCTCCTAATAGACTCAGATATTATACAACTTTGACAATTGACTCAATTCTCTGTAAAAAAATTTTTTATTTCTAAAACTATTATCTTCAGCTATATACTAATGAGATGATCTAACTCAATGTTATTTTTTGTGCCAAGAAATCACAAACACAAACATTGCAATCTAAAATCAGTAACTTTGGATGATATTAAACAAAATATTTTGGCTATAATTTTTATTTTTTTAAAAAAGTTATAATTCCTTAATTCTACACAAATTTCATTATGGCTATATAGCAAAAAGGCAATACATCCTATAATATTTATTTAATGGACTTCTTTAAAAGCTATGTAGATAAAACTAACAGACTATAAAGGAGTTGTATCTAATTTTTATTTTTACCTTTGCTCTTGTTATTTGGAATCACCATCTTTTTTTATAAACTAATGTGTTATACCAGCATACATATCTAGTTATTACTATTAAAAACAATCATTTGATAAATAAAAACATTATGCTAAACAATTTGTGAAAAAATTCATAATTCCTAAAAGAGTATTTTACAACAAATCACATAAGAGATTTTAAATTAGCTATTAAAGGTTTACTTTTTTCATTTGGTGGGTCAAGATACACCATTAACTTTTGTGTGTTTGTGTGTAAAAATCCTCATTATTTTTAGAGACACTATCAATAAGCAAATTATTTCTGATAGCTATGTAATCTGCTGACAATCTTTACAGATGATTGTTAGAGTAATGACTTTCAGATTTGAACGTGCATTGTGAGCAAGAGTATATTCTGCTGCTTTGTAGAATAAAAACTTGATTTATCAAAGGCTACGTACTATTTTTGATATGAATAGTCTTTTCCATTTCCCACTTTTTTTTCTTTGTTTTAGTTTAAGACTTGGTCATCATGATTTCCACCATCTCTCTATACTAAGTGAGAAAAGGAAAGTGTGATTTATGTAACTATTTTCAGCAATTAATTACGTGCGCAACATCCCATTTCCTTTCTTTTAAAGAAAACAATGATAGGCACAGGTTTACTAGGCTGGCAGTTCTGAGTTGTTATATTTGTTAGTCTGTTGGGAAGAGGATTTAGAGGTGGAGTTTCAGTTGTCAAAGATTGCATGTTTAGATAGCTTTATTTAGAGATCTTTATGCCTACCACAGACATGCAAAGAGCCTAAAAGATTGGTCAAAATTGGTCTGCTTCATTCAATCTGGTTAAGTTGTCAAGCATAATATATCACTCATTACATTGTTAGAAATAATAATAATAAAATCAGTTATAAATAATAAAACATGAAGTAGTAGTAGTATTAAAGATAAGTATTATAATTTTATTTTTTCCTAAAATAGATATATGGAATGTGCAAACTTTATGTGATGCAAAACCATTTAAGACTAGAATGGAAGATTACATTGGTTACTAAGGAACTATCAAGATTGAAGATTGATGTAGCTGCTTATACTAAAACTCATCTTCTAGTAGAAGAAAGTTTAAGAAAGAAAGTGAGTGACTACAAATTTTTTTGAAAGGGCAGATCACTCAATGAAATGGGAATTTGCTGTGAAGTCTAGTATATTTTATTGATGGAATTCTTTATTATATTAATAGAAGGCTTGTGGTATTAAATTTTCCTTGCACAATAGTACTAGTGCATATTTTATTAATGCTTATGCTCCGATCTTAAATTGAGAGAATTCAGAGAAAGAAATCTTTTATTTCTTCCAAACAGCATTATTACAGTAATACTAGTAAATGATTTAATTTTTCTACTTGGAGATTTTAAAGCATATGTTGATTTAAATAGTAGACTTTGGTCAATAGTTATTAAAAATAATGGTATTATTGCTGCAAATTTAATTGATCTGTTGGTATTGAATTTTTGCAGCATATGAATTGACTATCACAGACACTTTATTCAGACAGAAAAACTGTTTTAAAGGAACATGGATATTTCCATGTTCAAAATAGTGGTGTTTAATAGATTACAATGTTGTTAGGAGTGAGAATATAAGGGGTTAATTTTATATGAATTCTTACAAGTATATACTGGTCAGATTATAAATTAATATGCTCCAAGATTAAAATAATAGATGCATTAAAAAGTATGTTTTATTCCAATCATATTCACAAGAAAATTATAATATTCAATCTTTAGAAGAATCTACTATACATGTTTAATTTCAACAGCTACTAAATACTAAATTTGCTAATTTGGACCTTCAAGATTATTATATTACTGAAGCTTGGAATTCTTTTAAAGAGTATTTTATGGATGGAAGTAAATGAATCATGACTAATTTTCTGACAATGATCTTATTTTAAATAATTTGATTAAAAGGAAACATTGGCATTTTTTGCTTAGCAGAATAAAAACTTAAAATTGGAATTTCATTACATATATAGAAATCTGAAGGCAGAAGTTCAATGGCTGATAAGAAGGTTTAAAAATGATTGAGGTGTAACAATTGCAAAGAAGATACAATCATTTGTTGTTCATTGTCATTCTAGATTTTTTTGATACACTGAAAGCAATGTATGGACCCGAGAAAGGGTATCACAATCCTAGTAAATCCAGCAGTGGTACTCCCTTGTGTGGATAAAGAAGTTTTGGATAGTTGGAAGGAGTATTTTGATCATCCGAATAATAATACAAGAATTGAGATGATGACATTTAGTGGTACATCCATTTTATAGATTCATTTATATTTAGTCAAAGATACTTAGTGAAATCACAACAACTTTTTATAATCATAAAAGTGGAAAAGTTATATAGATCTTGTTGAAATACTTGGGAGTTATATTACTTTCAAAAATATTGAAATATTTTAGGAATATATGCATACATAAAGTTGTGCCAACTGATCTTAAGGAGATATTGTTTCAGTTTTTAAAAATAAATAGAGTAGACAGTATTGCAATAATTATTGTGTAGTATCATTATTATACATTACCACAAAGGTATTTTCAGGAATTTGGTTAAATATGTGCTTCCAGCCATATATTAATGATTATCAAAGACCAATGTAGTTTTAGAGAATCAACAGATAAATGCAAGAAAGATGTGGTGAACAATAGAATAATTTATATATTTATCTTATTGATTTAGTCAAGACATTTGATTTACATAATTAAACTGGTGTATGACATTATTTATAATTGATTGGCTACCAAATTTTTTTCCTATTATATAGTTTCTACATGATGGAATGAGAGGAAGTATTGTTACTACAAATGGAAAAATCTAGGACATTTGAAATGAAAATTAGTATTAAAAACAAAGTTGTGTACTTGTTCCAACATTGTTTTTCATTTTTATGACAGTTATCTTTGGAACTATTATAAAAGGTTTACAGAAACAGAGGATGAAGATGCAAAACAGATTGATGATGGAATTTTTAATTTGAATCAGTTAAATGCTAAAACAAGAACTTCATCTTTTTGGTTTCTAAATTTATAGTATATTGATAATTGTGTTGTTCTTGTCAGGCTAAAAGGAATTTTACAGAATGTATTTAATGTTTTTAATGCAACAATTAACAACTTTGATTTAGTAATTAATGTTCAAAAGTTCTTTATTAGCCAGTGATGGAAAAATAGGTCTTCAGTAACTTTTATCTTGGATGGTTATCAATTTGAAAATATAAACCAATTTAAATATCTTAGTACTTTTATAATTAGAAAAGTCTCCAGGGTGCTATTGCTATGAATTAAAAGGTGGAATATTTCATCACAGGGAAATAACTTATGAACTAAGCTGTATATAGAGGTCTTATTTTACCTAATTTATTGTATTGAGGTGGCAACTTGGAAACATTAACAAGATTTCACTTAAATATGCTTCATAAAATTTTAAAATACAATGACAGCTTCATAAGGCCAATCAATTTGTTCTTTAATTTACTGAATGGGATACTATTAAATCCATGATTGAAAAAAATCCCACTTTTATTGGATTTAATGTGTAAAATAAATGAGCAATGTAAAACATCCTAAAAGGGTTGTTTTATGGTAAATTTGAACATGATATTCATAATAGGTTTTATCAAAGATATTCTAAAGTGTAATATTAATTTGCTCATTGGAAGGTATGACAATGAATAGAATGCATAGGAGATCTACAATCAGGCGTATGCAATATTGATTTTTTTATTGGAAGGTATGACAGAGAATAGAATGCATTGGAAAACTTCAATTAGATATAGTGTTGAAGTATTTCAGAAGGAAAAGTTTTCTGCTGAAAAATTAAAAGACAGCATTCCAAAATAACAAGCGAACAGAAAAATGGACCAATATGCTCATCCAGATATATTTGTAGTTCATGGATTGGTTTGTGCAGTCATTACAAAACTCATTTTTAGAAGTTTTTTTCTTTTCTTAGAGTTGGAATAGCCATACTCATTTCTATAGGTATATATGTGTGTATACTGATGTTATCCAATGCAGGCATTCTTCACTTTGGAAGCCTACTGCTGACAGGAAAATTACATATTTCTCTTTAGAGGTGCCAAGTAATATTATTTAAGACCAAATGAGTTTGCTTTTATTCAAGAGACTGCAAAACAAATTAAATTACTTAAGTTTATATTGCCTTCACAGGATAACTTTGACCAAATCTTCAATGCCATCTCGTTTGTCATTGAGCATTCTATGTACTAGACATAGCTGTAAAAATATTGTTATATATAACACACTTTTCACATATCTGATTTTAAATATCTTGCATGTACTAATCATTTACAAGTGTTTTGATTTTATATGTCCAAGACATTTTTCAAATTTCAACAAAACTTAGTTTATAAATTGCTGTCTAAAATGATATTTCATTTTCAGCCATTCTTTAGTTACAAATGTTGAATCTTTTTATTTTATTTTATAAAGATTCCTAAATGAGCTAAAACTTGGATTTAATTTTGAGTTTTTTTAATAGTCAAATTAAAATCTTAAATACAAATTACAACTCTGAACTGATCCTCAATAGCAAAGTGTTTTAATTCTCTGTGAGTTATGTGTATTTCAATTTATTTAAATTTTTCTTTTAATATATTGCAAAAATCTACATATTCACTAACACATTCTTAATAAAATAAATTTGTCTCAAATTTTATATTTTTTTTACCTTAACCCATCCTTTTTCAAACTATCAAGACAGTAAAGAATTGAGTTAATTTATCTTCAATAAACCAGACATCTACCTAAAATATATTCTCAAAACACTGAAAATATTTTGTCCACATAATATCATAGATCTATTTATACTATAAGAACTATCTGCCTTGCTAGTTGCTCATTTTTATTTAATAATTAAAATTAAAGGTCTTATGCCAAATTTTAACTAATGGCTTGAAGTAAATAACATTTCTATAAAATGTCTACCAGATAAGACATAAAAATAAATTTGTATATATCTATGTTCATCAATTTTTGCATATGGTATCTTTTTTATTTAATCTAAGCTGATCAATAAATTAAAAATATATTTAATATGTTTGCAGACCTACTGGAAAATATTGTATTTACAGTATCTATCAAATGATAATTATTTGCTATGCTTGGATTTCTATTATTCTATAGGTGGGGTTTTTTTTTTTTAAAAAAAATAATGATTATTTTACTTAATTCCTTAATTTTATTAAATGTATTAAATGTTTTGCTTCATATATTTGATGCATTGCCGGATAATTATTTTTTTTTTTTGCAAATAGTGCTAAGAATTTTTAAAATTTGTAAATATACATTAATCTTACAAATCTATATTAAATGAATCACATTAAGCAGCCATTTATTAATATATGCTGGGACTTCAGCACCACTATGAAGACATTTAGTTATCCTTATGTGCATTGCGATTTTTTAGAGTGTGAAGCTTATTAACATCAATGTTTTTTACTCAAGTCTTTGTATATCATCATTTTTCATTAGTTTGCTTTATTAAAAATATCATTTAGATTGATTTTTTTTTTCAGACCAGAAACTTTTTTGTTTTTATTCCCATAGGAAAAATGAATTAAACTATTTCTATCGTCTAATATTAAATATTAAAAGTCTTTAGAAAAAATTAAACTCTGTTTAAAACTTTTTAGATACATTCAGCAGTGATTAATGCTTTTGTGTACATATGTACTTATTCTTGGCGAAGTAGAATATTTTTTCCTTACTGCTTTATTGTCTCAAAGTTTAAATAAATTTAACATTTAATATTAGATGATAGAAATAGTTCAACATATAATTAGTAGTAAAATGCAACAGCAAACTTTCCACATAGTAGTACCACTCATTGCAAGCATTAGTAATCAATGGATGCAGAAAGGTGTGGGCATAAAATCCCCATCTAGAGTCTAGTCATCCAATATTTCCAGACTGGTGTCTAGCTTGTGGCTTTTATCTGAGAGCACTGCATTTATATCTAAGTATCTAATGCAACTCCAGCAGCTACCTTTTACCTATTTAGTTAACTATAAAGCTAGGAGGGCAAGATGAAAACACAAGCAAATGACCTTGGATTGAAAACATTAATGTGTTCTCATCTTGAGCTTGTAGCTTTATAGTTAACTAAATAGGTAAAAGATGGCTTTTGGAGGGTTACCTTAGATCCTTATATCTAGTGCAATGCTCTTGGATACAAAGTTCCTCACTGATGAAAGCCACAAGATAGGAACTACTCTGGGGATATTGGATGAGTAGGAACTAGATGGGGATTTTATGCACAAACTTTCCTGCATCCATTGATTACTAAGTCTTGCATTGGGTGGCACTACTGTTTGGAGAGTTTACTACTATTAATAACAAATAGCTTGTGTAAGCATAAGAAATGATGATTATGTGATGTTTTGATGGTACTAGTAAATGCCACCATCACAAACCTCAAACAAACACAAAACATTAGAGAGGTAATTATTTTCGTTTTTCAAAATATTTGGAAAAATTATGTTTGATAATGATTGTTCAAATTCACAAGTGAAAGAAATATGTAAATAATTATTACATATTAAGAGGTGGTTTGCTAGCAGTCCCAACTTAGTCAGAATTAATTATAAGTAGGATATAGTATTTAGCAGCTCTTTAACTATCTAAGATGTGCAGCTAATGTACTATACACTTTTTACTATAAACCTATTAATTCATAAATTATAGCATGGTATTTACATAAATAAAGTAATAAAATAATGAACAAACAATCTATTAGGATGTAATATATATCTAGTTGTATAATTTTAATATAAGAAATGAAAATTAGAATAAAGATACTAATAGTAAATATAACCAATAATTATAAGTACAAGTTTGATCAATTATAATCTTTTATGCCTACTATTTAAATATTTATTACATTTTAGCTCCTTTTCCTCCATATACAATACTTCAAAAAGCTTTGGAAAAAAATACTGTCAGCTCCAGAATAAACTACAATCATTGAATCAACATCATTAAAAATATTTATCTTGAATTGAAAAACATTATTTTTTAAATAAAATCTCATGGCTTTTGATAGGTTGTGTTAGACAGCACATATATCCCACTTCTGTAAAGACAACCTTGGATGATGCACCAACAGATTCTTATGTCAGTTGGGGCTTGCTACTAAATCTAATAAAATTTTATGCTCAAATAAGATAGTTGTCTAGAAGTATTTTAATTATTTAAAAAAATTATTATCATATCAAGAAACAAAAAATCACGTCACATTAAGAAAGTTAAATAATAAAAAAAAGAATATATGAATTTTTGTTGTCATTTTGAATTGGATTTGTAGTTTATGAAACAGATTCTATGAGCTAAATTGTGATGGAACTAAATTTCATGTATTACTAAGACATTAACATGTAAGTAATTTCATTTCTCCAAAAGAATTTACAAGGTATATTTTGTAAACTTAAATGAGAAGCAAAGGGAATAAAAATAAATAGAGATCATTAAAATCATTTAGATTTTGTGGATGACGTGTTTCTTTAAAAAAAAAAAAGTCAAATTTAAGATTGATAGTAATAAATTAGAAGTTAAAAATTATGATTTAATGAATAATATTAATCACAGAATTAAACTAGAGAGTGTTTTTAGCAAAAATTAATATTAATTGAAAATACATTTATATGCATAAAAAGAAAGTTTGTTAATAAATTTGTTTTATCACTGCTTAAATATGTCATATGAAATTTGTATTAAATATCCAAGTCTCACATCCATAAGTAAAAGTAATATAATATCTGAAGATTGACAAAGATAGACAGAAATAAATGTTAGGATTTAAAAAAAGAAATCAAAAAGCCAAATGGGTTCACAATTAAGAGAACAAATAAATATCATTGATATTATTAGAAGAATTGAGGACAAATGAGTTTGAATTGGAACATATTGCTAGAAATTATTATAATGGTTAACAACTAATGTCTTAGATTTGGTCTCAAAATATTTTAAAAGATCCAGGAAGAAACCACTTGTTAGATGCATATATGAGATAAGAAAATTTGCAGAATTAATAAATGTGAGAAATTTTCTTTCTATATTGGATCATTAATGATTGAAAATGATATGTATGCCAAGGATAGAAATCAATAATATGTAACTAGTTTAAATGACAGTAGTATCTTTTTTTATTTATTCATTTCTGTCTTAGTTTTACTCTAATCATGATTGCCAGAGCTCATCATGCGCTGAACATATTTTCTGATATTGATAATTCGGTGAAATCCGCAGAGTGAGAGAGTAACAAAGGCCACTTGTGCTTCTCTTAGCTTTGGGAAGAATCTATATGACGTGGCCAGGATCCATTTTAAATATTTTGATGAGACTGGGTAAGATTTTTCAAATTTTATCATTTAACTAATGTATATAGTTTATTGCAATTTTTTAGAATTAATAATTTTAGATATTACTAAACTAATTTTTTCGCTTTAATTTGAAGTGCGTGTGTGGTAAGGTTTAAAATACTTGTTTTCTGTCTTTTGCATATTCAAATTTACCTGAACGATGTTTTTGAATTTACGAAAAATGAATTAAATGTAAATTTTAAATTTCATGTTTAAACATTTATTTCAAATTTAGCTATCTATAAATGAGATTAACAATTTTCCAATTTAAAAATCTATCATATTTAAGAAAGCTGGCAAATGACAAACAGTCTGTGATATTTCACACCAGTAATTTAATTACCTTTTAGAGACCACTACTTGAGGCCCTTTCTATAACTATAGATGAGAAAACTCATTACTCTTACGCATGAAAAACAACAAATGCACAATGAAAAAAGTGTCATTTGCAGTCATTTTATTAGGATCCTTTCCTACCAGCCAGAACTTTGGATCATTACCAGCTGGTAAAAGTGAAGGCTTTAATTTCTAGTATCACTCAGTTTTCTCTCACTTATTATGTCTTGATTGACCTTGGGTAGGTGTTAAAAATTTTACCTGTCATGTGGTTGCTTTGCTTGGAATAATCCCCCCTCCCCCATTTTTTTATTTTTAAAAAAGGAAATAATTAAAGATTAGGATTAAATACTTTCAAATCAAAGTAAGATTGTAAATAATCAGCTTGTCAAAAATCAAGTGAAAATAGAGTGTTGCTCTGAAAGAGGTGACTTGAAACATTTGTCATTAAAAAACAAAGTGGGCTTACCATTGCAGGTACATTAATAATCGAATCATATTAAAACACGAGGAGAAAGTACAAACTTAAAAAATAGCGAGTTGTGTCCGTAATAGGTGTCTGTCAAGTTCTATATACAATAATCAAGCTAAGTTGACGTGATTAGTAAATAAATATATTAATTAAAATTTAATAACTCTTGATTATTTAGCATTATATAAATAAACTATTTGATTAATAATGGATTTACATAACTGTATATGTCTACAATGCTCTTATGCTTCAAAAAGACATGTAGTTTATGTCAGTTGTTAATATTTGTTCTGTTTGTAGATTTTTATGATTCGAAAGGATCACTTAGCTCTAACAGTAATTATAATAAATAAGAAAATTTGTTTTGTATGCCTTCTGGAACATACCAGCTTTTTTTTTCAAGTTAGATATATTTTAATTTTTTATATAATAATGATATACATGCACTATTATTTGTTAAATATTAATTTGCACCATCATCCAACAACATCAACCCACTGTAGGGTAAATGATTAATCTACTAAATGACAAATATCTGTAATTCAGTTTCTCTAATCCTTTGCGTCTTTTTTCTGTAATATTTGAAAAACTTTGTTATCATATTCACATACTGCATAATTAATTTCTATGACTTTTACAATCTCTTTAGATCCAATTCAAGACTTGAGTTGTTCTCTTTTATTAAACCGCTCTCACCTGTGTATGTTGCTTTCAATTCCTTTTTGATACTCATAACAGACAATTACTGCCAGGGTACATTTATTAAAAACTATTTTCAAACCCAGAAGCATATTTACTTTCAATATTGTTCATCATCATCATCAACCATTATTAATCCACTGCAGGATGAAAGTCTCTCCAAGTTCAAACCATCTTCTCTGATCTTTAGCTTCTCTTCTCCACATCACCCTGCACACTTTCTTATTTTATCCATCCATTTCATGTGGTCTCTTTCTGGGTCTTTTACAATCTCTTGGAATCCAGTTTAATATTTCAATTATCCATCTATTATCATCTCTTCTAGAAATATGTCCAGCCCAACTCCACTTCAGTCTTTTAATTTTTTTAATGTCAATAACACCTGTTTCTTCTCTTACCCATATATTGCATTTTCGATCTCTTCTTGTTACTCCTAACATGCATCTCTCCATACTTCTTTGAGTGGTCTGAAGTCTCTGTATTGCTCTTCTATTAAGTGTCCAAGTCTCAGATCCATAAGTAAAAACTGGTAAAACACATTTATTAAAAACCTTTCTTTTCAAACACATAGGCATATTTCCTTTTAGTATCAAATTATTTTTACAAAAAGCACTCCAACCAAGTTTAATTCTATGATTAATTTCATCCATTATGTTTCCATCTGTATTAATAATCTGACCAAGATATTTATAGCTGTTAACTTCTTCTAACTCATCATAATCAATCTTTATTTTCATATTTTGAGAAAATCCATTGAACATTACTTTAGTCTTTTTAACATTTAATTTTAGTCCTACTTTCCTACTTTCATCTGATAACTCCTGCAACATTTCATGCAGCTCTAAAGCATTATTTGCAAAAACAACTACATCATCTGCAAAATCTAAATGATTTAAATAATCTCCATTTACTTTCACTCCTTTAGATTCCCATTTTAATTCACAAAATACTTTTTGCAGCACTGCTGTAAAAAGTTTTGGAGATATGGAGTCACCCTGTCTTACACCCTTTTCAATGTTGACTTTCCTAGTATCATTATGTAATCTAATTGTTGCTGTTGCATTTTTATAAATTTTCTTTAAAATATGACAATAATACCTTGATGATCCAATGCTTTAATCACTGAAGAAATATTTATAGAATCAAATCCCTTTTCATAATATACAAACCAAAGCGTAATGGCAACTCATATTTATTTGTTCTTTCTATAACTTCTCTCAATACCTGGATATAATCTACTGTATTAAAACCACTTTTAAATCCAGATTGTTTTCTTGGTTTGTGGAAATCCAATGTTCTCTGTAGATGAATTGTAATTGTCTTGGTAAAATTTTTGTATAAAAGTGATAAAAGGCTGATAGGTCTGTAATTTCTGATATCTTCTTTTTCACTTTTTTTAAATATTAATATTAATACTGCATTCTTCCAATCATCTGATATATCTTTATCATTTAGACATTTGGTATATAACTTTGCTAAAAAAAATTATATTTTTTCACCTGCTTCTTTTAATATATCAATTATAATTCCATCATTACCTGGAGCCTTTTCTTTCTTCATAAGTTTAATTGCATGTCTCACTTCTTCCTTTAAAATTCTGGGCAATTCAGAAGATACAATAGATATAGGAGGTACTTGTTCTTTATTACTATATAATTCTTGATAGAAGTCTTCTACCCATTTCATCATGTCATCTCTTTTATAGTAATAGTTCCATCTTTTTCCTTATTGCAGATATAAATTTCCTACCAATACCAAAATTTTGTTTTACACTCTTGAGACTTTTATTCTCTTCTGCAGCTTTCGTTGCTAGTTCACAATTATACTTTCTTATATCATTTTCAACTCTTTTCTGCACCATTTTACAGAATTTGAGGTATTCTATCCCTTTTAATGCATCATTTTTGTATATCTTCATATTTCTTCTTCTTCTTTTTTATTTTATTATAAATTCTCTAGTCTCAGTAGAAATTTTATTGGTCAATTGCTGCACAGTAACTGAAAGTGTATTTTGCATTTTTTCTCTTCTGAATCCAGCAGTCTATCACTGAGCAAAACTTTAAAAGAATATTTTTGGTTTAGAATGTATTTTTCTGTGATTTATTTATTTTTTCTGTTTTAACTATTATAAATAAAAACTTCTATTATCTTAAAGATTCAAATGTGATTATTATCAGTACCATTTTACAACACAACTTGTATATCTATTTATTATTGCTAAAAAAGATTTTTAAAAGTGAAATTTGTATAGTTATCATGTTCCAACATTGCAAATAATGTCATGATTATTTCCTTGATTGATTATTTTTATCATTGATTTTTTTTAATTTTATGGAATTGGTAAAACAAATAGATTGAGACTTTATTCAGATTACATTCATTTTATTCTTGATGACAGCAATCAGCAACTACCATGAGAATAATTATGTGTTATTGCTTAATTCATAGAATATGCTTACTTTATAAATTAAATTCTTTTATCTTCGATAAGAAAACTTAATATTAGTCTTGATTATTCATGTTTAAAATATAGCAATGAATAAAAATAAATACTATTATTAAGATTAAAAAAAAAAACATTCTGTTTATAGATTTTGGGTTTCATAAATAAAAATATTTTTTTAATATGGTACCACAGCATAAAAAAGAGAATATTAGAGCTAGAAAATGATTACGAAAGAATTAGTTTTGTACATAAAAATTTGATTTTTTTTTTTTGCATTATATCGATATGATACACAGTATTTATAAAATTTTAAATCTTTTTAAATATATATATTGTACCGGTCAGAATTGTATGTTCGTCTAACAAGAGCTTGAGAGGTTTGCACTCTCTTAGTTTAATTTCAATACCGTCTGTGCTTTGTAAAATAAATATTATTAATGATTTAAGAAGAAAACATTTATTTTTGCATTTGGTTACATTATTAGATTTTGTTAGGATTTACTGAAAGTTATTTCTCAGTGCATCTAAAGATAGTTTAATGAGAAGGCGGATAGCTTAAATAAGCTTTAAGACATGACATTTCTAACCTATAAAATATAAGTAAATGAAAGTTTGGAATGGTTTATAAATCATAGCATTACAACTTATAGACTAATAATGGGGAATGTAAAATATGAATAACTGCGGTGCTGACCGAATGATAATGCCAGAAAGGACGAGAAGCTTCATCAACTTAAACGAACATAAAAGCTCATCTGCACTTGTGACAGATGGCATCTGAAGAAATGGTTGATAGGGATGCATGATTTTGGGGTCTCTGATGTTACACCATGTAGAGCCTAGCGACAACCTGACACAACCCGCGGAGTCTGTGCTTCCAAACTCCGTTAAGAAATGTGCCTTATGAAATAATCTGGGATTGAAGGGTAGTTTGACAAAGCAAGACATGTTATAATGTTATCAAGGGTAAGCAGCACTAATAAATATCAGGTCTATAATGACACTGATGTATTAGGGCCCTCGTAAATAATAAAATCTGGTGTAATGACATGATACAGTTTAAAAACATCCTTAATGGTACATAGTTGACCTTAAATATCGGTTAGAAAGTCAAACATAAAGAGGGAGAATCTGTAGTTCCCATCATTACACAAATATCCATGCTCTTGACATGTAGAAAAATTAAATTAAAATCATCATTTAGATGGCGTGGTAAGCAAAAGATTGACCATATGATAAAACAAAAAGCAAAGGTAGGTCATTAAGTTTACTCAATATTAAAATTCACTAACTCAATTGCATTAAGATAATAGTAAATTGATATCTTTAAATATGGCAATGAATAGTATGCCATGAAACACATAGAACAATTCAGTAAAGTTATTCAATCAAGCGAACTTTTGGGTTTAGTGAGAAAGCTTACATTTAATTATTTAAGATTCCATAAAGGCAGAATAGAAACTTAAGATGAGATCAGTTCGCCAGATTGAATTATTAGCATATTAAATAATATATCTAATCAAACAAAATGAAGTGAAAATTTTGCCGCATTTAAAATAATAGAATAGCAAAGTGAAACCCAGCAAGTACATTTAGAAAATAAAAATTATAGACTCGTGCATTAGAGAAAGTCATTATTTTAGGAAATTAATAATAATCGGCATTAGCTTGCCAATTCTGAAATAGGTAGATTTACATTTTAAATAATAAAAAAATTTACATAGATGGAAGTTTTTAAAGTTACAATTTAAATAAAATAAAAAGCACATAGCTGGAGATTTTAAAGTTACATTTTAAAGACATTAAAAAGCACATAGATGAAGATTTAAAGTTCATATTTGTGGCAGAGGATTATCTTCGATTGTTTGAAGACTTGGCGACTGTATACGCATATAGGAAGATAATTTGAAAATTGAATCAGCAAGGCAGGTTTTCAGAAAAATATTGACTGGCATCCTTTCAGAGTTAGTTTAAGAGTTCATTTAATCAGCCTTTAAGTGGTGATGGCATGGGTGTATAGTGGTATGGAGCTGATCCTGGAAGAATCAGGAAAGCAAATTTCTCCTTCTACTCACGAGCCATATTTTAAAATTTTGGGTGACACAGGTTCATCCTGCAACACCTTCTGAAAATAAAATGCAGAGTGTTTAACATAGAAATTTGGGCTGTATTTATACACCACTGAAACCTTCTAGAATCTTTCTATTTGCCTGTCTCTGGCAAGACCCGGATGTGCATCAACGGTTAACCATTATATATTTTTAAAAGATGACGATGAGATAAGTTCAAGAGAGTATTGTTTCAATCTATTTCGAGTTGGAAATAGATTCAAGAGATATATTTTCTAATAGCAGAGGATATTTTAAAATAGATCTTTACAAAAGACATTTTAAATTTAAACAGGGCACGTTCTTTTGTTTGTAACTGACAGTTAGATTTTAATTACTCTCTCAAACTTTCTTTGGTATTATGTTAGCCAAAATAAACTAATACACGAATAAATAAAAAATATATAAAAAAAAACAAAATGAAACATATTTAATAAAATATACCATTTATCTGTAACACATACACACACATACACGGCCATTTATAGTGATGGAAATTTTAAATATTTAAGAATTAAATCAGTATTATTTAATAAAAATAATGCTTAACTAACAAGAGGGGGAAAATAATTGTGTGCATATGTGTACCTGCACTCCCTAGCGATTTACTAGTACATAACCGAGTTTGAACCTCTGTTTGAAGGTTCCAATTATTGCCAGATAGTGAAGCAAAATTTGTACAACAGATTTGACTGCTTCAATATATATACATATTTTTGATTCCACATGTTTAAAAAAAGATAAAATCTTTATAGTTTGACTGAACAACTGTAACAATAAAGCTATCTATATAATATCACAAACTGATTTTTTTTGTTGAACATTCTAATAAGAAAGATGAATGCATTAACAAAATGATTTTTGATCTAATCTTATTTGGTTTTAGAAATAATAGGAAGATATGATTTGTTGAGAGATATAAGGGTGAAAAAGAACATTTGTGTAATTAATTTTAAAAAGGAATTTCAAATAATAAAAATTTGGGTTCAGTTGTTAAATATTTCAAGACTAAAGATTGAAAGAAAAACATAACCATAGAATGGGTCAAAGATTATTTTATGTATCTCTTTTTAAAATGTAGCTTTTCCATTTGAATTAAGATTATTTTTGCTTTATAGTAACATATAGGAATATATTAATGTAGGTTGTTTATCTTCTGTTGGGTATATGTTTATTTGTTATTGATTTAGAAGGACTTATAAATGAAACAAGATGATAAATAGAATCAGCCAAGTATCTTTGTAAAGTGGGATGTGATAGGTGTGTTTTTATATGCTTTTATGTAACATACTATATTTGTCTATGTATTTGAGAAATCTTATTCTTCAGTTTTATCCATTTTCCAATATAATCTTGGTGAAACTTTGCATATATGTGTATTCCCAATGCCAATACATTTTTTGAGTTTCCAAATAACTTTTACCAAAAAATAGTGAAAACTTTATTTTTTTAATTTTATAAGGGATTCAGTACTCTTACAGTACTGCCATCTATCTAATTGCATTAAATCACATCAATTCTTTTTTTATAAAATTAAAATATATATATTTAAAAAAAATACTTATATCAACACAATAAAAAGTAGGAAAAAATGACTAAAAGTAAAAAATAAATTTACTTCAGTTTTTACAATATTCTTGATATTATGTAATGAAAAAAAACTGGATAGTGCTCATGTTTATAAATGTTTATTTTTTACTTTTTAATACTTTTCTTTTTATATTTATTATTTTATATAGATTTAGAAACACTTATAGTTATATAAAAATGTTTTACTTGTATTTCAATATTTGAAAAACATTTAATCCAATTACAAAATAAAATACCTTTTATGTAAGTCAATTACTTACAAAAGATATTAAAAATTAAAGAAAACATTTAGCTTTAACTCAACCAAAGTGATTTTTTTGCAGCAAAGAGCAGACATATCAAACTTTCAGAAACTGAATAAAAAAGAAAAATATTTTGTTAAAAAAATTTAAGTAATTTAAGTAGCGTTGTTGAAATTTGTAAAAATTTGGCATGATTATAAACAAATAAAACTAAATATCTGATGATAGACAGCTCATGAGTATGCTACAACTCTATTGTTGATAGTATCATATTATAATTATATTTCTTGTTTTTACAGTCAGTGTATCAGCAACATTGAATCCAAATTATACTGGGATTTTTACATTATAGTAATGATAGCTAGATATTCAATTTTCAATCACTTGCTGATGTTTAGTAGGGTTGATCTTGCACATCTAAAAAAAAATCATGACCCTGTTTTGTTAAAAAAACATTTCTGAGATTCACTTAGCCTAGATCTAAGATTATTTAACTTATCAAATGAATTTCTTAATCACTAAGCCAATATATACTTGAGAATGAAATGATAGAATACATTATAGTGATTTTAAAGTTTGCTTAACCATTGGATAAAATGGCAATTAAAAAATTACAATAAGATTTGCCATGGTAAATAAATCTCAGTGATATTCTGTAAAGTTTTGAAGTTGGATTTAAGAAAAATGCTTAGTGAATTTTAAATTGAACTGAAATTTAAGTAATTTAGAAAAAGATTATTTTTTTAGAATTATGAAGTTATAAAAAAGTGAAAAGAATATATTGAAAAAATAAATTAGGATTGTAGGATTTTGTTGAAATTATTATATTAAAGAATTGAATTGTCTCTGCTCAGAAATACGGGAATTATGAAGGATATATAAGAGGACCTGCAGAGTGAAAGTTAAAATATATGATCTTAAGAATGAGATTATTTAAGACAGTTTGAAGAGGAGAGCAAGGGTTAGGAATGCTTGAAAGGTGGTCTGGAATGATGTGTAAGATTTGTCTTTCAGCAAAGAATATTGTTTTACTATAATACTATTGAAGAATATTTGTCCCACTCTAATGAAAATAGAGAAAATGCAAATTTTATTTATAAAGATATTTAGAAGGAAAACTTGTATATATATATTACACCCTTTTGATTTTTATACCACACATACATTTATGATATGAACAAATTACAAATCTAAGCTATAAAATAAAATGAATATATAGAAGATAAGATTTGGCATTTGATATGAATGGGAACTAGCACTACTGATAAATTCTATTTGAAAATAACTCAAGTTTTCTTACAAATAGTCTAGAATTACAGTTTAAATATTGACTTTCTGCTGCTCTTTGTTGGAGTGAATTGTCTCTGGAGGTATTTATAGAAGAAGTTTGATGTTATATAATTCTTTTTTTCTTCTTTTAAATATACATTCTAAATAATTTTTATTTATGTGCATGTACATAAAATCTTATATATGTGTGTCTTTATATGCTTGCAAACATATAAATGTCATAAATAGATATGAAATTCACATTGATTTTTGGTAAACATAAATAACTTTTTTTCAAGCTGCATCATCATCCTTTTTTTTTTTCAGGCAGCTCAAAGACATATTCAGTATTATGAAGATAGAATTTAACACTTTAGTACTAGGGTTCTCTTTACTATTTAACCATCAATCTTTTCAAGCACTATACACATTTTTTTAACAAGTTAGATTATCTTATGGTAATACCATAGTAAAACAATTTCAACAAAAACATTTGTGGTTAAAGCAAGAATTCATGTCAAATCTTATCAATTATTTATTTGCTGTTTATAGAATTTTCAAAAGTTTTTTTCAGCATCACAATTGAAAAGCATTAATATTTGTTTTTACAGGTTTCAACATTCACATCCATATTTTTTTTATCTGTCAATACTCTACATAACCTTGTGCTCTACCGCTGTTATCATAAGTCACATTTTTAAGGTTATAAAAGTAACTTTTTGATTATTAAAAAAACCTGAATATAGCAGACTAGCTCACATCATTACTTCAAGAAGAGCAAGAACTTAAAGAATCAATAGTCATCTCTAAAAGTTTTAAAGATTAAAACTATCTAAAGTATTTAAAATCATGTAGGGAATTATGCATCTACTTTCCACTCACTGTTAAACTGAAATCGCATCCAGATGAAACTTAGGAATTTTTAAAAATTAGCTAAGAATTCATAAGCAAGCTTAGAATTTCTTTAGGTAGCAGCTCATAATCATTCACCTATTAGTCAATAAATAAATATCTAGTTATTTTTAATTAAAAAGCGAAATGAAAAAGAAAAGTGTAAAAAATTTTCATTCATTGGTAAGTAACTTATCTTGGGGAGAAAATAGGTTTTTTGAGATTGTGTTACTTTATCTTATTTACATATGTTCACACGTACAAGATTTAATTAAGGTCAGCTATTAATAGTAATTTAACTTCTGCTCGCAATTAAATTAACCTATCGATAAGCAAAAGTTTCTTGTTTAATTTCTCAATGTAAATATGCAAATAATAATAAAATTTGATAGCTTTTGCAGTAGCTATTTAATGGATAGATTTTAGTAACAGACATTTGTGTAAGAAACTGCTAGTGCTATAGCATTATGATTGTAGAAAGTAGCATTGTTTGCATTAAAGGAGACAGACTATCAATGAATGAAATTATCCTGACCCAGATCTCTAAAATTGAATATGGTTAGGATATCATTACAATGTAGGACATGGGACAAAGGAGGGGGGAGGGAGTATCACATTATGAAAATGAAAAATTAATTAATAAAATAATTATTACAACTTTGATAATAAAAAAAAATGAAGATTTATGCTGGAGGAAATTTTTTGATTTGTGCATACTGAAGATCATTTTCCAATAATTGATGAATATTTAAGGCTGTTGGTGTACAATTTACTGCACTTGCACCAATCTTATTTTGCATCACAGCATCTTATATATCAAATGCTTTGCTTTTTGATGTCTATAATTTAACAATTTTTTCACAAATGATTTATCTGGTGAGTTGTTGAATTATTTATTGTTTGTGATAGTATAAAAAAATTCAAACTTTTTAAAGCATCTATAGTTCTATTACTCTTTATTTTGAATTACATACAATCATACCTTTATTGTTTCACAGCTTAAATTTGAAATACCATGCCAAAATAAAAAAGAAGGCTATATTTTTTTTTATAATAATTATTATATTCATTCTTATTTTTTATTTTTCTTCTATTTTTTTATATTTTTTATATTGTGCTGATGTTTATACATGATAGTAAAAACAAAATGACTTTTGGCAACAATCATGCCAATAACAAAACATAATTTCAAACTGTGTAAAAGAAAGAAATCACAAATGATTTCTTTATACAGGCAGCTCTCAATGTATATATAATTCTTCTGCTATGTCTGAGGGTTTCTACTTTTCATAAAACCAATCAGATAGCATAAAAAATAAAATGAGTATACACTTGACATTTTATATAATTTTAATTTATATTTAAACAGTATATAAATACAAATATTTTACATATTAGTTGATAAAGCAAATACAAATAAATCTTGCATAATGCTATAAAGTTCAAAAGTTTACACGTACATGTTCGGACCTTACAATTTTAATCACTTCAGACATATTTTACTTACAACTTTGTCACAGAATCCTATTAATTATTCTGACACATTTTATATTAGCTCCATACTGGAAAATCCTGGACTGAGAGAGAGAGAGAGAGAGAATAAGATTCTGCACCTTTTTATCCTCATCAGTTTATCAAGCATCTTCTTCAGGAGTGAAAACCGACTTCAGCGCCATCTTTAAATTTATTTACTAGAGTAATGACACAGGTACATGATATTTCAATTCACTAATTTACAAATGCACAGCAGTCCTTCTCCCACTCTAGAAATAAATGCTGCCTTTAATTTAAAATGAAATCCTAAAATTTAACTGGTGGTCAGTGTACTCTGGAGCCCTTGGGTATGTTCACTCCATCTAGGATGCGTGTACATTCTTGTAATAGTTCACACTCCAGCTCTTCTTCCTTAAGTGTTTCTAGGTCTAATTCATTATCATGATCAGTTTCATATTCAGGCCTCTCATTTAGCTTTATTTCAGCAACACGCAAAATCATCATCTGAAATAGAGTGTTCACATCGATGGCGAAGGTGATTTATGTGTTTTCTAAATGCTTTGCCATTTTGTAAATCAACCAGATGAATCTGCTTCAATAATAACTGTTTAACCACTCTGGAATCCATTTACATTTCAACACATTGTATATCCAAATGCTCTCTCAGATAAAAAAAATTCCTAGCTTGAAAAGGTTGTCTGCCCTTAGCTTTGTCAGGTAACAGTTGAGACAGATAAGTGTGGAAGACATGACACATTAATAACTCAGTCAGGGTGTTTCTGGTTGCTGTATTGAGAGTAAAATGCTGCGAGTACATGGCTTCTATCAAAGCTTCTGACATGTTCTGTAATTTTAGTTTTTTTAAAGTATATGTTGAACTCCTTGCTCTGCTATACCATTACTTTGGGGATGGTATGGAGGTGTAAGAGTGTGTTTTATCCCTCTGTCACTCAGAAAGTCTATAATTGTTTTTTAAGTAAAACCAGAGCCATTATCATTCACAATAGATTCCGGATAGCCATGTTAACAAACAATTTGTTTAACGCTCGGATGGTACTTTCAGCATTGGTATCCTTAACTAATCTGTACTCGGTCCATTGTGAATATGTGTTAATCACTAACAGTATTAAGTATCTGTTTAATGGCCCAATATGGTCTGTATGAATGCGCATCCATGAAGAACTAGGCATTTCCCAAGTTTCAAACTGTTTGGGAGATAATTTAGTTGTCTGTTGACAGTTTACACATTCTTTTATCATAGTTTCAATATCAGTTGTTAAATTTGGCCACCATACATATGATCTTACTAGAGCTTTCACATGCACAACTCCTGGGTGTCCTTGATGCAATAGTTTTAAAATTTTGACTCTGTCCTTAGTAGGGACCAATACATGGTCATTATACAATATGCATCCATTACAAACAGTCTTTCTCAGGCAATCCAAATTGCTTTATTTAATTCTCTGAGGCATTTTATTGGCCATCCATTTCTTATCCATTTTATTAGTTGAACATAACCTTTATCTTTCTTTGTCCAATCAGCTATAACTTCACTATTTATGTTTTTTGAATTTAACACATCAATGTAGTTTATTTTTTTAATTTCATATAAGTTTTTTTTTTAAATCCAGCAATCTGGACAAAGCATCGGCATGTCCAATCTTCTTTCCTGGCTTATATATCAACTTATAATCATAATATGACAAAATGTCTATCCACCATAACATACGTTGGCTCGAACGTTCAGATAACTTTTTCACAGCTGAAAATCTCTATTAGAGGGTGATGGTTGGTATAAATTGTAAAATTTCCATCCATACATGTATTGATGGACCTTCTTTACTGCAAACACCACAGCCAATGCTTTCTTGTCCACTTGGGTAGTTTTTTTCTGCTGACATCAGCACTCTAGAAGCAAAAGCAATCAGGTGTTCCCCTTCATAGCATGGATGTGAGATGACAACTTCCACACCATATTCAGATGCATCTGTTGTAATACACACAGCCCAATCACTCCGGTAATGAACTAAAAGTGCTTCTGATGAGAGCAAGTCTTTTGTAGCTTTAAATGCATTATCCTGTTTCATATTCCCGACCCAACATTGTTTTTTGTTTAATAGCATATACAATGGCGATAATACATGCGATTTTCCTGCTAAAAAGCTTTCATAGAAATTTAGCAGTCCCAAAAATGCTTGCAGCTCTTATACGTTTCATGGATTTTCCACATTCTTTATGGCTTTCACCTTTTCAGGATCTGGATGATATTTTGCATTTATAATATGTCCTAGGAATTTAATTTCCCTTGCAGACCATATGCATTTTTTTACATTTAATTTTGCTTTGGCTTATGCTAGCTTTGAGCAAACCAGATCTACTTGCTTTTCAAGCTCGGCCTCTGTTGCTCCAATAATCAGAATATCATTCAGATAAGGGATTATGCCATCAATAGTTCTAAGCAACATATCCATTTTTGCTTGGAAAATGTTTGGCATGACTGTATGCTATATGATAATTTGTTGCACTTAAATAATGCTTTATGTGTAGTTAATGTGAGTAGCTCTGCTGTATTTTTTTGCTACAGGAATCTAGTGGAAAGCAGCATTCAAATTTATTTTTGTGAAATAATTAGCTTTCTGTAATAACTCCAGCACCTCTCGCACACTTGGAAACGGATACACTATCTTGTTTATGTATTTATTAATAGTGACTTGATAATCCCCACATAACTGTATACTTCCATCTGATTTCATAGTAGACACTATAGGGGTCACTCAGGATGACTTCCATAGGGGTTAAACTCCTTTAGACACCAGATTCGTTATTGCATTTTCAACCTTCTCTCTCATCACAAATGGTACCTTTCGAGGTTTACATATAACCACTTTTGCTTCCTTTACCAGTTTTGCAAACTGGTCTCATTCTGAATTCAGACAATCCTGGTGTAAACAAATCTAGATATCATTTTTTTCATTATATTTTCAACACGAACAGTTTTTAGTATGTCTATATGTATCCCCAAAGAAGCAAACCAATTTCTACCAAGCAGCAGGCTAATATACTTATTTACTACATATAGTACTAGGAATTTATGTCTCAAATTTAACATCATTGGTACGGTAACTTTTCCATGAATGTCAACTCTATTTCCATTTATGTCTATGACCAGCGCATCTGCTTTACATAGATTTAGCTTATTATCATTATTACAGTCTTGTGTGACCTTCATCCAGTCTTTATGGGACATTAGTGACAACCCAGCTTTGCTATCCACTTCTATAGTAATCCATTTTCTGCAAACTTGCAACTCTAAAAGGATATGATCCATTTTCATGTTACTTTTATTTATGGCTTTTATGAGTGATTTTCTGTATTCCACCTCTCCCTGAGATTTGAAATCTGCCTTCTTCCTCAGAGACTCATCATTTTTAGAATAACATACTGCCACTAGGTGTTCTCTCTTGTTACACTTTATGCACAGTTTTTCTTTATGCCTGCAACTATTTTTAAAATGTCCCATTTTCCTGCAGCAATTACATTTTTGTTGTTTACTATGGCTACTGGGAGTCATGATGTTGTTTTTTGACTTTTCTCTACTGAATAGTATTTTTTTGGGAGATTTTGATCTGGTATACTCAAGATGTCATATTTAGCATGGCTTCCTGTGTGACGCATTTATCCATGGTTTTTGTAGGTAAGATCTGGATCACTCAATAGCACTTTTCTAAAAATTTTTATCCGTCATCCCATGTAAAAATTGTTCCAATAGGAGTCATTTAGTTCTGGACCAAAATCACAATCCTTAGCTAGTTTCCTTAATGCCAAATCATTTTTCTTGTGGAAACTGCTTCCTATTTCTTAGCCTAAGGTGTGCATTCCATTTTGAGGTTTTGGAACAAAATATTCATTGAGTCTCTGTGTGAACTCTTGATATGTTAGGTCTTCCGATATTTTGGGTTGGTAAGCCTATTTGCCAATTGGATCACATCTTGTCCTGCAAATTACAAAAGTGTGGAAATTTATAGCGGTCATCTTCAATTTTATTTATGAACATATAATATTCAACCTGTGTAATATAGCTTTTCCATGAGTCAGGGTTATTTGTCAAACTCACATATTGTTGAATTAGAAGCCACCATGTTTTCTTTTTCCGCTATTTAAATTTATGATGTGTCGCTTCTCTTTAGGTTCCAAACTGTGCCACTCTGCTATGTCAGGGTTTCTACTTTTCAGAAAACCAGTCAGATAGCATAAGAAATAAAATGAGCATACACCTGATATTTTATATAATTTTAATTTATATTTAAACAGTATAAAAACAAATATTTTACATATTAGTTGGTAAAGCAAATACAAATAAATCTTGCATAATGCTATAAAGTTCAATACATGTATGTGTTCAGACTTTACAATTTTAATCACTTCAGCCATTGTTTACTTACGGCTTTGTCATGGAATCCTATTAATTATTCTGACACATTTTATATGAGCTCCATACTGGGGAAAATCCTGGACTGAGAGAGAGAGAGAATAAGATTCTGCACTCTTTTATCCTCATCAGTTTATCAAGCATCTCCTTCAGGAGCGAGAACTGATTGCAGTGCCATCTTTAAATATATTTACTAGAGTAACGACACAGGTATGTGATATTTCAATTCACTAATTTACAAATACACAGCTTTCTTCAACATATATTAATTTCGTACTTGCATAAAAAATTTATGACAAATATAAAACACAAAACATTTGAAATGTGATGCACAAATCCATGCAGCTGTCAGTTCCTATATAAATCAGGTATTGGTGAACATTTTTTATGATACATTCTAATGTTTATTTTCTCTTGTTAAAAATGTTTTTATATTTTTATCTTGGCTAATAGAAAATGTTTTTTTTTTCAAAAGAAAATATTTCATATAAAAGTAAATTTCAGCAAAAAGTGCTAAATCAAAAACTTTAAAAATAGGCAAAAAGAAGCAATGTTATATTGCTTGAAGATGGGATGTTCAGTAAGAAAGTGCATTACTAAGAAGAAGCCAAAGATCTTTTCTGGTATTCTGGTCAATATAGAAAGAGACTTTCTGATGCTGCAAGGAGTATGTGATTGGAACAAAGTGTTTAGGTGGAGTATGTCACTTACACCAGTAGTGACATATTAGACAGTTATTTTCTGTGACCAAAGTATGTTTTTCATTATTCAGACAAATGATATTTCAATTTTGTGGATACTTATTTTATTTTATTGTAATACAAATGTATTCTCTTTGTTTTATGTCCATATAATTAAATCACATGAAAAATATTTTTAAAGTTTTATGCCAGCTTTAAATAGAAATTGACAAAACTTGGAGGCAAGATATGATTCAAATGTGTGACGACAAGCTGTTAAAAGTACTGATTGTTCACATGTAATAATATAGCAGCCAGATTCTTGTCATATGGAATGTCTCAAATGGTAATAGAATTAACTTCTGAAATAGTTGAAATTTACTGTGTTTCAATTTTTTTTTAAATGTCTATTTTTTTTTTTTTTTTTAAATAATAATAATGTTATTCCAGTTATTTTTAATTTTCATCTTCTGTTTTTATGTTTGTAATTTTTTTTTTAATCCTCATGAATACGTTTAGAATCATTTATAATATTTAAAATATATAGTTATATATCTTTACATAAAAATGTTTTAGTTATTATATTTTATTTGTATATGTGGAAATTGAGTTTGCTGCCTGAAAGAAAAATGAGGATAACTAGCATTGGAACACTCTACCCAAGCAGTAAAACTCTGCAAGAATTTCATGTATTTCAACATTCAGAATTATATAATAAATTTTAATGACGTTATTACATTATTAAGATCCATTTTGTGTTTAAAATTACTAATAGCTATTTTAATAGCTATTTTAATCATTTGTAAATGAATTGGAGAAATAGTTATATTATCAAATGTAGTCACTTGAGTATTTACTATTTAGGGGCTATTAAAAACATTACTTTATCTGTAGAAAATATTATTTACTTATAGAAAGAGTATCAATACCTGATATAATAGCATTACGAAATAATTTTTCATTTCTATATATTACTTTAAATAAATCAAAAAAGTGAGAATGATGTTTATTAGAATGTGATTTATGCAAGATTCAATATCAATAGTATTACTAATTCTTACGAAATATTCTTTATGAAAGCAGCAGTAATATATATATACACATGCAAATGCCATTAGGATTCCTGTTAAAAGTTTAAATAAAACTCTTACATTTGCTTTGATATGTATCTGTAAATTTGTTTTTCCCTAATCAGAGACTGTATAGTTGATCAAGCAGTAAAAAGATGATTTTGTTTTGTTAGGGTTCATGATTAGACTTGAATTTTGATGGACCAAATTTATACTTGAAGAAAGAAAATTAAATTATCTACTATTGTCAACAAACCTTTCTATCAGGAAAACCTGATTAAGATGGTTGACTGAATAACATTACATAGATATTGCTGATAGCTTTTGATTGAGATTTTCTTCATAAGTACAAACACACATATCTGTATATATTTAGAAAAGTGTGCGGAATGGTGGAAATATAAATAAACATTAATGAAAGACTAATAATTGTGAAATGTGTTTGTTCTAACAGAACAGGTGCTTGAAAACAATCAATATCTTCAATTATATTTGCTTAGAGCAAAATAAGTTGGATGTTATATATATATAAAGATTATAATATGTCTTTGTAATGCTCACATTGAGAATATTTTTGAATTTTTAATATATTCTGTAACTACTGACTCCAGGCAAATACAAATGAATAAATAGTGTGAGACTGGGATTTGTATTATGATATTTTCTCATGAGATATTGTGATGTTCAAGTTCCACATTATGGGCTGAATTGACCAAATTTGATCAGATGACCAAACTGAGATTTCAATCTTGATGTATGAAATCATCTATTTAACTCTTAACTTTATCACTATTGGATGACAGAGGAGAGATTTATTTTGAAAGTTTATTTAAAAAATAGTCTATAGAATATTATATTATTTTTAGTTTTAATTTTATATTTTGAATGGAGAGACCCTTATAGAATTAGTTACGAATTAATATTTTAAAATGATAATATTACAGAACATAATGTAATAAAACCCCATTGAAATTATTGTTTTGATTTACTTAATAATATTATATTTTTAAATTGTAAAAGGGATTAATTTTATAGTGCTATAACTTTTATTCTGGTTGGTAGTATTACTCATGATTTTCAATACAATATTTCAAAATAGTTTGATGCCTGTTCCTTGTAGAAGAGAAATAAGATAACAAAGAAGATAACAAATGTACAGATTCTTTATTAATTGATCACTAGAAAGGAATGCTGCCACTCAGTAAAGATCAGCATACAATTATAATGAAAAATTATATATTTTTCAGATTTTCTCAAATCTGCTCACAAGTTATGAAGTCAATAAATCATAAGAAAATAAACATTAAATGTTTTTGTAAATATATATTTAATTTAATAATATGTATTAACTAAGTAATCAAAAGTACTTCTGTATAAGTAAATATTATTTTTTGTATCATTATTTGATTTTAAAATATTTATATATGATTTAATTAATAGTTTATTTATTGATTCTTATTTTTCTTTTATTTGCTGCAAACTGTTTTTTTAATATATTTTCAGTGCTAATAATTATATATAAAAATAATAAAACACACTGTACCACTATTTTTTATACTTGAATGATTGTACGCTGAGAATTTAAAAAATGGAAAAATTTGTAATTGTTATTATACGAGGGCGCCACTAGGAAAAGAACCTAGAACTGCAAAATTAGAAAAATTCCATTTTCACGGTTGATAATTTGTATACGTATGACAGATCAACCCAAATTTCTCTCAACAATCCCATTTTAAATGGACAGATTTAATACAATAATAGGTTTTATTGTTTAAAGAACAAACGCAAAAAAACAAAAAAACAAATACACTTTCATAACCTTTAACCAATGATACATACACTTTATTAAAATTTCTTTTTTATATATATTCAAGACCATTAACAAAACAAATTGCTAATAACATTTCTCCACTTTTCTTCTTTTTCTTGACTCTTTACATAACTAACGTAATCTTTCTCTTTATTCTTTTCTCCCTTTTTTTTAAATTAAAGAAGAAAAACAAACAAAGATGAAGAGCAGTATATATTTTGTTCTCGAAGAAACATGAACTTTTACTTAAATAAGCATCTAAACTGATCCAAATCTTGACCGGTATTAGGACTAAGCAACTCACTATTAGGAGTAAGTTATAACCCAAGACCCCTACCCTTTCTTTCAATATTTTTTCAACCCTTAATACTTTTCACTTGCTTTCCAAATCCTTTTTTTAAATTCTATTCTGATTTCATTCTCATGGGTTCATTTATTGGATTATTATCTTTTCTTGATCTCACCCAATAGCCCTGAAAATTTAGTTAAAATTTAGCTAAACCATTCATAAAGAAAAATTAAAACATACTAATAATTTACGCATTTTAACTAAAATTAATAATGCAGATATAAACATTATTAATATTAAAATAAAATCCCTTTCTATTGTCATAACTCATAGTTTATTAATGGTTAAATGCAATCCTAAACGTACGTTTAAAGTTTGCTAATATCTATAGTTCAATCAATAAACAAAGTATTCGTTACCCTAATCGATCAGTGCATGTCTATAAGTGATTCTTTATACCTCTTGGGAGTTTATTCTCAGCAACTATTTTTTGTTCCATGGCCAGTACCGATTTCTTCTATGTGGTTTGATGTTTCTTGAGATGGTTTCATGGTTAATGATCTAGGAATGGATCAGAGCCCTGGTGGGGGACGGGTTCTATTTCATTTTAACCTTCGATCATTTTTATTTTGCTTTTTTATATAATAGTTTCTTTTTTATTAAAAAACTAATAGTAAACTCACAATAGGCTTTTCTCTTTATTTATAGTTCTTTCTTCATTGTCGCTTTTTTTTATCACGTTCCCAGCTAGTGATTGCATTCCTTTCATTTTTTTTTTGTTTTAACACCTTGCTAGCCAGAAGTCACAACAATAGAATTAATTACAATTCTTTTTCTTTATTCCTCTCTTCAGATTAAAGAATTAAAATAATTAATTATAAAATTGTTTCCAAAAACTTTTAACATTTTTTTCTACCACTTTCAATTTAATTTCTCAATCCAATTAAAAAATAAATAATCTACCATTTTGTTTTTTTCTCTCTCTCTTTTTTTTTTTTTAAACCCCAATTAAAAAAAAATAATAATAATAATACCAAAAAAAAAATTCCTATACACACAGCTTTTATTTTCTCTGTTCTACCTAATATATATGTGTATATACATATATTCTCATACACACAGAGAACATAACATGAGCTGATCGAAATTATTGGTTCATTGCATCCCTTCCTGATTAAAAAAAAAATTTAAAAAAACTTTAATTACTCTGTGAGGGTTTGCCCGTAAATTCTCTTTTACAGTTACCTTTTTTTCTCATTGGTTCATTACTAAATTTCCCACCTAATCTTATAATCTTCCCCCTTCTTCTGTATCATTATATTCCATATCAACTAATATTTCTATGGCTTCCTCAATCGATAGATGACAATTTTCTGCCAGTTTCCACCGTACTTCTGAAGGGAGGTTGTATTTTATAGTTCTTACTATTTGAAATTGGTCCATTGGATAGGCTTCCAATGCTCTTAATTTTGTGGCTTGATGCTGGAAGAACTGACTGTACATTCCATCTTTATCAGGTTTATGTTTCTCTTGTGATATTTTCATGCATATCACCTCTTGGTTTTCCACACCCCAGAACCCCGTAAAATCATATTTTGATATTCTGAGAAAGTTTTGGATCTGTAATTTACAGCCTTTCACCATTCCCGCATGGGACTACTTAAATAGCTTGATGCTATGATAATTTTTTCTGCTTCCTCTGACCTATGAAAGTGAAAAAAATCTTGAAAACTATTCAAATAATCAAATGGACTTTCATCCCCGTCTCCTTTAAACCCATTTAATTGATTAAACTTGGCTAATTCCATTCTATCAAGGCTATTTTCCTCAGGTTCATTCAGTTTCCTTTCCATTTTACTTTCCCTAATATCTATCATTGTCCACTTCTTTCATGTGTCTACTTTTATTTGTTCTAGGAGTTGTCTTTCCCCTTCCTTTTTTCTCACTATCCTTATTGGCTTCGAGGTCTGTTTTACTTAAAGCCCCTTCGCCCCCTTCTATACTCGATCTGTTTTCTTTATACACTTTTAAATCATTTATCTTTTTTCTCATGTCTTGATCATTTTTTAGTCTCTTTTATTTTTTTCTGGTTTTCTTCTATCACACCTTTAATCTCTTTTATTTCTTTCCAGTCTTTCATAACTATTCTTTTTAGGTCATTGATAGCTCCCAGTATCTCTTCCAACAGACACCACTTGGGTTTCTTGAATGTCATCACCGGGCTTTCTGCTGCACTTTCGTCCTCGCTCATTTTTATTTTTCTTCTTTTTTTTTTACTTTTAATTCTAAATCCTCCCTCAACCAAAACACCAACTCTCTGATCTCATCTAAAATCCACCTCACCTATCTCACAACTGTTATCTCCAGCCATTTATTTTTTTCACATGCTCCAACACATTGAGTATGCCATATTCTATCTTTTTTCTCTGAGTGTCCCCTCTGTGCCATTACTTTTTATACCCGAATGATTGTACACTGAGAATTTAAAAAATTGAAAAATCTGTAATCGTTATCATATGAGGGCATCACTAGGAAAAGAACCTAGAACTGCAAAATTATAAAAATCCCATATTTGTGGTTGATAATTTGTATACGTATGATAGATCAACCCAAATTTCTCTCAACAATCCCATTTTAACATGGATGGATTTAATACAATAATAGATTTTATTGTTTAAAGAACAAACACAAAAATAAAATACACTTTCATAATCTTTAACCAATGATACACTTTATTAAAGTTTCATTTTTTCTTTATTCATGACCATTAACAAAACAAATTGCTAATAACCTCTCTACACCTTCCTTCTTTTTCTTGACTCTTTACATAACTAACGTAATCTTTCTCTTTCTTCTTGCCTCCCTTTTTTTTAATTAAAGAAGAAAAACAAACAAAGACAAAAAGCAATCTATATTTTGTTCTTGAAGGAACATGCACTTTTACTTAAATAAGCATCCAAACCGATCCAAATCTTGACCGGTATTAGGACTAAGCAGCTTACTATTAGGAATAAGTTATAACACAAGACCCCTACCCTTTCTTTCAATATTTTCTCAACTCTTAATACTTTTCACTTGCTTTCCAAATCCTTTTTTTAAATTTTATTCTGATATCATTCTCGTGGGTTTATTTATTGCATTATTATCTTTTCTTGACCTCGCCCAATAGCCCTGAAAATTTAGTCAAAATTTAGCTAAACCATTCATAAAGAAAAATTAAAACATACCAATAATTTACACATTTTTAACTAAACAAATTAATTAATGCAGCTATAAACATTATTATTATTAAAATAAAATCATCTTCTATTGTCGTAACTCATAGTTCACTAATAGTTAAATGCAATCCTAAACATATGTTTAAAGTTTGCTAATGTCTATACTTCAATTAATAAACAAAGTTTCCGTTATCAGTGCACGTCCATAAGTGTTTTTTCATACCTCTTGCGAGTTGATTCTCAGCAACTAATTTTTGTTCCATGGCTATCTCCGATTTTTCCTATGTGGTTTGATGTTCCTTGAGATGGTTTCACGCCTCGATGAAGATCTAGAAATGGGTCAGTGCCCCAGTTGGGGACAGATTCTATTTCATTTTAGCCTTCGATCATTTTTATTTTACTTTTTTATATAATAGTTTTTTTTATTAAAAAACTAATAGTAATCTCACAATAGGCTTTTCTCTTTGTTTATAGCCCTTTTCTTCATTGTCCTTTTTTTTATCATGTTCCCAGCTAGTGATTGCATTCCTTTCATTTTTTTTTTTTGTTTTAACACCTTGCTAACCAGAAGTCATGACAATAGAATTAATTACAATTCTTTTTCTCTCTCCCCTTCCTTCAGATTAGAGAATTAAAATAATTAATTACAAAATTGTTTCCAAAATCTTTTAACATTTTTTTCTACCACTTTCGATTTAATTTCTCAATCCAATTAAAAAATAAATAATCTACCATTTTGGTTTTTTTTTTCTCTCTTTTTTTTATTTTAAAAATCCCAATAAAAAAAAAACCTAATAATACAAAAAAAAAAATCCTATACACACAGCTTTTATTTCCTATTTTCTACCTAATATATATGTGTATATACATATATTCACATACCCACAGAGAACTTAACATGAGCTGATTGAAATTATCGGCTCAACACATATTTCAAAGTGTTAAACAGAATAATTATTTTGTTAAAATAATAATAGTTGAGCACACTTTCAGTATAGTACACCAGAATCATGGCAAATAATTACTAAAAAAAACATTTAAATTCCCAAAATTTCAGAGCATGCTCTATTGTACACTATTAAATCATTAATTTATAAAGTTATTAGAATTAGTAATGTACCAAGCCTTTTTAATTCTCCCTGCCCCATCATTTGATTCATTACTTACAATGTTATTTTTTCCAGGACATCATTAAAGAAAAAAAAACAAAATTATGTTGAGTATTAAATTTAGATACTGACTGACAAATAAGATGTATTAAATATATAGACAAACTAACCTTAGTTTCACTATAGCAAATGATTTTAACAACAAGGTCTTTTGCATATAATACAATATACATTTTGATGCGTATAAGCCTGATTTATTCTATTTTTAGTATTATTAATCTATTTAAAGATAGAGGAATCCTGAATCCAATATTAAAATAGAATCTTTTTTAATTGTGAATATAAATTAGCAACATATGGCAAAATAAATTCATTTTTTATTAATTTTAATCAAATCATGCTTAAATTTGATATTTTTATATAAAATAATTGTAAACATTTATGTAATAAACCCTCATCATAACTCACTTATCAAATATTTAATATAATTCTCAATATTTTCTTTCTACATGTCTTAAATATTTAATATAATTCTCAATTATCTGTCCTTCCCATCTATCTCAAATTCACATAGATAAAAATTATGGTATAAAAAACATTTAAATTCTCAAAGCTTATACTTTAAAAGAATGTGTGGTTAAAGAATGTATAAATCTATAATTTTGTAATCAAATTCATTCAAATTTTTGGATACACATAACTAAATATTTTAAACACTGACCATGCTCATACCCAATTGCCCATTGTAAACCTGAATTTACATTCAAATATTTAAACATATAAATTATTAATGTTTTTGGATTTTATACAAATACATCACCAATATACATTCTATTTATTAAAATCATATTTTTTGTCCAACATTAGCTGTATAATAAAATATTCAAAAATATTAAATTCTGATAAAATTGTTTATAATTATATGATTTCATTTATATACATGTGAATTGTATGAATCAGTAGATCATTTACTACCTATAAATATTATTAGAAAGTTTTTGTCGAGATATCTTGTAAATAAATATAAATTAAAATTTATTATTGGATATTATAATTAGCTATTCACATGATTTTTTTTTTTGAATGGAAAAAAAAAACTGGTTTGGTAATGAATAATGTTATTTGTCAGAGATTGAGGATTGTATTATACAGCAAATATTGGACAAACATTGTGATATTATATATACATTTGATGATATATTTCTATGTGTTCCAAGAAACCTAATAGATTAGAGTTTGAATGAGAATTCAAGTTTTTACTGGATAGTTGAGTATGAAAATGATAAGTATTTAAAATATTTGGATGTATGTAGAAATTTTAATGAATTTGATTACAAAATGATTATAAAGCTTTTGAATATAGAGGATTTATACATTCTTTAAGGTATAAGCAACTTTGAGGCAGATACAAAGCAGAATACTGAGAATTATTTAAAAAATTTAACAAGAGTTTTACAATTATTTTATAAAAAAAGTCAAATTAATACTTCATTGAGATTAAAATTAATAAGGAATATATTTCTTCTTCCTTATACTCCTAACTTATATTAAAAATTGAAAAAGATTTTTTCTAAATATTTTAATATTGGAATTAAATCCATTCTGTCTAAAATTTAAACAGGTAGTTAATCATTCTGCTACATCTGAGAGAGTTGATTGTACTGCCATTTATTATAATGAAACTAAGATTAATTTATTTTTGCATTTAAGACAACACATTTGTCAGTATAAAAGTCCAAATATAATTTACAAGTAAAATTCTGTTTTGTAAAATCATGAGAAAAGTTCTGTGCAATATTCTTTATTGTCTTGAGATAAATTAATTAACATTGTATGTAATAAATCAAATGATATGGAAAGTTACTTGGAAATCTGGTACATTACTAATTTTAATAGCATTATGAATCAAAGATTTAGTAGTACGCAACTTAAGCTGATCATTAATTTTTTTTTAAATTTTGCTGTGATTCTGGTGAATTGCACCACTAGGCTATTAATATTTTAAAAAAATAATTACTCATCACAAATGTATGATTATTATTTACAGTTTGGGTGCAGAATTTTATATACATATGTATTCTTTTTATTGAAAACACTACTCATGTATAACTTATTTTTATTTATACAAATATTTAATTTTATATATTATTATCAATATTTTAATCTTTTTAATATTTAAGTCATTTTCAGTATTTTTTACATATATATGCAAGGATTTGTGACAATATATACTATGAATTAATTAAGTTCTATATTGGAGAAACATATATAACTAATTAAATTAATATCTTTGGTCATATGTTTCAGAAATTTGTGATGAAATAGACGTATTTTTGAAGCTTGTTAAGAGTTTGTTTTTTACGTACTCTATATATAACATTTGTAAATACGAGCTTTATTAAAATTAGGTCATATGACATCTGACTTGATTTTTTATCAATTTTTTTATCAATGAAGTTACAAGTATATCCAAATTACAAAAGTGTATATTAAGTTATTCACTTGAAAAAATGTGAACTTTGTGTTTCAAAAATGCATCCAGAGTGAGAAAGGTTCATCTAACTTCTGGGGTGATGGATGGTTTATATGATTAAGCTAAGGTGAAAAATATACTGAGAAAAAAATAAAATTTGAAATATATATATTATGAATTAGTTAAGTACTACAGTTGAAAGACTTATATAACCAATTAAATTAATTCTTTGCTTTAATTCCAATAAATGTGCAATCATGGCATTTACAAAGAAAATTATGCTATCATTTCTAGTAGAGAGATTTGGATACTTAAACTTGTATCTTACTTGATGACAGTTGTTCTAAGAAATAATGAGGAGGTTAGTTTAATATTTTTTCCACTGGTTTCTATAACTTGTGAGAGTGGTGCTTATATCAGAAGTGCTTGACATTAATTTGATTGGTATGATATATCAATATTTTTGATTCACATAACTTTCTCTTTATTATTCTTTTTGCATTTTCACATACTTGCATTTATCTGAGAAATAAGATAATTTAAAAGGTTTTATTTCATATTATTGATAATAGGCATTTATGAAACATTATCAGCAGTGGCCATTTGCAAACAAATATGCTCATACCAACTCCAAAAATATCTGTGGAATAGTTAAAAGCTGTACTAAAATCTCTACTCTTAGTTCATCATGAGGAAACATTTATGCTGAGCTTTTTTAGATCTTAAAAACTGAATTTTTTTTAGACTTCATCAATTATTTGTTTTTCATTAAAAGAATTTTAATTTGTTCTTGTTGTTATTAAATAAATAAATATTTTTATTTGTAATTTTAATAAATTAGTGTTAAGTATTTAATGTGTCTTTTTAAATAAAGAACAAGTGTTTTATTCTGCACTATTATAAATTTATTTAAACACACATCGATTAGTAAATAATATTTACTAAGGCTGTAACCTCAAGAATGTGCGCAAAAAATGCAATAGTAGGGACCTCTACAGGTCTTAACTATTATATAAATAATAGAATCAGTTTTGTTATTTAATTAATAATTTATCAAAACATATACTGAAAGTTGAGGATTAAAGAAATCTTATAAAGGCTACATGCAGCCCACAGCCACATAATGGGTTCCATTGCTTTAGTTGAAAAAGAATATTTTAAAATTTTTAAATGCCTTCAATTTGTTAGGAAGATAAAATCATAAATAATATTTTTGAAGTCATTGCCTATAGAAATCTCTATTAATAAGAAGGGATGAAGATATAAAGGTAAATGAAATGAGTTCTTAGATGTAAGTATGTTATAGAATTATTTAGATTATTTTTTTATATAAAGCAAGAAATTAATCATCAGAATCTACAGTCTTGATCAATTGTTTAGTCATGTAATAAAAAAAAAACATTTTTTTTAAAAAATATTTTATTACAATTTGAAATACCTTGTATAGTTTAGTACCATAGTTATATCTTTGATTCAAGATTTTAATAGGTGAGACAAGTTTTTAAAAAAGGCAAAATTAAAAGGGAGTTTATTTTCCAATATTAGTATTATATTAAATATTTTATAATTCTGCAACTTTTTTATATTGAAGAAAATAAATTGTTTGTTAGATGTAACTCTTTAAAATGTATAGATTAGGATTACTGTATATATTTTGATATTTTAAATATTTTATTCCTGATAAATATATAATAAATTTATGAGTTATGGTACAATGCATTTTAATTCAGAAATCACTTAAAATACATGTTGTTGTTTTTTGTTTTGTTTTAAAATTGCAGAATTGCATGTCGATTTTTTTTTTTTATTCGAAAAAAAAACATAAGATTTGGTACGGTTTAATAATGTTTATAATTTTTTTTCTTCACTGAAAATTCTAAATATCACGAACCAACCTTAGAATATATACTAGAGAGATTAAATATATCTTTATAAAAAAACTGTATTTTGTAAATCCACCTAAAATAAAACTGAGGGCTTGAGTTTAGTAAGACAGTATACACCTATTATTTTCAACTGATTGCAATTGTAATAAAACAGTTACAGATTAAAAAATATTAACAATTTCAATTTTTTTTTATTCAAAGTAAATTGTCCATTAAAGTTTATGATATAGTTCTAAAATTGAGATAATAAAGTAAATTATATTAAGGGGATGAAGTGTGGGCACTCTTGATTGTTAAATGTCATCACTTTGTGTTACCTAGTAATTTCCATTTGTCTTTGGAATAAAAAACTTAGTATACATGTAAATGTTTGAAAACCAGGAACTCTTCACAAACCTGGAACATAATTGCAAATATAGGGAATTTGAACTCAGACTTTCAAGCACCCAACAACTATCCACACTGTCTCATATATTTGAACTATTATTCTTTTATTATTGAAATTTTATTGTTTTGCACAATATTTAAACAAATATGGTTGTATTTGTAACTTTTTTACTTTTATTATAATATAAAGTGATGTTTGATAAAACACTAAATGTATTATCAGCAGTTGTACTTTATATTACCAATTTTACAGTATCAGAATGTTTAAATCATTGAACTTTATTATTAATAAAAGACATTGCAAACTTTGATCATAATTGTGCTAAAAGCATTGAGATTAAAATTATTTCAATTGTATTTAGTACTTTATCACTTTAAAATTAGAGTTTATTAATTGGGAAAAACTAAAGTAAAATCATGGAATTCTGTCTCACAAATTTTGGAATCAATGAAAATAATATCTATAACTTTCCTCAATTAAAAGATTTTGCTATAGTAAGTGTAGTAATAATTTAGCAATCCACCTTTATCTTTCATTGTGTAACTCATGCCTTTTTTAAAATATCCATTTGCTGAAATAATATTTAAGTTTTAATATTTACTTAAATAATTATTAATATTAATGTCTGCAATTGTGGATTTATAATTACAATTATATTCTGCATATTAAATTTATATTTAAAAACTACATAAAACTATTTAACATATATGATTATTAGTACAGCAACTGTGTATATCTCTATAACTCTTAAGTGATTATGAATGTTAATAACCATTCATCATCATCATCAACCATTATCAATTCACTGCAGGATGAAGGTCTCTCCATGTTCAATCTATCTTTTCCTATCTTTAGCTTCTCTTCTCCACATCACCTCTGCACACTTTTTTATTTCATCCATCCATCTCACATGTGGTTTCTTTCTGGGTCTTTTACAATCTCTTGGAATCCAGTTTAAAATTTCAATTGTCCATCTATTATCATCTCTTCTAGCAATATGTCCGGCCCAACTCCACTTCAGTCTTTTAATTTTTTCAATGAGGTCAGTAACACCTGTTTGTTCTCTTACCCATACATTGTGTTTTCGATCTCTTCTTGTTACTCCCAACATGCATCTCTCCATACTTCTTTGAATGGTCTGAAGTCTCTGTATTGCTCTTCTATTAAGTGTCCAAGTCTCAGATCCATAAGTAAGAACTTGGAAAAAACATTTATTAAAAACTTTCCTTTTCAAACACATAGGCATATTTCCTTTTAGTATCAAGTTATTGCTACCAAAAGCACTCCAACCAAGTTTAATTCTATGATTATTTTCATCTATTATGTTTAAATCTGTATTAATAATCTGACCAAGGTATTTGTAACTGTTAACTTCTTCTAACTCATCATAATCAATCTTTATTTTCATATTTTGAGAAAATCTATTAAACATTACTTTAACTTTTTAACATTTATCTTTAGTCCTACTTTCCTACTTTCAACTGATAACTCCTGCAACATTTCCTGTAACTCCAAAGCATTATTTGCAAAAACAACTACATCAACTGCAAAATCTAAATGACATAAATAATCTCCATTTACTTTCACTATTTTAACTTCCCATTTTAATCCACAAAAATATTTTTTGCAGCACTGCTGTAAAAAGTTTTGGAGATATAGAGTCACCCTGTCTTACACCCTTTTCAATGTTGATTTTCCTACATCATTATGTAATCTAATTGTTGCTGTTGCATTTTTATAAATATTCTTTAAAATATGACAATATCCTGGATCTACACCTTGATGATCAAATGCTTTAATCACTGAAGAAATGTTTATAGAATCAAATGCCTTTTCGTAATCTACAAATCCTAAGCATAATGGCAACTCATATTCATTTGTTCTTTCTATAACTTCTCTCAATACCTGGATATGATCTACTATACTAAAACCACTTTTAAATCCAGCTTGTTCTCTTGGTTGGTGGAAATCCAGTGTTTTCTGTAGATGAATTGTAATTATCTTAGTAAAAATTTTGTATAACACTGATAAAAGACTGATACGTCTGTAATTTCTAATATCTTCTTTATCACATTTTTTAAATATTAATATTATTATTGCATTCTTCCAATCATCTGGTACATCTTTATCATTTAGACATTTGGTATATAACTTTGCTAAAAAAATTTCTATTTCTTCACCTGCTTTTTTTAATATATCAATTATAATTCCATCATTGCCTGGAGCCTTCCCTTTCTTCATAAATTTAATTGCATGTCTCAATACATTTATATTATAGTAATAAAAAAAATAAATGTATTATTTTATTTTCCTGTTACCAGTTTTTCCAATTGCTAAATGGTAATTTAATTAGATGCACAATTTAATAATCAATATTGATTGGCTAATTATGTTGACTTTGATTTGGATATATGAAGCATTTAAATCAATAAATATATATACTTACATAAAATTTTAAAACAACAATTAAAAGTTGTTTCTATAAAAAATAAACTATTACTGAAATAATATATTAAAAAGTAAACAATTCCAATATTATGTTTACTGCGTACGTGTTTTAAAAAAATAAATGAAAAAGCTTTTGTAAAAATAATTCCTTCTGGTAAAATAATTAATTAAGTACACAAAAAGTATTCAGTAAGTAATTTTTTTAAAAAAGTAATATATATGTATATAAATTTAAAATATTCAAAATTATATATTTAAACATATAATTTCTACAATTCTTGATAAAGTATCTTTCCATTGAGTGAATAAAAGAAACAAAAAAGCTCTGTTGCCAATATATAATGATCAGGATTATAAATTAATAATTATGTTTATAACTTCTTTGAAGATCATTCTGTTGTGATGTAGAAAGTAAGAAGAAAAGGAAAGTGTATTCATTTTTCATTTACAGATCTTGGATTGAAAATAAAAATATTAAGACGTATATGTAGCCTAAAGATACAAAGTAATAAAGGATGTTTTATAAGGATGAAAATTCAAGGCTATCATAGATAACTATTAATTCTAAAAAATAATAATAATACATGCTTAAAATATATAAGATAAAATAGTTAATTCAAATTACTTTAAAATTGTGCAAGCTTATAAAATTTCCTGTCTATGTTATCCTTTTTTTTTCCTGCTATTTGCAAAAGAGTTGCAAGAAATGAAATGATTGCAAGTGTATGACAGATTATTATTTTCATGTTTTACTATTATTTATAGTTTGTACTTGATCATATTTATTTTAAATACAATTCAATTTTTTTTTTTAAATGTAGATTTTTTTTCAAAAGATGTGTAGAACTGCATGACATTGATTGTACTCCTGTTTTGCAACATATCTACTCTGAACATTAAAGAAGTGGAAGTGCTATGATTATAATATGTTATTTATCAAAAGCATGCTAAGCATAAATAAAAGCTAAATTAAAAAATAAAAAGACTATATTTTCGGTATAAATGTCCAGAACATTTATATATTATAATTACACAGAAAAGAGAAAAAAATATTTGCTATTGAATTATTCAACTACTGTTATCAACTAATATAGGATCCACAATAAAAAAAACACATTTTAAATCTACATAAGCCATACATGACACTAAGTTTTTGAATGAGTTTTTGTCATTAATACCGTTAGTTGGTATTGCTTCTTTTTATATACTATTTTTAGTAAATAACTCATTTTTTATATGTATAGTGGAATATTTATTATATAATCCATGATGCTAATTACATGATGCTATTTTATTTTATATATACATATGTTTATAAGGGATTGAAATCAGTCTGTCAAGTTTCCTACATCTATCCACTCCTTTTTATACAATGGATACACATGATCACATAATGTGAAAAGGATAAATAAACTCCAATATAATGCTGAACCAGCACTCATCATCTCCCACACACATATATAACCAGTACTCATTTCATATTAAGATGGCTAATCTTTAAACTTTAATGGACAGGCTTCAATCTTTTTCATTCTCCAATTCTTGAACCAGCCATATCATTGAAAATCAGATGATAGAACACTCAAAGCCCTTGTTGATACCAATATTATTATCATATACATGTTGACCTTAAATCATTCTGACCTGCCACATATAGGACCTTAATATTCCCATTTAAATACACAGAAGAGGAATGAGCAGAATATAATCTGTTGTCTTTACTGAACTTAAATGTAATTAGAAGGGATTTAAACTCAGACTTTCAAGATCCCTACATCTATCGACTTCATCTTATACAATTGATACATATGACCATATATTATGTGATAAAGATGATTTTCACTATAGGTATTTTGTGCTGAACCAGCAGTTTTTAGTTGGTCCAGATCATCATCTCCCCCCCTCCATATATATAGTCAGTGCTCAGTTAATATTAAGATAACAAAGAACTTATGAGTGTGCTGGTTCAGTACAAAATACTTATATTGGATTTTTTTTTATATGAATGTGATCATGTTGTATAAGATGGAGTGGATAGATGTAGGGAGCTTGAGAGTGTGAGTTCAAATTCCTTCTAATTACATTAAGTTCAGTATATATTAAACCTGTATTCTGCCCATCCCCTTCTGTGTATTTAAATGATGTTAAAGTCCTATACAGAGTTAGAGTGTTTTAAGGACAGCATGAATATGACAATAATATTGGCATCAACAAGGGCTTTGAGTGTTCCAGCATCAGATTTTCAATGATATGGATGGCAGAAGAGTTGTAGGGTAGAGAAAACTAAAGCCTGTCCTTTAAAGTTTGAATATTTTCTATTTTAATATAAATGGAGTTCTTGTGTGGGAGATGATTTGGACTAACTGATGAGTGTTGGTTCAGCACAAAATATGTATACTGGAGATTATCTTTTTTTTTCACATTTATGTGGTCATGTGTATCTATTATATAAGATGGAGCGGATAGATGTAAGTAGCTTGAAAATCTGAGTTTAAATCCTTTCTAATTACATTGTGTTCAATATAGACAATATACTTGTATTTAAATATTACATATATTGATGTTTAAATTCATTAGGCATATTTACTAAATATCTAATTTTGAAAAAAAATTGTAGTATCTTACTACAAATGGTATTTTATTTTTTTACCTTAGGTTTGTTTTTTTCTTTCTTTTATCAGATTATTTTAGAATTATACATAGGATTTATTTTTAAAATCAAAATTTAAAAAAGTTTGTCAATAATTGTTAGGTACTATGCTACAATATTTCCCTTCCCATAATATTTTGATAAACTTTTTAAAATAAGTCATCATAAAAGTATTTCATATATGCATATTATGATAAAAAAGGGTGATTAAAATTTATAATATAGATCTGAATTTGAAATAATAGAATAAATGTTAAAAGGATGACAACCAATGACATATTTCCATTTATTAGGAACTTAGTTTATTTTTCTGCATTAAGGCAAAGAATGTAACATTTATGCAGTTTGTGATTCTTTGAAACTTGAATATTTACTGATGTTTGTCAAAGTAATTAATAGCATAATAAATCAATAATTAATTAAATGATAAATGCTTAGGAAGTCATATGATCCTTGAGCAGCAGAATGCACTGACTTGAATTGTGACTTTTTTAGCTCTTAAATTTGAAATGCTACCAATATGATAAACAATACAGAGCTGTAAAGTATATTGCATTTCCAAAGATCTAGACAATAGATGAATAACTAAATTGAATAACAAATACTTCTTAAAAACATATCATTTAGATGAAATGATTTTTTTCTTTCATGTGTCATAGCATCAGCCGGGAAGCGAACCCGTAACCCGGGCAACTTCCTATAAGGCAATCGTGCTGACCTCTCGACCACCAATGCTTGACAGATGAAATGATTTTAATAATACAGTTTGATGGGATGAAAAAGGAAGCATAATTAAGAGATAACTGAAACTATAATTATGACCTATATCATTTTGGTTACAAAAAATATAAATGTTATAATACTGAAAATGTTTATACTAATTGTAAATCTAAATTTTTAAACTATTGCAAAGTGTAAAAGAAATAGAGAAGGTTTGTTTTTATTGAAAAAATTTTTTATTTTTTTTAAACTTGGAAAATAAAGACAAATTGGTGAATGAATCTACTAGCTCATTGTTATATTTAATAAAGCATTTGTGAGTAACCAGTTTTAGCTTTTAGTCTAAAAGGGTTATGTTGCATTTTTTTAAACAAGAAACTGGTATTTTATATTTGACATATTTTATTAGATTATTTTTATATGAACTATACGATAAATGCAATATAAATTTTTATTTGTAAATATTTTATTTGATGGTTTAAGATGAAAGTTAATAGGTATTTTTCAATTGAAAGATATCCACAGGGTCTAATGAAGGTTTAGTGGTTTGAGAGTTTTTAATAACTCTCATTCAATGAGGGAAAATAACCTTTTAAAATAATGTTAGTGGATTTCATAATTTAGGTGAATGGATGCCACTGAGGGAGTATTAGGTTTTCATTTTTATCTTTATGGGCATGGGCTACAGGTGTGTTGGAATGTTTAAATTTTATTTTCTGAGCTGGTATTAACTGGTATAATATTTTAAATTAAATAAAGTTGTGATAATGGTGAATTAAGTGAAATAAATATTTGATAAGTAACCATTTTGAATTGATAACTAATTGATTATAATTTAATATTAAATTTATTTAAAAAATCGTGTGAAATGAAAAATATTTGTAAGTATGAGTATGTCTATGTGTGCATATATATATACCTATACACAAACGCCAATCTTTATGAAAGCGAATACTGTGCTAGAACTAATGCAAAATTTATACAGTTAGATTCAAACATTTTTGTGATACCCCCCAAAACCACAAAACAAACATTTATTCGTATTGTAAAAATTTTATTTTTATTTACTAACAAATTTTTCTTGTTCTTTTGCTGCAAAACTTTTAATTTTATCGTTATAATTTATATAATTTCCACTTTATTTTCTATCGAAGAAATAGCTAATAAACTGATGCAGTTTTGACTTATTGTTGTTCATAGTTTTTAATTAATTCTAATTTTGAAGAACTTTTTTTTTTTTGTTGACATAATTTAAAGGACTATTGATAATTCTGGTTAAGTTTCAAAAAGTCGTTTTTTAATTATATGTTTTAATTTTCTGAAATTATTGACTGAAATATTTTATTTTTTCAAACATATCTCCACCATCTAAATCTCCATTCAAATGAAGATGTAAATCCTGGCAATATTTGAATAAATTTTCGTTTTTTAAATTTTCAGATGTATTCATATATAAAAACTCAAAAATGCTTTTATGATTTCATAAAGGTCAAATCAATTTTGAAATTTTACTAATTCAGTATCTTTTTAAAAAAATTATGCATAAATTGTCTTCATCACTAATATGTTAGTATTATGCTTTATTCTTTTTTTTTTTTGTTTTGCTGTGATGATGGTATTTTTGAATCCTTTAAACTTCTATAGATTTCAGGAAGTACATCAATTCTTCTAAATATTTTGTGGCCACAACTATATGCATTTTGCTTACAATATTGAAGAGCTAAGTGTAAGATTTTTAATTTGTTCTTAAAAAAATTCAGCATGATGTTGATTAAGCCATTATGTATAATTTACATACAAGACAAAAACAATTTGGAATTTCTATTGAATATTTTACTATATCTCCCAATTATAAATCTGAACCTTGACTTCCATATGTTACATAAAAAGCTTTTTTATTTTCATGTAATATGTGAGCTTATACTCTTCATTAGTATATTTTTTTTATATGGCAAATATATCAAATTTTCCACAACAATCAAATAAATTTAACCTAATATTATTCAAAGTAGCTTTGTGTGTTTTATGTAATCCTTTTCTTATATTTCAACATCATCATCTATTACATTAACTTAATGAAGAACAACTAAAAGTTTTTATGATTTTGGGATACAATCTTAAAAAATGGAATAGTATTTGGCTTACTTTATTGCATCTTTATTGGTGTACTTTTCTATTTAAATGATTGAATCAAATTTTGCAATTATTCTCTTAAATTTAATATTATTGGTATACATAAAATATTAGAAGATCCTCCAAAAGGTAATTTGTATTGGGATAAATATAAAATAGCTGGAATTACTTTTTTTTAAAATTTGTTTCAAACATGTAATTTCTAATTTCAAATGTTTTTTCTGGTACTTTTTCATTTTAATTGTCTTTGTGGAAATTATGCTTTGTTTAAAAACATTTGTTTATAACTTATAAATGTTCTGAAGATTGTTAATATATTTTTTATTTCCTATATTAAATAAGACTAATCACAAAATGCATCTGCACCCAATGAAATATAACTTGTAGAAAATAATTTGCAAACAAAACAGTATACTTTATTTTTAGATTAATAATAAATTTTCATCAATTCACTTCTCTTCACTAAATGTTCTGGCAAAATATGTTGTAGAAAAACATATTTTGTTATCAATTTTATAGAAGTTAAATTGATTGACTTATATATGATTACATTGAATTATTGAGCTTATTGTGTATCTTTTTATTGATTATATATCAGGATCTTTAATATGAATGTTCATGACTATTTTTTCAATTTTATTATCTGTATGTTCAATTTCTTTGGAATGATTTTGGCAATTGTTTGTAGAAATTTCTGTTATGATCAATTTAATCTAATTAGAGTTTTATAAATTTCTCCCCAAGAAACTGGATATAAAGACATATAGTTCTCTACTTTATTTGTTTCTATTGTAATATTGCGATTTTCAGTCATGTATTCCATTATATTATTTGTTTGCTTCTTAATAAAATCATTTTGCTACTTCTTTTTTTTTTAATTTTTTAGATCCATTTAAATTTTCTCTGTCATGTTTTCTATCTCTGTTATCCATAAAAGGATGTTTAAAAAGTATATATTTTTAATAACTAAAATGTATTAATCACAAAAATTAATGAAATGATAATAACATGTTAAAATATTATTTTATGTACCAAACATTTTTCTATTATATACAATATAAAAATGGAAACCAATTTTATATTTAATTATTTTACCAAATAATTTTATAAAAACAAAATTTTTAAACCTTAAAATTAATAAAATTTCATATATTGTGAATGACACAGTTTAGACATGAGAAACTAGACACCAAACATTGTTATTAGTCATTTATCAGCAAATTTTTTTATTACATTTTTATTTTATTGCCTCCTTTATTTTACAATTTTTAAAAAATATTTATAGCACAAATGTAAACTAACTTAAAAAAATTGAATTATGAAAACCATGGGACCAGGTTCCAGTGATAATAATAATTCTATCTCATGCTGGTAGTGACTGTTTTTATAAAACTTGTGGTTGATGAAAATTATTCAAAAGTTATTTTTTATCTAGTGGCAATGTAATATTCATATGTCTTAAATTTTTGTAATCATTTTAACATCCACACATTTTTATATTAAGCATATATGAGAAACAATTTATTTTTATATACAGTATCAATACTATTTTTAAAATAGTATTAAGAAGCTTAAAGATTTGAGATAAAATGTGTATATATTTTTAAAGCATGATTACATAATTTGCACACAAATTTAATAAAAATATATTTAAATTATTAACATTTTAATTAAAAATGCATGTGGACATGTTCTTTTACAATGAAATCTGCATTTTATGAACAAACTGCATACATCACAAAGTCTAATGTTTTTATTAGTAGAACAAGTTTATTATAAAAGTACATCATATACTGTAACCTGTATGAGTTTTAATTGAAGTAAATAAATAATGTATTAATATTCCAAGTACAAAGTGTCTTTGGTAATTTTTTATAAACAAAAAATATCAAATACACATGTAATAATGCTTCTAATATATTGGAAATCTTTATTGATTATGTTTAATGGGTTCCAAAAAATTTACATGATTAATGAGTTCTTAATCGATATGAATCACATTTTTATAGGCTGAATATTAATAACATTTAATATATAATAATAATCAAATGATTGCTTGATTCAATCCAAGAACTGTAGCTCTCAATTCCACCATTTTACTACTACATTAACCCTACAGGACATAGTATTTAATATGGTTTAAAACTTTGTAAAACTGTTAAACATGTTATTATATATAGACTTTTAATACACAATAAGCAATGTTTAAATATAAATAGTAAGTTATCAATATATTTTTAAAACCATAAAAATATGGATCACAGTATTAAAATTTTATGTAAAAAAAATGTAATATTCGATATAATTTATGAATTTAAAAAGCATTTAGTATACTACATTATAATGAGAAGGATTGATTGGTGTTTATAATATTTCCTTCGATCATTTTTTTTAACTATTAAGTATCCTCGTGTTTTCTTTTTTCACATGTTTTGTGGAAAAAATAAAATTCATATATAAAATACCAAATTTGAAATCATACTTAGAAAACAAATCATCATCATTTTTTAAATAATAATTTTAAAGAAAATGATGATTAGAATTTTAAATAGATGATAATGAATAGGTGGCAATACTTTTACTTTTGTAAACTTATATTGCCATCAATTTTTTAATACCTTATACATAATTAAACAATGTTATGTGGACTTTTGATATTTTAAAACCAGAACTTTTTTCTTAGACATTCAAGTACAATATGTGTTTATCTTAAGTGAAAAATTGCTTTTGAAATATAATTACTCTTAGAAATCTAAAGTTCATTTTAACTGAATAAATAATTGTTAAGTTGTTATCTTCATCAGGACTTTTTAAAAAAAATTATTATAGATTTAACATGAAGTGTTTGCTTTCAACCAATCTCTAATGATTTATTAGACTTCTGATATTATATTTTCAAATAGTGATTAATGCCAACATGTTGCAATCTTAATTGTCATCAATTTTTAATGCCTTATATATAACTAAACAAAGTTATGTGGTGTTTTGATATTTTAAAACCAGAAGAATTTTTTTCTTAGACATTCAAGCACAATATATATTTTTACAACATCAAGGTTAAAAATTGGTTTTGAAATGTAGTGACTTTCAGAATCCAAAGTTTAATTTAACAATGTAAATGATTATTAAATCTTTATCTTCACAAATACTTTTAAAATATATTATAGTTTTAAAATATAGCCTTTTTTCCAAATTAATCTTTCATTATTTATTAAATTTCTGCTATTGTATTTTTAAATGGTAATTGATACCACACTGAATCTATTAAATATAGTGCTTTCTTTTTTCAGTTGTAGTTGATGTAAAGAAAGTATATGAAATGTATGATTATACTTGTATATAAATAGGTAATATATTCTACCCCAAAAATATAAATCTATTTTACTCTTATATACAAATTATTCATGCATTTTTTTATTTATTATCTTATATATTGTGAAATAGTTTATTTTGTGAAGATTTCATTTCATGAAATTATGGAAATGTTTATTATGATCTTTTTTAGTTCTTCAGTTCTAATAAAAATATGATGAATGAAAACATTAATATATCAAATGCATCATTATCATAAATTAAAATATAAAATCTTAACTCTAAAAATATAAAAGTTCCAACTATATCAGAAAAAAAAATAATTTAAAGAAAATTTTATGGGGTTGGGTGGGATGAGTACTTATATACAGGATTTAGGAAAAATAATGGAAATATTTATTAATTAGCCCTATTATTTGACTTCATGTCATATAGAAATGGAAAATGTATCAGTGTAACCTTTTTTTTGCAAGTAGAATCCTAATAAAGTTGATGTCAGTTTAATGTTGGTGAGAAAAATTATTAGATGTCTTGCTGCCTTATTATCTGTAGGACCTTATTATTTGTAGTATAAGTATTCAAAACTGCTCAAGTGTTTACTATTGCAAGATCAGATCTGAAGAGTAATAATTGTACAATCCAAACCTTGAGGTCAATTGCTTCCCCAAAATTCCCCCCAATGCAAAAATATTATATAAAAAACAAGAGCCTTTATTAGGTTTTCAGTGGCAAAATTTTTAACTCATTATCACAGATTATAAAAGTACAACAAAGATTTAAAATTTCATGAACAACAAATTTATAATTTTTTAAAAAAGTGATACTATTGAATATAATAATTATATTTCAGTTGCTGTCCTTGTTTTGTTTTTTAAACTATAATTTTATTATTTATGCTGGATGAGATTGATATTTTGTTGAACCATGATTCATTAAATTAAAATGAAAATCTAAAAAAAAAATTGATATAATATACATTTTTAAATTTATTTTTCGTGTACTTTGTATTGTGATATCAATGTTGTTGTTGTTGTTTTTTGGAATTATCTAATAAAGTAAGAAAACTAAATCTTTTTTGAAGCACTTTTATAAATAATTAAAAAAAAAAACATTCTAAAAATCAATGATCTGTTTTTTTTTAAAAAATTATTATTATTATTATTATTATTATTATTTTACAAAAATACAGTCTTCCTTAAATAAAAATTAGATCAAAAAATAATGTACAATTGACAACGTATTGTTTTTTGTTAGTATTGTTTGCACATACGAAACAAGTACTGTATTTTTATGTGAAGAACAAGAAATAAGAATTTTTATTTCTATGATAATGTCAAATAAAAAATAATTATATAAAAATTATATTTTAGATAACATACACATTTTTTATTTTTTATTTTGTATGAAAATTATTTATGATTGTGAGGAAAACCTTTTTTGCCTTCTCTGTATAACAAATTCTATTACATTGCAATATAAAAGCATTGAATAAATATTAAGTAAATTATATTTTCTGCTCACTATGAAGTGCACTTCATTATTGTATATCATTTAAGTTTTTAATGCCAAAATGATTAAATTGTGTCCAGTATTTTTTGGGATGAATATTAGCCATTTTATTTTACAATGATGACAATGCTTTTATGACAATACTATCCTAGTGTTGAAAACATTTTCTAAACATTACTACATCAAATATTTGATTGTCAATTAAAAATAATCAAATAGTTTTATTGCTTAGTATTGGATGTGATAGGACTTAGCTAAGACCATGTTCTCTAGATCTAATACTATGATTTAAATCAACTTTGGACCATAGTTTACTGTTTTTCTCAATATGTACATGACCTCAAAAATGAAAAATTATTTATTTCACTGTACTGATGCAAAATCACTTTCTACATCATTATGCAAAACATTTAAAAATATTATTAGCTTTTTATTAATATATATAGAAATTCCAAGAATAAAAATGAATTTAAAAATATGTAATCTCCTCCTCCCCCAATTTTTTTAGGAACCAAAAAAAATTCTAGGTACATATTAATTCCATTAAATTTCTCTCTTCTCCAAGAAAGTTTCATTAAGAGCAATTTCTTCAAACCTTATAAATGGAAAACATTGAAATACTTAACTTTATTACTACTACTATTTTTTATTTTGTTATATTGGTAGATCTGAGATTAAAGCAGTTAAATATTGTTTTACTAACATTTGAATAGTTTTTTAGATATATTGGAAAAATAAAGATGTAGATTGGAATTAGAAATTTTTATTAGTAAATATAGAGGATTCGAACTCAGACTTTTAAGTCCCTTCACTATCCACACTATCTCATATTACTGATGCACATGACCACGCACTTGCAGAAAAGATAAATAATCACCAATATAAGTATTTTATGCTAAACCAGCAGTCATCAGTTGGCCCAGACTACCATCTCCCATACATATATATAATCAATGTTCAGTTTATATTAAGAGAGCAAATCCTTACACTTTAATGGACAAGCTTCAACCCACTCTTACCTCCAACTCTTCAGCCATCCATACCATTGAAAATCTGATGATAGATTCCCAAATCCCATACTGGTGCCAATATTGTTGTCATGCCCATGTTGACCTCTAGTCACTCTGACCCTCACACATAGGACATTATGCATTTAAATACATAGAAGAGGAATGGGAAGAATGCAGATTTAATATGTAAGATTTGAAATGCTAGGCACTCTTGTACCTGGAGACTAATTGTAAATATAGAGGATTTGAAATCAAACTTTCAAGCCCCTTCACTATCCACACTATCTCATACTACTGATATACTGACTATATATATATATATGTGTGTGTGTGTATGTGTGTGTATAGGATATGGTAGTTTGGCCCAACTGATGAGTTCTGGTTTAGCATAAAATACATGTATTGGTGATTATTTACCTTTTCTGTATGTGTGTGGTCATGTGCATCAGTAATATGAGATAATGTGGATAGTGGAGAGGCTTGAAAGTCTGATTTCAAATGCCTTATATTTACAATAAGGCTCCAGGTATAAGAGTGCCTGGTATTTCTAATTTTACATATTAAGCTTACATTCTGCCCATCCCTCTTCTATGTATTTAAGTGAATACTGTTCTATATGTGAGGGTCAGAGTGACTTGAGGTCAATATGGGCATGACAACAATATTGGCATCAGCATCATCAGATTTTAAATGGTATGGATGACTGAAGAGTTGGAGGTTGGAGTGGATTGAAGCCTGTCCATTAAAGTGTAAGGATTTGCTATCTTAATATAAACTGAGCACTGATAATATATATGTATGGGAGATGGTAGTCTGGACCAACTGATGAGTGCTGTTTTGGCACAAAATATGTATATTGATGATTATTTATCTTTTCTGCATTGTGTGGTCATGTGTATCAGTAATATGAGATAGTGTGGATAGTGAAGGGGCTTGAATGTCCGAGTTCAAATCACCTATATTTACAATTAGGCTCCAGGTATAAGAGTGCCTGGTATTTCAAATCTTAGTAAAGTTTTATATAAATCAGGTAGTAAATTTATAAAATTAAGAATATACTTGCAGAGAAATAATACATTAAGAAATGTAAGACAGGAATGTTGTCCATCTTCTGCTTTAATTAATATCTGTATTGTTATGGTTAGAATTAGCACTGGAAGTAGAAGAGTTTATTGAATCATTTTTTGCTTATAAGTAGTGGGATAGCATGAATAAATATTTTTTTATCATTGATAGAGCTTATTGAAAATTAGCAGTGAAAATAAATACAAATAAATCTAAGGCAATGAAAATATTTGTTGAGAATTAAAAATTAAGAGTAATCGTGGTGGTAAATATTATTAATTAGGTACTAAGTAAATAAAAATCAGAATCAATTTTCATGGTGATTTATGTGATTTTTTTTTTATAGAAGCAATGAATTAATATTTTACAAGTTGTTGTTTTTTAAGTTTCCAAACTGGTTTCATTATTGTTTGCACTGCATAAATATAGAATTATGTAAATAAATATCAGAACTATCTTGCAAGCATAATTAAAATTATATAAAAAATACCAATCTTTTATGTTATATAATTATGTCAATAGTATCAATAATTGTCAAGTGTATTATATATAGTTGCATAAAAAAATGAAAGCTTATGCTTTGTCATTGCAAATTTGATTTTGAGCACAATTAATAAAGAGATTTTTGCTTATAACTTCTTGATTTTTTTGTTTTTTAAATATATATAACTGACCCTGCTAAATGAGTCAAAGTTAATTTGTTAGTATATCATAATTCTTACTTTTATATAATTTTAAGTGTGTAATTTTTCTTTTCAATCAAAGCCAAAAGAAAGACACAAGGAGGTTTTGTGCATGACTTATATTCATAAAGTGTAGAGAGGAATATGAATTCAATTTCCAAAAGTGCACTTATGATTGATGCACCATGTATCATCTTTAAAAATTTTAATATAGTAACTGATATTAATTTATAACTCTAACATTATTCACATAAGATTGATATTTCTTTGAACTCATTTATTTTCCATTTAAGTTTGAAATTCTTGGTTTCCATCAGAGTATTGGATTAATTTGGAGGATTAAATTGGTAATTTTAAATCAGGTTTTAAAAATAAGCAAATTCATTTATATGATCAATTAAAAGTTACATCTCATAACAAATTTTATGTGAAAATATAATCACTCTGAGTTCACATAAAGTTCTAAAAATTTGATTATTAATATAGAGAATATATTATATTTACTGTGTCCTCAAATTGTAAACAAATTGATCATGAGATAGAGCAGACTTAATCACATTCAGTTAAGATTTTTAAATTATCATATTGAACGAAACTCAAATATTCACTTAAATGACATTGGGTTGGTTCATTTATTTTTCTTCTGTGTACTTGATTCCCATTAAGCATCAAGAATACTGAGTTTTTAACATAAATGAAATGTCAATATGATATGGATGTAACTAGTGATATATCCATTAACATTTTCATGAAGGCATGTATAAATATTAGTAATAAATTAATGTATTGTTTCTATTATCAGTTTTTAAGATAAATTTTGTAATATTGACTGTTTTTTTTATTCTAAGATATTAAAAAAAAAATAACTTTCTTTTATCAAAATATGGAGGAATCTGTTGCTTTTAAAGAAATTTCATCTTCAGAATTGGTTTTTAATAACTAATATCATTACTTTCTGCCTCTCTTTTTATACTATATTTTGACAAATAACTTTTTCCCCAACTTGGTTATGCTCTTCCAAGCATATCAGAAGGCCAAATATAATCCCAAAATTTAAAATAGTTGACAATATGTCAGAAGTTTTTCTGATAGAAGTACTTTTATACACTATTTTGAAATATTGAAATATTACACATACATGCAAATCTATAAACAATATATTGGCACTTAAATGGCACTATTATGTATATGTTACTGTCCTTCCTAGCAACTTTATAGATATAAAATTGGAACTTTTTTTAATTAATGTATTTCATGAAAATTCATTCTCAAATTGGGGGCAGGATTACAATTTAAATGAAAATGATAACAATTTAATTCATTTAGTAACTTACAAATTCAATTTTTTTTTAAATTTATCATTTTTACTTCTATATACTATCCGTATTAATTGAATAAAAATGCTTGCAACAGTTTGCCTTTACAAATATAATTTATTATAATGAATTACAATAGTTATTATATATTTTATAAATAATTATAATAAACTGCAGAAGTATTTTCAATTAATTTCTTAATCACCTTCAACTTTTATTAAAATTAAAATTTTGCGGAAATAAATATCCCCATGTTTTATATCCCAAGGTTATTTTTTAATATTAGCTATTCTATTGCTATTTATCAAAATTGCCTTTTAAATTTTTTCTTTACTATGGTTTTTCTTTTCATGAATCTTAATATTTTCTAGATCGAAATTGAAAGTAAATTCACTTTTTCGGGGGTGATCAAAGAAAACAAATGTCATTATTACTCTTATTTTTATATATGTATACGCACTCGCATACTTGCACCATTTTAACAATTGTCATTGTTATTGTATAGTGTCTATCCTTCAAATTAATTTTAATTTATTTTGCATAAATTATTATTATTATCACTTTCATTTCTGTAGACAAACTTGTCATTTGTTTAGTTTTTCAAGTGATATTGTAGAATCGACCATTTCATTGCTGATTGCTTTTCTTTCACCTTTAGTCTTTTTGAACATTTTATCCTTTATTAAAGAATTAGACAAAATTAAAATAATTTTTTGCTTGATTATTTGAGCATTAAGTGAATATTCAGATATAACCTACATGGTTTTTCACAATAGCGGAATAGAAAATTCTGGATCTCAAGGTCTGTGAATCATAATCAAACGTTTTCACTTCAGATGTTTGGTAGTATTTTTTAATTATCTCATTTTATGTCCACTTGCTACCCATAATATTTGTCAATAGTCTTCTCCATCATCTCTGCTCAAAAGCACTAATATTTTTTTTATTGCTCTTCTTCAGTGCTTAATTCACCTCCTCTCCCAGTGATGCTATGTTATATTATTTTTTCAAAATTTAGTCTTGTAGTCTCTATACCAAATATATAGGCCATTTATATTTTGACTATATAATTATTCAAAAAAATCATCAACATAATTTATTCTACCAATCATCTTTTCCACTGTGGTCTTTTTTTGGCACGATCACATTGCATCTCACTTTCTGAACCATCCTATTGGATATTTTCTTAAATAGTGAGTATTTTTTGATTAGTATTTGCATTTCTACAGATACTATTACCATCAATTTTTGATTTTTAAAAAAATTATTTCTCTCACTTTTTTAATTGACTCTGTACTTCCTAATTTTTTTCAACTTTTTATTTTTAGCCATCATATATATGATATTAAACCTTTCAAAAAAAAAGCACCGTTAACAGTTATTTTTTGTTAGTAATTCGAATTTTTTGAACTCAAGACCTATAGGATTAAAATTCAACTTGTCACTTTCAGTCTTCTAACATCACATGATTTTCTGAATAATTAATTATTTGATTTTTTTCTTTTTTAGCAACTAATATTTCTTGACTAATAGAAGCATTCTGTTGTGAATTACTATTATTAAAAATACTGCCCTGCATGATTTAATACAGTGAGTGATAAAGTGGCAGACTTGGGAGCTAAAGATCCACAAATCGCAGTTTGGATCCATCACTTTGAAGGTCATTTTATATCTTAAGTGATAGCTAATTCGATTTCTTTATTAAAAATACTGTGTAAATGAGTTGTCATTTATACTTTTTTTTAAAGTAAAAATTTATCTAATATTTAAAAGTACTTTTTCAAAATAAAGATCATTAAAATTGTTTTACAAATATTAATGGTCACTGTTATATATATATAATGCCCGATTATAGTAAAGGCAATACTAATTATTCAATTCACGATAGTACACGGCTATATGTCTGTATATTTCTGTTTAATGCATTCATTTTCTTTCTTTTTACCATTTAATAAATAGTACTAAGCTTTTAAGAATTTGATTCTGTTCAATAAATTCTTTTTTCTATTGTGTACGTTTCTTATAAAATTACTTTGAATATTCAACATTTTTTTTCTTTGGAATGACATCTCATTTCATTAATGGTTTTCTTTCTTTTTATATCTTTATTTTCGAATTGTTTATATTTTTTTCTCCCGTAAGTTTATATTTATCTGTTTTGAATAAGTTTTTCACAATAATCTATTCTGTTTCATAAATAAGAAAAGTAACTGTCTGAAATTTTAATTGACATTTGAAAACTGAAATTTGTTTTAAATCGTAATCGTTAAAAACGCAAATATATATTTTCATATTAATATTGAATATCTTGTGTGTGCGTTTGTTTTCCCTCTTTTTTTCAGCCTCATGCGGAATTCAGGGTATTTTCATTATATTAAAAATATATAAAAGATTTAAGTTTGATCATTTTAAAAGCTCTACCTGTTCGTCTGTTTATTTACATTTTATTATATACAAGTAATTGTACTTAAAGAAATAAAAGAAGCCATACTTTCAGACTGCTTAAAAGAAAGTCTTACCTTAAAAAACTATTTCGTTGTTAAAAATCTTGAAAGTTATATAAAAGTTACTATTTTCTAAAATTAATCAGTCTAATAAAATTAAATAGCGTACTTTTCTGTAATATATATATATATTCACTTTAATTAATTGCAACTTGTTGACTATTTCAAAGAATAACTAACTAGTTATTCATTGAATCAGCACTTAAAGATGCTTAAAGAATGGAAAATTAAAACTTTATACAATTTAATTAAGCAAGAATCTAATTCAGGATGTAATCATATTTAATGTAGTTTTTTTTTTCATATGTCAAATGCGTTGACCAGGAAGCGAACCCGGGCCAGCTGTTTGGAAGGCAGCTATGCTAATCACTAGGCCACCAACGCTTGACTATTTCAATGTAGTTTAATTAGAAACAGCATGAATGCATTATATTTTTCAATAGTTGTGAAATGGACAATGTTGTTTATTTGCTACAAGACTTACATTATCAGGCTCAACATTTAACACGTGGATTCTTAAGTTATGTTCAATCTTTAGTCACTTTCTTGTTTATTTTTTGTATTGTAGAAATATGAAGGAAGCTCGCTCATAAAAATAGGTTACATAACAAGGAAATATATATTTTGGGGCCTTTTCTAATAATTCTGGATCAAAGTTTTATTTATTCATAACTAAAAATTATGAAGTCTGTTTGAAAGTAGTTTTTAACTAGCCTTCATAGCCTTCATATATTCAAATATGATTTTATAAAATATTTTGGCAGGCACAATAAGCCTTTAATTTTAATATAAGAGTCTAATTGAGGGAAGTAATTAATGTCTGAAAATTTCTTGCAAACTTTTAAAATATGAGATAAACATTGCAGTTATGTTGTCTTGCACTTTTTTTTTTTTTTCATATGTCATAGTATCGGCTGGGACGCGAACCCACAACCGTCTGCACCCAACTACTTGCTTGCATAGCGGCTGCGATACCTCTCGGCTAACAACGCAAGACTTGCCAAAGGTTTTTATAAATTCAGAAAGAGCTAGAAACATTAAACACCTTTGCCCACAAATCGAAATGTAAAAATTATGACTTCTATTTTACTTTCAACTTTAAGAACATTGCTTAGCCATGCCTTGTAAATTTAAATTTAAGAAAAAATAACAACTAAATATGCATCTTTGAATGAAACTAAAATAAAAAATTATCTTATTTTGTCTTGAAGTAAATATCAGCTAAATATGTAACTTTATATTAAACTTTTTTTTATAAATTTTATCTTGAAATTCAATAATTTGATTTAACACCTCAAATGAAACTTTTTTTATTAATTAAAAATTGTCTTATTTTGTTCTTGGAATTCTAAATTTTGATTTAAGACTTTCCCATTTGAATTTTAGTATATAGAATAAATGGTTTATGATAACTTCTCATTTTATAATAGGTCAGTGAACCTTAATAATATTTACTAAGAATGTAATTTAATATTGTTTTTAAATCTGTGAACATTTTTAGACAATGAGTACTTCACAATGATGCAGTGGTATGTCTAGATTACATTTGGTACTTTAATTTTAACACAATTAATCATCCTATTCAAACTCTAATCATATCTTGAAGAGCATTCATTCTAATACCAACATATTTTGACCAATCCAATTCACTATTTTTTTTTATAGAAATCACTCAAACAATTAAAAGTTTTTGCTTAGAGTGAATTTTAAGAGATTTACAAAATAAGAAATCTTGATGAATTTATCCTCATATTCATATCAAATCCAAGTTATTAAATTAGCATCATTAGAAAAATCATTTCTTTCACTAAATTATAAGAAATAATTCTGACCCTTTTGTGCTCATGTTATCAGTTGATTTTTAATATTTTTAGACATTCCTGTGATTCAATTATTAGTAGTTGTATTTGATAATTTTAAATATTTTATAGCTTTAGTACCAACCATTCATGTAACCATTTCTTTATTGTAGACAAAATTAAATTTGCTGCTTTCTTAAGATATTTTCCTGATTTAATTATAAAGATATCTCATATAATACAATGACAGCTTGTATATTGTTGTTACCTATTATGACTGTTCTTTGTTAGTTTTTGATTTGCCTTATAATTCTTTCAAAGTTTATTTGAAAAAATTTAATCGATTGACTGGCATATTATGACTTCACTTAATATTATGTTGCAAGTTATATTTCATAAAGATTTCTCAATCCTGTTAGCACAGATGTTTGTAAATCCATATAATAAGCACTCTATAGAATGTTTTCATATTTTTTAGCTTTGATGTCTTTTTATTTTTATAGTTTAACAAGATGCACTGTCTTCATGACTCCAAATTATTTCTATCTTTATACTTTATCAATGTGCTCATTTTCAACTATTATCAATACACTGCTGGATGAAAGTCTTCAGCTTTATTCCTTTTTATCTGATCACTAACCTCTTTTCTTCACATCATCTTAGCACAATTACTTATTTCATCTACTCATTTCACACGTGGTTTCTTTCTAGGTCTTTTACAAATCTTTTGGAATCCAGTTTAAGATTTCAACTGTCCATCTACTATTATCTCTTTTAGTTATATGTCCACCCCACCTCTAGTCACTTAATTCTTTCAATGATGTTAATAATATCTGTATGTTCTCTCACCCGTTTATTTTATTTTCAATCTCTTGTTATTCATAACATACATTTTCCCAGTTTGTTGAATGGTTTGAAATATATTGCTCTTCTGTAGTTTCAAATCTTTAAATAAGAACTGATAAAACACATTTATTAAAAACCTTCCTTTTCAAACATATAGGCATACTTTCCTTTTAATATTAAGTTATTTCTATCAAAAGCATTTATTCAAATATAATTCTATAATTATTTTCATCTACGATATTTTTATCTGTATTAATTCTCTGACCAAGATACTTGTAATTGTTAACTTTCCCTAATTCATCATTATCAACCCTTATTTTTGTCTTTTGAAAAAAATGCATTGAACATTGCTTTAGTCTTTTTAGTATTGACTTTTGGTTCTAATTTTTTAATTTTATCTGATCTCTTGCAACATTTGCCAAAGCTCTGAAACATTATTTTGCAAAGTACAGTTACATCATCTGCAAAATCTAGATGCCTTATATAATCTTCATTTACTTTTACTCCTTTTGCTTCCAGTTTGATTTACAAAATTTCTTGCAAAACTGTTGTAAAAAGTTTTGGAGATATGGAGTCATCCTATTATAGCACCCATATCAATATTAATCTTTCTAATAACACTTTGTAATTGAATTGTATACAAGTGTATGCAACTTCAAAACTATTAAAAGAATCCAACAATATTAAAATAATAAAATATAATTCAAAAATATTGCGTCATTTAAGATAATCTTTAGATGTTACACTGTAGAATTATTTTTATTTTTAATTTTTTTTATACTGTTTTTTAATGATTTTGATTGTGTTAATTTGAATAGTTTTGTTAAAATAACAAAATTCATAACTTATAAAACTGAATAAAAAAGAACGAACTTATTTTATTTTTCAAAAAGTCATTAAAATATTACATTTTAATATATAACATACAAATTTATCATGTGATAATATTTTAGACTATTTCCATAATCTATTAGTAAATGTTGAATGTATAGAAAATTTTAAACTTTATTTAAACTTTTCAAATACAAACAACTTGTTCCTAATGACAAAATAGACAACACCTTAATAATTACACCTGTAACTAATCTGTATTGTCTATTTGTGTGTTATTACTAACAAGTTGTTTGTATTTGAAAAATTTAAATAAAGTTTAAACTTTTCTATACATTCAACATTTACTGATAGATTATGGAATTAATCCAACATATTATCACATCTAATATACCATCGTTATAAACCTTCAGGAAATACAAATTTATCATATTTTTTAAAAGCTTAATATAGCTTTAAATAATAATTTTAAATATTTATTTAAAATAAAATAAAAGTTTTTTAGAAAATGAACCAGTGGATCTTTGCAAGTATCTTGTATAATCATAGGGATCCACAGATTAGAACCATTGCTATAGATAATAGTCTAAAAACTATTTGCTAAACTCATAGCTGTTGCTATTTTGTTTGTAAATACGCAGTAAAAAATGTTTCAATTCAAGATGAATACAATTACATGACTAATGATAAATCATATTCTTTTTTCTTATTATTTCTGATAGTGGTGAATTGAATTTTAAAGAAGCTAAATCATAAAGATTATGATAGTGGTAGTTTTAAAACTATAATTTATATAAAAAATAAAGATTGCTATAACAAATATAATAATGATTGCTCTAAAACAGGACTTGGCAAACTATGGCTCATGAGCCATATATAGCTTTAGTAATATCTATATTTTTCCACAGGGCCTAATTGGAACACATATTCAAAAAAAAACAAAACATTGCAAATACGAAATAAAAAAATCATAAGAGATAAAGATAAAACAAGGACAATTCCAGGACATATATTCCTACTTTGTAATAAAATATTTAAAAGATTTTATTAATGTAATTGTGATTTCATTTGTTTTATAAGTCTAATAAAACTTAATTGAGCACATTATTGCCCTCCAATGGACAAGACAATGCTTACAATGGCAGAATGTGAATATGTGTAATCTAGAAGAGGAACATATAATTATTTTTATATAGTTGTGCCAATGTGGATATAACATGTTAAATAAAATACAATATTTAAAGTGTTTTTCAACATGACTATGAAGAAAATACTAAGAAAAACATTAGATGAGCACCATGATTTTAAAACAGAGTGGTCTGAATCTTTCATGTTTATCACAAACTCAGAGGGCTTTCCAATCTATCTTATTTTCTAAGAAACACTGACACAAAATAAGAAGTCTAATTTGGAGAGATACTTCACAACAAAACATGCCACATTTGCCACAAAATATCCTGTCAGTGACATGAGAAAAAGAGCAATTAAAGAACTTCAGAAAAATATTGAAAAATCAAGTTCTGTATTTGGTTATTGGAGGCAGTCTGTGTATAACATTGCTATTGCAAGCTTTGTAGTAAATCAGGAAATTTCTAAGAGAGGAAAACCATTCACAGAAGGTGAGTACATAAGATGTTGTTTTGTTAAAGCATCTGCAGAGATTTTAAATAAAATTAAAACATGGCATTATCTGTCAAAACAGTAGCAGATGGGACAGTTAAAATGGCCTTAAATGTGGCCAATCAACAAATTGAGGACATTAAATTATCTTCAGCTTTATCAATTTGCTTTGGATAAGTTTTGTGACATCAAGGACACAATCCAGATTTTCCTTTATGTGCAGTATATATCACAGGGTCCAAGAGAAAAGAACTTTTAGGATTATTGCCACTCAAGAGCCAAATGTGAGGAGAGGACATAGCAAATGCTGTCATTGAATGCATGGAAAAAAACCTTACCATACTAGATAAAATTGTGATAATTGCAACAGATAGTGCAAAAAGTATAATGGATCGAAAAAGAGGTTTGTTTCAATTTTAATAGAAAACTTTAATCATGAAGTGATTACTTTCCATTGTATACTTCACCAGAAAGCACTTTGTGCACAAACATTTCCAGAAGAAATTGGTAAAGTTATGAACTTGGCAATTAAGATGGTTAATTTTATTGCAGCAAGAGGACAACCATTGACAATTTAAAGAGTTGATATGTGAAATGAAGAGTCAGTATTCAGAACTCCAATATAACAGGGTTCGATGGCTTTTCAGAGGCAACATATTAAAACATTTTGCATTAATGAAATCAAACTATTTATCAACAGCAAGGGCATTCAATATTTAGAATTAACAGAAGATCGGTGGTTACAAAAATTATATTTTGTGGTAGATGTTATATCACAACTGAATCAGCTCAATCATAAATTACAAGGTAGAGGAAATATTGTTTTTCAATGGTAGAAAAAAATATTTTGTTTGAAAAGAAATTGATTCTATTTGCTGAAGATTTAGAGAGGGGAACTTTAATTTCATTTCTCAAACTTCTCTCAATATTGTTGAGAAAACAATGCTCTCATTAACAAAGATTATTTTAAGACAACAATTTTAATCATGAGAGAATATTTTCTTCAATGCTTTTAGGAATTTAGAAACAATAATGCAACTGTAGCTTTTATTATGAATTCTCTTAATGCCAATGTGAAAAAATTGTAATTTTCACCATTTAATATTGATGTGGATAATTTTGAATTACAATTGCAGGACTTGACAAGCAAAGATTTATGGAGCTCCAAATTTGTTTGTCTTGGTATTGAAATGGAAGAAATGGAAAAAAAAATGTAGTCTGCTTTTACAGAACCAGCAGAGTATAAAAAAACCTACAGAAGGCTTTTTTACTACTTGGAACAGTCTTCCAGATTCATATCATGAGTTGAAAAAATTTGCATTTGGTATTCTCAGTATCTTTGTATCTACATACTTGTGTGAACAATCATTTTCTAACATGAATTTTATTAAATGTACATTGAGGAACCAAATTACTGATGCCAACTTGGAATTGTGCCTTAAATTAAAAACCACTAGTTACTGACTGGACACACAGAAATTTTTTAAGGAAATGCAAGCTCATTGTTCGCATTGATTCAAACCAATGCTAGCAGTTTTCCATGTCATTTAATCTACATTTAATAAAGATGTAATATAAACTTGTTATAGTATTTCTTTAAATTTTCCTTATTTGTAAAAATATATTCATGGTTTTCGAATAATATTTAAATTGTTGTGAGTGTCAGATTTGGTTCTTCTGTCTCAAAAGTTTGCAGATCCCTGGTCTAAAAGAAATAATAAAATAATAATAATTAATTATGGACAAATGTATAAATTCTACACATAAGGCTATCAAGCTATGTATTACATACATATAAACAGTTATTTTTATATAGAATGAATCCACAAACAACTGATATTGAGGTGAAAAATTATTTAGAATTTGATTAGGTGTTTTAGTTGTTCTTTATGATCTTGCTCTAGATAATTTTGTTTTATTTTTTACTTACTTGACTCTGTAACAGTAGATGTTATTCTACTGTAATTGTGGCCTATTGATTGTTATATTACATTATTTGGAGATAAATTAAATGAAAATCTGATTATGGATGACATAAATGACATTAAAATTAAACAAATAAAAAGTTCTTTCATTATTAATATTACATTCATTATAATTACTAAAGATATTTCTGATATTTTCTTAATTGGTATGCAAAAATTTCTTAACATTATTTACTAAAGTTCCATTTACAAATTTATCTATTATATATTTAATTATGCATCGTACCAATATTATACTGTCTTTATCAAAATGCTAATAGTTTGCATAGAAAGGCATTAGATTTAAAATTATTATTCACTGTTGGGAATTATATAATATTTACAGAAATTTTGTTTTCTAGAATTTTCAAAGAATATGATTTTTATAATAAATATATTTAACTTAAGACAAACCATAATGGTCAAATATCCAATATAATTTATTTGTCCATAATGTTGTCACAAACACATAAATAAATAATCAATTAAACAAGATTGAAATAAACAACTATTAATAAGTATATTTAAATAGTTATCAAACCGGCTTTCATCTCCATAAATGAGGATACTTTGACTCCTTTTCAGTCTCTAATATTGTAATACATAGTAATGAATCTATTTGTTTTGAAATATTTATAAATGATATGTAATTCATTATTAATAGCTATTACTGATTATTTTAAAACTCCAGATTTTTTCTATAGTTATTCAAACTCACCTGAAGCAGCAATATTAATTAAAGTACTTTGCTAATTTTTAAATTTAATATATTTCTTTAAACTGCAATAATAGAATGCTTGATTGGATTTTTACTAAATTCAATGATTGATACTATTTTTCTTAAATGTAGATTTATTTTTATTAAAAACTGATATCATCTTTCAATTGAAATTTTAAAATCTGTGTGTGGAAGTTAAAATATATATATATATTTGTCACCAGATAGAAATTATCATAGGGCACATTTAGGAATTTTCACACTTCACTTTATAAATGGGAATGCCTCTGTTTATAATTCTAAAGGTGACGTTGCTTTGGGTCCTTTATAAATATCTTGCAATTTTATATAATATAGGTATGTACCACATCAAAAAGAGTCAAATCATAAATATTCTATTTGGTACTCAAGTAAACTAAAATTAATTTAAAAAAATATATATAGTATTCATAAACTATGTAAAATTTTATTAAAACATTTGTAACAATTTAATTAATTATAGCCATTTATCTAAACTAACTGAGAGAAGTGACTTTAATAAATATACATCTAATATAAAATTTCATTTTGTTTTAGACTTAAAAATTTTGAAAAATAGATTTTTATAAATCTAAGGAAACAACAAATTCATATTTAATGTTCAATATTATTGAATTTATAGTTATATTTCAAGAATTCCTAAAAACATTTTCATTATTACTGAGATTAATGATATTGGTTGTAAACTATTAATCATTAACATAATTTAGAAGGAATTTGAACTGACTTTCAAGCTGCCTATATCTATCCAGATGGAATGGATAACTGTAGGGAGCTTGAAAGTCTGAATTCCAATCCCTTCTAAATTACATTAAGTCCAATATAGATATTATACTTATATTTACATATTACATATTCAGCCTGTATTCTTCCTGTCCATCTTTTGTATGTTTAAATGGGTTAAGGTTTTATATGTGAGGGATAAGAGTGACTTAAAGTCAACATGAGTATGACAACAATATTGGCACCAACAAGAGTTTTGAGCATTCCAGCATCAGATTTTCAATGATATGAATTACTGAAGAGTTGGAGGGTGGAGAAGATTGAAACCAGTCCATTTAAGTATGATGATTTCTATCCTTAATATAAACTGAACACTGATTATATATATGTGTGGGAGATGATGATCTGGACCAACTTATGAGTGCTCTTTCAGCATTAAATATGTATATGGGAGATCATTTATCTTTTTAACATGTATGTGGTCATCTGTGTCTGTTATATAAGATGGAATGGATAGTTGTAGGGAGGTTGAAAGTATGAGTTTAAATTCCTTCTAAATTACATTAAGTTTAGGAAAGGTAATATATTTGTATTTAAATAAATATATTATAATGGATTATTTTTATTCATATATTGATGACTGCAAAATTTGCAAAACTATTATTTGTTATAAAGATCGTATACAGTTTCATATCTTTATAAATGACTTCTCTAACTGATGCATGCTTAATAAAAAAAAATGTAACAAATATAGCTCTATAATTGTGCTTTACGCACATGTAATGAAGCTATATAGTATAGTAACTAATAATCTTAATTAATCATCTGAGCACTTTCGAGAAGTCTAAGTTCCCATAATCATAGCTCACTGTACTGTTATTATACAAGAAAAAAATCAATATTTTATAAATCCATATTTTATAGATGTGCAATTTATTGTGAATAAAATATATTGTAAAAATTTTGGAAGTTGGTTGAATCAAATTGCTCTTTTGAAGCATGGATGGATAATGTAATCTGCAAGAAATAATAGGATAATGCATTTTATATTTATAATGGTTATTATATATATATAAAATCATTTGTTTAAGATTCATATTTTTTGAAGTGGAATATGGATCAGTAAGAAATGGAAGGCAGATAAATTAATACATATAATGAAGCTACAATCAATGTACTCTAAATTTTCTACCATAATCAATGCAAATTACATTTATGTAAACATTTTATTAAAGAATTATTCAAGATATAAAACATTTTTATCAAACATCATATGGAAAATCTTTTTTATATAACTGCATTTCAAAGATATGAGTATCATAGAAGAATGAAAAATGTATTTTATATTGATAAATATAAATGTGAAGCTTTATGTTTAAGAATATTATATGGACTTCCATATCTTTATTATAAACATTTTAATGATGTCAATATATTCTCTGCAGATTTAAATACTTTTTCATATAGATTAATTTGTCATATAATCTGTATTTAAACATGCATACATATATAATATTATATATGTGAATTCCTTTTTTGATGAAATATTCATAAATTGAATTATGTATATAGCAATAATAAAAAAAGACATGATAGAACTAATCTGTATTAAATAGAGTAAAATAATATAAACTATTACTAATGATAATAGAGCATTATTGTTTGGGGTTATCATATCATATTCCCTAGGTATAGAAGGCATAATGCAAATGTAAGATATGGAACATTTTAAACATTGCAATGATTATAATATAATATATGAAAACTTGTACTGTTTATCTTATGTTATAATAGCTGTTGATAATATTTAAAGCATACTATATTTTAATACTATAACAAATAAGTTATATTTCCATTATTTTTGTATATTATATATGCTTATGTCAACATAATTTAATAGTAAAAGCTTATTTCCAGTTAAATTGGAGTAAATTAAATTTAAAAAAAAGCTATTATATAAATATATATTTCAATATCTTAGTTTTTATTTGTAATATTTAAGTTGTATATACAGTTTATTTATTCATTATTTTATTATTTTAACAGGTGAGATTAAAGATTCTACTTTTTCTATTGTGATTGAATTTTCTCTTTTTGCCTAAAATGGTAAGTGAAATATTTATATATTTTGGTATTCATATTTTTTTAATTCCATAGTACTGAATATATAAATATATCAGATGCAAATTTTGGGAAAAAAAACTGCATATTACACTGTGTTATTATGTCCCCAAATATATAAACACAGTATGTATTATGCTGCAATGTCTTGTTTGGATAAACAAAAATATTACATGACATAAGACTAGTAATCTGATGTAGGAAATGCACATTGCTATTTGAAATCTTTTGCATTGCTTTTTAATAACCATCATGAATTATAACAGTTCTTTTATATATAGTTTAATTTTTAAAAAAAAAAAATCAGTTTCTGGACTTAATCGAAATAACACTTTTATTATATTAAATTTATATAATCAAAGCAAATGCTTTTTTTAAAATCAGATTTTATTATTTATATAAGTAAAATAAATATATTTATAGAAAATTTCATCTAGGAAAGGTTGTCATAAACAATTTAAATAATTCCTCTTTTAAAAAATTATAAAACAAAATATGCTAATGATAACAAATAAAAAGAATTATATACAGTACTATGTTAGTTATATGTAATAAAAATATTGATTGTTTCTAACCAAATATTTGTTACATTATTGATATATTTAAAGTTACAGCTTTTTTTTTAATGTAATTTTTAATTTGATTTTTTTAATTTCTCTATATGTTTTTTAATTCATAAATAAAAGTTAAATAATTTAGATATGTAGTGATTTTTTATTCTTTATTATATTTGTTGTCTATGTGTGAATCTGTTTTTGTATGACACATAGATTATCATTTTTTTTATAGTTGTATACTCAAGAAGTTTATTTAATAAGAAAGTGTTTTTAGAACCTATTCTTTCTTTATATATAATGAATACACCCAGGTAGTGATTAGAACTACTTATTTTCCTGCAGCACAAGTGCATTTATAATAATCTAAACCTACATCATAATAGACTCAAGAATTTATAAAGTGCCAATGAGCCTATGTATTGATAAGTATTTTATTTGGTAAATAAAAAATTTAATAACTAGATGATTTATGATTTAGTGAATGTATAATTTCAAATATGCAAATCAAAACTTTCAAAATAATTTATTTATAAAATAGGTAAATCAAGTGAGGCAAAGATTAATAAAATGTAAGTTTACTAAGGTAATACAAAATTGAGTTCAACAGGCATAATTTAAAATAATCCATTGTATTATTATAACTTATGTTAGGTTGCAATTATTAAGTTGCAATCTACATCTTAAAGATTGTTCAACATGCATATTCATAATTACAAAAAAAGGATTAATACATATGATCTTTCACGCAGTATGAAAATTTTCTTTTTAAATGTCTTTTGTATCTTTTAGAGCAAGTAAAGCTTTCATCACAAATTTATGTATGTTTAGTATTAAAAAAAATTAAATATTAAATAAGTTTTAATTTTGATTTATTTTTTAGAAATATTAAGGTTAATAATCAATTTAAGTCTTACTTAATATATTAATTAAGTTTACATTGAATAACATAAACCTCATTATTAACTTAAATTTTTTTAAAAAAGAAATTTGAATAAATGTCTATTAATGTATTATTAGTATTCTTTCTTTTTTTAAAATTTGAAGATAAGATAAAAGTTAGTTTAGCAAAGAATTTTTGGAAATTATTTGTTTATATTAGCATCTGTTACCAGGACCTGCATCTTTAATGTTCAGATTACAGTTACATTTTCTGCAATGTTTTTCCATAACATTCCCACAATGAAAGACGATGACATAGGGCTCCATGAGCATTATCACTAAATAGTGTCAAATTATTCATTTTATTAAGCACTATGGTTCATATCAAATCCAAAAGTTCAATGGCTTTAGACAGTTTAGCAAAGTATTCATTGTTAGCCATTTTTATTTATTCTTGCAGACATTAACTGAGGAGAGCTCATACTCTTTCTTTCATAATCTCTACTCAATGTACATTTTAGCTTATATCATAATTCACAGAATATTAAAGGAGAGCAGGTATAATAAAGAAAATCTTTCTGAAGAAAAGGTTTTTGCATTCATTTCTTGCTGAAATTTCCCATTATCTGGCAACAATGCATTCTTTAAACTGGCTCTGAAGCAGTAATTTTTTTGTTTTAATCTTAACAAAGTCTGTTATTATTTTTCAATACAATAAACTTAATATTTTATTATGAAATAGATAAATCATGCAGTCACTCTAAACTTGAATTTATTATTGGCCATAAATTATTTCTAATTGTTTTCTTTATTTATAGACTATAGATAGATAGATAATACATGATAGATATGCATGTCATAATAAATAATTTTCTTCTATTACATTAATTTTTTTTTTTTTTTTACAATAACATTAGTTTTTTAATACTTGAATTTTTAACATGCCATAAAATATTATTCCATATCTTGATAAAAATTCATATAACGAATTATACATAGTATTTGCATATTGTACTACAGGCAGTGAAAAATTCACTAAATTAAAAAATATGTATAACTAATAATTATAATACTTTTTGAATTTACAGTTACAATATGTGTTGCCTAATGGCTTAAAATTTTTTTATTTCCATATATATAAAATAAACATTTATTTTTTTATATGATCAGATTTTTATATTTATATATGTTTATTTTTAAAAAAAGTTAATAAAAAGTTCTGCGATTCAAGATTGATTTCACTTTTCTTTTTTTCCCTCTCTCAGTTGAAAATATCACTTATTTCATCTTTTTGATTGGCTTTTTCTGAGAATAATGAAAAAAAAAATTATTAGAGCAATGTGAAGTGATGAAAAGACAAAAGATAAATGTTTGCCACATTAATTAGGTATATCAATTTATTTATAAACTGTTTTCTTTTTGAAAAATTGATTTTAAAATTATATGCATACACATTTTGTGAAAATACATTTAAAAGATAAAATATTATACTAGCTATATTGCTATCAAGGCATATTTTGCTATATAAAGATTATCACCATTGATTATTATCCAATAAAGCTAAAAGGAGTTTTTTTGCAGACTTATTGGATGGCCTATTATACTTTATAGTCAGAAATTCACGACACAACTTTACAAAATAATATATATGCAACACTTTCAAAGTGGAATATTATGGAAAACCTTTAATTTTAAATAAATGTTAATGTGGGTATTGGCAAAGAGCTAATAAAGAACTTAAAGTATCTAAATGAAACTTTTTTTTTGTTAACCATACTATTAAATCCTACAGATTTTTAGCATAAGGATGTCAAAATAGTGTAAGATAATAAACTGTCTCAAATAATAAATTTAAGTAACAATTGACAGGATTAAAAACTGGCCAAAACAAAGATTAATTGAAAACCCCAGGATCACTTTAAAAAAACAGTATTAGAAGAATAGAAAAAGTTTGTGTAAATCTTGTGGAAAACTGCATATACAGTCAAGTCTTTGATATTCATTTATGGCTAAAGCAAAAGAATCTTATTAAGAAATTTTGTAAGTATTGCATTATGTATTTCATCCACATAGGGCTAATAATAAATTAAGTTAAATGTTAAACATTAATTTTTAATTTAAACAAACTTCTTTAACCTTCCCCAATAGGTAATTTAGACACTTAAAGAATTTTATTTTAAATAATAATAAAAACACCAATAATAGTTAAAGGAATTTTTTTTTTTAAAAAAGGTATGTTTTTATGTATCAGATTATTTGGAATATGCTATATATTAATGTGGGTTCTGCTTATTTTTCATTTCTGCAAATATAAGTTTAGGAAAAAAAATCGCAGTGCATGGTATCAATGAAATCTCAAACTGTGAAATATCTCATAATGAATAAACAATGTATGGAATTATTATTATTTTGTAATAAATTTAATATTTAAAAATAAATCATAAAATAATTTATAATTTTAAGCAAGGTATACAAAAATATCAGTATTAACAGTAAAAATACACACACACACATATATATATATATATATGTAAATGTACAAATATTTTTTTTTTTTACAAGACTATATTTCTGAATGTGTATTTATATATGTGAGATATATTTACAATATCTATATTGTTTTGTGGTGGGAAGAATAATTTTGTTGATACCAAAATTTATCAAGGATGGATGATTCTGTGGTTAATTTTCATCCAAAGTATTTTCATAAACATTTTCAAGTAGTAATCAATTCTTTATGCTATTTATTGAGTAAATATATATATTAAAGTATTTAAGAAGTCAGATATCAATAACGAAATTAAAGTGAGAATTGCAATATTTAATTAAACAACCTTTTAATAAGAGTATAAGGCTATATTATACGGTCAGACATATTTAGTAGTTTGCTGCATATTTTGTTAAATGAAGCAAAAGATATAAACTATTAAAAAAGTGAAGCAAATAAAAAAACTTTAGAATCTGAATGTTGTGGAGAATCGAAAAATTAAGTTAGAAAGACACCAAATATTAAAAGTGTTTGAAAAAAAAAAAAAAGATTATTTTTAAAGAAATAATAAAAAGAAAGAAAACTATTTTGAGGCATGCGGCGAGTACTTCTCAGCTTCTGCTGAGGTATTATATAACATATAATATTTAAAACATATACTGATATATGATAAAGAATAAATCAATAGTACGTACTTGAATATTAAACTGAAAGATGTTTTCTTTTATTAAAGATAATCTTCTGAATTGTATATCATATATGTATATTATTTATACTGTTTTATGATAGAAAGAATATTTGTTGATATTAAAATTTATTAAAAATAGATACCGAAGTTATTTTTTATCCAAAGTATTTTCATAACCCCATTTTAATACAACATTCATTTTTTTTATAATATTTATTGAGTAAATATAAATACTTCTGCCTATGTCATCAGATTTATTAATATATCAACTCTAATGCAAATTATTAATATTTAAGAGAACGTTAAAGATTTTAGTATTTTTTTATTATTATTGTACATAATATTATTCTGCAATGTGTTAAATGTCTTTGTGGTGTTAAGGGTGAAAAATAATATTTTATAGGAAATATATTATTGTTGACAATATTTAATTTATGATGTGAATTATAGATGTCACTTTAAAAGGTCAGCTGTCAATTTTTGAAATTTAAGTAAACACATTATGCCTGAGAGATCAAAAGGTTAAATTTTGTCATCATAATGTGAGGTCTTACTAATTTTTTTAAAGACATTTTTTTGTCCTTCCTTTATTTATTTCTTTTTAAATAATTTGAATATATGACTAAAATACTTCTCAAGATTGTTACTATGAGGAGAAGATGGAAAGGCGAATGAACTGATAAAAAAACTTTCCTGTTATTATAGTATCAGATAGTAATAGGATTATATCATCTGCATTATTTGTAATGTAATAATTATTATTTCATTGTGTATTTTATATAACAAAGACTGAAAGTTGCATTAATGTATAATTCATGAAAATTTGTCTTTGCATTATTGATTGAATTGACATTTAGCATTACTGACTGAATTTAAATGTCATTAAATATTTATAATGAAAAAAGATAGTGGGAAATTTATCATGACTTTGACTTTTTTTTTTTGTAAATCAGAATTAATGGAGTAAGATATAATGATTGAATAAGAAATACATTTGATAATAGTAGAAAGAAGTTGTTTTATTCCTTTTCTTTCTTTCATTATAAATTATTCTAGCATTTCATTTTTAAAACCTATTAACAAATTATACTTATATTGTTAACACTAATAATACAATGATTAGGCTTAATAATGGTGATATTATTAAAGCTTAATGTAAATAATAAGCTTCTCTCTCAATGCTGAAGATGGTACCATATTACAATCATATTTGTTTTATTCTTAATAAAATTCAACTGACTAATTCAAATCTAAGTGGGATTTTTGCCCTATAAGTAGGAATAGGATAGTATTTACTGACTAATAATTGGATAACACGTTGTGTTGGCTATGAATCAATTATTTGGAAAAATAAATTCTAAGCTTATTTAGAAATTCTCAGTATCCAAAAATATTTCCAGGATTTATGCAGATTCACTTCACTGGGTGTATAATGGATACATGCGCTAAATATTACACCAGGAAATCAATTGTTATTGTCTGAATAATTTTGTGCTTGAAATATTTATAATTATTAAGAAAGATATAAAACTAGCAAAACATCTTTACATATTTATATATAGTAGAGTGGCAGACTTAACTACTAAAAGTTTCTAGATTAATGTTCAGTCTGACACTTTGAACTAATCATTCAATTATTATTCTAACTGTGGCTAGAATTTTTAATTCACTTGCTCAGTTATTTTAATTAACCCAAATTGAAATATAAATTTTTAATATTTTACAATTATTATATCTGAATTTAAATACAAGTTGGATACAATGAACTCAGCAACTAGATAGAATTACAAGGAACAAGTTAAAAAATTTCTTTTATAGTTTTGTAAAAATGTAATATTTTATTTTTTTCTAAGAAATAGTAACTGAAAAACGAAAAAAAAAAATCTGAAAACTTTTTAATCATTAAAATACATTTTTTTAAAATTATGTACCATTTATCATGTTCTGATTTAGTAGCTACAAAATCATTTATTTTGAGGTTTCTTGGATATTATGAGGTGCTGCAATAGCTTTTGACTTTTCTTTGTATTTTGCAGTTACCTATAATATTCGTTTACCATATATAGTTTTTTTGTATGCATGTAGAAATCATTTATTAAAATTATTAGTTCACAAAAATCTGAAGATGTTAGTATTGTACGGAAATCTAGAAAATTAAAATGTGTATTTGCATATAAAACAAACCACATGTTTATTTTGATCTTATTGCAAATAATATCTGATTGGTAGATTGTTGGCCTCAAGGCAATTTTTGAATATGTCTTTTCAGAAAGAAAAATTATAATTTTCTGTAATTTACTTACATATTTAAGCTTATTTATGCAATATATTTGTAATATATTTATTTTAATCCATTAAACTACATAACTACAATTAGATTTTATTTGATAATATTTATTTTTAAGAAGACAAGTCATGAAAACTAAGTTACAGCAAAGCAGAAGCAGATTTTACTGCTAACAAGAATGGCTTTTATAAACCTTGGTAAAAAAAAATATTGTAAAATTTTAATGGCAGTAACTTTAATTTCAAATTTTAAGACATATTTGTATTCTTTAATGATGTCTAAATTAAAAAATTTTCTATTTTAAAAATGAAATTCAAATAAGAAATATGTTGTTCTACAGTTTTTATAAATAAATAGCATTGCATCCAATATTGAAAAGTGACAATGTTATAGTTAAGAACTTTATTTAGTAATTTATAATTTATCAAAGTTTAAATATTAATTTTTAGAATGTATATGTTACAGTTAAAGTAATAAATCCAGTTATTATGAACAATTACTGGTTATTATTAATAATTACTGAGTGTTTGGTCAAAGTGATAAAAAATATGTGAAAATCACATTAACCAGGTAATTATTAATAATTACCAGCATCCTTTGGTCAAAATGGTAAATAATAAATGTAAATCACATTGACCATGTAATTATTAATAATTACCAATAGGAGTCTGGTAAATGTAAACAAATTATGTTGTATAATATTTATTTATCAATTTTAATATTTAGTGATTTTTTTTAACATTTATTGTTGTATTATTTATCACATTATGATAAACTTATACAAATAAGGAATACAAAACAAATACAGAAACTTTAATTAGGTAAAAGTTTTACATTTTTGCAAAGATTTAATGTCAGCATAACATTTTCTACAGTAATGTTCTTATACTTTGCCTTAAGCTCTTTCATCATCCGGTTTTGCCTGGCATGATCAATTGCAATATGGATGTCATGAATTGATTGAAAATTCTCTTCCATAAAAAATGTAAAATATATAATTGATTCATTTTCATTTAAATATTGATATTCTGCTGGTGATTTGGCTGGTAAACTTCTCTTTAACTTTTAGCAAAAATGAATAATACTCTTCTCTTGTAAATAACTGATGGTTTTTAGTTTCTTTTTCAATTTCAAATTACTCATTTGATCATTAAATCATTTTTTCATTATGTCTAAACCCTCCATTATGTTTACAGGTAACATAAAATTAATAAAAATGTAAAAACAGTGTGCCAATTATACTAACAATAGACATAAATAGAAAACTGTATCTTCCAGTAATGTAGTAATCAGAATTAAGTGAATGGTTAGCCCAAACACAACAATGATATGACTCTTTTTTTTTCTCTGGAATATGAAGAAGCTTCCAATCTAACATATCAAAATGTGTTACATTTACTGTTGATAGTCACAAACCTAATGGTATTGAATTGTATTAAATTTACTGTTGACAATCATGAAGCTAATGTTATTGAAATTTATTACATTTACCATTAACAGATGAGAATTATGAATAACTACTGGTTCATTTGACCATATTATTTTATTATTTATTAATAATAACTGGTAATTATTGATACTAACTGATTAATCACTTCAACCATAACATATATATCATTTAAATCTTATATTTGTAATAAATAGTGGAAAGATTATCAATATATAATATAGGAAAAAGGTCTAATTGCAAAAATAAAGTGATCTAAATATGGACAAAGTTCTCACTAGTCTTTCAAATTAGAAGGGGTGTGTGTTGAAACCAAAATAGATTATATAAATATTATTAAAAATCTAGTAGAAATCTTACAACAAGGAATAAGTAAAAAATAATCAACTTTAATTGTTAAATATTATTGAAAAGTTTACTACAAACATTACTACAAAAAAAGGTATAGAAAAAAATACTAATTGTTTAGTTTTTATTTACGGAGTTACTATATTAATTTAGAAATAAATATTTAAAATAATGCGTTATACAGAACTTAATGTAAATATATATCTAGTAAATATTAAAATTATTTTTTTAACAGAATCGATTGCTTATCTGCAATAATATTAAATGTTATATAATATACATTTTCAAATTATATATATTCTATATAAATTTTAAACATTTTTAAATATGTATATGTATTTAAATACCTATGATAAAAATTTAACAATTATATTGTAAATTTATTAAGATATCAACAAAAGTAATTAATGAACAATAAATTATTGTAAATTAGACAAACTCATATTCATAATATATATAATAAACACAAAACGTTGGAATATAAAGTCCAAAATCCCAATATATAAAAATAAATAATAACTATAATGAGTTTATGGCATGATAGCCATTCTGAGTAGCATTTTACATTTAAACTACAGACTGCATATAAAATATTTCTTTATGAAACTGTTTTTATTATTTCAGAATTTTCATTATGAAATAATAAGTTTTTAAAATAAATTATCTAAAGAAAATTCAAGATAATAATTACACATATAACAAATATAATTATTAAATTTGTTTTATATATTTTATGATGAAAATTCATGAGATAAAATACAAAAGGTACAATATGAAACTGATATTAAATTGTTATCTGTAATTTTAAATATAGTTTGACATCCAGAGATAGCATGATATGATGTTTTGTAATAATAATACATAGAAATTGAAATATGAAGTACAAAATAAATATTTCATTTTAAAAAAAAAAAATAATTTCTAATATTTTTATTTTTCATTATTTGTGAACCATGGGTAAATGCATCAGTGGGTTTTTGTTTTAAGTTTTCAGCAGCTTTATAGTGCTTTTAAGGCATGAGATTGTGTAATAAGAATAAATTCTATTAATTATGACCTTTTTATTCTGAAAATATATATATATATATATGAATTTGTAAAAACTTGGGAAGAAGAGTTCTGAATTACTGATGTTCATTTTGATATTTTTAAATAAAAAATCATTAATTTCTTTATAAAACTCTTCCATGATCATAAGTAAAACTTTGTTATGACCCAAATTGGGTATTGATTTGAAGTTAGGAACTACTTTTCTTTCAAAATGTAATCAGTTGATTTTGAAAAAGAATAATTTCTCTGAAAAATTTTTTTTGTTACAATTTGTCTTGAGTTTATTTTGTATTTCCTTTTAAAAAAAAAGTTTCACAATTGAAACAAACTTTCTTATTTTTGATCAGGTCAAATTTCAGGTTTTGATAGCAAATTTTTACTGAAAACATTGTAGATATTTAATTGATATTTTTAGATAGATTTTTTTTCTTTTTTTATGTAAAAGATTTTTTTTTGCCTGCTAATAGTATGTTTAATGCATAATGAAATATAGCTAAAAATATTTTCATAAGATTTGTGGTTATAATTTAGCTGTTCAACATAAGTTAAAATATCAGTTGTAGTGAATGGTATTATTTAACATCCCTAAACAATTTATAAAGCAGAGGTCTGCTATTGAAATAATCTGCATCATTCTTAGATATTGAAAGCATAGCCACTATATTAACAAGCAAACAAAAGGTATTCAGTAATTAGCACTTTTATAAATAAAGTTTATATCAGTTCTTTAACTAATTGTTTGCTATTTTTATTATCAATAATATAATTTAAGTGATATACATTATTACATTCCATTAAAGAAGTATTCAAATTTAGATAAAGTCCAAGCAGGATCTCTACTCAAATATGTAACTTTCCAACTTTATAAAGTATCATATTGGACTAGTAGATATACTGGAATCTCTCTATTCAATCATATTTCTTCGTAAAATCAACTTAGTGAATGACTTTCCATTATATATGACAACATTAGAGAATTTGTTTTGATATTAAAACTGTATAAGAACAAAAGGCAGCGTTAAAGGAAAATAATTATGATAAAGACTCCAGTTGATCAATTGAAGCACTAAATAAGAAAATTATAAACTTTCAACAAACCTAAAACATATTAAAAGGCAATAAGAAATATTCTAAGAATAACTGCAAGTTCATCAATTTTTAAATATAATATGAAAATATAAAATTATTATAAATATAAGTAGATCCTACAAAATCAAAAAGGCAAGAAACAATTCAAATTGCAAATAAGTACATGCTTTGTTAGCCAATTAGTTGCCACATGGTCTCACATCAATAGACAGTCATTTTGTCTTTAGACATATTATGAGATACAGCTGTAAAACTGATTGTATTAAGGTAATTTTACACCTGAGATGTCATCACTATATGAATTAATATAACATGAAATCAGGGATTGACAGATAAATTCACTAAAAAGTGACAGAGCAAACTATTAACTGATATGAGTTAGTAATTGTTTAAACATTTGTCAGCCATTCATACTGTAAAGATGTAGGAGGGAGTTTCTCTTATTAGAAGGATAATAATTCAGCAAATTGTTTCTAATAAAGAAATACTTAATGAATAAAATACTACCATGCATAGTTTAGTAGTAGTTTAGTGACATATTTAAAAGCTAAAGGTCCTTGGTTTGAAGCTCAATTCTATAACTTTTGATGCTTGAATGCCATGTAAACTTTTGAGAGCTAAACTATTCAATTATTTTCAGGAAGATATTTATTTAATAAAAGAACTCCAATAGAGGAATAATAATAATAATAATAATAATAATAATAATAATAATAATAATATTATTATTATTATTATTATTATTATTATTATTATTATTATTATTATTATTATTATTATTATTATTATTATTATTATTATTATTATTTAAAATAGGCCAAAAACTCTATACATATTGCCATTCATTTCAAGCCAGAGTAATCAATGAATGCCAGAAGGCTTGTGCATAAAATGCCCATCTAGTGCCTACTCATCCAATATCCCCAGACTAGTTTCTGGCTTGTGGCCTTTGCCAGTGGGGAGCCTTGGATCTGAGAGCTGCACCTAGATCTTAGGATGTAATGCAAAACCTCCAGCAGCCACCTTTTATCTCTACTTAACTACAAAACTATGAGTCTTAAATTGAAAACACTATAATATTTTCAATCCAAGCTCATTAGTTATAACCAAGCATAAGAAATGATGAGCGTGTGATAATAAAGATATTTAATGAAATTTAAGTATGTTATATTCATAGAGTTACAGAAATTGCAAGGCTGAATTCCTCATGGTTCTCTCTAATTATAGATTTATGAGTTCATAGTTAGTTAATTTTACAATATTAAACAATTATGTTTGAAGCTATTTAGGAAACATTTGTATATGATTGGTTCAATAGTAATAAAATATTTTTAAATAAAAAGGGTTTTTTTATTTTAAAAAAAAATTATGTTTATTTCTGCATTTTTATAATTAAAAACTATTTTGTTCTGTGATAGAATTTAAGAAAAACTAAATGGAATCAATATATTATATGTTTTCCTGAAGGTTTGTGATAATGGTATTTTAGTTGTATTTATATATTGGATTATTTTCATCATCTAATATTAAATATTGAGTGTCTTTAGAAAAATTAAACTTTATTTAAATTTTCAATTATATTCAACTTTTAATAACCTGGGTGAGCTATTACTAAGAGTTGTATATAATTGAGAATTTAAATAAAGTTTAATTTTTCTAAAAATACTCAATATTTAATATTAGATTATGGAAATAGTCCAATATATAAATACAACCAAATATATTAGATATCTTGAAGAAAATATTAATATACTTTCTCCATTTTTTCTAACTATGATAGGTTTAACGAACTTTTAATAAGACTGCCAGAAAATCCATTTTTTTCTTGCTATGATAGGTTTAACAAATTTTTAATAAGAGCTGCCAGAAAATCCATCCTTCACAAATATCTTAAACAATTTATTCAATAAAACTAGCAATGCTCTTTTTAGCCAGTTTTTGTCTATCAAAGATTTGGAAATTGTTGGCAAACTTATGAAATCATTGCATGATGCCAGAAAAGAAAAAACAGAGAGAGAGAGAGAGAGAGAGAAAGAGAGAAGAAGATTATGAAGAAATAAATCTTTACAAAGTCTTGTCATAAGGACATGACCCTTTTATAAAAGTTTGTTGTATGTAAAGTACCTCTAAAAAGAGCTAATACTATCATTACTAATCAGATTGTCAATCTTATATATCAGATGTCTAAATCCAAGATTGATAAAATGAGGAAAAGCATTATTAGAGCAGAATGGCAAGCATCTCTTTCACAATGTTCCTTTAATAGAAGTTTGATAAAATATGTGAATATTAGTGATATTGACCCTACCATTGATCATCATAAATTAAAAAAATCCTCAAGAACAGATGACATATTTCCAGAGTTTTTAAAAATTTTAGGAATTAAAGCCAAAGCATTGTTGGGAGAATTATTTAATAATATTATTCATCCTGAAAGTGTTTAAAATTTGGCATCCAAGCAGTAATCCAAAAAAATTATTGTCTAATATCATTATTATGTTTCTTATAAGCTTTTTGAAGGAATTATATTAACAATAATTTTAGCAATAGTTGAAAGTCAGATCCTATTGAATAAACTGGTTTTAGGGCAGGAAGAAACAATTGTGAACAAATTTTATCTTTAACAACACACATTAAAAAAGGCTTTCAAACTAAATTAAAAACTGGTGCTAGCATTATTGATCTAACATCAGCTTATGATTCTGTTTGAGAACATGGTCTTCTAAAAAATAAACTTTTTAAATTTACTATTAATTTACTTGACAAAATATTTATTCTTCAATAGGAAAATTCAAATGACATTAAATGATGATTATAATAGGTACAAAATTTTACAAAACAGACTGTCACAGCGTTTCAGTTCTCTCATCTTTTTGTTTAAAATATTCATCATTGATTTCCAGATAGTGAAGGCAGAAAATTGCATCTATTATAATGATATTGCCATGGCCTCTCTAAAGAGATCCTCCTGAAATAAAAAAGTCTCTCAATAAGAATATGAATAAATTAATAGAAAATATTTTTGATAGATTGAGTTCTTATTTCAATATAGACAAAGTATTCAATTTTTCATCTAGACAGGATCATTTCATTATTCGAATATAACCATTTACAAAAAATATTCTATCCCATGCTATTTAGGAGTGACCTTGGATCAAAGTCTAATTTATTTTCATCATGATCAAAATTAAATAAAAACTTTCTGGCATTACATGAGATTGTAATGCAAAAATGTTTTGAAAAGCTTCCTTAGAAATAGCATTTTCTTCTGATAAATACTGTTCTCCTGTTTAGTGAAAAAGTTCTCACATCTCCATGATGAATATTACTGGTACACTTAAATCTACTCCTGTTTTTTTTTATATTTCTCTTAACATTTATCAAAAGAGAAATTAGCTTACAGAAAAGGTATAAAAAACTGTTAAGAAGATTGGATTTGCAAATAGCTCATGATATAGTTTTAACAATCTAAGAGTCTATTCAAATCATGACATTCATTTTGTATGTTTAATCATAAATCTGCAATTGAAGAATTATATCATAAAATGGAACTCTTATGAGATTTCAAATAATTTTTTTTCCCAGATCCAATAATAAGGCCAGTTGGATTTAATCTTCCTAGATTCAATTAATGCATAATCAATTCAATACAACCTATGATCATTGTGCTTATCTGTTTCATAAATGGAATTTAAAAGAGCACTAATCTTTGTAAACATGAACAGATACAAACTATGAAACACCTTGGTAATGACTTTATGCCTAAAGTTGCAAAATTGAAAGATTTAATAAAGCCACTGGTGAATCCTATCTCTTGTTTAGAATCTCTACAGGTTTTTTATTGATATCTTGTTGATGTCTAAATCCATTCATAAATTGTTTATTTGAAACTAACATTGAATTCTATATTTTTAAAGGGTTCTCTCTCTCTCTCTCTCTCTCTCTCTCTCTCTCTCTCTCTCTCTCTCTCTCTCTCTCTCTCTCTCTCTCTATTTTTAAAGGGTTCTCTCTCTCTCTCTCTTTTATAATTAATATTCTAAATAAATGTGCTCCTTTGATTTAAGTTATATGATTAATATGCTTAAAAGTATATAAAAGTGTCAATTTTTGATATTACATTAAACATATATAATAGGATCTAGTAATTATTAGCTTTCTACAGATAATTACTCTGACTGGATACATGGTCTTTAAAAGTGTTAAATAGTCAATGGGGTAAAAAAAGGAATTTGGTTGAATGATCAAAAAGAACAATTTATTTGTAATGACCTTTTATATAAATTAACAATACTTTGTAGTAGGTTAAAAAAATCAACTATGGTTTCCAACATAAAGTTCCCAAATATTTGATTACATTCAAAATTTTCTAACATAGAAGTCAAATCTTCATTTACCTTTTTTTTTCAAACATTGAAAATATATTTCTGATTGACATTTAATATAGACTTTCATCAAAACTACAAAATAAATTTCATCATATAAAATCTGTATCTAAAATACATTTGGAAATTAATTTCATCTGTGTAGAAGTTATTTGTGATTTTTTTTAAAAATATCTTGAAGTATTTCTAAAAACAATTCATATACAAATTGCAACCTTATAGCACCAGTTTACTGTTAAGAAAAATATGTGGAAACCATAATCCTTAAAACTCTTTATATATAAATAAAGTAGTTTTTGGATTAAATCGTGTTAGTTTTGATTAATTCCCAACATTTCGACAAAATAGTATCCATTGTCAAGGTTAACTTTTGAAAGACAAATCATTATATCTCAAATAGTAACAATATTGAGTGTAAGGTAAAGAATGAGATTGAGCATGAAGTTTAAATAGAACTAATGAAGCATGACATATTCCAGCCTTATGAAGACCACTGTGAAACTGAAGAAAATAAACATTTGTTAATTCACATATTCTGAATGCTCAATTACTTTGCACTCAATCTTATTCTTTACCTCACATCCAATCTCTTACTATTTGAGGTCTAATGGTTTTTTTTTTTTTTTTTTCAAAAAGTTAATTTTAACAATGGCAGAAGCTATTTCATCAAAATGTTGAAAATTAAACAAAACTAATACAGGGTTTAACCCCAAAACTAGTTTGTTTATATCATATAACCATGAAAACATTAAATACATATATATGTAACTAGAGGGATTTGAACTTAGGATTTTTCAATCTATATTCATCCTCGACTCCATCTCAAACATACATACAAAAAAGTTAGATGATTCCCAAGAATATGGATTTAAAAAAAATCTATGTTCAAATCTGTCTAGTTATTTATATAGAAAACATTCAGTACACTGAATGAATAAGTTATTTACCTATTGCCTTGGAAATAGGTTATATCTATAAGTTCAGTTTATTCCTCTCCTATTACTATATGGATACATAATGGTGTGATAATATGAGGGGTTAGGTTGACATAATGTCTACCAGGGTATGACTACAGTATCAAATCCACCAGGTATTTTGATTAGTCCACCACTGGTTTTCAATGAAATGGATAATTGAATAGTTAGAAGGGTGAGAAGATTGAAGTCTATTAATCAAAGTTTAAGAAATTGCTATCTTAATATAAACCCAGCATTGATTATTTATATATATGGGAGATTATGATCTGGTACAAATGATGAATGCTGGTTCTGCATGAAATATGTATATTAGATAGTTTGCTCAGTGAGAAGATTGAAGCCTGTCTATTAAAGTTTAAAAAATTGCTATCTTAATATAAACCAAGCACTGATTGTATATATGTGTGGGAAATTATGATCTGGCCCAATTAATGAGGCTAGTTCTGCACAGAGGACTATATTGGGGATCATCTATCTTTTTCTCAAATATGAAATCATGTGGATCAGTTGTTTGAAATGGTATGGAGAGGATGAATCTAGACTGAAAAATCCTAAGTTTGGACTCCTTTAGTTACTTATATAGAAAACATTCAGAATACTGAATGAATAGATTAATTACATATTGCATTAGAAATAGGATTCATCTATAAGTTAAGACTATCCCTTTCCTGTTAATATATGGGTATGTAATGGTCTGATAATATGAAGCATTAGATTGATAATATCTACATGGGTATGACCAAAATATCAGATCCACTAAGTGCTTTGAGCATTCCATTGTTGATTTTTTAATGATATGGATAGTTGAATAGTTGGAGTGGTGAGACAATTGAAACCTGTCCATTAAAGTTTAAGGAATTGTTATCTTAATACAAGCCAAGATATGAGTGGGAGATTGTGATCTGGTCCAACTGATAAGTGCTGGTCTCCGTGAAATACATATCTTGGCTATCATCTATCTTTTTTATATGTATGTCATCATATGTGTTGGTTGTTTGAGATGGAGTGGAGGATGAATATAGACTGAAAAATCCCAATCTCAAATCTCTCTACTCTCTAGTTACATAGAAAACATTCAGTATATTGAATGAATAAGTTTATTATATATATATAAACTTCATGTTGCTGTTAAAATTATGAACAAAATTTAAGTTTAAAAGGATTAATAAATTTTTATAAATAAAAATTAAATGTGTATTACAAATGCACAGATAAATGTATATGGTATAATTAATTATATAATTATTTTGTGTTAAATTCAAAATATTTTCTAAAATTTAAAAAGATAATGATTATTATTTTTATAAAGCACAGTTAATATTGAAATAATTGAGAGAGTGCAAATCTCTCAAGCGCTTACGACTACAACCAGCCAATCAAATCTTAAGCACTGGGACAGAGAATTTAATAAGAAAAGATCGGTTCCACTCTCTTCTTTACTTGTCTTAATATATATCCAAGCCAGTCCAAAGTACTTATATTTGAAAGCGTGAATCTTAAATATCATCACACTTAATTCACTGAGTTCAAATTATAAACATATAGTGTGAAATCTTTCGATTTACTATGCAGTAGTTTTTCGATGTTATAAATTTGCAGCAATATATGTAAATAATATTATTTTTATAAAGCGCAGTCGATATTGAAATAATTGAGAGAGTGCAAATCTCTCAAGCGCTTATGACTACAACCAGCCAATCAAATCTTAAGCACTGGGACGGAGAATTTAATAAGAAAAGAGTGGTTCCACTCTCTTCTTTACTTGTCTTAATATATATCCAAGCCAGTCCAAAGTACTTATATTTGAAAGCGTGAATCTTAAATATCATCACACTTAATTCACTGAGTTCAAATTATAAACATACAGTGTGAAATCTTTCGACTCAGTGAATTAAGTGTGATGATATTTAAGATTCATGCTTTCAAATATAAGTACTTTGGACTGTCTTGGATATATATTAAGACAAGTAAAGAAGAGAGTGGAACCACTCTTTTCTTATTAAATTTTCTGTCCCAGTGCTTAAGATTTGATTGGCTGGTTGTAGTCATAAGCGCTTGAGAGATTTGCTCTCTCTCAATTATTTCAATATCGACTGCGCTTTATAAAAATAATATTATTTACATATATTGCTGCAAATTTATAACATCGAAAAACTACTGCGTAGTAAATAGAAAGATTTCACGCTGTATGTTTATAATTTGAACTCAGTGAATTAAGTGTGATGATATTTAAGATGCATGCTTTCAAATTTAAGTACTTTGGACTGGCTTGGATATATATTAAGACAAGTAACGAAGAGAGTGGAACTGCTCTTTTCTTATTAAATTCTCTGCCCCAGTGCTTAAGATTTGATTGGCTGGTTGTAGTCATAAGCACTTGAGAGATTTGCACTCTCTCAATTATTTCAAAGATAATTATTCTAAATTTAACTTAAAAGTAGTTTAAAAGGAAAAGTGTTTTTCTTTTAACAATAAAAAAAGTGGAAATAGCAATCTAGGAAAAGTAATTAAAATGCTTGTAAACAGATTACTAGATTAAATTTTAAGAGGAGTGATTAAAATTGTTTAATTAAAAAGGCTGTTATTCTTGCTCAAAAATAAGAGCTTGGAAGTAAACTCAGCCCTCAGAGAAAATAACGGAGTTATCTATACCCAATAGAGCAAAAGATCCAAATGACAAGAGGTCGATCCAAATTTTACAGATAACTCCACATCATATAAATAATGCTTCTGTTATTCTATCTTGATCCTGCCTGAAAATATTATTTTGCCAGTATTATTATTCTGCTTTAATTAATTCTTATTTTATAGTTCCAGAAAGTCTACTATGCAATAGTAGAGAAGCTGAGATCTGTTTTGCTTTGTCAAGCTGGCAGAGCAAAAGCTGAAAACCCATCTCTGAGTCACATCAAAGAAGCCATCAACAACAGAAGAAACCATCTGCATGTGTGACAGCTATATATCTGCCTTAGAAAAGGAAAAGTCTGATGTTCAGTGCTACAGGAAGAACCAGCCACCAAAACAAGACCTAATTAATATCTAGCATCCAAAATGAATGTGAAATGGTGATTTAAATCTTTATCCACCATAGCTATAGTTTTAAGAATTAACTCCACAAATACTTAAAGACCGAATGTGAACTTGTGAAAGAATAAGTATAAACTTTAAACTAATCTTAATTAATTATTGTCTCATATCTAGTGGAGTATGTTAATGATTAGTTATGGAATTAATCTGTTTGCAAGCAGGTATGACAAAAGATTGGTGTTTGTTCTATTTAAATATCATGCCACAATTTAGTTGCCACTAATGGTAATAAATTAGTGTATAAAATGCAATTAACCTATAATCGCAATCTCTTGACATGCTATTAAAAGGTGTGTATTAATTAAATTATTTTCATTTTTATTTAAGAAAATAATATATTAAAGCATTATATTTATTAAATTATGAATGGAAGGCAATTGTGCTGCATAGACAAACTAGAATAGGGTTCTATTAAATAGATGTAAGTTTTAGCTAACTAGTCTTGTATTTGAATTATTATTGATAAGAAATTACCACTGGTATCTCTCAGTTTGGGTTATGAATTCTCATTCTTATGTAAGAATATTTGATGATTGTAATGCCATTTGTGACTCCTGATCCCTTACAGTTATTATCTTATTTAAAACAATGATGTGTGGTAGATGATCAATTCCTACTATATGCCATTCATTTTACTTTCATACATATAAAATAATGTATATTTGATTGTTAGTTACTGTATGCTATATACATAGTAGACGGTTAATTCTTAGCATAGGTATACAATTATCACATGTTTTTGCTCTTATATAGATACTATTGTACTACAGATGCAATTTCTGTATTTTACCATTAATTTATTACTTATTGTATATATAATAACCTATAATTGATCATAACAATCAAGTTTGTACCACTTAGCATTAGATCAGTGCTGATGATAAATGAGAGCAGATAGATGTCTGCACAGTAGATTGGAATCTATTCAGACACATAAAATTAATAGTTTCTAATAGGAATTATTTTAAAATATTGAATGGTTATACCACTGTATATTATATTAGGTGCATAATTAAAGTTAAATTTATTTAATAAAATTTGGAAAGGTTTATTTACCTTAAGTTAATTTATAAATTAATTAACTAAAGTCACACCAGTGTATGTTTTGTATTCTATATACATGATTAAATAGTGTTGCCTCATTATTTTTGGCTTTAGTAATCTTTATTGGCAATCAACAACTTAGGTAATTAGTTAAGAGTCTCTTGCTTTTTCCCTGACCTTAGGGTGCTGCAAAAAAAAAAGTTGACATCAGAATGTGGAATTTACATGTGGATTGTCCTTGGGTGATTTGCATGTGGCTTGTGAAATTCTGACAATTACAATATATATATCAGTAGTTTATATTAAAAAAGAAATGTGACTAAATACTTACACAGACATTTTTTTTTACTTTTATAAACTCACACAAAGTTGGATTTACATAAACAATATCCAGCATATATAAAGTAAAAGTAATTTTGTAATATGATATTTAAGTTGTTAACACAATTCTTATTAGTCTCATACAATGCATCATTTGACATACATAAAAAGTCACGGACCAAATAAATTACACAAATTAGTGAGTCTTTTATATATGTGTAAAACTATAAGCATACATAGAGTAGCATTTGTTTATATACGATTGTTATAGAAAAATTACACTGTGTCTGTTTAATTAGAGGATTTTTTTTATTGACATTATTATTGCAAATCAAATTCAAAATATATTTTCTTATTGTGAATTAGTGGATGCTTCTTACTAATGGATAAATCCATGTAATCTTTCAAGATATTATAAAACCATTTTTGAAGATTTGATAGTTTATCTTTGAAATCCATAATAAGTAGTACAAAATCTTAATATGAAGATATTAAAAAAACTCACCTTTTCACTTGAATGTGAATTTAAATTATTATATTTGTACAATACCGGAGGCTTCAAATAATTTAATATTTGTATCTGTATGTAAGCATGTTATTTTCTCTGTCAAGGATAAGTTGAAGCAGCTATGCAAGAAAATTCTGTGAGTTAGAAACACTGTTTTCTCATCAACCAGCGATATGTAAATTATTTTGAAATACTGGACTTCTCTGCTCAAGATAACGGCTCGCCCACTTCGTGTATACATATATATATATAAAGATATTAAAACCATTTAAAACGTTTTTCAAATAGGTCAAATGTGTTTTATTTTCTAAAATAATTATATTTTTAGATTTTTAAAATATATATATACAAAAGTGATATGCATCATTTACTAACCAAGAAAAGCCAATCTTAACCTTATAAATGAGAAAGCGTTATAACTAAGCTTACATGTATATAAAAATTAGCTGTGAATATATATTATATAGAAGGAGAAATGAAGTTTAGCAACTTGAAGCCATTAAGATTACAATCACTATTTTAACTATTATCTATATATCATTTTTTTTATTTGGATAGGGGAGTCTACTTTTTTTAAAATTAATAAACTCTACTTATCATACTGTCTCCAATAACTTACATAATATATTTTCTGTCAGTTTAAGGAAATGAGATTTGTATTGTTGAAAACTGTACCAAGTCACACTTTTGGTCATAAATCAAGAGTAAAAGTTTAAAGATCAGCTTTGCAGTTATAAATTGTTTTCCAGGGTTTGTCAATCCAATGACTATTTTTAGACTAAAATGGTCCCTCACATATTGTTCTTCAGAGAATGTTATCTTCATTAAGTGTCAGGATTTTATCAGCTGTCAGTCATTCATTTCTTTATAGCATTCCTGGTGATTTCCTTTAAGTTAGACAGTTGTTTTTTTCCCCTATTATTTTTATTAGTATTAGTTCCTCCATTTCTGCATCTAAAGACGGTAAGTTGTCAGATTTATCTTTTCATTGATTTATCTTATCTTGAAAAATTCGTTTTGTGTTTGATTTAGTTTTAATTTTTATTACACTTTGAATTTGTAAACAGTTAATTGAATCTGTTATCTAACAATGTTTATTATATTTTTATTTTCTATTAGCTTTGCTATGAAATATTAAACTGCAAAACATTTCGTGATATAGGAGAAGGCTTTAATAAACATAAATGATTGTGATTATAATATTCGTAGTTTAACTCATTTATAAAATTAGTTTAATTTATATATATTGCTTAATTTTTTTTCCTTATATGTCATAGCATCGGCCGGGACGCGAACCCACAACCGTCTGCAACCAACTACTTGCTTGCAAGGCGGCTGCGATGACCTCTCGGCTAACAACGCTTGACTGCTTAATTATTTTGACTGAATATTGCTTATCGATGTAAAATATAAATTATATTAAGAGGGTGATAATCAATGATTGAAGCCCATTTTTTAGTTTATTTTACTTAACTTTCTGTCAGAAAACTTGACATACATGCATTAGTAAACATGTATTGACGTACACGCATTAGCAAACGTGTATTCTAATTCTTAATATAAAAAGCATTAAAATAGAATGTAGTCCAGGGTGGCCAAACTTTTTTGATTATCGACTTCCTAAAAATCTTCGAAACCTCTTATCGATCCCCACAAAATTTATTTTTTGTAATTTATTTATATGTTGCAATTTTACATTTATTAATATAAGTAATAACATTTGGGATCAGAGTGATTTGTGGTCAACATGGGTAGGTTGATAAGGTCAGCACTAAGGTGGGCTTTGTGCATTACATCATCAGATTTTCAATAAAATGGATGGCTGAAGAGGTGCGGGGTAGAGTGGTTTGAAGCCTGTCCAGTAAAGTATGAAGATTGGCTATCTTAATATAAGCTGAGCTTTGATTGTATATATGTGACGAGTTGATAATCTGGACCAACTGACGAGTGCTGGCTTAGCATGAAATACGCATATTGGATTTATCTTTTTGACATGTATGTGATTCAAGTGTATCAGCAGTATGAGATAGCATGGATGATTGAGGGTCATGTGAAATTCTGAATTCAAACACTATATATATTACATATATAAGTGCAGGTATGAAAAAGCCTGTACTGTAGAAAAAATAATTATTTTAATAATTTTTCTGACTGACACTCAGTGAGGCAGATGGGCTTAATGATTCTTCGCAAGATTAACAATATTTGGTTCAAAATTAGTAAGTTTTAGTCTTAAATTCATTGAAACAATATTTAAAAATATTATATATATATAATTATATTTGTGATTTTTTATCAATTTTTCCATCGACCCTAATAATGTTATATCGACCCAGGGTCAATATTGACCAGTTTGGCAACTCCTGATGTAGTCTTTTATTCAGAAAGTCATATGAAGTTAGAATAACAAAATAGTGAACTGAGCACAATAGTTCCATTCGATTCATGGAACTGATTTTTTTTTTTTTACTGCCTCAGATTATACATGATAATCACATGAATGGCATTATGTCTACTTATTTAATTTTTAATAAGTTATGTAAGAATAATTTATTACTTTCTCATGTGCAATTTTCCATTACATAAATTATTATTATTGTTACTACTACTACTTACTACTACTACTGTTATTACTACCACTATTACTACTATTACTGTATAGCTTATAATGTTTACAATGTATATACTCTTAGATTCTCTCTCTCAAACTAGTAAATCTTAACATATGGGCATAAAATAGATGCTACAAAAAATATTAAACCTTTAAATCACATTGAAGTCCAAAAAGAAGACAAATATATGAAATGTATTACATAAAGCACAACTGAAATAATTGTATGAATATTAACAACTGGTCATTTAAAAATGAATGGAAAATTATTTAAGATAATATTTATAAAATTGTGCAATGAATGTATTATTTATTTAGTATATTGTTAGGTTATGTAGTCAATTTTTTGAAGTTGTATTGGATCTCTATATGAAGGTGTTCTATTTTATTGATGTTTTATTTTGTTATTTTTGTTATTTTACTTTCATTCACCAACCAAGGCAGCGGTTGGTGGTCGAAGGTGGAGGGTGCTAAGAATCCCCTGATTGCAGACCCAGGCTGCCATTTGATGATGACTTTTTATTTAGATACTTACAACTGCAGATCTCTTTCAGGTGAAGGAAGATTGCAAGAATTAGAAGAACTGTCTTATATTAAATGGGACATTATTGGACTTTGTGAAGTTAGAAGAAAAGGAGAAGAAACATTTGATTTAAAAAGTGGACATATACTCTATTATAAAGGCACACATATTGGAAATACAAGTGGAGTAGGATTCATTATAAATAAAAAGTGGAAGAACAATATTGTGGAGATTGATGGTGTATTGGACAGAGTGGCAAGATTAGTTATACAACTTAATAGCAGATACCAAATGCAGATAATTCAGGTTTATGCCCCAACAAGTTCTCATAGTGATGAAGTAGTAGAAGATTTTTATATGGATGTACAAAAGGCTTTTGATCAGAGTAAACAACATTTTAAAATTGTTATGGGAGACTTTAATGCTAGAATTGGTAGACAAATGAAAGATGAAATTGCTGTAGGTAATTTTGGTTATGGTAATAGAAATAAGAGAGGACATAGACTTGTGGAGTTTGCAGAAAAAGAAAAACTTTATATTATGAATTCATTTTTTGAGAAAAATATTAAAAGGAAATGGACATGGAAGCATCCAAATGAAGGTACAGCAGAATTGGATTATATTTTGACTAACAGAAAATACATATTTCAAGATTGTAATGTTCTTAATAAATTTAACACAGGAAGTGATCATCGATTAGTAAGATGTAAGTTACGTGTTAATGTAAAACTAGAGAGACAAAAATTATTAAGAAAAACAATATTTACAGTTGATATTCCTAATCTTCAGAAACATTCTAATGAATTTAAATTAGAACTTACAAATAGGTTTCAAGTGTTAGGAGATTTTGAACATGATTCAGATTTGAATAAAATTAATATGAAAATAGCTGATACACTTTTAAAAACTGCAACAAACATAGCTGGTAGAAAAAAGCAGCAATTGACTAATAAAATTTCTACTGAGACTAGAGAATTTATGAAGAAAAGAAGGAATATGAAGATATACAAAAATGATGTATTAAAAAGAATTGAATATCTCGAATTTTGTAAAATGGTACGGAAAAGAGTTGAAAATGATATAAGAAAGTATAACTGTGAAATAGCAAGGAAAGCTGTAGAAGAAAATAAAAGTCTCAAAAATGTTAAACAACATTTTGGTATTGGTAGGAAATTTATATCTGCAATAAGAAAAAAAAATGGAATTATTACTAAAAAGAGAGATGACATCATGAAATTGGTAGAAGATTTTTATCAAGAATTATATAGTAATAAAGAACAAGTACCTCCTATATCTATTACATCTTCCGAATTGCCCAGAATTTTAAATGAAGAAGTGAGACATGCAATTAAGTGTATGAAGAAAGGAAAGGCTCCAGGAAGTGATGGAATTATAATTGATATATTAAAAGAAGCAGGTGAAGAAATAGTGTGACAGACAGATGATGTATGTTGATTTAACCCAGTTCGAATACTAGGCAAAAGTACCTCGAGGCCACCCATATGCGAGATATTAAACCAAGAATACTATGACCTCTGCCCTATTCGTCTAGTCTCGAAGCTATCATGAACCGAACAACACTATCTGAGACACGCATAGATATTTTCTTCCCGAGCCACGAGCTTAGCATCAGCGGGAGACATGGACAGAACCACCTACGGAGCTAAATAGTTAAATGTGCAAAAATACTTAGAAATATGTGTTTTGCGTGCCTGGATCATTTAAAAGTAAAACAAAGCATTGAAAGATAACTAGCAAACTCAAGCTTTTTAGTTAAATAAATATCTTTAATAAATGACATTTGAAATATTATTAATAATTTAATGGCCTTCGCTATTCCCCGAAATTAATGAATAACTAATGAGACAATGAAAACCAGATTAATATGCTTGCGGTCTAAATCTTTCCTTCTCAATTTTATTAAACATTGTCAACTCGGATCTGCTCGATAAAGTGCAATAATAAAAATCTTTCGCAAAGCAGTTTCTAATTGCTTTGTGTTAAAACAGAGTTTAAAATGATTTAAGATGTATATCGCTAAATCTGACATATGTAAGAAGCTAATGGTGGACAAAAGAAGCGTTATCGAGGAGATCAAGTTGGCAAACAAAAAAAGGAAACTTACTCGTACTAAATCTTACAAGTATGAATAAAACTGGAAAGGGATTTTTATATGAACAATTAACTAATAAACCTAACCGCAATAGAATTAAAATATTTACACATGGGAGTAATGAAGAATAGCGAAGGAAAAAGGGTTAAATATCTAGATAGATGATCACATATACATATATCTAACTAGTCTAATAAAAATAGTTACATTATAAATATCATTAAGCACACATTTCATAAATATTCAAGGAAGCAATTATAAAAAGTATGGACAAAAAAAAGGGTAGCATAATAAATAGTTCATGAGGAGAGATATGATTACCGTCCTTATTCCTTGGTCATGTTCCATCGACGGGCGTAGCTTGATCCGTCTGATGAGATGTGTTTGTCCGGACAAGGAAAGTGGAAATCGGTAGCATGGTTTCACAAAAAGTCCTCCAGACACGGCACAGAGTTCAGATGACGATTGAGTAAATACTATGGCATTTTTCTGGTATTGAGGAACCCTCGGCGGTAGACAAAGTTATTTATTTGCCTAGCCAAGCATGGTAGACTCCATCGAATTCATATAATAAAATCACAACAGGCAACAGCAAAATTTCTAAAGTTCTCCACGGAGCAATCTGACAGCCCGCAAGAATACTCTGAATGAATAATCTTTTCCAAAAGGAAAATCTGAATGACTGATCTTTTTCCAAAAGGAAACTCTGATTGACTTTTTCCAAAAGGAAACTCTGATTGAACTTTTTCCAAAAGGAAACTCTGATTGCCTAATCTTTTGTTCTCCCTTTTATTTATACCCTCTCTGTCAGCTACCTTCTATTGTTTGTATGATCTGAGATCTTGATAAGCCTCCCCATGCTCCTTTGTTTCAAAGTAACACCTTCTAAAAATAACTTTTACTTTTTTACTCTAAATTTCTTTCTTTAAACTTTGGGATTTTATTAATTAAAAAAAAAAAAGAAAGAGAAGGCCATCTTTAATTTGACTTGAATGGGCTTAACTAATTAAAAATATACATTCTTTTAGAAAATGTTGGTGGGCTTATCTCAAAATCAAATCATACTAAATATTTGAACAAGATTTAAAAGTAAAATACATTCTTATTTCTTTTAATAAAATAAGCATTTTATTTCAGCAGAATTTTGCATTAACTCATATATATATGCTTGACGTATATATATGTTTGACTAAACGGTTTTCACAAGTAATATTTTTAACAGCAATTTAATGTTACAATGGAATTTATTTAAAAGAAAATATTTACAAGCAAATACAAATTTAATAAACGTAATTAATTTTAGCTGTAATGCAAAACCCTGCTGATATTGGACTATAAACTTAATTTAGGTTTACAATATTAATCAAGTTTATAGGAAGATGTGAAGCATGGATTGGACTTCAGATCCATTGCTTCAATAGAAACAATTTTAGCAAAGTTATATACCAAATGTCTAAATGATAAAGATGTACCAGAAGATTGGAAGAATGCAGTAATAATATTAATATTTAAAAAAGGTGATAAAGAAGATATTAGAAATTACAGACCTATGAGCCTTTTATCAGTTTTATATAAAATTTTTACCAAGATAATTACAACTCGTCTACAGAGAACTTTGGATTTCCACCAACCAAGAGAACAAGCTGGATTTAAAAGTGGTTTTAGTACAATAGATCATATCCAGGTATTGAGAGAAGTCATAGAAAGGACAAACAAATATGAGTTGTCATTATGTTTTGGATTTGTAGATTATGAAAAGGCATTCGATTCTATACACATTTCTTCAGTGATTAAAGCATTGGATCATCAAGGTATAGATCCAGGATATTGTCATATTTTAAAGAATATTTATAAAAATGCAACAGCAACAATTAGATTACATAATGATACTGGAAAAATCAACATTGGGAAAGGTGTAAGACAAGGTGACTCCATATCTCCAAAACTCTTTACAGCAGTGCTGCAAGAAGTATTTTGTGGATTAAAATGGGAAACTAAAGGAGTGAAAGTAAATGGAGAGTATTTAAGTCATTTAGATTTCGCAGATGATGTAGTTGTTTTTTGCAAATAATGCTTCAGAGCTGCAGGAAATGTTGCAGGAGTTAGCAGATGAAAGTAGAAAAGTAGGACTAAAGATAAATGTTAAAAAGACTAAAGTAATGTTTAATCGATTTGCTCATAATATGAAAATAAAGATTGATTATGAAGAATTAGAAGAAGTTCACAGTTACAAATACCTTGGTCAAATTATTAATACAGATGGAAACATAATGGAGGAAATTAATCATAGAATTAAACTTGGTTGGAGTACTTTTGATAGAAATAACTTGATACTAAAAGGAAATATGCCTATGTGTTTGAAAAGGATGGTTTTTAACAAATGTGTTTTACCAGTTCTTACTTATGGATCTGAGACTTGGACACTTAATAGAAGAGCAATACAGAGACTTCAGACCACTCAAAGGAGTATGGAGAGATGTATGTTGGGAGTAACAAGAAGAGATCGAAAACGCAATGTATGGGTAAGACAACAAACAGGTGTTACTGACCTTATTGAAAAAATTAAAAGATTGAAATGGAGTTGGGCTGGACATATTGCTAGAAGAGATGATAATAGATGGACAATTGAAATTTTAAACTGGATTCCAAGAGATTGTAAAAGACCCAGAAAGAGGCCACATGTGAGATGGATGGATGAAATAAGAAAATGTGCAGGGGTGTTGTGGAGAAGAGAAGCTAAAGATCGGAGATGGATTAAACTTGGAGAGACCTTCATCCTGCAGTGGATTGATAATGGTTGATGATGATGATGATGATAGAACATTAAATGATGTTCTGTCTGCAATATTGGTTAACATTAAAATAGATATTTAACATTTGAAAAGGGCATGAAACCATGTACCCAAAAAAGGCTTTTTATGTATAATTATTATTAATTAAATAATAAAGCTAATAATGCTCAAGGCTAGGTAGGTTTATAAATGTAAATTCATTGAGACCAGTCAACAGTAAGACAATACCATTATCACTAACAATCAACAATCTCAATATGTTGCCAAGGTAACCTTCTTTTAATAATAGAGGTGGAAAATCACGTTTAATTATGGTCTAATATGTTTATGTAGACACTAAAGATTGCAACTTGACCTCGGAGAATGAAATTATTGATACAAAAAAGATTAAATAAACCTCATTAAACATGTGAATATAATCTATTCTGTATGCAGACTAACAAATAGACAATTATGACATTTTATCATAATTTTCAAACTGCACTCCAACAATATATTACTTAAATAATAAAGCTAATAATGCTCCAGTTAGATATATTCATAAATGTAAATTCACTTGAAAGCAGTCAATACTTAGCCAATACCAATCAATAATCTCAATCTGTTATCAAGGCAACCTTTTTTTAATAATAAATGTGGAAATTCATCTTTAATTATGGTCTAATAGGTTTGCAACTTGATCATTAAACTGGTAAATATAATCCTAAGATAATGCCATTATCAATAACAATCAACAATCTCGATCTGCTGTCAAGATAACCCCCTTTTAACAATAAAGATGAAATCTATCTTTAATTATAGTTTGATATGTTTAAATAGACATAGCAACTTGACAATAATATCATGGTATTGTCTTAAATGTTACCTTCATTCTACGAATTTACATGTCTAAATCTATCTACCCTTAAGCATTATTAGTTTATTATTAAAGTAATAAATTATTGGAATGCAGTTTGATTGTTATAATTGACTATTTATTAGTCTGCATTCAGAACAGGTTATATTTAACTATTTAATAAGAATTATTTAACCTTCTTTGTATCAATAATTTCACTTTCTGTGGTCAAATTGTAATTTTTAGTATCTATGTGAACATATTAGACTATAATTAAAATGGATTTTCACCTTTATTGTTAAAAGGAGGTTGTCTTGTTGTATCTGTTAATGTAAATAGTTATGAAAAATTCAAGATGTGTCCTATGATCTGCTTATTACTAGGTCATATAGTTAATCTGTTAGTTTTGAAGATATAATAATTACAATTTACTTATCTAATTTATGGCAAATTGATTTTAATAAGAGAAAAATATTATTTTTAATAGTAATGCTATTATGCAGTTTAAGACTTCTGGCCAGAATGTTGAAGAAAAGGATAGGTTCTGTTATTTAAAACGTTTCATTACTTGAAAGAAGCTAGAAGAAAATATTGAAAACAGAATAAATGTTAGATATGTTTTTTTCAGTTTGCAGCAGAATAAAAAATGTAAATAAAATTGCAAATCTTTGAGAGTAATGTGAAATTCTTTTTTTTTTTTTAAATGTGAAAATGAATATTGGAAAAATAATTAATTGGCTACGTCAAAAACCATAAATATTTATTATCATTTATAAGTGTGTGGTAGCCAAGAGTAATATTATTTGAACTTATGAAATTCTGACTTTTAATTGATATTGTTTCCATGTCCTTTTTCATTTCACACATTCTCTCTCTCGTTTTTTTATTATTACAATTATACATTTATATGACTTTAATTTTTATTTTATGATTTGTACTTAAATTTATATAGAAATATTGCAATTTAACAATGCGGAACTTTTAATTCTATATTTTATTTGTGTAAGGAATTGCCCTTAATTTTCACTAATACAAACTCGCATTGTTGTTAACTCTAGCACTAAAATAAATATTAAAAAAACCCAACACCTTTTAGTAAAACCTTTCTATTTACATATTCTAAATCCAGTTGTTTCAAGTATTTTTTCCAGTCATCATCAGTCTTTGAAAGAAGTAAATGAAAATGTTAAAAAATTAAACCATATATATATGTTATGTTCTCTACATGGAAATAATTAGAAACAATATTACCACTTCTAGAAGCAATAAAACTGGATTATTATCAGTGATAGCTTATTATTGCTCATTATTCTTAGTACAATTTATTCTAGAGCTCACAAACTTTTATGAATCTTTTCTGTATGAAGAAGCATATATGCACTTTGCCACCTCTTTCCTGTATATGAGACTATTTTATATAAAGATATACATGCCATGTTGTTCATCATTAAATTATACTTACAGCTTTGATAAGTAGTCAGTTATTTGCTATAATGATCTTTTAAAAATTATACAATATTTATTTTTAAAATATACACCATCTTGTAAGACAATTGACATTATAGAATGCTAATATCATAAAAGCAATGTCATTTTCATAATATAAAATGGTGAGAGTTACCTCAAAAAAAGTATTGTATAGTATTTAATCATTTTATTGTTTAAAGCAAACAATAATGATATAGAATAGTAAATGCAATTATAATAAATAGAAAATATGATTTATCCTATAATAGGATTTTCATGATACAGAAAGCAAAACTTTTCATTGCAAATGTAAACATCCTCAGCAAACAATAATTGCAATTTTATTCAGTGCCTTATAAAAATAAATTTTCATCATGTATAGAATCAAAGTGAACTAAATATAAATTTAAAAGTGTACCCATTACCTAAAGTAACATTTACTTAATACCAATAGAAAATTTTATTTTTCACCTGGCAAAAATGCCTATCATCATGAGTATAAACAATATTGACAAAAAAAAATTTTCATATGTCATAGCATCAGCCGGGACATGAACCCACAACCATCTGCAACCAACTACTTGCTTGCAAGGCAGTTGCGATGACCTCTCGGCTAAAAAAAAAGTTTATTCACTTTATTAAAACTTTAGCAGTCTAGTGTGTATTACATTTTTTAACTTTTCACATGGGTATAATAAATCGACAAATTGATAGGTGTATTATATATTATTTTCAGATTTTATTCTTGATTGTTTTGTTGAAATGAAATTAGTTTTATTTTCTAATTTTAGTCTTGAATTTTTACATTTTTTTAATCTAAAAAATATTAATTTTGCAAATAAACAATTAAATATTAGAACAATGGTTTAACTTTTGTAGTCTCGGACTGCAATAAATTTTATTCAATTAATTTGCTTTAAAAAGTTACAAAAAAAAATTAGTAAAATCAAAATATAAATGACATCTACATATTTAGAAATAAAAATTTTTATAAGGTTATAAATAATAAAAAATAAATAGATTTTATATAAACTAATTATTTTATTTTTATGTTAAACAATTTAATTTTTCATCATCTCTGTGCCATATACTGTAAGTTTTAGTAAGTAATAATAGATGCTTGAGTAGTATTTATTAAATCCTTATACTATCCAAAATCACATCTAGTTTGGAGATCATGGCTTTCCTCTATGAGGAAATTTAAACTTGGGCCAATGCATCTGGACCTTTAGGATCTAATGCAATATGTAAGTTAAAGTCATGTGAAATAGTTCAGATGATATTTTATTGGTGTATACTAATTCTTGGTTTCAGGATTAAGGACATTGTAATATACAGAAAATGAACTGGTTTCAGATTTATATGCTTATGCAAACAAGTTGGGTTAGATTGAAAACATTTGTGCATTTTTTTTAGTTTGGGTTCATAGCTTGATAGCATAGCAGAGAGGTAAAAGGTAGGTTCTTAAAGGATGGTGCATTAGATTCTAAGGATCCAAGGACACTGGGCCAAGATTCAAAGCTCCTCATTGATGAAAACTGTAAGCTTGTACTAATCTGGGAATATTGGATAGATCAGCATCTGGCATATATTTCTATTTACAAAAGCTTACATAATATTATGCTGCAATAAGGACAATATGTAAGCTAAAGTCATGTGATGGAATCAGATGATATTTTCATGTTATAAGCAAAAGGCAATGCAGTGTATGTGTGCTAATACATTTTCAACTCTGCTGAATGTGATTTTGTCATGTCTTACTAATTTTTGTTGGTTGAAAGTACCATTTTACCTTTGAAATTTTTTTAAATCTCCAATAGCTTATGACATCTGTTTTTTGTAGTCAGAAACCATAATTCACAAAAGCTCATTTTTAAATTAGAATTTTTACCGCTACAAGTTGAAAATGGATTATAGCAGTTAATAGCAAACATATCTGAATGGTCCATGAATGTTTTTTGGAAATATATTGGCAAAAAGATTAATCTAATTTTTATTTAATTATATTTTTGTAAAAAAAATAAAAACAAAATGTCAGACTAGATTTTTTAAACAGAGCTATAAAAAAAATCTGAAACTTTACTTGTTAAGTAATTATAAAAGCAAGATACATTGTTAAGAATGTCAAATGGAAATTAATGAAATCTTATGATGCTGTTCTTTCATATAAATTATAATAATAAAAATCATAGACAGAAGCTATATATATATATATATATTAATAATAATTACACATAAAAAGCTTTTTGGCATCAAAACCATGTTCCGTAATATCATGGTTGGCAAAGCACAAGCTTAATTCTAGCTTTTAAGTTTAGTTTTATATATATGCTTGTATAATATATATGCGCACGTCAATAGATTTGCACTTATTACATTAGTCAATGTTTTTTTTTTTAGTTGTAAAAATTAAAAAATATGTATTTTGTAACTAAAATTATTATCAGTTGGTTAAAAGTGTATATTACAAGAACAATATTTAATCTGTAAAAATTTTATCAATCATTAATTAGTTCATTTTTTATTAATTAAAAATTTAAGAAAATCAATTAAGTTTTGTTCCTGACTTTAACATTCTGTTATCTGTAAAACTCCTCAGATTAATCTAATTAAAAATATTGTAAATCTATTAAATTAAATAATTACTGACCTATCTGAATTAAAAATATAATCACTGGCTTGGCTAATTAAAAAAATTCTTGGAAAATGAGTGGGCTAATCAATTAAATTTAGTACTACAAAAAGACCAGCTAAGAATTACATTTCATTCTAATCTATTTGGTTCTAGTTTGTTCTGCTTTGTCCCACATTTTACTCTGTCATGATTCTGCTTTTATTTGTGGTTCTACCTTGCCTGCTTAACATGTGGTATCCAGAACTCTATAGTGGCCATATTAAAAATTATAAGCATCTAAAGCACCAGGAAATGAACTCCACTCTTCAGTATGTAGCTATAGCCATCGGATGTTTAATCTTGCTTGCTGAATAGCCAACAACACAGCCAACTATTACGTTCAAATATCCTATACAATTAAATGCACTTCTCAATATTACAGAAGCAATTCTAGGACAAACTCTTATATCAGATCAATGAAACCAATAAAAGAAGACATGAAAACTCCTATTTACCTTTGTGTGTATGTATGTTTATCTAATTCATTTTTTCTGGAAAACTTAAGGTAAAACTTTTCTTATGAACTATTTTATTAAGACATTGCCAGAAGCCATTGATATATAGGTTAAGGTTGTAATTTTATATTTATACCATGATCTGCCGACACTATGTGAAGTGTGGGATTGACAATCTAAATCAAAATATTTATAGAAGACCTGGATATATAGTGATGTTCTCTGCATTTGCATGGGGTAGTGTTTTTAAAGTAGAGTGAAATAATTATTATGTATATCTGATAGTTAAACCATGTGGTTTATTTGTAAAAAGTGTATATAAAATTTGTGTTATTAATAAAGAATATACTTTAAATAAATAAATAATTTTTCTCTGTATTATTATATTTCTATGTTTTACTCTTAATATGTATCTGAGTAACCAATAGTTTGAATCTAGTTTTAAAGTTTAATTTTTTGTTTCTCATCATGATTTTTTTTTTTTTTTTGAAAGAAAATTAAAGTAATCTTTTTTGTGTGTTTTCTTCATAAAAACGAGATAGATTTATTTAAAAGAAAATCATTTTCCCAATGTTAATTGCAGTCCATGCTACCTTTAGTGAGAAGTTTTAGATTTAAATAAATAAAAAAAACATAAGTAGTTTTGAAATAAATAGATTTGATTTTATAGTTTTTTTATTTGATAATTGATAATGAAGATTTTAAAATCATTATGCAATTATTTGACTCTATTTATCTGTGCACATAATTTTATAAAGCAAATCTGTTTAAATTGGTAGGTTTCTTGTTTTCTCTGTGTCATATACATCTGAAAGTAAAGAAATATATATATATATATATGTATGCATTGTATAGAATGATCCTAGATATTTATATACTATGTGAAGTTATATGTCTCCGCCCCCCCAGTGTGATTTATTATTATTTCCAGGTGAGATATTTACTGTTATTGGTATGTTAATAGATGAATAAAATGATCTTACTTCCCATGAGTTCCTGCTTGAGATGTTCACAATCTTGTATACTTTACAATGTGTAAAGAGACTTTTCTTCTCATGATTATGAATATATTTTTCTTTTCTAACACAGGTTATTAATAGGTCTATTTATTGTTGATCCTTATTTGTATCTTTTCATGGTTGGATCCAATGGTTTTTGTAATAGCCTGCATATGTGACCATATATATTGGAGGAAGATTGCGTATTATTTGTTAATGCCAATATGAAAGATATGTGCACACATCAGAATAAATTTCCAAGTCTTTGTAAACTTCAGGAATTATTAATAGTACTAAAAGTAAAAAAGAGGAAGTGTAATATTTAAATTATCAGCTGTCTATTATACTACATAGTTATTTAAAAGAGTTAATTAATAGGCAATCTCTGTCCCGTTTGAAATAACTCTAGTATTTACACTCTACCACTGAATTGTAGACTGTGTTGTTAAATTGTTAATAAATATTATTTTGTTAATTTTAAGTTAGATTTGTACAGTGTTTTGTTACTGTTGTCTGCTCTGCCAGTTGTTATTTTCCCAAGAATCTCTGCTCTCCACAATCTAGAGGTGATTTTAGATATATGAGTGATGATACAACTATGGAAGGCATTTGAACTTGACAGTCTCATCAGAAAATTATAACTTTTTAGACATGAGGTCTAATGGCATTCTCTGATGATGGATATTTGGTGTCAGCTGTCTGTTACAATATTTGTATAGCTGTTGTATATGATTATTATTTAGTTATTATAATTGCTAACAACATAAAACCCATAAAAAATAAATTATAATTTTTTTTTTGTATTCTTTATTTTAATTTAATACCATCATAATTCAATCTCAAAGATGCAATTTTAAAATCACCACCATAAAATGTAAAATTACTATTTAAAAAAATCGTAGCAACTCTAAAATATGTTTTGTATACTATATTTATAAAAAAAGTGTTTTTTTTTCTTTCCATTGTTAATACTCTTAGTAAAATGCTTATTAGATATTTAATATTTATTGTATATTTTGAATAGGTAATAATGAATTAAAATTTTTGTCTTAGAAAAGCATTATTAATTGCTTGTTTCTTATATGAATATATATATATCATATAATCATATATTATCAAATATTACTTATTGATGATTTGCTTATTATTAAAAAGAGAGATGACATCACGAAGTGTATGGAAAAGTTTTATAAAGAATTATATAATAATAAAGAATAAGTAAACAAAGTATCTCTACTACTGTTATTCTTTTTAATTGCCCAGCATTTTAAGTAAAAAGTAAGACATGTAATTAAATCTATGAAAGTAGTAAAAGCTTCAGGAAATGATGGAATTGTAGCGGATGAAGAAATAGAAAAATTCTTGTCAGTTATATAACAAATATCTAATGATTGGAACAATGTCACAATAATATTGATATTTGAGAATAATGATAAAAAAGATATTAGAAATTACAGACCTATCAATCTTTTATCAATTCTATACAAAAATTTTATTAGTATAATTATAACTTGTCTACAATGAACTTTGGATATTAATAAATCAAAAGGACAAGCTGGATTAAATATTTACAGAAGTTATACAACAGACCAATGAATACAAATTATTTTGGATTTATAAATTATGAAAAAGTAGTTGATTCTATTACTATTTATACAGCGATTAATACTTAGATCAATGGATATTGTCATACTATGAAAAATATTTAACAAAATATAACAGCAATGATTATATTATATAGTGATACTAAGAAGATTACCATTGTGAAATGATTAGGTCAAGATGATTCCATATCTCCAAAACTTTTTGCAACAGTTTTACAAGAAGGATTTGCTTTGGATTTGTAAATTATATAACAGCATTTGATTCTATTAGCATTTCTGCAGTCATTAAAGCTTTAGATCATCAATATATAGATCTGGAATATTGTTACATTCTAAAGAATGTTTACCAAAATATAACAGCAATGATTAGATTATATAGTGATACTAAGAAGATTAGCATTGTAAAGAGTGTATGAGTGTGTTTCCATATCTCCAAAACTTTTTATAGAAGTTTTACAATCAGCATTTTACATATTACAATGGAAATCTAAGGAAATAAAAGTAAGTACAGATTATTTAAGTTTTTTGGATGTTGAAGATGATTGTTGTTTTAGCAAACAATGCTTCAGTGCTTCAGGAAATGTTGCAAGAGTTATCAAATGAAAGTAAGAAATTAAGACTAAGGATAAATGCTAAAAAGACTAAAGTAATGTTCAATAGATTTTCCCATAAAAAAAAAGGTATATAATGATGAACTAGAAAAGGTTTACAACTACAAATCCCTTGGAAGATTTTTAATACAGATGGAAACATAATGGATGACATTAATTATACAATTAAATTTGATGGAATACTTTTAATAGAAATAATTTAATACTAAAATGAAATATAATTATATGTTTGAAAAGAAAGGTTTTTGATAAATGCATTTCACCAATTCTTACTTTGAATCTGATATTTAAATACATAACAGAAAAGCAATACAGAGACTTCAGACCAGTCACAGAATTATGGAGTGATATAAATTAGTATTAACAAGAAGATATCAAAAATGAAATACACAGGCAACATAACAAACATGTATTTTTGATATTGTTGAAAGAATTAAGAAACTGAAATGGAGTTGGCTTAGACATATTGCTAGAAGAATTGATAATAGATAGACTCTTAAACTAGATCCCAAGAGATTGTAAAAGACTTATAAAGAGACCACATGTGAGTTTGATGGATGAAATAAGGAAGTGTTTCAGTGCGATATGGAGAAGAGAGGCAACAGATTTGAGAAACTGGGTTAAATTTGGATAGATGATCATCCTAGTATTCAATAATGGTTGAAAATGATGATAATAATGGTTTATTTATAAAAAAATCTAATAGCTTAATTTTACAAGTCAAAACACGAATTTTTTTTTTTCTGTATTGTAAATAAAATTTATGAAAATAATAATAACTTATTATTTAAATTCTATGCTAATTAAAAATAGAATATATCAATTTTAAGAATTTCTGATATAAACTGAGTGATATATTTACTGCAATTTAAATAAATTGAAAGCATATAAAATTTGAATTAAAATAAATTTATAATTTAAATAGCAATTTTCTGTCATTCATATCTTAAAATTGTTTTATACTTCTGAAATAAAACAATGTATTTTATGGTTTGTTGTGTTTAATGCCATTATTTGTTTTTTCTCCCCCTCTATAAGTTCGTTAAATTTTTTAAAAAGAAAAAGGTATATACTTACTCTCTGACTTTTTCGTTATTAGGATTTGATTAAAATATCATTTAACAATTATGAACTTAACCATGATTTGTTTCATATTTGTTATATATTATATTTGTTATTGTACCATATAATGTGCTATGCTAGAGGAAATTATTTAAGATTTTCATTGATGCCTCAACAAACTTATTAATTACATTTAAAATAATAAAAATTGCATCATATTATAATTATGTTTTTTATTTGTGGTTAATGCATTGACACTCATCTTATTAATCCATATTATTCTGGGATCTATATCCTACAAAGAAAAGCTAAATATTGTATTCATTTGGTTCCATTTTCTGTTCACATGGGCATTTGATATTATATTAATGATATTTTTACATAGACTATTATTTGCATATATATATATTTATTCAATATATGCAATATAAAATTTAAGAACCATTATTTTTTAAATATTTTTTTCACTGACTTTTTTTTTTTATGTATGTATGATTAAAAATAACAAAGGGAGCCTAGGACTCCAGTTTTCACTGTTTCAGGCTCCCTGTTTTGTTCACTGAAGTCCATTGTTGGATTCATAGAAGAAAAGTTTACCAAAATGTAAGTGAATATCTGTTTTATTGTTTTTTCATCTTTATAAGAAGTTTTGGAACAGTTTTCATTCAATGATAATTTAAATTATCTATCATTCCATTTTATGCAAATGGATACCATTAGAAATAGACAAAAGCTAGCTTAAGTAATTATTGGAATCATTAAAATATTATAAATCTTTTAAAAATAATTTTAAATGAAACCAAATAATTCTAAAAAAAATAGACACTAGAAATCCTAATTTTATTGATAGAATAAACAGGAAATTCATTTGGTCATCAAATCTCATAGAAAACGTGGAATATAATATGTTAATAATAATTGTTTTAGGAATTTTATCTTTGCATCAGATTTTAGCAGCGTTAAACAAGTTTTAAATGTTGATTCGATCTCAATTTTAGAATTGAACATTATAGAAAATAACCTAAGCTATCTCCCTGCACAAAAATCAGGTTTCTCCAATGATCAGAACAGAAAGTTATTACCCCCCCTTCCAGTGGATTGGGGCCAAGAAAATAAAAAATAAAAAAATTTTCAAATCAACACAGAATTACAATGAAGTGATTCCTGAGCTAAAAAAATAATGATCTAAAGACAAAAATGAGTGCAAATTACGTTTTAGACCTAAACAGAGACATTGAAGCTGCAAATTAATCATACTCTTTTAAGCAAGAATTATTGAGAAATTTTCCAAAGTTTAACATCAAACCTTAAGATTATACTTGAATCATTGAATCAAGACCTAAAATAAGTATCAACAAATAATAATCACTGTGAACCCTGAAGGACTTTGGTTGGTGGGTTAAACAGCTATTGTGAACATTTGCAGACTCAGGAGTTTGATAAATGATTAAGGGTGGATGTTCAGCTCCATTGATCTCAGTGTGCAAGATGATATGGACAAATGATTTGTTCTCATGGTGTGCAAGTAAATCTGGCTTGATTTCAAGACTACATGAATTAAATGTTGTATTGGTGGGTGTGAGTTTGCACTCGAGGAAAAGGTGGTGATAGTGGTCATAAGGGATTTGGTTCATCTGGGGAGGTGGTTGACGATCATTGTCTAGCTCGGGAATACCTTCCGGAAGGGTGAAAGTCACTACCTTCACATGGACTTCACCGTGAAGGGCTACTGCACCCCTAGATGGATTATTTGATATGTCAGTGTTGATTTGCACTCACTATTATTAGGTTTCATGTGTTAGCTTTAAATTTAGGGCATTTGTAAGGTGGTTGGTCTACTTTGGGCCACCACCAATTTTTGTAACATTGATGGAGTTTTGTTTTAATATTTTATGGGTGTGGACCTGTACTCCTCTTTTCTTTCTCGGGGGTTGCTGGTGGCAGTCATAGTGCGGGCTGTTGACAATTTTGCTGCTACCCAGAAAATTTGCCGGCAGGGTACATGGTCAAAGTCTCAGTGCTATTCCTGCTCTGGTCAGCTGCTGTGCCCCCTGATAGGCTGGTTTTGGGCAGTGTCAATCTGGCTCATTACTTATTACTTCTTAGTTTTTTTCCCAGGTTGGCTTTCCAGTTTTGGGCAGATAGACCGATTGTGATCTCTGCCCATTTGGACTGCTAATTGGGAGGCAGAGATATCTGGGATGGTCTTGACTAGGCTTGGCTGTGGGTCAAGAGTTTATTGCTTAGTGAACTTGGGCCTTGGACTTTGCTGCCTGTTGTGGTGGTTGGTGCAATACTGGACTTCACCACCTATTCAGCTGAAGCATTTGGGTCTTTGCTTCAGGGCCCCAGGGGTGGGATCATTGGGTGATGGTTAACTTCTCAACAGCCGGGCCATGTGGATCCACATACAGATAACATTAATCACATTACAGCAATTTTTATGGATTTAATTATTTTTGACCATATGTACATTTTACCTTGTTACATTGAACACTGTGTAATCCTCAATGGGTAAGCGTACCCGAAAATTTTTATAATCTTTTATTAATAAAGGTTACTATTGAAGGTAAAAATAACATCTAATTTTGGCATGCTTGAAAAAATATTTTAATATGAATTTTTGTTTGTATCAATTCACTTGTTAATTATTTTTTATAGTCTCTTCTTTGCAACAATTTTTATTTGCATGAATGTGTGTAAATATACATGCTTTTGGTGAATTATATTGGTCTTGAAGTTTATTAATGTTTAATGATGAAAATAAATAACATAACATTAATGATGAAATTGCTACGTTTTCAGATTTATCATTTAAGAAGTAAATATTTTTAAAATCAATATTAAGAGATTGAAACTTGGCATTTTTGATTTGTCTATTAATAATTTTGTTTGACGAGGTGATGGAGAATAATACTTTATATATATTGAACCAGATCCCTCTGAAGTTACTTTATTGTACATCTTTATTATCTTAAATATCTTAACTTTATTTTTAATATCTTTCTAATAACTAAGTTTTAATAAATTTTAACACACTTATTACATAACTTTTTGCTAATTATTATTTTATATCCTTAATACTATGAGAAAGGACTGCTGCTTATAGCAGAGGGGATAATACCATTGATAGCATAATCATCAATCATAGACATTGCCAGATCAGGCTATATGAAGCATAACATGACTACATTTCCTGAGCATGGACCACCTCAACTGCTGGAACAAAACCTGCCATCCAAAGTATTTTGTTTGTTTTAAAGATCAAACTGAGGTGCCAGCTGGCCAGATGTTATATAGCCAGCATGCTCAGATGACAAGCACACCAACCAGCACTTGAAATATCCCAAGCTAGCTCCACGCTTTGTCATAGGGTCCAGCACATTAACTTAACATAAATAAATAGTGATGCAGTGATGAGAGAGAGAGAGAATAGACCAAATAATAATTAAGTAAACATTAGTATTTTTTCATTCCCATACATTGTAATATAACAACATAATAAAATTTTACATAGAAAATATAAATGATTAGTTCAGGCTATATTTTATAATAGTTCTTAAAGTTCATTTCATTAAAAAAATATAAAGTGTCTATAGACAATTATTATGGAAAATATATTTACCTAGGCTTTCATTATTTGTGATATTGAGATGACACAGTTTCTTTGGTTTGGTTTTCTCTAGTGTTACTTTCCAACCAGTTGGCTTTTTAGTCTCCATTGGTGGTTTCAGAGCTTGTCTTCTATTCTTCAGCTTGACAATGGGCAGCTATCTATTTTACCATTTTGGCATCCATTTTCCAGCAAGCATTTAGGTGAAGACAGTTGATTTTGAGAATTTAGGACCTGAAGCCCAGTCAAACATTTCTAAGGTAGTCTAGCAATGCATGTTGCTAGTTCTGCAATGTCTGCAATAATATTTCTGCAATAGTAATGCCTGGCTCTATCCAGTACAAAGATTTCTGAATCTCTGGAGCAATGAATAATGTAATGAATCAATGACAGCATGAAGGCCGGAATGATTTACAGATTCAAGAGTGGAATAATATAGCAATAGATGGTTGCAGTTTTTATGCCCTTTCTTTCCCATTGTTCTTTCTTTAACATAGCTTTAATTTTTATCATACATTAAATTCATTTTTAATCAATTTTACATTTTTCTTTTATCTAATTAATTTTTACATTTTTCTTTAATCTTTTTTCTAGATTAATCTACTATCTTGCCACTTTTATCCCAAAGAGATATCAAAATGATCAACCAGAAATATTTTTACTGGTATTCAAAAGTTTACTTTCACTGATTAATTCTTTTTTTTTTTAATTTTAGATTTTTACTAAGATTCATTTATTTATTTTTTTGAACACTTTATTCTTTTAACTTATTTTTAATTTATAAAAAGGAGAGTTAAGTTTTTAAATCTCTTTTTTCTTCTTTTTTTTCCCACCTGCTTTTAATAAATAGTTTTATTCTATTTTTAAAGCACAATATAACACAATCTTTTACTTTTACAAAACTACATTTTAAAACTACTACTGAAATAAATATTTATTTCACTACTCTTTCAAATAAATTTGATCATATATTTTTTAAATTATGCAATGTGAAACATAGATATATGTAAGTTTTATAATATATATCTTGCTAGTGTTACAATATATAAAATACAAATATATTACTATAAATTTAGTATTCTTATTCCCTTTACCTTCTAGGATTAGCAATTTGTGTGGATTGAATAGACATGAAATAATTCAATATACATCTTTACCATTTCCTCATAATAAAGTTTACATATTTTTAAATCATCTTATGGAATATAAACAGTTAAATATTAATTATAAATATTAAGAATTCTAATAAATATTAATTTTAATATATATTAAATGTATATATTTATAATATTTTGTCATTATAATTAAAGATTACTACCTAATTTTTTCTTTCTTTCTAATTTATTCAAAGATTAATCCCCTTTCCTTTGGTGACTAAGTTTTTTTTTTAATTATTAATTTCATCATCTTATTTAAGTTATTAGTCCTCCTGCTGTGGTTGCTAGGAAAAAGAAAAAAATCCTAAAATTGAATAGAATGCTTGAATAAATTCTTTAAAAGACATAATATAAATTAATAAATTAGATATTTATTAATGTTTTTTTTAATTTTATTTTAAATGTTGTATTTATTAATTTATTTAGCATACTACTACTGCTACTATTTTGTAATGCATGTGTATTCAAGATGGTAGTCATAAAAAATTAATCTCCATTCTACCTTATAATTTTGTTCAGATCTTAGAAGGTATTTAACTTTTGAGAGCTGGTTTTAGGTGTAGTATCAGTATTCATTTATGTATTTTCTTTTGAGAAATGTATTTGATTTTTACAAGATATTAATGAAATAAATCTCTCCTTTTTCTCACTAATACACATACATAGTGAAGATCAAGAATGCAAGCATTTAAAAATAAAATCAAAGAAAAAACACATATAAGTAAATATCTACAATCAGTAAGTTTAATTTATTAATTTATAGCATTTATTATACATTTTAAAGAATTTATTCAACCATTCTACTTAAATCAAAATTTAAATTTTTTCCTTGCAAAAATTTGAATCAGAAGAAGTAATGGCTAATAAAGTGAAAATATGTTTTTTTAACTTCATACAAATTATTAGTATACCCTGCAAAACAATGTTAAACTTATGTTAATATAGTTCTGTGAAAAGTTAGATATTAATGGATAGATGTTTGTTGTTCATTGTCTCTCTAAAAAATATTACAATGAAATAAGAATAGGTGATATCAGAATTTCTGATATTAGAGAAAAGTTCTATAAAAGGGATAACATGGCTAAAAGACATATATAGTGTATCTTAGGCACATATTCAGATATACTGTAAAAGAATATATATATTAATAATCTGTTTCTGCTCTGTTTAAAACCATATTCCAAACAAAATGTTTAATAAACTTTTTTTTACATCTGTCTTTAATGAACAATGATAATTTCTGCCCTTAATAAATATGTATTCAAAGATCATTACAACAGTCAATCAACTTTTTAATTATTTAACAATCCTAATGCCATCTATATCCCCCCCTCCTCCCATCCTTAATTTTTTTTGCTACCTACTTTTATTGCTTTATATGTATCTATTTGTATTTTCATTCCAAACTTTTTACAAGTTCTCTAACATTTCTAAATAATATTTTGTTACTCATTTCTTGAAAAATCTGAATTGATAAACCCTTCTATTTCCACTGCTAATTAAATCCTTGTCCTGTTGCAATTATTTAAGGACTCATTAAATAATAATAATAAAATAAAACATTTCTGCCACAGCCCTTACTAAATTTACCTCTGCCATAAGAAGAGCTTTTAACTGTAGAAACATCTTCTAATTCAGTGGTCTTCAACCCTTGGTTCGCGGACTAGTGCCAGTCTGCAGAACTTTTCTGCTGGTCTGTGCTAGACTGGCAGGAAAGTTTGTAATAACAAAATAATAAGATTTTAAACTTTTAATTAATATAAACAATTTTTATTTATTTTTTCATCACAATTGCTTAAATAAAATTAATTATAAATCAAAATTTTATTTAAATTATTAGATAATACTATAATTACTAAATAATAATCAAAGGAATTAATCTGAAAATGCAATCTTTAAAAAACAAAGATAATTGCACCACTCCTTACACATCAATTTCTATACCTAGTAGGCATTTCTGTATTGTGTCAGCTCATTTATTGGTCACATATAGCAAAAAATTTTATTGCATTTGTATCATTTTTTTATTTTGTGTGTGACATATCTTTTTGAAATTGTAAACTTCACAAAATGGAGACAGATCATTGATGATGATTTCTCTTCATCAAGAATGTAAATCTATTATCTTTTTTTTTTTGTAGCAAAATGACATCTTTATAATGATTGTTTTATTTCTACGTGATACTTTACCAAAACAATTTTTCAATCTGTTTCTTTTTTTTAATTGGGTAAAAATGAGATTAAAATAACACCAGATTCAGAATTTAAAAAAAGAAGAAAGTTTTTTATTATACAAACTCCATATATATATAACTTCATCTTGTATATTTAACATTAAATACAGATATTACCTTTATTATAATCATTATCATGTAATTACACTAGCTATGATATTTCCCAATATTCAGGCAAATAACATTTTATTTTTGCATGTTTTAGCAATAAATAATAAATGTAGCAATGCAGGCACATTAATGAAAACATACTCGTTTCTGTAGCAGTATGACTGTGCAACTTGAGAAAGAGTGTTCAGCATATGAAGGTAAGTAACACCATTACAATACACAGTAACCAGTGTATTGTTTTGGTCAGTTATAACAATTATGCTCATCTAAGGCTAAGCAGTTTAAAACTTTAAGAAAATTTATCTGTAGACTTCTCCTGGATCGCAAAATCTTATCCTTATTTTTGCCAGTCCGCAAGTGTGAAAAGGTTGAAGACCACTGTTCATATTTATTTGGTTTTTATACAAATAAATCTTATTTTATTTACTTAAAAATATTATGCAATTGATTTAATGAACATTAAATTTTTAAACAAAAGTATATAGAGAGAAATTTCTGACCTGTCATTTTTCAAGGAACCAGAGAAAACAAACAATATATTCGGGAAAGCAGTAATATTGGAAACTCATCAAAAATTATAGATAAAATTATGGTTATTCATTCAAATTCAAGTAAAATGCATCTCATATTTTGTATTTCAAAACATTTCAAAATTACTGTTTGTAAAATGAGTATGTTTTTCTGCATAATTTTACCATCCCAATTATTACATATTTTGTTTTAAAAAGTGGGGTTTAATATAAATTATGATATAATGATTAGATTATTTTTGATAATCTTTCATAACAATCTCTGAAAGTGATTTTAGTTTTTACAAATAAGTTATATAATTCATTATTTTGTAAATTTTAAAAATAATTTTAAATCATTACTTATTGAAAAAAAAATCTTTGATTAAAATTTGTTTTATAAAATTAATATCTTAATTGAAAATATGATGTTTATAGAATTAAAACATAAAGTTATGCACATAGTTTATACATATTGAAAGCTTTTACTTCATGACTGTTTCATAAGTTTCTTGCAATGTTTGGAATCACTTCCCAAGTTCATCATCTTATTTATTTATTTAATAAAATAAATAGTATACTCTAACAGAAAAATTACAATAACAATCAAAATGGCAATAAACTTGTGTAACAGATGAAAATGACTCCCACAAGTACTTGCAGAAACCTTTACAATGAATCAAAATTTAATTTTTTTTTTTTGATTAAACATTCCTCTTAAGAGTACTGGTTTAAAATATTTACTTGATCCAAAGATGTATAATATTTCAATTTTTTTAACTACCAATGCAAAAAGGAATGAGAATATTGGGGTAGTAATGCTATTTATATGAATTTAATTCTAAAACCAAAAAAAAAATCAAAAGTAGTGGAATAATATAAGAAAATACATTATAATGTATATATGTCAACATTTTGAATGTTTGAAAAAGAAAAGGTTATTCAATATTAAAATCTTTAAAACTTGTTCAAAATCTTGGTGCCATTTCTAAAGCACAACATAATTCCTTCTCTGCTGGAGAATCTGTGGCCCATCTCTATGACTCCACTGATGGTCAAGGTCATTGAATCTATTATTAAGGACAAAATTCAAAACAAGATTCTTCCCCTTATTTCGCAATATCAATTTGCAAAAAAGGGCAGCTCAACCACAAATGCTATCAATTTTTTTAAAATCATTACTGACCACATTAGATCCTCCAGGAAATTTAGACCAGTGGTTGTGCAGCTCGACATTGCAGCTGCTTTTGATTCTATCCAACTCAATACCCTTTTAAACTTACTTGGTGAACATGATATTTCTACTGGAATCATAAATATTATTAGAAACCTCCTCTACAATCGTGAAGTGAGCATCTCACTGAATGGGAAGCTTTCTCCTCCATTCTATACCACATCCTCCATTCCACAGGGCTCTCCTCTGAGCACCCTGTTTTTCATCATTTACCTCAACCCTCTGCTTCTTTAAATTGAGAGATTCTCTTCCTGGCATTCATATCCCCATTTTAAATACATCAATTCATCACATCACCTATATGGATGACTTGGCCATTTTCCTTCCATCAAAAAAATTATTTCCCAGACTTATTATCAATACTTATAAAGAAATCTCTGATCAATCCAGCCTCCAGTTTAATATGGCCAAGACATCTGCCTGGTATATATTGAAACAGACAGTAAGAATCGATCTTAGTTTCTGGTTGTCATTTAAGAACGGTAATTCTAAACCACTATTTACCCGCAATGAGACTTTTTCTATTCCAAGTCACATAAATTTTAAGTTATTTATTTTGTGTTTGTTTAAAAAGAATTTAATGTAAAGAGTATGAGTATAAATGTCACAAATCATGATGAATAATATTCGTGTGTGTGTGGTTTGTGGATTTATATTAGCTCAATTTGAAAGTTTCAATTGGTGTATATTTTCTTTAAATTTTAATTTTGCAAATTATACAAAGTCTTTAAAAAGCTGATCAAAAGTCACATTCCTTTGATCAGTATTTTTAATCAAAATCTTACTTGTACAAAATGTATAGAATAATTGATTTGTACTTTGATAATTAAGATAATGTTTATATTTTGTTTCACGAATCCGATGTAATTGTTTGTCAATTTAGAATCAGTATTAAATTTAAAAATAAAGAAAACAACAAGGAGGAAGGATCAAGAAAGGACAGGTCAAAATAGGGGAAATAAAGGGGGCGAAAAACAGAGGGGCAGGTGGGGCCTACGGGGTAGGCAAGCACAGCAAAGTGTCCAGGTCCACGAGGGCCGAAGCATAATGGGGCTAAGTCCAAAAGCTTTCTCGCCATTTAACTTTGTACCCTGTCTGTAGCCGGCCAGTTCCAAATTCCAACATTTAAATTACCATGCGTTCTAAGAAATTCAAAGGTTTTCATCATATCACGAAGAAGAAAAGAAGAAGTGTACTTTGTTACATGCTTTTACCTCTCGTATAATTTTAAATTTAATCTGTTACCTAATTAATTGCGTAATTTCTTGTTTTCCATTTGAAAGTTCCAAAATCTGTCGTATTTCTCTCTAATATTTCGTGCTCTAGTCTTTAGATGTAATTATTAATATTTGTGCCTCTATATCCATTTGTGATCATTTATATTTTACTATTCTTATTTTACAAACAAAGTGCCATAATAATATTTCTCAACTCTAATTAAAGTCGAAGTTTTGTCTATATTTATTATTTCTTTTAAAAGTATTTTCTTTTTCGATAAAATGTTTCTTTGTTGGTTGAGAAATATTCAAGTTTTTATTGTTTCCTTTCTTTGTCAGTTTTTATCTCTCCAATTCAAATCTTAAAATAGTCTAAATTTTATTATATTTTTTTATATATTATTCGGGTTATATAGGTTTGTCTTCGGGGGGGGTTTAAGTGAAATATTGTTCTTGTGTGCTGTTTATTGAAGTATCACGGGTAGAAGTACGGATAGATAAAGGTTTATATAGTTTTAAACCGGTCGGGGGTCCTGCTAGGCGTTTCTACCAAGGAGAGAAAGAGGTACTGGTCACGGGGTTCGAAAGCCCGGCGGTAGGTCCGGTCTACGGGGGCTTAAGCTGTCAAAGTACAACCCGGTCCGCGCCAAGTTATTATTGTAGTGTACCTTAATCCTGCCCACAGTCTCAGTATTATATATTATATTTTTATATAAACTCCCTTCGATACCATGGTTTGAATCTATTAAATAACACAAATTAATATAAGCAGTTTAAATTTTTAAGTGCTCCAATTCTCTGATCTCATATCAACCTGTCAACCTTTAAACACATAAATATTGGCATGGGTTTGTTAACCATTACAAACCATTATTGTGCTAGCAGCAATTTATTATAAAATACATATGAGAGTTTACGTACCTGTAAATAATATTATTCAATGTTTCAAGAATTTATTAAAATTTTATCTAACCTAATTTTGTTCTCTTGCATTATTACTCTCGACCTAGTCAATCACTGCTGCGTACGACAACTTAAATATATACATTAAATTGTTAGACCAATATCCCGACTATAAGGGATCTATGAAATAGCTGATTGTAGGAAATTTAGTCTGTGTTTTTCGATGAGCTAGTAAAGGGGAAACCCCGTACCGGTAATATTGTCATCGGTGGGTCATGCCAGGGTTTTGGGTTTGAATTTAGTTTGCATTTTGGAATTTATTCCTAGACGTGGACTGGGTTTGAATTCGGATTACTGTGTGTGATTAAGCATGGTGATTTGTACCGGTACAATATCTTTGGGTAAGATCATTCCAGGCCTATTTGCAGCAAAGCCTCATAACTTCTTGGGCTCCCTATATTTGAATCTACTTCTGCCATGAGGAGATCTATCCAAGGAAAGCTACTTCAGTGCACACAGAAAATCACATCCTCCCTATCCAAAGTTTACATGTCCATGTTTGCCAAGTCCTCTCTTATCAATATACTAATATTCTCTAGAATATCCTATTTCACCCCAGTAGTCAATTTTACCAAAGTCTTCATCAGGAAGATACACAAGATGTGCACTGATCTGATTACAGGGGGGAAAAGTGCAATCATAAGCTTGAGAAATCTACAGAAATACACAAAACTCAATAGGTTATCCCTACATTCCATAGATACTTTTATATTTCAGTGTTCCTACAATTCTTTCTACAGAATGTGTCTGCAGTATCCCAACTACTCACCCTCCAGGGAGATCACTCCCATAGATAAGCCTCCTTCTATTAGAACTGATTGGCTGGTAACTCTCACATCTCTAATCTCCAAACATACTATGCTTCCTAACAAATCGTCCTCATTGAAAATCAAATTCTGGGATGCATACTACATTTTTAATCCTGATGTTTCTGCAGGATCAACTCTCCTCAGGCTTAACAATCACATGCTAACCAAGAAATTTAAGCTATGGTTCCTCGATGAAGATAAATATTAATGCCTTGCCTACTAATCACTTTCTGGTGCATCACCAAGGATTCTCAAACATAGAGTCCACTTGCTCACTATGCCTCAGAGAAAATTAAACTTCTCTTCACCTCCTCTGCCACTGGGTTTTTCTTCACCCCTACAGAGTCCTTATAGCCTCCATGTTAAATAACAATATGCCTGCTTTGTCAACTCTCATTGACAATATATACTATGTGGATCCATCCCGGAGATACGATTAACAACATTTGTACTGTTCTCACTATGGTACACGCAGTGCTGCCTCATCTTTAATCATGCACTCTATTTAACATATAAACAAGATAAATATTCATTTATTCAGAACGTGCAATTGGTTTTAAGCACGTGCATTATATGTACCTGTATTCTATTTGGAGTTTTTATTAAAAATGCATTCTCCAGTTTTTTTTATATTTGGAAATGGTCCCTCATATAAGTTATATATTTTTTTCAATTTATACTTTTGTGAGTCAGTAACTTGGGGAATTAACAGTAAAACAACATTATTAACTTTAAAAACATTGGGTTGTTCAGTTGCTTGTGATATATGTTTATTACTCATTTCCTCTAAATTCTTTTGAGTCTTACTGTTATCCACTTCCTCTAGTATTACTGGCATAGAATTTTGACCAATAATGATTCATTATGTCTAAAATGCAAATGGCTGGAAGAAAACTTGGTTGACTCATTGTGTCATATTAGTCATAATTCATCACCTCTTTTAACTTATTTGGGTGCCAAATTGTATAGATCAAAATGTGAGGAAGATGGAAGGAAGGATCAAATTTTAAATATCAAAAGGAGGAGTGTCTCCCAGATATTTTAAAATTAATAAATATTATGATTTAAATTATTATGTCAGTATATAGCCGGATAGCAAAGAAATTATATTATACCCAGCTATATCTTATAATAACTAAGCTTTCATGTTTTAAATATATAAATGCAATAATAACAAACTGATGTAAATAACATTATCTTACCACAACCATGTAGTCCATGTACAATGAAATCATGATAATTCACTACCTTTATCTTTCTTTTAGTTAATTCCTATTATAATCAAATATTCTTGTCAAGGATAATATTAAACAATAATCTTTTAAAATTATATTATAAAATAAAAGTATATAAAAATATCATGTGTCCATAAACTATCAATTAGGATGATGCAAAATACAAAAAATATAAACACAAAAGTCATATTAATTAAATAAATATGAAATATGTTTTATTTACAAATAATAATAATAAATATTAATATTATTACTACTAATAAAATAAAGCAGTAAGATGCTCTTTTGGATTTCTTAAAATACAAAATTAATATTTAATTATGGATATATTCAATGTAAGATGTGTGATCGTTTTTATCATGTTGCCAAGATGAATAAATGTATTAGAAAAAATTGTTACAAGAGCATTAAAATATACTTGTATAATTCAATCTTTATTAATCATCTACTATAGCATCAGTCTATAACAAACAATGTGCTGCTATTACAGCAAAATTTTATATTATTTTACTGTATATATTTCTTTAGTGCATTTTTTATTATTATAGTATTTATAAAGGTGTCTATCTTTAAACCTCAAATCTTTTTAATATATAATTGTAAAAAATATATATGGTATTACAATAATGCTTATATGGGCTATTAGATCCTAGGAACTTTGCTCTGCTACTCTCGCACTACAATATAAACTATTTAATAACACTTCATTGCCACGATGCCCAGAAATTATTACAAAGATCAATAAAACATAATATTGCATAAAATAATCCTAAATATTATTCTTTAACCATAAATTTTTAAGACATTCTTACTACAACAACAAACATCATCACAAATAACTAAGGTAAATAGCATTAAGTATAACTACAAAATTTTAAATAATGAAATACCTGGGTACTGAATGTGTAGATCTGGTTTTATGATGTCTGTTTTGAAGAATTTAGGTTGATAGAATAGAAATAATAAATGCACACTTTTGTTTTTATGCTGTTTATTTAGAAGAATTTATCTTATTAGAAATACTAAATATTTAATTCCTGATTAGATAAAAAAAAAAATTATAGTCATACATAGTAAAAATGAAAAGATATTAATATTTAATAAAAAGTTTACTATAGAGTTTATTCCTGATCATGTAGTGATATGGGCATCATACATAATGAAGCTAAATATTGTTTATATTTGCATATATAATGAAGGTTTGATTTGAGCTTTGGAGAATTTGGAACGAGGAAAATGTGCCATTTTTACCTTCTAAGAGATTATTATTAGTTGAATTATCACCATATGGATTTGTTAATTATATGATAGACCAGTTAGTCTATGATTTAAATCATCATGGAACATATTTTAGAAATCTCGAGGAAAACAATATATAATGTCTTTTCTTTTATTTTGAAAAGATTGGATATAGGACATTTAAGTCTCATAAGGATGTCAGAAATAATATAACACATATAAAATTGTGCTATTTGAAAAATTATTTTAATTCTTTTTATTTAAACCAATCTTTTGTATTTCTGTATCTTTAATTAGATAAAGAACTAGTTTATATAATTTTGGTGTATTAAAATAAAATGTGATTTACTTTTTTTTCTTTTTGTTTAATTTGAGTTAGGTATATAGAAAAAAAACAGTTTTATTTTTAGGATACAAACTAATATTTTTAAAATACAAATTATTTATTGAAAAATAATATTAAAATCCTGTAAACAATTCATTTGTATGTTATTTCTTAATCTTAAAATAATCCTAAAGTATTTATGAAACAAAGGAATCAAAAACAGGATAAAAATCTAAAAAACTATTTGAGAAATTAAATAATTGTGAATTATTAGAACATGTGAACAGGTAATAAGAGAGTAAACAGCAAACTGTTCACCATAGATTTGAAGAAGAGCAGAATTATCTAAAGAATACAACAGAGCAAATTAACTAACTTAATTTAATATTTATTCGTCATAGCTTTTGGAGAATCTATTGCAACCCTTTTTAAATTGATTGCTGGGTGCCTGTCTCTTAAGTTCTCTTGACTATTTTTCTAGATATCAGTGTGTATTATGCATACATTTAATGGGTTCTCTCAAAATCTTGAAGCTATATGAAGATTTCTATGGGAAATCAATAAAGTAATAATAGTAATAAGTATATAATGTAAATTTATACTAATTATAATAATAGTTTATACTGATACTATGTTGATATTGTTAATTTTTCTATCAAAAATTAACAGATTTATTTACAGATTAAGAAAGGAAGTTGCTGAATGTAGACACTTATACATTTGATTTAGGATCCCAAATATAAAAGTTTGAGTCTTTTACTTCATATAAATGTGATCATAGTTATTACTTCAACTTTATTACAAAATCATTAAGAGTTATTATGCATAATATTTAATATGTTAAGGAAAAAAAGAACAAGAAGTAATAAATAGCTTGAAATCTTGCAGATATATTTTATATTTGAAAACATTTTGAATATTTAAATAATTTATAAATAAATACATTTTGTCAAATTATTTTAACTTACATTGTTTAATATATATTAATTAATTCATACATAATATTAATTTGCAACATATGAATTATATTTAAAAGTTCATTTGGGGGGAATATATAGTTGATTACCATTTAATTGCTAATATGTAACTGAAATGATTGGGTTTTTTTTTTCAAATATTCAACTTAATTTTGCAAGACTAGCATTTGGAATTTAGAATATGCACTTGTAACAAGGCTTTAAGAATCTTAGTTATGATTCTTTTAATTACTGTATGTCTTCAAATTATGATCCTTTGAATGACCAACTCTTATATAAGTATTGTTGCTTTTATTTGTTAATTAATTTTGTTGTTGTTTTTAATTCTTGGCATTCTTTTTTATTGCTCAACACTTGTAACTATTCATTGTATTTCTGTGGTTTTATACTTTTTTATTCAATTTTGATTCAGAATATAAATGTAAGTTATGTTATATGAAGTAAACATGACACTTAAAACAAATATATATATTTTTAGTAATAGTTATTATCACTAATTTTTACTTACAATATTGCCAATCTAATTTAGTTTTCCATTATAATAATTTACATAAAACTCATTGTAATATTTTTTAAAGTAGGAAAATGTACTTGTGGGTATTCTTTCATAGTAATAAAATCTTTAAGTCACTTGCTGCAGAGCAAATTACTATAGCATTTTTCTACAATGTTTAAGAAACAAAAAGAGCAATCAGCATCATCTAAATTTGCCAATTGGTAAGAGATTTTAGGCTTTTGACTTTTTGCTCAATCTTCTAGCTAAAACTAATTAAATATTTATTTACTGATCAATCATTAGATGGCTAAGTATGAACTAGCCTATCTAAAAGATATTCTAAAGCTCAGGAATCTTCAGATACTTAAAAAAAATTCAAGTTTCACTGGATTCAAATTCTATGTTATAGCTATACATAAAATCTGAAAATACTGAAATAATACATAATCATTACAATACAGAGCAGTTGATTTCATCCAAAATATATTTATTTTTCTATCTTCTAAAGCATCATAGGAGCTAAGATTAGTAGATAGGTTTTTTTTTTTTTTTTTTGGAATAAACATTCTGCTTAGTTTTTGGGAATAATTGTTTGAGCTTTTCATTATTTTCATATTATTAATATTGCAGACACAGATTAATTTTTAGGTCTTTTTTATATGATTAGCTATCTATAATCTGATTAATATTCGATCTAGTTTTTTATTTCTTTATGTACAATGATTGTCTTATAGATTATATAGAATTATGAATTTTTATGACTGATTTGCTATTATAAATGAAGACATGAATATTATTGAAAATATTGAATCAGACTTCTAATAATCAAAACAAAGTACTCTAAGAAAGAGTATTGTATAAATAAATATAGATATACACGGATTTATTGTTTATGAATATTTTGTGTATCATTTCTAATCAAAAATACGTGTAAGTTTGTAATTTTATGTATATTAATGTGTAAGCATGTTAAAATTTAAAAAAAGAAAAAGAAATTAATAAGAAAAAAAAGTGTTGTTAAATAATGTAAAGAGGGAGATTGTTAAATTTATTTAAAGAAAACTATTGAGAATGGAGTCACTTCAAAAAAAATCAATTGATAACAAAATCAGTTTAAAACAAATACACTATAGTGTTTAATTTATTATAATTTTCCTTTTTTTCTTTTAACTGTATCTATCTAATATCCTTTATCAATAATGCAAATGCTTGTAACACTAACTGAAAAAATTTGCCACTAGTTCATAAGGAAGTCATTTAAAGTTAACAATTCATCTTTTTCTATATGTTAAGCAAAATATTCGAAAACCATTAGTCATCCAACCTGTGTTTTCCTCCTGTTAGTTTGTTTAATTAAATTAGTCAGCGAAAGAAATATTTAAAACTGTAGTTGTAACATTAAAAATATATTTATCCCATTATTTTTGATTTAAAAACTTCAGGAAAGTGAAGACAGATTATAGATAATGATAATAGCTATCTGGATCAGCTGTTTACGGTGAAGGTATTTTCAAAGTATATTATAAAAATAAAAAACATTTGAATATTATTTCGTTAAAAAAAAATCAAATGGTTTATTGCTCTGGGTGCATAAGAAATTTGAATACTGGAAGAGACAAAACTTGGCGAGATCAATGTACCTTGTTGTCCATATTTTGCCTCTTTACCACTGCATCAAAATAATAAACATTTAGAAAGTTTTAGTGTTTATTCTAGTTACTAAATTGTTTGTTCAGTGAAAAAAAAGACTACAGTGTATACATCTAAATTAAATTAATTCTTAAACATGTATAACTGAGTAGCTTTTATAAGAAATATGGATGCATTTTTTTTTATTAGAATTATCACACGAAAAAATGGTATCTATTATTTAAAGGTCTTTGTAGTTTAATACTGTTATAGAATGTTGTATTTAAGATCTAAAGATTTCTGGATCCAAACGAAATCTTAGTTTCATCAAGTCAATGAAACTATTGATTTCAAATTGACAATTGGAAAATTGAACATCACGTGATTTTTCAAGCTCCTAATCATATGATTATAATTAGCATAGCAGTAAAGTGGTGGACTCAAGTTTCAGGTTTCTAAATTATGTAAAAAAAATATTGATTTCATAAACTTAACGGAATTGCAGAATTCAGCTTATCACTCAGATAGGTTGAATTCCCTATGGCATCTTGAGCAACTAATCATATGTTTATTTATTCATTTGTAAAATTCAGTAAGTATCATAAACATTTTTCATTTATTTGCAAAGTAAAACATATTAAAAGGCACTTACTACTCTTATGTATATAACACTTTACATAAATGTTGAAGTTTTTGCCATATAATAATCATGTTTTTACAGTCATTGCATTAATCCTCAACAGTCCAACTTATATTATCCTGTAATTTTTAACTTACTGTTAAGGTTATTTAGCTATGCAATAAAAGTTGTTTAATTCAGTTGATTGTGATTCAATTTTATAAAAAATCTTCTAGCATAACTCTGGTGTAAATAAATAATTCAGATTATATGTAACTGAAGCTCCCCATGAGTCATCTGTCTTTTAAAGATTTTATTTAGGTACATAAGTCATCTGAAGCATCAGTTACTTCAGGCTGAATTATTTATTTATTATTATTTTGAACTGTATTTTATTATTGTATTTTTCTATTGCTATTATTATTATTTTCTTATTTGTTACATTGTAATTTTCTCATACAAAATTATTCTTGTGTGAACTTTTGTATGTTTATTTGTAACTTATTATTATGATTACTTTATGGTATAAATTCTAATTACTATCATTGATTATTATATAATAAGTTTCCAAATAACATACAAGTTTTTAATAATGCCCTTGCTTAAACTCAGTTTTATTGGTAATTATGAAAACTTATCCATTTGTCTCAAGAAATGCTAAAGTTTGGGTTATCATATTTAAAGCATTAATTTTGGATATTATTCCATCTTTAACATTGTTGTAATATGTATGATCTAAAGTCATTATATGAAACAGCGATTATGGCAAACTAAATGCTTACAATTTTGTACTTTGATAGTAATTGTATTAATTTCAACTTTTAGTTTCAAAGGAACTTTATTAGAACATAAATCAATTATGTAAGATCTTATTAAATTGATTAATGGTTACAAATACAAATGTAGGATATACATATCTATATGTTTAAAAACAACATTTAATCATCTTTGTCTCTTTTTAGTGTTCATCCAGTTATTGGCTTCAACTCATTATTTCAAGTCATAATGTTTTTTTAGTTATTGTCTATAACATAAAGAAAAATAATAGTCATCATAATTTATTATTTCAAATAGTAACTCATTATCTCTGCTAATTATTCTAATTGTTTGCATTACCTAGAATGTAAACTTACAGATGCATTAAGGTCAAAATATTGTTATAGATATCAAATTTTATTTCTTTATTTTTCATTACTCAAAGTCATTTCGATTTTGCAAGCAGTTATATTTTACATCTTCAGAAAATATTAAAAAAACAACAACAGTTCGATGACAACAAAAATAGCCTTGACAAAAAATGTGCAATACAAATGTGACTTTAGCCATATTAGTGACTAAGTGTTGCATAAATATCTGATGGAGAGATTTTTTTGTCTCTTAATCTGATTATAGTTTATCTTTGAAATTATTTAAGTAGCTTCTATTGTTGTCATTGTAGAGAAAAAAGCATCTTGTTCACCACAGTGCATAGAGTATAAGTGTAATAATATGGATTTCTGCAATGTTTGCATTTGAGAGTAATTGTATAAGTGAGTGAATGTTACTGTTATTTTCCTATGTATTGTATTTATATATGTTATGGTAGGTTCTAGAGTATGGCATTAAAACCTAAAATGCAGTCAACTTATAGCATCAATGATATAAAATCTTTTACATTTAAAGAAAGGTAATGTTGGCAGGGAACTGATGTTTAATTTTAGGAGAAAATCAAAGTACTTGAGTTCAAATGTCCAGTGCTTGAACCTTTGCAGGAGTTGTTTGTTATTAATTCTCAATATTGATAAGATGCTTAAATTGCCCATGTTTGGAATTGAGTTATGTGGAATAAATGAGAGCGATATGTTTCTATTCTCTGTTTATTAGAAGATTTGTAATTAAGTATACTATAGGTTTAGGTATTGTTTCAAGTTATGCTATAATTTCTTCTAATTTGGAATTACAAAGCAATTTATTAAAAACAAATCACAGAATAATTGTTATATAAAAGATAAAATTACTAAATTCAAATTTAGAAAGATTTATTGAGATACAAAACAGTTCAATTCAAATATAAAGGACAAAAATTCTTGCAAATTGATATTTTGTTGTGAATCTTGAGATGTTTATGAGAGGATTTTTGACAAAATCTTTAATTCAGGTTGTATCAAAAGTATGTACCTGCTATCTTATTTTAATTTATTTGATTCTAAGTACCTGCAGAACAATTTCTAAATCAATCCATATGTTATATAGGGAAATAGTTTAACTATTCTTCACAAAATGGTAAAATGCTATTGTGTATGAATCATGAGTTATGAAATGTGATGGGATGCTTTTTAGGTTTTAAATTGGTCAAAAGTGATATTAAAAACATTTCAAATGGCAATGAAGCAATGAGCCATAAAAACATTTTAAACTGGTTTGTAGAATTTCATGATGAAATTGAAGAAAATCCACAATCAAACATATCAAAAATAATTGGAAGCAAAGAAAATATATCAAAAAGTTGCATAATTCTTCAAATTGATGACTATGTGTTTATCAGACCCAATAAGGAACTCACTAGCATTCCATTGCATTTTAATGAGGATGGGTACACTTTATGTCTTAGTTGTTGGCATTTGACTAAAAAGATGCTATAATGGAGTACTAAAAAGACATGCAAAAACTGCACTTACAAATCTGGAATTCTTGTTAAAATTGTAATGGATGATGAGACATGGTATTTTCAATATTAGCCATCACCCAAGTAGCAGAAGGAAGAACATCAAAAGAATGAAAAGCAAAAAAAAAAAAATAGTGAATATTGCTCATTGTTTTTTATTTTATTTCAAAGATATTATTCACCATGAGTACACTCCTCAAAATCAGGCAGCAAATGCTAACTACTATATATGTTTGGCTCATTTGTGGGTCAAACATTGATCTGAGTAGCACAAATAAAGTTCTTGATCATTACTGCACAATAACATACAAATCCACAATGCCAAGATTGCACATATTTTTTGGCCAAAAAAGTATTGATGTGCTTGAACACCAAGCTATTTTCCTAATTTAGCTTCTGCTAACTTTTGGCAATTTACAAAATTAAAGTTGACTATGAAAAGTAAACATCATAGATCAATTTAGGACAACCAGAAGTTTGCAAAAAAAGTTTCTGCAGATGATTAAATAGTGCAAGATTTTCTTGTTTCAAATAGTTTTATAATCATTTTCAGTGATATGTTGAGTCAGAAGGAAACCATTTTGAATAATTAATAATAAAAACTAAACATAAATTATGCCTTGTGTTTTATTTCACACCAGTCACTTGTAAATAAGGTGAAAGGTTATTGATGAAAAATGTTTTATTTCATACCAGTCACCTTCATTGTAAATAAGCTGAAAGATTATTGATGTAAAAAGAAGGATGACCTGCAATGAGTAAATGTGTTTCATCATCACAGTTTAAGTATATCTTTGAGCATTATCAAAAACCAAACTATTATTGCTATTATTATATATTTTTCATATGATCACTGGTTATAGGTATAGATTTGATGATAGTTGTTAATAATAATTACAACAACAAATGATATATATAATAATAGTTTCAAATAAATTTATAAAAAAAAATCAAACTTGCAATAATACAACAAAAATGCAAAATATAAAAGTTTACTATGTAATGTCATTTATGCATGTTTTTGTTTTTTTTTAAAATTAACAATACATCTCTATTGTAATTTTTTTTCCTGCATCAAACTATTTCATACTTATTTAATATTAATGAATGGTGTTAATATGAGATTCTTTATTTTATAATAATTTTTATTTTTTTCTTCAGAAGTTTCGAATTTCTAAAATGATTTGTGTTTTTAATTTATAAAATATAAATAGTGATAAAATTTTATATTAGGCAACATTCTTTAAGAAAGTTTTGTCTTGGGTTATTAATAAAGACTAACCTATCCTAGAAGATTAAATCATATTATTTTTTAAAAGAAAATGTGTTTATTAAAACCATTATCCCATTTCTTAAACGTTTTAGCAGTTCTTTTCATTGCATTGTGTTCATGCTTAGAGTGTTACATGATAAGCAATAAAAACATGTATGCAACAAAAAAGTAAAGAGTGAGCTTAATCAATTCCCAAATTGTCTCTTAAATCAAAAAAAATCTCACCTAAAAAATAAGCAATTATAATGAATTCCTATGGGGAAAAGATTAATTTATTTTAATTCTTCATGTGATTTTTCCATGAAGCATTCACATGCTTGAGAGTGCTGGAGATCATTACAGCTTTAAGTCACTCTCTTGCAGCTATCTTTAATGTTAGTTTGTTCATTTTTCTAATCATGCAAATGACAAAATCTTGAACTAAAATAATATTGAGCTTTTAGTTCTTAAAAAAAAAAAATCATAGGTAGAAATATTTTTAATTAAAAGCTATTACAAACAGGCCAAAACCTCCTTTATTGTCACCAATTGGTAATTGTTTGTTCTCTTCACATTAGAAAGCTTATGATTAGTTTTGAAACTATTTTTTGTTTTGATTTTGAAAACGAAAATGTATATTTGCCATTGTTTGTTTAGATATTTTTGATTTTTTTCACAAAATATTTCTGTAATATTTATTATTTTAGAAGAATAACATAATTAGTTTTAGGTTTTATTTATTTTTAGAATACAATTCAAGATAACTCAACCACATACAGTCATAATTTGTAATTGAATGCAAAGTAACATTTCTTAGAAAACTTATTATAATTATTTTTATCATTTTTTTAAAAATTATACATAGTATTTTAAATATAATTTTTTTAACTCTAAATAGTTTGAACAATAATTTATTAAAGTTTAGAAACTGAATTTAAAGTAAATCTGTTTGTTTTTTTTTAATTTAAAATTTTTATCTGCATTCTAGATTATTAATGTTCATATCAATCTTTAACATATAATTCACTTTATTTTTTCCAAATTTGCAGATCTGAAATAATATTTTTAAGAATCATTGTGATTTGCAAACATATTTTAATAAATAATTCAAATTTTCTGAAATTATAGTAACAAATAAATGTAAATTTTATGAAATAAAAAGTTAAAATTTAATAAAATCTTTACTAGTGGAAACATTTAAATAATCGATCACTTAAAGGATTAAATTCAAAATATATAAAAGCCCAATTAAAAAAATAAAGCTTCAAATTGAAAAAAGTATTTATTAAAGAATAAATATTTTACTAAGCACATTATTAATATATAAAAAAGTATTAATGTATGGATAAATATACTGCATAACAACATTTCAGTAATTATATTTTTTTAAAAATACACCTATATCTTGTTTAGTGATGAACCTTTTTTAAGGATTTACCATAGTGATTAGCATTACTTTGTACCTGCTATTTTGATTTATAATTATTTATTTGATATAATTATTGTAACAAACATTTCAATATTTTTGTTTTAAAATGCCATTTTCAAAATGGTGATCATTTTGTAAGATTGATGATTTCATAGGATAATGACTTTGAAGGAAAAAATGATGACATTCTTCTTAAAACTGTACAGTATAGAGGTACAATATTTTGATTCTAAAATTAAAGTATGATTAATGTTCCATAATATATTTAATTTTTATCCAATATCCTTGCAAGACAATCAATATATTTATTAGTGACATATCCAAAGTAAAGATTTTCATCATTAATGATTACAAAAGCACAAAAAATGTATTCCATTCAGTACAATAAATAATCTAAAGGCTATTTTTATGATGTATAACTAAGTATATTAATATTATATTTTAAAATGAGTACATTAACTTGAAAACTGTATATTTACTCACTTTTATGGATTAAAATTCTTAGGAATGGTATTTTGCTTGTGGCAAAAATTATGTTTATTATAATTATAAAATTTAATTAGCACAATTGCGAGTTGTTTTGAGGGAAAAAATGATTTCATGCAATATAGAATTAATAATCAACTTTTACATGATCAAAATTACTAAATATAAGTTTAAAATATTATTTACTGTATAGTATTTGCTTAATTTTAAATCATAATATAGTAATTTGGTTCAATTATATTCAAACCAAAATGTGACATTGCCACAAATGGAAAACTACAGTACCAAAAAAAGGAATAAAATTTTTATTATGTGTAAAAATTAAAATAAATTTTGGGCATATACTGTACTATTAATAATTAATTTTAAATTCTGTACTGTAATAGATAAAATATTCAGTTGACTAAATTTAAATTTAAATTTTTGAGTCAAATCAAAACTACTATTATAAATCTAAATGATTTTCAGTAAAAAACAGGGAAGGGGGGGGATGATTTCATGAATTATGCAATTAATAATCAACTTTATATGATAAAAACTTATTAAATCTAAGTTAAACATAACATTTAGTTACTTGATTTCAAATTATAATCTCATAGTTAGTTTCAGACATATTCAACAAATGACAACATTATCACAATCAGTACTGAAAAAAAATTTCATGTAGTATAAAACTAAAAATAAATTTTGGTCATATAATATTAATAATTAATTTTAAATTGTGTATTGTATATATATTAGCTATTTTACTGAGAAATTTTAAATTAAAACTCTTATAAATGCTAATTTTAGCAAAATCAAAACTACTATTATCACAAATGTATTTTTGGTATAAAAAATGGTTGGAGATAATTTCATGCATTATGCATTTAATAATAAATTTTACATGATGAAAGTGCAATACAAATAACTTGAAGAAGATTTGAGGTTTTAATTTTTATTTAAGTGGCCTGTATCTTTGCCATTACAATGTACTGTATTATTTGAAAAATTGGTATATTATTCCACAAAAATGGCTACTATGCATAATAAAATATGACATCTCATTACATAAAAAAGACCAGAACTAGTGTATTTGTATATAAAAGTGCTATTTATTTAGATCTGCATAGTATGTACTATAAAAAAGTCTTAAATATTGATTACAATGTTTTAGATACTTTTTTTTCTTTTAAATATGTCAGAATTTTTATTTTTTTGAATTGCATGATTATGTTTTTGGTAATGTATGTTATTGTAATTTGGCTACTCTTAAGCTGATGATATATAATAAATCTTTATTGGCAGAACAGTATAGTTAACTTCAATATTATTAAATATTGCTTTTTTAATTCTAACCAATTTCACATAAATAATATGTCTATGATTTTTTTTAAAAAAAAAACAAAACTTCAGTGTGCTTTTTTTTTTCAGCACAATGATAAATAAATTTTTAGAACACAAAAAATTGTCAACTGTGAGCTTAATCTTTCTTTCTCAGTTCATTTTGCTATATGTTTTCATAGTGAAAGAACACATTTTTTCTAGTGCTATTGAAATTTTTTTACAGATCTTTTTTATCAAAAAATGTACAGCGACATATGTTTTAAACAGGAATCTTCATTCTATGTGTCAAGGAATCATTACTTCAAGCTGTACTATCTTCAATGACTAATGCAGCATTTTGACAACACTTTGGATAAGAATACTGATAAGACAAGTCCATAACTCTTGAAGAACTTCAATATAAAAACCCTTTTTGATTTTATTGGTAGTCCACTAATCAAGATTACTAACTTAACTCTTAACCTTATGTGGAAGAAAACCTGCCAGCAACTCACTACAAGCACTGAAGTCAAAAAAGAACTTACTTCAATCATATAGAAAATGATATTTGATGTAACCAAGAAAACAGGACTTACAGAAGTTGATGATGACAACATTGAAGATCTTTTGGAGTCATGCATGGAAGAATTAACTAATGAGGATTAATGCAAACTGGATGAAGAAAAGACAAATTGACAAGCTGTTAGAGAAGAATTTGGATATAAAAAAAACAGAAGGAACTGATTTTCTATTACAAAGCCATGGGCAGCATAAAGTCAATGAATGAGATTTTATAAGATATATGAAAAAAATCAAAGAAACAAATCAATTATCTATTCTAAACCTTTTCTAAAAATTCTCAGCCATCAACACCTGGTATACCTTCTCTAAAAAAACTGAAGATCATCAAAGTATTTAGAATACAACAATGAACTTTTAAAATGGGCCACTGATGCCTCAGAACTTTGTTTTTTTTTTCTTTTTACATAAATGTATGTTTTAAATACAAGTATATTTTATATACCTGGAGTCTAGACATAATATAGGGGATTTGAACACAGACTTTCAAACTCTCTTCAGCCATCCACTCTATCTCATACAACTAATACACATGACAACACACGTGAAACAGATAATTGTTCTCCAATATATATGTGGGGTCATGTAAATTAGTTGTACAAGATAGAGTGGATGGCTGAAGGGAACTTGAAAGTCTGTGTTCAAATCCCCTACATTGCATAAATATAAGATATTATCTTGCATACATACATATATTAAGGTAAGACCTTCATAACACAAGCATATCATAGTTTACACATGCATATATTCTACATTGGATTTTTTAAAATTACTATATATACTATAGGTGGGATTCGAACTCGGACTTTCACACGACCCACTACTCTCGATGCCACCTCAAATTGCTGATCCACCTGATCACACACATGTTGAAAAGATAAATAATCACCAATATACATATTTTATGCTAAACCAGCAATCATTAGTTGGTCTAGATTACTATCCTCACACATATATATAATCAGTGCTTAGCTTTATATTAAGATAGCCAATCTTCATACTTTAATGGACAGGCTTCAACTCTTCAGCCTTCCATTTCATTGAAAATCTGATGATGGAACATTCAAAGCCCTTGTTAGCGCCAAGGTTGTCATCCTATCCATGTTGACATATTAGTCATTCTGACCCCTCATGTATAGGAGACATATGTAAATGCAGGTTTAAGCGTGTGCAATGTATAAATAGTGTATAAATGGTCTGCCCATCCCTCACATATGTATGTATAAATGGATTATTTTCCTGTACATGAGGGGTCAGAATAACTAATATGTCAACATGGGTAGGATGACAACTTTGGCACTAACAAGGGCTTTGAATGTTTCACCATCAGATTTTCAATGAAATGGAAGGCTGAAGAGTTGGAGTTGGAATAGTTTGAAGCTTGTCCATTAAAGTATGAAGATTGGCTACCTTAATATAAAGCTGAGCACTGATTATATACATGTGTGAGGATAGTAATCTAGACCAACTGATGATTGCTGGTTTAGCATGAAATATGTATATTGGTGATTATTTATCTTTTCAACATGTGTGTGTGATCAGGTGGATCAGCAATATGAGATGACATTGAGAGTAGTGGGTTGTGTGAAAGTCTGAGTTCAAATCCTGCCTATATTGCATATATAAATGCAGGTTTAAGCCTGTGCAATGTATTAATTTATATATACTATATCAACTTGATTGTTAATACAATATTCATAATTTGTAATTTTTATCCGCAGTACAAGCTAAATTTTTTTCCATAGAAAACCATTATAATTCCTTGCTTTTTATATGATTTTCTTGCTTTTCAATGAATTTTGGGGAACCAATTGTCTTCACTAAATGGAATATATATATATATATTTATATATATATATATATATATATATATATATATATATATATATATATATATATATATATATATATATATATATATATATATAATTTATCATTGATAGTCTGCCATTTTGCTTCTTATGTAACCAATTAATATTTCCCAAACCATAATGTGTTATATTAAAATAAAGCATTAGAAGAAAAAAAATCAAATATAAGATACATTTGAAAATTTATTTTTAAGTGTATTTTATGTTATATTATTGAAGTTTTTTTATTTTTGTAATATCTAACCAATAAAACTGAAATTTTTTGCAGTGTTCTTAATTTTATTTTTAAAACAACCGTTTTACACAAATGCAGTCAAAATTAATTAAAAATTAGAGAAATGTAATGTGCAGTTGATTGCTGTAATTTTAATAATATAAATGATTAATTATTTTTTTTTGCTGGTATTATATATTTTTTAAGCTTACAATAAAAGTTGCCATTATTTTGAATATGCCAACAACAAATTTCAAGATTATTGATTTAAAATTGAGCAAATAAATGACATTTTTAATTATATTTTTATTAAGTGCATAATGTACAAATTTTTTCTCTCCCCCCTCCATAAAATATCTTACAATTGTTTATGACTTAACTCAGATTATATATAATTGAACAGGAAATAAGTGAGGTTTCCAATAAGTTAGACTTGTAAATAAACTCTTTCAAAGAGAGATAATATCATCTGTCTTTGGAAGAGTTTATTTACATATATAACTCAATGGAAGTTTCAATTACTTCCTGTCCAATTATGATGGTTGTGTTTTTAGTTGCAGGAAAAATAGCCTTTGTATGAATTTATTTTACATAAATGCAACTGAAATTAAATAAAATTAGATAAAGAAATGTAATGTATAATTCTTTGCTATAGTTTTAATAATGTAAATAAATGAATATTTTTTGTTTTTGTTGATATTGTATTTTTTTATGTTTAGGTCACTTTTATCTTAATTATGTCAGAAACAAATTACAAGATTGTTGATTTAAATTGAGCAAATAAATGATATTTTAAATGTACATTAATTACATTATGCATGAAGTCATTTTTTTTTCATTTCCCCCCTCAAAATAACTTATATTTAGCGGCAAGTAAAATATCAATCACAAGAATTTTAATCCAGTATTGATTGAGTGAATATATTTTAACTAATGTATACTTTTAAAATTAATTATTAATACTATTTGTTAATATATGTGATCAGAATAAGTTTTTGATTATGTATTGTACTGAATAAAACTGACATTTTTTGGCTTGTATAGTCATTAGTGATAAAAATCTTCTTTAACTTGAAATATCATAAATAAAAACATAGATAATCTTGCAAGGATTCTGTATGAAAATTTAGTAAGAGCATAAATTGTATTTTAATTCTATAATAAAAGCAGTATTGCATATTGTATAATGAATAAACTATGTACTGTATATTTTTAGCACGAAAGTTATATTATCCTCAGATGATAGCTTTAATGAAATCACTATCCTATGACTTTAGTAATCTTAGAAAAATGACTCCTTTTTTTAAAAAAAAAAAAAAGGGGGGGGTATTGAAAAAAATGTTTCAAAATTTTTTTGAAGGTCACTGTAGTAAAAGATTGTAAATAAAAATTCTGAGTACAAATTGATAATGATTGCTATAGTTAATTATTATATAAAGGTGTGTCATATACCAAGATAAAGATATAATAATATAGACAATTGTTTGGGAGGTGAACTGACCTTAGTGAAATAACAACTTCATTCATTTGATTAAACTGAAATTTTATTCAGAATTCTTGCTCTTGAATCTGCCATTCTGATCATTGTATTAAACCACAGGAATAAAATAAATCAATCAATATATTTTGTAAGTAAACAAAATCAAATCATGAGTGGTTATTTTATTGGAGAAGTAGATCTTGCATTAAAAAAACCCACCCCAATAATAATTACCATTTAATAACATAGATTTCAAATTATTAAAAGGAAGTTGTATGCATTCTTGAACTATCACTGAGATGATGAAGAGTTATTGCTTGATCATGGTGTTTTATTGCATAATTACCTCAAAATACTTTATGTAGATAACTTGAGTGTATATTAAAATTAAGAAAATGTTATTCTAAAAATTATTTTTACACAGGACAAATTTGAAGATAATTAAGTTACAAACATTCACAGATTAAAATAATTATTAGGCATTGTGAAGTTTAACTGATTATGTGTTGTTATTATGATAAATTCACTTTACATAGTTATCATAATTTGAGAATACAGTTGTTTTCAAATATATATAAAAAAAAACTAATAATTATTGGTTTTTATGTTTATAATAAATATTTTATGACATGTTTTTTTAAAAAACATTTTCTTGTTTTTATTTTAATGTTTGGAATTTTCTTCTTAAAATTAAATCTAATTACTATTTTTTTTTAAAAAAAGAAATAATTAGAAATTTTTTTGATTGTTTTGGTTGGTTTTTATCTATTCATTTGATGAGTGAATCTGTCATTTTGAAATCTTAGGCTAGCGAAAATATGACAGTTTAAACTATCCAACTAAAAAAAAAAAAAATAGAGACTTGTAAAAGTTGAAATTAAATAAAATATTAATGAATTAAAGTCGTTTTATTATTATTAACTTAAGAGCAAAGATATATTTTATTTGAGAGGTAAGATCACTTTATTTTTATCATTTTGATATACAAAAAGAAAAAACAAATATTTATTGATTTTTTTTAAGCATACATACCCTCTCCTCCCTCTCTAATTATAACGTATTATTACGTAAGATTTTGATAAGAGTACTTTTGATGTAACAAAAGCAGAACTAAAAGAAAAATGATAAAATCTTGTTAAATAAAAGAAATTTGAAAGGATTATACTTCATTAATATTTTCCTTTTCATAAGTCGTTTTATTAGATTAAATCTGAATTTTGAAAAAAGAATTGAATCAAAATTATAAATGACATAAAATACATATTTATATAATATGTATGTTTTGTTTGTGTATATATCTACTTTAGTAAGATGTTCTGCAATTTTATTAGCGATTCTTAATAATTTTGATTTTTAATCTTCATTTTTCTATAAAATGGAATATAATCTTTAATCAATGAAATACTGTATCAATAATGAAATTATATATGGCAATGTTTCACTATTCGTCTTTCAATGGAATGAATGACTATATTTTTGTTTGTGAACAACATAGGGATTGTATTTTTCAAAAAAATATTTACAGCTTATTTTGTTACATAAATTTGGGGCAAGAGTAAAATTATTAAAACATAACATATGTAATAAATATATCTTGATAATTAATAAGACTAATATAAAAAGAAATACTAAGAGTTTAAATAGGTTTATTAAAAATTATTAGCACTATACTTTCGTGCGTCATATTCATGATTATTCTAGTGAAAACTAAAGGAAATATTACTAATATGATAAAGTAATTTACATGTTTAAAGTATTTTAAAAATTTATGTTTACTTTTGAACTCCTTTGTTAACATTTTCTAAAAAAAAATTACTCTCTTTTTACATTCTGATAGTTAATGACTATATATATATATGCAGTCAGTCTTTCATAGAAAAAATAAAACATCTTATAACTTTCTCCATTTATTTTTAATATGTACATTCAAAAGCAGTTCATTTTACCTATTCTAGAACCATCTGCTGTAAGTTTAAATAATCAATAGAAATTACATGATAATGCTATCATCATAATCACACCCTCAAAAATAATTTTGGTTTTTGTTTGTAATTGAAGGCTCCTCACTGACGAAGGCCACAAGCCAGAAACTAGTCTGGGAATATTGGATGAGTAGGCACTAGATAGGGATTTTATGCACAAGCCTTCTGGCATCCTTTGATTACTCTGGTTGGCACAGGGTGGCACTACTGTATGGAAAGAGTTTTGCCTTGTTTAAGTGAAGACTTAAGATTCAAAACTTAAACTAATGCATTTATGTATTTATAGACCATTTTTAAGTTTTTTCTATTATTCAACCTAACTGTTTGAAGTTCAAAAAACCCTAAACAAATTATTTCATAAGCATATCTACTTTTAAGTCATTTAATCTTGTCACAATTAATTGATTATACAACATTCTCTTCTAATGGTTGTCAAATCTAATATTTACTTCATATGTGATGCCTGCCTTTTTAGAGTAAAATATTAGTGCAACATTTATTTGCTTTGTTCTGAGTCTGAATAACTAAATGAGCTTTTTCAGTGTATAAGTGTATTTTATACATCTATTTTATATATTTGAATAAATATCTTGGATCAATATATGATCATTATTTTTAAAATTTGTCTATTAACTTCCATTGTAGTTAAAAGCATTTTGTTTTTTTTCTTGAGAAATGATTACTTTACAGTTATTTTCAATGTCATATTTTTCAAGTGTTTAGTTGAAATAATTGCACTATTAAGGGGGTATTGTACAAAAGATAGTATATACTGCTAATGATTTTGGAATGAGTATCAGTGATGAGTTTCAGTAAATGCATTTTAAATCATGATAAACAACTTACAATGAATTACATTCATAAATTATTTTTTATAAATGTATGAATTTTTTATAATGAAATTTCCATGCCTAATTAATTTTTAGTTCAGGGATCTTTAATATTAATTTAAATCACACATTGTTGATATTTATTAGTTAAACCTATTTACTTTAATTTTAACTTGATTTAATAATATATAGAAATCAAAATTAGGAAGTGTTACTGAAAACATGTTATATTTGAGAAATAGTAATTATTATTAACAACACTCTCTTATGGCTCAATGATTTAATTTTGTAAAGTTTTAGCAGCATAATTTTTCACCATTTCCTAAATATTAACAAAAATGATTTAATATAGAATAAAAAAATGCAGTGTTTTGTTTTATGAAAAATAAAATGATGTATTTAACTAAGGTATTAGATAAAATCACAATCTTTAAAAGAATGTAATTATGATTGTATTTCAAATCTATCTCAAAATTAAGCTTTACTAAATAAGATCCAATATGAATAGTGTTTTAATTTGAATTTTTGTATTTAATATCTATATCAGTTTTTTTATTTAAAAAAAGGGTTTATTTTAATACTTTTCTTGTTATTGTTTTTTATTTTATTCATTGAAATTAATCATACAAACTTAAGTATATAATGAAATAAGTATAAATTTTATTCTGAATATAGTTATGTATATAAGTAAATTAAAGTGGTCAGATTTTGAAAATACATAACTGAACATTCCCCTTCATAAAATATTTTTTTCAAATTATTTGTTTACAAATATCATATATTACATATGGCCTGCAAAAAATAAAACAATATAGCTAGTAATTGATGTATGACATAAAATTAATTTCAATATCACTTTTGTACTGAAGCTCAACTGCTATTGTTTCCAGAAAAATATATGTTGTTATAGTATATTGCAAGATGGTGAAACCAGAATCTAATTTACCCATAAATAGTGTAACAATTGACAACATAATAACAACAGTATTATATATATATTTGAATTGGAACACAATCTTTTTTTGTGTATGTGGATTTATTTGGCTTTTGTTAAATTTTTTATTTTTTTAGACAAAGTATTTTCTGAATGCCAGAAGAACTAATTCAAAAATGGAGCATCTAATTATTAAAAATAAAATAAAGTGACAAAAAGTTTTCATTAATTTTTGTGATTGTTTTAAAAATGTAAATAGTTTTTGTATTATTTTTTATTCTTTATGTAGGATTATTAAATTTCTTTTGTTTTTGTATTATTTATTAGGGATGTAGTATATAGTATAAATGTCTGCATGTCCATGATCTATGATTTGAATCTAATGCAAGTAAAGATTGATTTTTTTAAGTGGTCAACCGGTACTCATCGTTTAGACAGGCCAGCCACTTGGTGGCATTCTTATCTGTTAAAAACACACTATTATAACTATTCCAGGCTGACATTTTGCAAACTAATTTAAAACAATTTATGATCGAACATTATTTGGTCCATTTTTTGGATTGAAATTCTTTTACATTTTGAAAACTAATTATGATTGAACATTATTTGGCAACAGTATTAAACTCATTTTCAAACCATTTTTGGGGATTGAAATTCTTTTGAATTTTGAAAACTAATTTAAAACAATTTACGATCGAACATTATTTGGTAAAATGGAATCATTTTGTTTTTAAATTACTTTTATACTCATTTTCAAACCAGTTTTTGGATTGCAATTCTTTTACATTTTGAAAACTAATTACGATCAAACATTATTTGGTAACGGCATTAAACTAATTTCCAAACCATTTTTTTGGAGTGCAATTCTTTGACATTTTGAAAACTAATTTTAAAAAATTTAATGATCAAACATTATTTGGTAAAATGGGATTATTTTATTTTTAAATTACTTTTAAACTCATTTTCAAACCAAAAACCTAATTACAATTGAACATTATTTGGTAACGGTATTCTTGAGCTGTCAAACCAGGTTTGCTTGGAGATTGAACATTTACATGTACATGAGGCAGACTTGCACCTGAACTACGAACCCTCCTGTTTTATCCCTGTTACACAAATATAGATTTTTGCAATGTGTCAGAATGTTTTCACTCGCAGGCAATTGCCAAAACTTTAAATGTGGCTTAATGAATTCACCATTTTTTTAGTATCACAGAGATTCTCATGCAAAATGTGCATCAACATGTTATTGTGTGTCAACTTTATTCTCAAATACACTTTCCAAATTTTTTCATCTTTCAAAAATGTGTAGGGAAGCATGTCAATGGGATAACAATTTTTACAACACAATATTGTGTCAGTTTACTTGTAAGATTATTATTTGAAAGACAATATTTAAAGATTTATGGTAATTTAAAGTACAGCTACTCTCAAGTCATATTGTATTAAAGTTTTAGTAGTTAGCATACAGATAGTAACAGCATACATACATAACTGCTGTCATTCACATGGAAATCAAGCAAATAATGGCATATTTCTATGCTTTTGCAGAGAAATAACTCCACCAAAGAGGTGGCCACTTAAACCGCATATTTCTGTGCTTTTGCAGGGAAATAACACCACCAAGCAACCGGCCTGAGTACCAACCACTCTATAACCATAACCTTACCTAGTTGGCTAAATTAATATTTATGAATGTATTAAACTTTTTTTATCTAAAGAATAAACAAGAATTGGAAACAAACCATCATCTGGCCAGCTTGATATAAAATTCCCCTTTCTTCACTGTTCTGTTATGATGGTTTACTGGAGAGGCTTTTATATTGCAGTGAATTATTTATGGTTGTTTTATTTTTATCTATTTCAAATAACAAATCATATTTATGAGATTTTGGTTTTTAATTTAAATAAATATCTGATAGAAAAGTAGCTAAAGGCTGTCATATGCCAATTTAGTTCCTTTATATCAATATATTTCTTATAATTCATTTTCATTTTGTAAAGCGTGTTTTGAATTATTTATTTATATAGCTTATGTTTTAGTCTGTAACAATTATTAGGGGAGAGTATTTATTAAAAGTGTTTATTAGTTTACAGCGCATATGTAGTAGGTGATCCCTAATGATTGTTAAAACATGTTTTAGAAATTATAGGAGGTTTACCTCTGATAATTAATCTAAGACATGAAAACAAATGTTACAGGAAAAAAGTTACATGATTCAATCTAAATCTGGATTAAATTTTTTATTTATATTTAAAAAACAAAAGAGCTAGTGCTGAGAGCAGATGTGAATTATATATATTGACAATATCTGTAATACTGAATGAAGATGTGTTCAAAAGTCAATTATTAATCATTCTATCTGTTCAACTTTGGTAATTAAAAACTTTTAATTTAGATTCTAATAGAATAAAGAATATTTTAACCATTAACGGCTTATAAAGTAACTGTGATTGAAAAATTTTAATTTGTACTATAAAAAAAATTGCCAGCAGTTTTCTGACCTTCTAGCAGCAGTAATTACTGAATAGTTCCTAAGACCAATTCCAGAATAGAGTGTTTTCAGAGGGTAATTAAAGAAATTGAGAACTATTCTCTTAACATTAAAGACAGCTTAGAGCATTCCTGAAATAGACTTTTTGAGGTCAGCTCACTACTAATCTGATCATGACAAATATTCAAACACTAACAGAAAGACATTTTCTTCCCCTGTAAATCATAATAGCATCAAACAATGTTTACAACACATTTTAATAAAAACTCAAAAAAGTAATTATTTAAAGAGAGTTATTAAATGAAATAAATATATTCAAGATATAAAATTTTACATTTTATTAATAATAAAAAGTTTTATTGTCTTATTCATTATTTCTCATATATAGATAAGCTCTGGGCCATTAATGCATCTTGTATTCGGTGAAACTTTTTTCGTTAGCTTTTCTTGTTTAATTAATGTATGATTTAATGTTAATTTAAAGTATCTGATTTGCAATTTGGTATTTTTTGCTGATATATATTCATTTTTTCTGCATTCCATTGTATATTCAAGCAAACATATATATTTAAAAGTATACCAATATTTTTTTATAATGCATGTGTTAAGAAGTAACATTTTAATTCAAAGATTAATTCCCGAAAATAAATTTATTTAGTTGAATAGTGAATTAATTTATAATTTTAGTTATTTTTGAATATACAAAAATTGGATTTTCTTTTATTTATGAATACAAGATTCTAAACATTATACTCTTCAAATGTTTATACCAGAGGCATATTGCTTCCATTGCTCTTTTAGTTATATTATTTTATTCAATTAGTATGGAATGTTTTTTTAAATTTTCAGATCTTTTAGATTTCATTTTTTGATAATTTTTTTCAAATACTTTTGTGTGGTTTTAAATCAATCTTTTATGATCAAAATTTATTTATTTGTAATAAATCATTTAACAATAATTTTAAAATAAATTAATAAATTATCGTTTTTTTTTTAAAGTAAATTATTAAATGTACCCCCCCCCCCTCATTTCTTTTTTTTTTGGGAGGAGGGGGAATAACACTGAATGTATCTACTTTTTTGGAAAGAATTATTTCATATGTCAGTTGTTGCAAAAAATATTTAAATGTCTATTTTTAAAATTTTCCATTTTGTTCCTTCTAGTATTTAAATTCACTTTGATTTGAATTGACTTAACACCATAAAATTAAAATGTCAACCTAAAGAAAAAGTGGCTGGGGGAGGGGATTAGAAATTATTCATAACTGAAATGGAAAAAAGAAACTATCATGTTTATTTCCACCTGTTTCAATTTCAGACCATTGGGTAGAGTTGCAATTCTTAAAAAACTTTGAGCAAGCAGACGTGTGTATAGCAATGAAAAGAGAGATATAAATTATTCAAAAAGGCCAGAACAACTAAAAATTGTAAACAGAAATAGAATTCAAAGAGATCAGATGGCAGAAAATCATTCTCAGTAGCAACACGATTAAATATCTTTAAAGTTCAGAGGGAAAAAACATGATGAAATGCATCAAGCATAATTTTTTCTTCAGAAAAACAGAAACAAGAAGAAAAAAATTATTTGTTTGGAATGTTTCAAAAATCTTGTATGGAAAATATTATTGAAAATTGTGAAATTCTAAAAAGAATAATTATGACTAAAAGATTTATAGAGTGAAGAAATTATACAACAAACATTATCTTATTAAAAATTTATATTTATACAACAAATGCAAATTTGTATAATGTTTATTACAATCGCAGATATCTTTGCCACACAAGACTTAAGTTATCAATTTAGTTTGCTTACCTATTTATTTGTAGCTTTATCATTGAAAATATACTGTATATATTATTTTAATTATTCTGCTACTATATACAATAAGTTTAAAAGTCCATTGTTGTGTAAAAAATCCAAACAAAAAAGCTTTAACACTATCAACTATCAAAAAATAGCTACTATGAATGACATTAATTGTTATAGAGTGTGTACATCATGAAAAAAAGGTTTCCAATTTAAAGTGATTTTTTTATTAAAGTTGTTTTTTTTTTTTTTGCTTTTAGAAGGTCAATGTTAATTTTCACTATTTAGAAAAAAAAAAATTGTAAACAAAAAAAGCTATAAAACTGTCAACTCATGAAAATATTAAAATGAATATCATTGATTGCCATAATGCTATAAAAACCAAAAAATTCATGCAAGAAATTGAGGAAATAACTTATATTTGTTTTACCTTTTACAAGATCAATTTTAATTTTTACTATGAGATAGAAAACAGACTTAAAATGTAGCTTCCAGGAAAAAAATATAAATTTTCAAGTAAAAAAGTGAATGTTTTGCAAATAATATGGCTAAATGAATATTCTGTGAATTTTTATTAGGGTAAATTTAGTTACATTTTTATGTATGTTTTTAAAAATATCATTTTAGTTTTCATTGAAACTGAACTATATAGTATGTACAGCAATTTTTGATTTTGTATTATATTTTTTTTGTTTATATGGTAGTTTTGGATATTAACTTTGCTCTAGCTGTGGGCCTGGAACGGTTAGTAATTTCTGGAACCAATTAATTTGTTATAATTGTATAAAGGTAATAAGCAAATGTGGATTAAATTATGAGCTATGCCTTTTTTGTTGTATTACAAACAAAATAACTGGACAGTGTTCTGACTGAATTAATGATATTATACACATAGAAAATATTTTTAAGATATTGTGAAATTTTGATAATTTTGTTAAAATATGCTATAATTACAAGAGATATACATGAAGAAATTGAGAAAATGAAAATTGACATTTTTTTTAGTAAAGTTTTTCAGAATGAAAATCAAGAATGTAATGATTATAACAGTTTTTAAAATAATGTTTAAATGTAAACGTGAATGTAGTAACAAGAAGTTTTAGTAGTTGTTATTTATTGAATAGTGCTATTTATAATATTTTTTATTACATAGATCCAAATAACATAATTTTTGCAAGTGTTAATAAAACCTCTTTTGCTGCATTTGAAAGTATTATAGATTTGATAAATAAAAATTATATTCTAATATTATGATGAAAATTTTAAAAAGGGATAAATATGATATAAACATAAATATGAATGTTCAAATTACTACAGTTATTCAAAATCAGGTGTAAAAAAATAGCATTTTTTATTATTATGCAGTATTGCAAAAGGTAAATTGCATAATTTAGCATATTCTAATATATGTTTGGATATAAATTTGTTTTATCTGTATCATCAATTTATACATTTTATGAATATCATTTTTAAAATTAAAAACAATATTTTAAATAGTCATCACAACAATTTAAGTCATTATCATTTGAAACATTTTTGTTTATGGTTTATTAAAAAAGGAATGAGCATAGAAAATGAAGCAGTTATGGAAGTAACAACCAAAAGTATTAACTTATTAAAATGGATAATAATAGTATATATATATATATATCTTGAAAGTATAATGGAATAACTTTAAAATTATAACAAAATTTTAAATGACTATATTGTAGCTTTTTTTCTAGCCTAATTTTCTGTCAAGTCTGGCCTTATATAGTTTCAAAACATTTATAGCAGTTTTACTATATATTTTTAAAATTTAAATGGGAATTGAGGGGGAATAAATAAATGGGGATAATATTTAAAACAAAGTTTCAGGAAATATTATTGGAGCTATTGGATGAAAGCAAGAAACTAAGATTAAAGATAAAGACTAAAATATGTTTTTATGCTTTACAAAAAGGAAAAAATAAAGATTGGTAGTAATGAATTAAAAGTTAACAACTACTAATATCTTTGTCAAATTATTACTATATATGGAAACCAGTGGATGAACTTAATCATAAATTATAGAGTTTTGGTAGATATAATTTAATTTTAAAAGGAAACATACCTATAAATTTTAAAAAGAAATACTTCCATACAAACTTGAATGCTTAATTGAAAACAATACAGAGATTTCTGGTCACACAGTAAGATATAGAGATAACACAGAGGAACTAAATCAAAGTGCAAAGTTGAAATAAGAAACATGTATCATTGACATCATTTAAAAAATTAAGGAGTTGAAATGGAGTTAGGCTGGACATTTTTATAGAAGAAATGACATAGATGAACCATTGAAATGAAATAGCCACCAAGTAATTGTAAAAGATTGAAAAAAAAAAAAAAAGGACTGTGTAAAATGAAATGATAAAATTCCTTAGAGTGATGTGGAGAAGAGAAGTTATGGATCAAAAAAACTTGATTAAACTTTGTTGCATATGTTTATGGTATTACTTCTATGACATATACTTATCTTTTTTCTTCACAATTTTTGCTATTTTTCCACTTCTAAACATATTTTTTAAAGAATGTTTTTAAGAACAAAATTAATATTTATTAGTATTATGTTGTTTTTTTTTTTATTTTTGTTGAGGTTATATATATTAAGCTGGATATATAGACATATAATTATATCAACTTGCATTATTTGAACAAAGACAAATTTTTTCTATCTCACAAGGCTGATATTTCTGTTTTATCTATTTGTGGCCATTTTTAATGGCTTATAGGATACTATTTACTTTCTTTAATTGATCTATTCAATTTAAATTTAAAATCTTTTTATTCTTATATAGTATTCATTTTTTTTCTCAATATTTCCAATATACATCTTTTTAAAAATCTATTTGACACTTCAGAATCCAACTCTCTCTCTCTCTCTTTTTTTTTTTTGATCATTTCATTATTATTTTTTTTTGCTGTAAAGTCTAATTTAATTACAATTTTTTAAAATTTGTCAATCTTCAGTGTTATTATAATAAATATTGTATGGATTTGTGTGTGAGAGAGTAAATAAACTACATAATTAATTTTCACATTATTATTATTATTCAGATTCAGTATTACTATTTTATACATTGCAATTATTAATATTTACATTCAGTATTATTATTGTTTTTTCGTTATTATTATTGATGCCCTAAATTGTTTAGCTCAGTGGTAAGAATGGCAGATTCAGGAGCTGAAATTTTTTAGCTGAAGAATGTAAAAAATACCTGTTTTGCCATTTGAGTGAGACTACTTTATTCAGCTAATCACATGAGTGTTTTACTTACGGGAATATCTCAAAATATTCTGAAATAATCATTCTAACAAAATTAGTAACTTTTTTTTAACTTTGTGCATCGTTTTTTTTTGTATTTTGCCCATTACTTCCTAGAAGAAAAAGTAGTGTAATAATCCCTATTGAGTATTATTATTAGAATGGAAATCTTTGATTGTTGATTCTTTGTGCTCTTAGTAATCTCAAGATTAACATTTTTTTTTTCACAGCTTGAATAGATGATTTGACATAGAGCTATTTGAAGAAAGTTTATCAATGGCTATTAAAATTTATTTGCTATGCCATGTACTAGAATTTTAATATGAAATATAGGTCAATACCAACTGGTTTAGGTCAGTGTCTGACTTTGCTTTTCATTGGCATTTTGTGTTATTAGACAATGTGAACAGTTGCATATCCTAAATTCAATATCAGTAACAGTTCAATGATCAACAGATTTGTGGTTATTTTATAGTTTATTTTCCAAGATTAGTATGTTGATAGATCTATGATTGTCACATTTAATCTGAGTTGTGAATATTTGTTTGGCTCAACCAATATACATCCTAGAATTGTTGAACCACTTATATCCTATTAATATGCTACATTCTTTAGCTATAATGATAAAATAAAGATTTTTTCAAATTATTTGTAACTTTCAACCCAGTTTCACCAAGAAGATGAATATTATTGCCTTGACAGTTTTTAATAACTTTTCTGTTTTGCTGCAGTTTGTAAATGTTTTGTTTATCATTTCCCAACTATTCTAATTTGATGTTAATGATTATTTTATATTAATAGTTGTACTCAAATCCTTTAAACTCAGTAACATGTTTTAATGCAAACTTTTTGTAATGACCTTGAAATCTCACTATATTTATTAGCTTGCTGCCTATTTTTTCTGCAGCCTTGTTCATGGTCCAAATGCAGTGGAAGTATTGGGAAATTAATTGTGAATGAAGGCATTATCTCTGATGTGCTTTTTGTTACATCTGTAACAAACTTTATCAGGTTTTACAGGTTAAGATTTTGGTCTCTCTTGTAATAGAAATTTGAATTGATGAGCAGATTTATTGTCTTGTCTAGTTACTTTAGTTTGATAAAAAAGCTTTTTTCAAAGATGAAACTTGATCAGTTAACAATGTCTGGGCTATTGTAGAACCAAAAAAATAATACTAAGATTTATTAATTATATAACTTGCAGTTTATGATCGTTCACATTATAAATGGAATAATCTTTTAAAATAATCCTTAATAAATCTTTAAAATCACAATTAAAGTTGTTTTTTAATTTTTGTTTTATAATCCTTTGTTTTCTTCTTCTTATTTTTTTGATTACATAAGTTAAAAATATAATAATTTGGAATAAAAGTAGACTGACTGACAGTAACTCAATTACTTGTTTAAATGTCATTTCTGAAGTTATATAGGACCTATTTGAAAATGCAAAACTTATGAAATTGCTGATCTACTCACATATATAAAAACTGCAATCTTTAAATCAAATTTATTTGATTTGTTTTTAAGAAAAAAATGTAACCTGTCCAAGATATATAAGTTTTATCAAAGCAACTTGTATTACATTTTTCAAGTAATTCTTAATTTTAAAAAAAATATATATAAAAATAATATAATAAAATAGCTCTGATTTAAATTTCAGCAGATCATTTTTGTCATTATTTTATTTTCTGTTCCATATTTAGCAAATTTGTGTCCATCCATTATGTAAATAATATAATAATAAGACAGTGTGGTTGAAATTATAAATCTTTATTAACAGTATATATGAAAATATTAGATACAATAATATATAAGTTCAATTAAGTTATAAATCTAACAGTTATATTTGATTATTAAAGTATAATCTAATTATATTAGTGATTGGTGATTGATTTTTATTAAAGTATTAAATATACAGTATATAAGTTCAATTTGGTTACTAAAGTATACTCTAGTTATATTAGTGATTGATTACTATTTTGTAGTCAATTAAAGATGGTCAAATCATTTTTACCATAAAATAGGTTATTGTATTTGAAGCCTTGTTGATAGTATTGATAGGACATTTACCATGATTGTAGCTGTATTGATAGTATTTGTATGATCTTTAATGCATTATCAATAAGTGTTTAATCATATTAGCAATGGCTATTAGAATTATGTAAAAGCATCTAAAGTGATTTCAGATTTAAGTTGTCTCATTACTATAAGTATTAAGCTACAACAACTTTCTATCTTATTGTAATCATTTTTGAAGTTTGTTGGATTATACTAATTATTGAAAATTACTCACTGTTTAAATTTAAAGAACATATCACAGAATTTTTTTTTTTTATAATCGTTGTTTGAAAATATGTTTGACATTATAATTTTTGCTGTTAAGATGATTGTTTTTTAATCATTTTGTTAGAATGATCTAGTGGTGCAAGTTTGAAGTTTTCATTAAAGCTAAGTTACAATTGTTGTATTTTCATGTCCATAGTAGGCCTTATATTTTTTATACAACAGCTGTATACATATACATAAAGTAGCCACTCATGTATGATTATGTCCATTCAAATTCCAAGGAAAGAAAAGACAAAAAACTGCTCTAGGAATGAGTTTTGCAATCTGTGAAATATAAATATGTCCAAGTATAAAACATGCTAGTCTATTTTTCTATTTATTTAATATTTTGTGATACTTTCTTTTAATTTCTTTAGCAATAATTTTTTTCTTCTAAAATTTCAATTTTAACTTTCTGCCATAATTCCCCAATAGAAACGATTAATATTGGACTTCTTTAGAATGACTTGGTGATTATCCTTATAATGTAGATTATATTTCTCTTCCATGAAAACCATATTCAAGTTCATCATAAAGCATTCTAGAATTGAAGAACACATTGATTGATTTTATGATCTTGCTATTGTATTTTTAAGTTTGACAGAGCTATCTTAAATGAACCTTTTTTAATGTTTTTATATTGAATTGATAGGGTTTCTTACATACAAGAAATTAGATAAAATAGGAGCCTTATATATAGTCAAATTAATAATGGTAATTATTTCTCATGGTGAAATTCTCTATCTTTTCACTTGCTCTGACATACATCTTCCAGACCAATGCCAGCAATGGATGAGCCAACATTAACAAAGTGTATTTATTATTCATCTGTACAATTTTATTATGTCAATAAATATAATTTTTAAATACTAAAAGCAGCATCAGCAGCAACATTTTGAAGTCTGTGTTGTATCTCAACATCTAAATCCACCTTTCTATATATAAAATTCCTAGGATATTGAAATTAGTTTACATTCTCAAGTTGATAATTATCCAACCTAAAAATTGTTAAGAATTTTTTTTCTGTTATTAGATGATAACAAACTTGATTTTTTCTTTTTTTAACATCAATTATTAATCAAGTTTTTTAAGTGCTGTATTCAAAACATTAACTACATTCTGTGAATTGTCTTTTGAAGTGGCAAAATTAGCACAATTACCAATATATTGTAAATCCTGAATTCAAAAAGATGTTCTTTTTGTTTTTGATTCAAATTATTGCATCGTTGTCCCTGTTCCAAAGGCAGCTATCATAAAAATTTGAAAACAGTATTGGAACAAATATATATCCTTGTTTAATTCTAGATTTTTATTTTTTTTTATATCTCAAATTTTCCATCTATAATAATATACTTGCACTTATTTCATTGTGTGGAAGCTGTATGATATGAATACATTGGATAATAAATTAATTTCAAACAATATTATATACATATTTGATTAACTGAACCAGATACCTTGGAGAAATCAATAAAAGCAATATATATATTGTAACATTTTCCACATCTTGCTACCTTGGAGAAATCAATAAAAGCAATATATATATTGTAACATTTTCCACATCTTGCTAGGCCTCTATATGCAATAAACTGCGTGAGTTGATCAAGTTATGCAAAAAGAAAAAAAGTTTCGTTCCTATTTCTAAAAACATAACTATATTTCTTGATCAACTCTACTTGTTATGACAATACCACACAGATTGGTTGCAAAACTTTGAACTTCTATATGAAACTATTATAATTATCAAATGTAGCTACCTGACACTGTAAATTTTTTCTTAATAATAATAATAAAAAAAATTCTACTTAGTAATTGTTACGATTTACGCTATCGATGAAATCAGCTTTTATTTTTTTTATCAGGGCACCAGGATTTATATAAGAATCCGCTGAAATCTGTTGCATCACATCTTGCAAATTAAAAAGAAAAATGTTTTTAAAAGAATCGGTATTATATTATACCATAACTAGAATTATTTTTTTGATATTATTATTCCTGGAGCTTATTCAAAACATATTGGCAAAGGTAAATTATATTTTCAAATCTTACTAAACTAATAGTAATAAATTTAATGATAATCATTAATAACTATTATTAATAACGTACAATGAAAAAGGTTGATAAAAGTAAAAACTTCTTTTATTCTAACAAACTAAAAATATTTTTAAGTTAAATAATAACATTGGAAAATACACACGCTAATCCAGATAATGAATCGATTAATAAAAACATCACATGATCACATCTCCTATACTAGCACATTAATTGTTGATAAACAAAGCAAAACTCTCCATACAGTATTGCCACCTGTGCTAAACAGAGTAATCAATGGATGCCAGAAGGCTTGTGCATAAAATCCCTATCTAATGCCTACTCATCCAATATCCCCAGACTAGTTTCTGGCTTGTGGCCTTCGTCAGTGAGGAGCTTTGGATCTGAGAGCACTGCATCTAGATCCATATGACTATATAAGCTATTGAGCTTAGATTGAAAATATTTTTTGTGTTTTATATTTCATTCTCATAGTTTTGTAGTTAAGTAGAGATAAAAGGTGGTTGCTAGAGGGTTGCATTAGATCCTAAGATCTAGATGTAGTGCTCTCAGATCCAAAGTTCCTCACTGACAAAGGCCACAAGCCAGACACTAGTCTGGGGATATTGGATGAGTAGGCATTAGATAGGGATTTTATGCACAAGCCTTCTGGCATCCATTGATTACTCTGTTTAGCACAGGTAGCAATACTGTATGGAGAGTTTTGCTTTGTTTATCAACAATTAATGTGCTAGTATAGGAGATGTGAACATGTGGTGCTTAATGGTTTAACACCAATACTGCCTAATAGGATGGTGGTGGCTATGGTTGTAGAAGAGCCAAAGACACCAAAATGTATGGGTGCTGAACTGAGTTCAGACCCACCATATGACTATATAAGCTATTGAGCTTAGATTGAAAATATTTTTGTGTTTTTAATTTCATTCTCATAGTTTTGTAGTTAAGTAGAGATAAAAGGTGGTTGCTAGACAGTTGCATTAGATCCTAAGATCTAGATGTAGTGCTCTCAGATCCAAAGTTCTTTCTGACAAAGGCCACAAGCCAGAAACTAGTCTGGGGATATTGGATGAGTAGGCATTAGATAGGGATTTTATGCACAAGCCTTCTGGCATCCATTGATTACTCTGTTTAGCACAGGTGGCAATACTGTATGGAGAGTTTTGCTTTGTTTAATAAAAACAGTTAGATAAAGTAATTAAAGCAATTTAATAGTGTTCACTTCTTACAATTCATTTCCAAGATCTTGTATAAAGTTCTTTAAAAGAAAGTCCCTTGAGTACGAAAATTAAAGTCTATATCAGGAATGTATTATAAGCTTATATAAATAATTGTTTGCAAACTTTTAAGTCACAATCAGGAAAAGTTACTCTTAACTTACCGGTAAGTTGATGTAGGTTTATGGGATCCTGAGCTCATAAGAATTTTCATTAGTCTCTCCTGCCGGCATCTTCCATTATTGTTCCATTCTATAGCTGGAGAAAAGGCATGGTTGTAGTGACCCTTTCATTGCAAAAAGCGGTCTTCACAAGTCCCATTTCCATGCTTGCATGACAGCTTGGTACAGCAAGTGGTGTTCCTGTGCAGAAGTATATTACTGCCACAGGTTATGCTCACAGAAACTGCCAACTCTCAGGCACACAACTAGAAGGTAAAGAGAAGACCTAGATCGAAGTTGTTCTCTTCTTTTTATACCTTGATCCAGTTTTTGAAATTTCTGCACATCCTTTTGTCCTTTTATCAGCATATAAGATAATAATCTTGTACACTCTCTCTTAAATTTAAGTTACAAAGTCTTTAATTTTTTAGCATAATTCTGCCATCTTTAATTAGCTAAAATATTTTTATGTTAGCTTATCTTTTTACTTTTGGAATTCTTTTAATTTATCTGGATTAGTAATCTGCATATCATTTATTTTTTTCCAATTTTAACTTTTATTTTTAATTACTTAAAAAAAAATATGAACAACAATTTTAATTTTCATTGTACATTTTAAAAAAATAAATTATACTAATCAGAAAAAAATCAAAAAATGTTTTTCTTTTAAAAGATCGCTAAATTTACTTTTTTTTTAGCTTTTAAATATCTTACCGAATGCCCATATATTTGTACCATATAAATAAACAGTACAATATATCTTTTGTTTCCAACACTTTTTGATTCTCTGAACCATATTGACTCTCTGATTATTATTCATTTATGATTGGAAGAAATCTATTTAACAAAAGTTTTGAAAGTACCTTTGTTGTAATGGACAATAATGATGTTCCCGTAATAATTATTACAATCTTATCTATTCCTTTTATGTTTAAAAATTGAAACTTTTAAAAGCAGGCTTAAAATCAAACAGCACAACATCATGGGTCTGTATATTTCTAAAAAAACATCCAATATTTTTGAACTAACATATCCCCGTCATATTTTAAAATTTCTTCAAATACTTCATCAGGATCTGTAGCTTTTCCATTTTTAATATTATAAAGAGCTATTTTAACTTCACTAAACTGGATATTTTAGTTCAAATCTAAATGAGTAGACAGAATGGAAAATCATTAAAAGCTGTATTCCAATTCTTATATTATTATTCAAAAGATAATCAAAATAGTTTTTTCACATGTTCAAAATATCATTGGTATTATATAAGAGAGTGCTATTATCGAATTTAATAAAATTATGATATAATTTATTAAGTCCATATATTGCTCTTAGTGCATTAAAAAGATTTAAGTGATTATGATCAGCAAATGTCTATGTCATCTTTGCAGTTTTAATCCACCAATCATTCAAGCCTTCTTGCCAATCATTTAACCTCTGCATTAGATTTCTATATTTATTATGAGATTCTACATTTTATTTATTCTTCGGCTAAACAGAAAATGCTATGAGTTTTTTTTAATCAAATTACTAACAATATTATTATTATTATTATTATTATTATTATTATTATTATTATTATTATTATTATTATTATTATTATTATTATTATTATTATTATTATTATTATTATTATTATTATTATTATTATTATTATTATTATCATCATCATCATCAGAAAAACAGTCATGATTCTTCTGTATAATGAATCCATCAATAGATTTACTTATATCCATAATACATTTCTTAAGAGAATTTCATACTTCAGTAACATGACAATCCTTAGTGCAATATAATTGATATTTTTAGAGAATGAACATCACTTTTCTTGACAATATGATTAGAATAAGATCTGCTTCTTACATTTATTATTTTAATCTTGGAGTATACTAATCTATGATCTGTCCATCAATCTATGTTTGTAAGTGCTCACATGACATTCTCATGTATTTTATTTGTAACTAAAATATAATTATTGAATGCTATTGTTTTGAGCATGGCAGCATCTACACTTTTTGATAATAATTTTTCTGATTACACAAAGTGTTTATAATAATCATTTCATGTGTGTTTCTAAAGTTCATTGACAATAGGCCACTTGAATTTACATTATCAGTACCATTATTTTCAATAACTTTGGCCATGATCTACTATTTGTACAACACATTCATTAGAGTTTTCAAAAAGAAAATATGATTTTTAGAGATGGTGTTCTAATATCCAGCAAGGAATAAAAGCTTTCTTTCTCTGAATTCTCTAGAATGTAAGCTTGGAGCATAGGTACTAATAAAATGAGCACTAGTACCATTGTGCAAGACAAATTTTGACATTGGAGAATTCCACAATAAAAGAAGCAAATACAATGCTACGCATTCTTTCTTCACTGACTGATCTGTTCTTCCAAAAAAAAAAAAAAAATTGCAGACGTCAACCTGTTCTATTAAATTTGCGTACTCTAGAAAATCACTTTCCTTAAGAGTAAACTATATTGATCTTAAATCCTGTTAGTTCCTTAGTAATCAATATATTTCTCTATTCTGGCCTAAGGTTTTGTATCAAATAAAGATTTTATATTCCATGTGCTTTATAATCTCGATATTATATTATATTGCTTGATGTAAATCACATGCCATATTTTGTCCTGAACATAGCATCTTTTTTTGAATATATATATATATGTTTGGTATAAATATTTTTAATAGTCTATCATTATTTTTTCCACATTGCTTTTATGAGTTATTGCTGAAAAAGATTTTCCTGAGATATTTTTCATACTCCTCCGAGAAAGTAAACATTAATTTAACATGTTTATTTCCAGTTATTAATATTTATAATGTCATTTTGAAAAAGATGCTAAAATAAATTGTACTAATCGATTACAGACTATTTTTCTTCCCGCAATGAATCTTTGCTTGTTCTTAGCCTTTTTGAAATTCTTGTCATCTTTACCTTCTATAAAAAATAGTTTTTATTAAATTTTACTTTTCGTGTTTTGGTTCTTTAAGCATTACCCAAATATTCCTGAGAAAACATTAAAATTTTAATTTCATTGATCTTAAAAATATATAAATTAACGTGAATATATTTTATCAAACTTTGCCATTGTTACTCTCTTTTTTAGAGAGATTTCACCCCATCTCCTCTCTTTTTGAGTTGCTTTTTTTTTACATTGAAATTCGCCCTCTTAAAATTTTTTTGACGATAGTATTGTTATTGAATCAGCATCTCTACTACTATAGATTAGGTTTTGATTAAGATCAAAAGACAATCTGCTCAATAGTTTATTTCATCCACCTTGACCAGTGCTTCATTAGTAAATCAGTAGTGATTTTGTTTGCCTAGTCTTTGAAAATCAACTTGAAATGCTAAAGATAGTAACTGTATCATACTAAATTGAATCATCCTGGTTAACAAAAGCTCTTTAGCTAGCTCAATATAATTATAATGGACTACAAATGTAATTTTTTATCTTGTGAAAAAGCCGATCATAATTATAATTCAATTATTATATTCTTGATGTCTGAACAGCATTCTTAAAATTTAGAGAATAAAAGCTAGTTAAGATATAAACTATTTTTGTATATGTCAGATATTGTCTGTATGTACATTTATCCAAGAATCCTAGAATACATCCTGAACTACATTTGAAAAATTAATTTATGTTAATGTGTGTTGATCAGTTTAATTAATTATCCTCAAGATATAAGAGAAAATAAAACCATGGGCTCAAAGTTTATAAGCATCATATTGCAATCATATTTTGCTTTTGTTTTTTAACATTTGTATTTCAATGCTATTTTGACAAACTCAGTTTATTTCGGACATTATTTTTCAGTTCATACTAGCTTTATTTCAACTAAATGATGAATACTTAGATTGTAAACAAAGTTTAATAAAATTATTGTTGTTGAAACATATAATCAAATATAAAGCAGTTGAAAGCTATAATGCCAAAATAAATACTTTATATACTTATAATAAGCAAAAAATATTATAAAATAAAAATTATAATAATAAAAAATGTTAAATTATAAAACATACTTTAGTCAACCCAAATCTATTATAATAAAACAATGAAAAGTGCTAATAAAAGTTATAATATTAATAATAGTAATAAACTTAAATATTTAAGAAAAATAAAACAATGATTTGTTTAATAAACAAGGAATTGTCATGAGTTTTGTCAAGGCTGATGCCTCTTACTTTGACAGATTGCTGACAAGTGTTGATGTCACAATCATTGTTAGGCCTGTGAAGATCACTAACAATGTGTTTCAACATGGTTTAATGTGTTTCAATTTGGTGGGGTATTTGAAATCATGTTAGAGTTATATTGATTTTTATAATTTTTCATGAAACACTTATCGACTTTCTACAGATCACCAGTTTTCCATGGAACATAGTTTGGGAAATACTGTTGTAGGTGATTTTTTCATTTTGATATATCCTCAGTGTTTAAAAAGTAATTGTATAATGCTTTATAGTTGGAAATATATTTTTTACAGAAAATGTATGTGGTACTTGAAATTTTATTTAAATTCCAATACCATGAAAATATTTTTCATTTTGATGGTCTTATCTCAGTAAACTTTGTGCATTTATTTTCTATTCATTTTATTACAGCTATATGAATGACTTTGTTGTCAAATTGTGCTGTTTATTAATGATGAATTTATCATAACATTCCCCCTTTAAGAGAATCAGTTTCAAATGAAAGCAGTAGGTTTTATAGAAAGCCACATGCTACATAGGTTGTAAAGAGGCTGTCATTCGTTCCAAACTACTTTCTTATTATTATTGATATTATATCTGTGATTCTAATATTATCTTCATTTCTATTATTCATTTGTAGAATATATTTTTCCTTCATTAATGGTTGGCTTTTTTAAAATTCTGCTGTCTTTAATATCTTTTATATTAGATTATATATTTAAATCAATTTTTCTTTTCGATTTTTTTATTTTTATTTATTTATCATATGTTAATTAAATGCTCATGAGATTAAAGTACAACTAAAACAATAGAGGACAACTGTTTTGTTTAATTAATTAGTCTGTAATTTGTCTCCTGGTCAAGTTTTCAGAACATTTTGTTATTAATTATCATTTGGAAGTTTCTGAAAATTTTAAAGATTATATTATAAAATTTGCTACAAATGAAATTATTATGTCATTATTTATCATGTACATTTATTGAAGAATCAACATATATATATATTGATGCATTTGTGCTCATGCATTAATAGTTTATCACAAAACTCATTTTAACTTTTTACTCTTAGTCTTTTTTTAAGTTATAGTACTTGTTATAATTAACTGCTACTAATAATCATATATATATAGTACGCCTACAGTTTTATTTTGATTGTATTATTCAAACGTTTCAGTAAGCCCTGTCAAAAAGATTTTCTTTAAAAATACCGAAAAAATTTTTGTATTTAATCGGCAGGATTTTTTTTTTTTTGGGAGGGAGGTGGATATGTTTAATGATATATGCCTATAAACAAAAAAAATAATAGAGATCAATATATATATATTAAAATGAATTGATTTATAAATATATGTTAAAACAAAATGCGTCCTAGAAGAGAATAGTACTAATACATTTGGAATAGATTATAAAAAAAACAAAAACAAATTAATAGCTGTAAGAAAGATTTAAATCTTTTAACTGAAAAAAAAACCCCACAACAGTATCAGACACCCAGTCCGTGGAATAGACTTCATAAGCTATAAAATATCTGAATTCAAATCGTTTCAGTCTCTTAGTAATTGCATCCATAAATATTTAGTAATTGTGTCTATACTAATGTAAGATAACCTAACTGAAATATATATATGTTTATATGCAAATACGTAGAAATGGCCATATTCAATATATTGATAATGATCTTACATTTTGATGTAGTAGATATATTAAATTTTACTAATAACAAACTTTCATTTTTAAATTTTAATATTATAATTTCTCAAGTTATTGCTATTTTTTACCAATATTTTAATAATTACATATGCACAGGCCTGCATATGCATCTTATATATATATATTTTTAAAAAAAACAAACACCATATTATCCATTAGTTCTCAAACATTTTTTTTTTGTGTGTTTTTAGTCTACTTTCAAGATTTTTTTTCCTGTTATATACACATGTAATCTGATTAGAGTTTTTAACACAAGAAAATACTAGAAATTTTTTTTCTTTACATAGTATAAATCTTTCTTGCTACCTAATCTTTCCAAGTGAACGACTTGATCCGGTATTATAATACTGTAGTATTTTTTTTTTTTGGCAATTTTAGTCATAAAGTACGAATTTTGCATTTTGTTAATATTGTTGCAAATAAAATCAGTTTTTTTTTTTTTTTAATGTAAAAACGTCATTAATAAAAATATGTATAAAGATATTTATAAGGACTTTTGTAAATCTTACGCTTACAACTATAATATTATATAGAGAATTTAAATACAGACTTTCAAGCTCTCTTCAGCTATCCACTTTATCTCATATAATCATTCCACATAATCACACACATATGAAAAAGATAAATGATCTCCAATATACATATATATTCCAGGTATATAAAATATACTTGTATTTAAAATATAACAATAATATTAATAGAAACAACTAATAATACTTTTAAGTTATAATTAATAGGTTATTGTTTTATATGCATTCTTCTCCAGCTATTCATTTTATAGATAAATGTAGTATTTCAAGTCTCTACATCAAGTATGGAGGGACTTCCAGCCTGTAGGCTAAGTCAGGCCCTCGAACGCTCTCAATATGATCCCCCGAACATTTTTCACAAACATATATAAAATGGACCTGTATAAAACTTTTATTTACACCCGCGTGTAATATAATGCAAATATTGAATTAAGATTTAATATATGAATTTTTTTCTACAATACAGGCTTTTTCATATCTGTACTCCAATATGTAATGTATAGGGGGTTTGAACTCAGACTTTCACATGATCCTCAACTTTTCACGCTATCTCTTACTGCTGACACACTTGCTCACACGCATGTCGAAAAGATCATCAATATGCAATTTCGTGCTAAACCAGCACTCGTTATTTGGTCCAGATTGTAATCTCCACACATATATATAATCAATGCCCAGTTTATAGAGTCAAGTAAAATAAAATATTTATTTTCTCAACTACATCTTTTTCTCTATTCAACTTTCATAATAATTCTAGTTCACTGTATTAGAAATGCAATATTCTAACAAATTATTTATATTGTGTAGTTTATCTGACTATGGATTTAATATATGAGCTAAGAACATTTTATTTGTTTTTAAAGTGATTTTCGCAGACGAACTATAATTATTAAAAATGAAACTCAAATTTTATTTTAGTATTGTTATTTTGGCATTTAATTTTTTTTTTATTAAGATGGGTTGGTTATATGAGTAAAATTGACATAGAAAATCATACATTTCAAAAGAAATGAACCACTGCGTTTTGTGGAAGCAAGTTATTTCACATACACAAAAAAGCTGAAAATTTGAAATCATTTTCTCTGGTAGCTTATAAAAGACTGCATCATAACAGAATTAAACTGTCCAGAATATAAAAAGAAATGTTAGAATATATGTCATGAAGGTAGGTTCAAGGTGAATTGGAAAAACCAAAAAAATCATGGTCCTTATTTAAAAGGGGAAAATTGAAATTGACCTGTTAATTAAAAATGTTGTCCACCCTTAAGGATTAGAGATAAATTCGTTAAATTTTTAATCAAATATAGTAAGCTAATTTTACATTGATGATTTTGTGTGGACCCAGATTATAGATATCCAAATGGCCCTTAGCAGAAAAAAGGTACCCCATCTCTGCTCTATACCCTGAAGCAAAAGTTGAACTTATCAAAGTTAGCAACTTATGAAATTAGGAATTTGTCTATTTTATTTATTGTGGCAAATATTCGATACAATTCAAATAAAATTGAAACTTTATCTTCAAGAAATTTTATAATAAAAATGAACAGATGCCTAATAGTCTGCATAGGGCTTTGTATATGTTTCAGAATCATAATGTTAAGGTGATTAAAAAAAATTACTGTCTTTAACAGAAGATTCTTTAATTTGTCATGAGTTAACCAAACCCAAAAAGCATTAATTGTTAATAGTAAGTATATTTTGGGAAAGGTGATTCATATTTTCTTTATTTCTATCACAATACTGGCAGATGGGATTAAGTGCAAAATTAAAATATGTAATAGAGATTTTTTTTTTTTAAAAAAAAGACAATTTAAAATGCATTGTGTCACACATATATAATAATAAGTATTTTGTGCTAGCTTTGATCCTAAATAGGTTAAACAGAAATTTTAAAAATAATTAAGATGGTGATTAGTATTTATTGATTTGGAAATTTCTGAAAAAAAAATTTAGGTTGGAGAAGTGAGCAAGAGAGTAGATTGACTTGTTGTTTTAAAGATGATTGTTGTAATATAGAAACAAATGATCTGACTTTGATGAAAATAGCAAAGAGTGGAAAGGTATATAAATTTAGAACTTTGGATAAGTTATCTCAGATATTTCTCTTAGTCATTTGATTTATTTTATTCCTAGATATGTTTAAGAAATTTAATCAAAGACTGTAATATGGTAGAAATGGTTCTAATTCTGATTAATTTTTAGATTCAGTAAAATAAAGAGGATTTTATTTTATTTTAATGTATGTCACTCATTTAAAGCCTTGATTACATTCATTGAAATTCCTAAAAATGTTAGAGAGCTTATTTGAAAATATGAGGGATCATTTTTCAATTGAACCAGTTTTAAATTGGAAGCACATTGGAGAAAATAATATTATTCACAAAAAAATCATTTATCCTTAAGAGTGCCACTTATATAATATATGTTATATTTTTGCTACCTATAATTTTTTGATGAAAAAATTAATGCAAATTTCAAATAACAGTATTGCTTTTATGATGCAATTTTCACAAAATTTTTCTTCAAGAAAAAAAAAAATATGGCAGATAATCTTAAACAATTTTTAATAGAATATTTTTGTAAATAAATAATTTTTAGCAGCTCCAAGTTTAGGAGTATTATGATAAAGCTTTTCTGGCATTGACAGATAATTTAAATTGACAATATCAAATGCTGCTTAGATTATAAACCTCAGTTGTATTCAAATAAATATTTTATTGCAGTAGGATGTGAGAGCTTTCTATTAAGGAATTAATGATAGATCATAGTGGATATTTTTGAGAAATATTCTTGCTGCTAAGATTGTCAAAAAAAATTATATCTTAATTATTTGGGAATTATTTTAGTAATACCCAGTTAATGCCATCTATGCAAAATTGATTATTAGTAAAATGTAATAAAGGTTCAGATAAACAATCTCTGCTTTATCTACAATAGGTGAAATGGCACCACTTTCTAGAATCTATTTTATTGAATATATTTAAAAATAATTAGATGGAGCAACACACCAAAAATATTATACTGAGACTAATAATTTTTATGTAAACTATATTTAGCTTTGAGATGCAATAAAATAGCATCAATCAATAGACTAGAGTCTCCTTTCTCTTCATGGATTGTAAAAATGTGGACTTCTATTTTTGATGAAGTTAATTATTAGCATTGTTAATTGAAAAATATAAAAATAAGTTTTAAACTTGTGTGACAACTGTTGGCAGGCAAAGCAAGTTCTTAGCTACTAGAATTTAATATTTACTTAATATTTGTCCAATTAAGAAAAGTTGATACTTTGACTCCAATATGAGCAGTGTTTACTATATCAATAAAGAGGCAGAGATTCCAGAATATTTTTTATGCAGTGTTATTAATAGTAGTTAAAGAATTTATTTGTATGCCCATGACTTAATTTAAATTCAGGGTAGGTAAAACTTTGAAATTTTTTCAGATTTTAATTAAGCTTAGAATTTTTGGGAATAGCATGCCCATAGCCAACTTGCCATTGAATTATTGCCTACCAAATGGTTATCTAATTATTTTTTCTAGAGGATAGAATAAGATAAAATTCTCACCATTTGATATTTGAAAGCTTATTAAATAAGGTCTTTTCCATCATTGCTTTTTAGCAGAAGAGTGCTGGAGAGAACTTAATACTGAATGGGATATTTAATGTCTGATTTGCTCTTAATATACGTAAAAGGAAATACTTGATTAGTATGATTAGAATTACAATAAATATTTAGGGATTTTTGTCAATTTTTGCATGCTGATTGTTTGATCTAAACTTCTTCAAAAGAAGAATTTTTAGATAAGTATTAATTTAAAAACAAACAATAAAATAAAATAACTAGATTAGCAGTAAAATTTTCTATATTGTTGTTTTTTAAAAAGAACTGCTAATTTTCTTAATGGCATATAGTGTATATATTATTCAGTTTCTTAAAATGAGTTTGTTACCTTTAATGATTCTAATGCTGTACTATTAAAATAGGTAATACAGTTGTTTACTTTTTGATTTTTGAATTACAGAAAAATGACTATCAAATGCACTCTTTTCAGCTTATTGTTTATGGTCTTGAGTTCTACTTCTAGTCTTTGTTGATTCATTTCACTGCTATGGAGTTGAGAGTTACTCATTTTTGAATAATTAGTTGTAATTATAATTAGTTATAATTCAGCATGAAAATTTCAGTTGGCTCATTATCACATAAACAGTTCTATGTCATATAACCCATCTTTCTTTCATTTGTTTTATTTGGAAATTGAATCAGGAACTCACACTGATGTTTAGACCATTCTTTTATTGTGTCAAGTGCTCATCATACAGTTGATTAAATATTAATTTTTGATATCATTGAGATATCTGAAACAAGTTTTGCATTACAATATTATTTAGGAGAGATCTTTAATATCAATAACAAAAAAAATCTCATTTTTCATCATTTCAAGTCCCAGTATGTCACTATAAAATCTTTTTAAATCTTACAAACTAGTGACTTACATTTTATACATAAAAATAAATGCCCCATTACATTTTTATATATAGTTTAAAATATTAATATTTCATCTGTTTTATTAAATATCAGAATGAAAATGCTGTTAAATAAAAATTTTATGAGTAATTTGCTTTATGTTTATAAAAATTTAGGATAAAATAGCAGGTGTGCCAGTATCTCAAATGAAAATATTTTTCGAAAGTGAGACACTGGAATGAGGAAGCTACAATTTGAAATATTAATACATTTAGATGTAACTTAATCAAATTAAAAGGGGGTGGCATGTAGATAGAACCAGCTTTTATACAAGAACTCTCTTATCATTTTGTTATTAATGCAATTTAATATAATGATATATAGTTATGAAAAAGTCATGATCTTCTCACTCTCTTGCATTTATATGAATATGACTATTATTAATCCATTATTAGATAATCCATAATCTCCTGTAATCTGTTATAAAATTACAACTGTCATCATGCCCAACTAATATAATTTTCAGAATATCTTGAGTTTGCATAATGCAAGGATATAATGCAATGATACATTATTACTGTATTTATCATGAAATAATTTAAAATATTAAGAAAGTCATATTTTTTCTGGGGAACATAGTATAATTGTTAATAAAATTAAAATTTAAAATATATTTCAAATTTATTTAATATTTTAAAGTCATTTCTGGACTTCTTTGGGGTGGTGCTATCTGTCAAATTTTATTGGTCACAAAATTACTTTTGATAGCATTTGGACAATCGGTATCATAGTTTTATGTTGTACAGGTTCAATAGAATAATGAATTTATATTTAGTTCCTAGATGTCAGGCATTATCAACAAGTAATAAAATTTTATAGTGCAAAGATCAAGTTGCACATAGTGGCAGTGATTGTTAATATTTTATTTGTAAACCAGAAATATTATTTCTAAAAATAGTTGGTTGTTTCACAGTTTTTTTTTTCTAACATTAATTTTGTTTAAAATATATTTCATTTTTACAATTATATCACTTTTTAAAAGGATTTAAACTTAAGTTATGGTCAACAAAAAAAATTGTGTTATTCTAACTAATATAAAAAGTAAGCTTTTTTTTTTACAAAAAAAAATAATTACTTTTAATATTTTTATTATTTTAATTGTGCCTAAAATTAATTTTCATAATAATTGTGCTAAAAAAATCATTTTATTTTACTATAGATTATATTCACGCTAAAGCTATTTAAATGAATAATTAAGTTTTGCAATAATATCTTCAAGTTAATTATTTATTTATTGCATAGGATTAGAAACATATTTAATAAACACTTTGCTAACAAATAAAATTAATTAAATATTAGATCCATGAAAAATATTTATTAAAATAACTTTCATTAAATTATAATTTAGAATTTATAATATTTATCAATAATATATAGAAACATCATCATCATTTTCAATTACTATTAATCCACTTCAGAGTAAAGTCTCATGTTTCATCCAGTTATGCCTGATCTATAACTTCTTTTCTTAACATAATATTAGTAAACTTTTTTATTTTATTAATTAATCTCATATATGATCTATTTTTTTTGTCTTTTTAAAATCCTATTGGGGATTATCATCTTTTTTTGAAAAATATTCTATCCAGCTCTGTTTCAGTTTTTAATTCTTTCAGTGATGCCAATGATATCTGTCTGTTCCCTCACTCAGTATTTCACTTTTCATTTATCTTGTTATTCCCAACAGCCATCTCTCCATACTTTATTGAGTAGTCTGAAATTTCATGTTAACTGTGCAGGTCTTATACTGATATGTAAGAATTAATAAAACATTGATTAAAAACTTTTCTTTTCAAGCACATAGATATATTTTGTATTAATATTATCTATCTAAAGCATTATGTCCAAGTTTAATTCTATGATTAATTTCATTCATTATGTTTCCATCTGTATTAATAATCTTAGCATGGTATTTGTAATTTTTATCCTTTACTAATTCATGATTATCAATCTTTTTTTTTTTTGTGACAATCCATTGAATCAGGGTTTTTTTTTTACATTTATCTTTAATCCTACTTCCTTGTTTTTATATGATAATTTTTGCAACATTTCTTGAAGTTCTGAAGCATTATTTTCAAAAATAACCTCATTATCTGAAAAATCCAAATGATTTAAATCAAGTACTTCTTATAAAATTGCTAAAAAAAGGTTTGGATTATGGAATAATTCTGTCATATATTCTTATTAATGTTAATCTTCTTAATATCACCATGTAATTTAATCATTTCTGTTGCATTTAGATAAATATTCTTCAGAATATAATAATATCCTAAATCTAGTGTAGATGGTCCAGAATTTTAATCAAAATGCTTTTGGAATCAAATGTCTTTTTATAACAGCAATTCACATTCATTAGTTTTTTTCTATAATTTCTTTCAATATTTGAAGTTATTGTTTTAAAACAATTTTAAATCCAGTTTGTTCTTTTCATTGGTTTAAATCCAAAATTTATTATTGGTGAAATGTAATTATCTTGGTAAAAATTTTATACACAACTAATAGAAGACTGATAGGTTTATAATATCTAGTATCTTCTATATTATTTAGAACTTCAGTATATAGTTATGCCAACAATTTCTCTATTTTTTCATCTGTTTGTTTTAAGATATCAATAATAATTTTATTATTTTCTTCATAAATTTGATTGCATTTCTCATTTCTTTATTTAAAATGATTGGCAATTTTGTATTTATAGGAGTTACTTTGGTTTCTTCTTTTTTTTTCTACATAATTCTTTATAAAACTTTTTATACTTTTCATGATGGAAGTATTTAACAATAGTTTCATCGTTTTTATTGCAGAAACAGCTTTCTTTCCAGTACTAAGATGCTATATTATACTTTTGAGACTTTTATTTGTTTCTGTAAGTTTTTTACTAATTCAAAGTTGTATTTGACTTTTTTTTGGTACCATTTTACAAAAATCTAGATACTTATTTTTTTTTAATGGAATGTTTTTAAATAGTTTTATTTTTTTTCTCTTTTTACATTTATTGTCTTGACTCATTTGAAAATTTATTGGCAAATTGCTACTTTTTTTGTATCAGCTTTTTCTAAATTGAGCTGTGAATTATCTTCCAAGTCTGTTAATATTTAAAATTATTTGCAAGTTCTGATTTATATTTATTGGAGTGTGTTGAATGTTAGGACTATTATCTGTTAATCCTATTTTACTTAACAATTTTTATCATTCTAAATTTTGCATCTTATAAATTTGTATATTGAATCTATTAAGAACATTACAATCTTCAAATACATAATTTTTGTTAGATTAAAATATGATATTATTCTACTTTACCTTTATTATGCTTCCATGTCCATTTCCAATTACTATTTTTTTCAAAAAAGGAATATCGCAATTTAAAGTTTGTTTTTTCCCCAACAAATTCTATAAATTTGTCATCATAACTGAACTTACAGGACATTCATATTTCGGTTATTTTGCAGTTCTAGCATTAAAGCTTTCCATGACAGTTCTCAAATATTGTTTGATTATAGAAATTCTTTAATTTTTTTTATCTCATTGAGAACATGTTGAGACATAAATATGAATTATCATTATTTGGTACCTTCCATTAACATTGAATAACTAATGTTCTGTCTGCTATTAATTTCCACAATATTGTTTTTTTCATTTTATAAATTCCACTTTCCTCTTATGTATCAAATATCTGTTTTATAGGTACGCCCATATATTGCAGTTATTTATTTTGCAAGAGACATATTGTTAGAAAACACTTGTAACAATATTCTTCAGTAATGTTTATTAATATTTTTTTAATTATTGTAACATTGTGGGTACTAGCCATGCCAATATTACAAGCTTTGAGTTTAAATTTAAATTTAATTAATAGGGAAATAATATTTAATTTTCTATATATATTTTTTATAATAATAATGGATATTTGTTTTAATCAAATGTTTTACATTTCTTTCCAAATGATAATGGGAAAATTGTAAACAATTTTTAATAATAATATAAATATTTTAATATTTATATTTCTTGTTATGATACCATGTGTGTGTTTTGACTTTCTGCTTTCCATATTGGATAGCATTTATATATGGATTATCTCCTCTGTATATCGATCTAGTTAGAGATTTAAATCCTTTTTCCTTTTCAGAATATGCAGGTTTGCTGCAGTCTAATGCATTTAACAATTCAGCCACTTGATCTATTGCATGCCTGTAAGTGCCAATCAACATCCTTTCAATATGGTTTGGGAAGCTATGTCTTAGTATTCTTATTCTTTGTAATTTTGAGAGGATCTGCAGCAGTGAATGCTCTCAATTTTGCTATTTGCTTTCTATAAAATGGAGTATAGGGCTTACCAGGAGGATATTTCTCTTTGGATACTTTATGTTTAATTCCTTCCTGGTAATCCTCACTCCATGATTGCCTGCTCGAACTCGATAATGACTATTGGTGAATAGAAATCCCACTACACCTGGAATGCATCTTGAAGGTGGCTACAAGCTGTCACCATCTTTGCCTCTTCAGTTATGGCATTAATGCTGAAATATCTTTCCAGACTTGATGAAATTCGATAGGTGCCTGACCAGAATTTCCTGAAAAAGTTCTTTATTTTAAGAAACTGGTTTTAAATTCTTGGCATTTGGTTTGCATATTGACTCTCTATCTTTACTTTCTCTATCTTTGTATTTTTTTAATGTATACTTGGTGGTTTTGCTTTTGGTTTGACTATATCTTGTCTATGATCGATTCTATCATCATCTCTGACCTGCAGGAATTTAATTTGATTAGCCAGGTCCCCTACATGCTCTCCTATCAATTTTGGGCATCTCTGACTTGGCTCCTGCACTTGGCTAATTTTATTATTCATTACTTCTTGTATTTCTTTATTTCATATCTTATTTCAGAACTTCTGATTTAATTCTCACTATTTGGTCAGTAATTCGATTCATTATTTGGTTGATTTTTTTTATTTTGTTAACTTTTTGTTCATCTCTTCTTTTACTATCTTTTTTAAAAATTTCTAATAATTGGGATAACATGGAAGTCTCTTCTACTTTCTGAGTTCCAAGCTTAGTTGGATCATCTTTAGGGTCACTTTTATTTTGGCTTTTTTTTTCACTAGGAAGGTTTTTCTCGGATTCATCATTTTTCTCCTTGCTCTGGTTATCATCTATATTTATTCACTTGCACTTTATTTCTTTTGTTGGGTGCCAAATGTAACCAGACTGATGTTTCCACTCTTTCTGGTGGTTAATTTATTTCCTAGTGAGCATATTGTAGGAAGGAAAGAATGATTTGTGTTACTCAATGCTGATGTTGCTCCCTACAATAATATTTCCTGCTCATTATATGATGTAATATTAAAGAGACTGAAAACATCTTAGATATTTGTTTGTTTTCCTAAATGGCACCACTAGAGTTTCAGCTCACTACAACCTGACTTACCTGGGTTAAATGATGCCAGACATAGCTAAGAAAACATGAGATTTCCATAAACAAGTGCATGAAACTGACAGCATGTGTTAGTTTTGTGTTATTTATTTACCTAACAGTATTTTGAAAACATTCCTTCTATTAGTTCATTGTTCAGGTCCATAGATCAGTTAGTCTACTCATTGGTAATTCTTCTCATGCTTGGTCTCATTGTTGATGATCATGCAGTGTCCATCATTTTTTATTCCATTGTCCTGTCCTGCCAACATTTACATAGTAGGGATTTATTTAGATATTTGTGTGTACATCATGGATACCTCCCCTATCATTTCTCAAGTTTAATTTCTCCTTTTGTGAGTCTAGATTCTCTTCATATGCGCATATATCTAATTTTGTAGACATGTATATTAATCCCCATTGCAAAATACTCTTACGTAAATTTGGTGTAAACATTCTGAAGCCAATAATTCAATTTGAATATCACATGATCACATTTCCTATACTAGCACATTAATTGTATGGAGAGTTTTGCTCAATTTGAATATATTCACATATTTAATTACTACATACCGATGCAGATTTATTTAATGTATATAGACACATATTTGATACCAGTATATGGCCACAAAATTAAGTCATTCGTGTATATAAAAGCATATTTAATTCATATTTATAAGCACATACTTAACTCAGTTTATATATATATATATTCAATTCCTGTATATAAATGTGGATTTATGTCATTCACATATATAGAATCATATTCAATTCATATATATATGCAACATAATTGATTCAGGTATATGGACACATATTCAATACCTGTGTAAAAATGCGGATTTAAGTCATTAACATATATAAAAGCATATTCAATTCATATATATATAGATGCAGATTTAAGTCATGTATATAAACACATATTTGGCTCAGATATATAGATGCATATTTAAGTCATTCATGTATATAGAGATATATTATATAGATGCAGACGCAGATTTAAGTCAAGAATATAAACACATGTTTAACTCAAATGTTATCTAGAGTTTTCTTACCTTTAAATTTATATGTTGGTGATTCACTGCTGGTAAATGTTTACATTGACGTCTAGAGGTTCATCTTAGAGCTAAACAGTATATCTATTTTTGGTGTTCACTTAGATATTATTTTTCAACTTCTACATGGTATGAGAAGAGAGGGTCAGCTATTCTTCTAGATGAACATTCTAGTGTTTTCCATGTCAATAGACTGCTTCTTCATCTTGCAGCTTTACAGTAACTCCGGGTTTTTTATGCAATAGATGGTCACGGCAGCTCCAAGCTTATTTGGTCCAATTTTTTTAAACTGTGATTAGCTGTGTAGCAATAACAGAGATCAACTCACTAATAATCATCCCACAAATTACCTGATTCCTTTATTGATCAACTCATTAACAGTCATCTCACAAATTACCTAATTCCTTTATTTATACCCTCCTGCTTCCCACAGTTTTTTTTTCAATATCTTTTTCTATCTAATCCACACTGATCAACATGTTTTTCAAACACATGTTGACTTTTTTGCTTAAGGTTCAATGAACTAATTATAGTATTTTTATACTGTAATTCATAAACATTCAGCTCTAACAAAAAAAATTATTATATTGGTAACATTTGAAAATGCAGATTCTTAATTAAATGTGTGATTTAGTTTTTAATTGTACATTTTACATATTGATTTTTCTCTTATTATTTTTTTTTTGCCTTTTCAGAAAACTTAAAATTTACCCATTTTATTTTTATAACTATATCAGCTTTTTAATCAAACCATTTTAAAATAGAATGGGGGGGGGGACTTCAGGATATACGAAATAACATGTCTGTTTCAATATATATATATATAGGTGGGTGTATTTGCTTCTGTGTGAATCTTTTTAGTTTTAGCAGCATGCTAATGTTCCTATTGAATGTCTTCAAAAATATACCACATTGTAGAGAACATTCAAGGATGTTGTAGAAGTGCTTGAAAATTAGAAAATTTGAAACAAGCAGGGAAAAGTATTGCCGTCTCTACTTATTTAGAAAAAGTTTAAACCAAAATGCGATTTAATCTTTTTGATCCATGATTTTTTAATCAGTCTTAGTTATATTAAAATATTATCTCTGTAAAAATTTAGTGTATATATATATTGTGCCCTTTTCTATAGGTCAATGATGGTTATAAATGGTCAATTACTAAAAAATTTTAAAATTAATATTATATAGTATTTAGTATTATAAACTATAGTTAAACAGTAAAAGATTAATGTAATATATTTAATAATAAGTATTGTGATGGTGAGGATTGTATCTAGTTTTATATTTTTCTAAATTATTTTTCAAAATTTTATATAATCATTTTAAATAATATAAGTAGAAAATTTATTAAGACAGATAAAACTAGACTAAACACCGGAAATGTCTACGTGACTGTCTGGAATATTTTATGTATAAGCACCAGTTTAAATTAATACAAATAATTAAAATATTTAAATGGTATATTATAGAACTGGATGGAATTGTCACACATCATAATAAAAAATAAGTATTATACATCTTTATTAATTATTGTTTCAAAATTATTTTAAAAGTAATTAAATTGTAATAGATAATAATTGATTTAAATAATAATAGGTTAATATTTAAGTCTATTACATCACGATTTTAAAACTTTAGAAATTGTTTATAAACCAAAGTAGGGAGTGACCAATAAAAAGATAGATCTTAGCAGACAACAAAAATCGCGCCAATTAATTGTATAAACTGGGAGAACAAAAATGTGTTGACTCCAGAGCAGAGGTAAAATTTTAAGCTCTTTAAAATTTCTTTCTTTCTTCAATTTATTAGTCAATTTTATTATAAGTTTAATAATATCTTTGAAAGAAACCAACTGACAATTTAAAATCTTCCGAAGAGAATCTAAGAATAAAATTTTAAAAAAAGTTCTCATAATAATGTTTCACTAACTCCACAGTAACCTGCCAGTGGATTTTATCAAAATATAATCTGAATTTTCAATAAAAAATGGATAGATTCTTAAAACCAAGTTATAAATTTTATAATATTCCAAAAATGTTAATGTTATTCATTGATATAGTTTGTATAGCGTATTACTATGAAAACTGCTTTCGTGCGTATAAAATTAATGAAAGGACATTGTGCGCAAAGTTAATGAATAGAATGGAAAATAAAAATAAGTATTATTTGTATAAGAATAAATGGACAAAAAGAATTGTTATTATTGAAATAATTTGAATTGCTTTTTTTAAGATGACCTGAGCAAATACTCTAGAAATAGTTAAAGATTGAAAATGTTGTGTATAAAATAATAATGAATGAAAGTGAAATTTACCAAGGAAAATACTTGCCTAAAGAAGAAAAATATTTTACCGAGAAATAAATATAAAATATTGGATCCATGGAGAACGCAATTGGTACCGTAATTATTAAATAATTGTAATTTAACTAGAAATAAAGATGCATCAACGCGCCGAGGTAATATTCGCCCAAACATTAAAAACTTTGTGGGATAACTAAATAAATGTTTAGTTAATAATTTTGAATTAAACATTGAAACTAAAGATCGTCTAAACAGTTTACTAAATGAACTAATTTATTTAAAATTTTAATAAACCGAAAGAAGAACATTCGGACAAAGAAGAAATAATAAATATTATGGGACTAACCAAGATTTACCGCCAGAAAAATATGTGATTATGGTTTAAATTATTTTCTTTATTAATCTAAGTTAAACATTAAGTTTTAGATAGCGATAGGGAAAACAAATACATTAATTCGTGATATAACATTATATAAAATAATATGTTTTGATTTTGAATGTTCAAATAAAATTGTATGTGTGTGGAAATTTTGTATGTTTCGATGCTCGAGGAGAAAGAAACCTATTACGAACTCTAATAGGAAGGTAAAGATTATTTTGGTACATTTTATAGTTATTAATGCTATAATGTATGTTTTATTTATTTAGATCAGCTGTGAATCGAATGAATGTAATGCAAAAGTTTTATTGTTATAATTATTGTAAAACGCATTTTGAAAAAGAACACTCTAAAACACTTTGAGATGTAATTAGATTTTTAAAAATATGCATACGATAATCATTTTATGTGTTATTAATATAGTTCAATATAACCGATGGTTATGTCGTATTTTCTGTTAATTTTTCCGATTGGGATATTTAAGTATTATTTTAATAAAATGTAGATGTCGAACCTACAGTGTAATAAAGCAAGACAAATTGTTCTTATGGAATAGGGAAATGTTTTATATTAGTGAATTTTGTTTATTGTTTTAAAAGGTAGTTAGTTTTATCGATGTTGAATATAGTAAAAATCTTGAGAGATCGTTTGGGTAGTGACTTGGTAGTACGTGGAGATTCAGAAACCAAGAGGATGTATTAAAAAACTAGGATGCTACAGGGAATGAAATAATAAGTAGTTTTAGATGGTAATCAGCATAGTTAACAAAGCCCTACGACTGTTACACATGTTGTCATGGACAGTGTTATTTTATCTTTCTTGTGAATCTTATTAGATGTTTGGTAAAGCTGAATAAATAGCTGCCACATCATGCTTATCGCCAGGGTTATCAGACAATGAATGTCGGACCTATTCACACTGTTCCATACATTTTGAAGTATATATTTTGATAAGTTATCTATCTATCTTCCCAATATCCTATACATCTTTCGCTATCTTTATCTGTATTTCTTGCAACTACATCGTTATATGATAAGTATATTAAAAAAGAAACAATAGATATTTTAGAATGTATGTCATGCTGTTATTTGAAATAAGAATAGTTAAGTATTAACAAAGAGTAGATTATGATTATTGAAAAAGAGATGCAGATATCCTAAGAAAGGAAGGAGTCAGAGAATTATTTTAATTTTTAAGAAATGAACTATAATTTTATAAAAATATATCCAAATAGAAATATACAAAAATATTAAATGTGATTTCACTTTTTCTTATTGTTGATTATATTTAAAAAAATATAAGTATTGCATATTTAAAGAATATAATAACATTCGATAATTATAGTATATGTGAAACTAAAACAGGTGATAATTAAACCCATGTTATGGCATTATACATGAGTATGGCTTATGGAATGAATGTATTAGAGTTTACGAGCATTAGAGAACAAACGTTATAGGTAATAATAATATTTGAACAATATGCAGAGTGACTTATATAGAGTTACAAGAAATGTAATTTTTTTTTAAAGAGGAAAAACCATATTGATTGTAAATTTATAATGTTTATAAATGATGTTTATCCACATATATAATTTATAATACGGTAACTTTAATATTAAAAGGTAAAGAATAGTATTACCCATAAAATAGTTAAAATAAGTAATATAATAAACCTAATGAGAAATAAATAAATAACTTATAAAAGGTATAATAATTTAAATTAACTATAAAAGAAATCTAAAAATGTATAATTCAACTATTGTAGCAGAAAGAAAAAATGAGGATATCCCTTGTAAATAAATGTAAATATATTTGTTTGTTTTATCTTAATTTTGATTGTTGTTAATAAAATTCTAAAATTTGTTTATTAAAACTTGTGTCTGAGTTTTGTTTTCTCTACATCATTGCATGAATTCACAGGGTATGTTTACCGTCATTAAACTAAGTATATAATTGTTTGCACAAAATATAAATAGAGAAGTATATTTAATCTTAAATATTTATTGATGTTTTTTGTAATTGAATAATTATAAAATTGCATTGCGTTACTGGTCATAAACCCATTGTCATAATGATTTGCTAAATTGTATGCTATTAGTTGCCACTTGCTTCTTTTATCAGATTATCTAAACACTGCCACTTACTAATTTATTTTATTACTTAAAGATAAAAAAAAGGTGGATATTAGATTATTAAGTAATTTATTACGGTTATAAATTTGCGATAAAAGAAAAGTTGTACTAGTTAGATTAAACAATGAAGATTGTGATTATTATTATTATTGTTTTATTATTAATCTAATTTCAGAGTAGTAAATTATGACACAAAATCCCTTATCATATTTTGCTACCTTATTTTAATTTAACCTTGAATAAATTTAAGAACCTGAGATTATTTTATTGGAGCTAGATAAATACTATTATTGTTATTATAGATAAAAGATTAATACTTCAATTGTTAAATGAGTCTTAGTGATTAGAAGTTGCAGAAGTCATCAGAATACTATGTAGTTACTATATGTAATAGTAGTATAAAGGGGGATAGTGTTCTTATGCCATTGAGGTGGTATCCTATGGGATATTATCTCAATGTAATCTACTTTGTCACCCTTTATTTCCACTTCTAGTCTCATGAATTCTGAAATAGTTATTTGAGTTAGTTTAAAACAGAACCTAAGTTAATTTTAAGAAATTTGAGCTAGTAAAGCATTTAATTGAATATCTCATTAATTATTAGAGCTAGAACCCGGTTAGGCGATTTTCACTATGTTATATTTATTTTGGGGGAAGTGGAGTACACATATACATGCATATACATGTAGGGTGAAAGGGCAGATTGTGGTGGCCCAACTTTAGGGGCCCGATACATTAGAAAGGGCAGAATATATATATATATTGAAATGGGATTTTAGCTTTGAACCTAATCAAAAGATCAGTGGCAAGTATACTGGAAGGCTTTGTCAGTTTCTCAGTCTATTACTGATAATGTAATCTAAGCAATAATAAAATTTACTGTTTATCATAGTTCGTATGTATATATAATACAATATTTTTAATGAATATTTAGATGGAAATTAAATGTGTGGAGTTATCTATTTAAATCAACTTAATTAGAAAGTATTAACTTAGAACAACTACCCCAGGGCAAGAGTCAAAGTAAACTGATAGACTGATGCATCTAAAAAAAAAATTCTCTTTTAAATGCCACTCTAGATTTAATATAGAGATCAAAGTACTGCAGTTTATAATATTTATAGGTATAAAAAATCAAAGTGTAATAAACTTTTCAATTATTCTTACTATATAATAAATCCTACACCGATTGGTTTTATATATATAAAATACATATTTTGCGGGTTCATCCATGTTAAAAACTTTTAATATTAATATACTGACATGTCTTTCTACCTTTTATAACTCTGTGGATGGCTTGTGTGACCAAGTCGAAAAGTCAGTATATTAATATTAAAAGTTTTTAACATGGATGAACCCGCAAAATATGTATTTTATATAACCCGTGCAAATCTTCGTTTTAACATATATATATATATTGTAATGCAATAATGAATGTTTAGATGGAAATCTTGAATGTGTGGAGTTATCCATTTAAATCAACTTAATTAGGAATCATTTAAACTAGAACTACCCCAGATCAAGAGTGAAAGTAAACTGACAAATTGATGCATTCAAAATGAGAATTCTTTATCCTATGCGACTATAGATGTAATATAGAAATGAAAGTACTACAGTTTATATCTATAGATATAAGAAATCAAAGTATAACAAACTTTTCAATTTTTTTATAATATAATAAACTCCTGCACTACTAGGTTATATATTAGTAAATTTATGTTCATGTATAAAATTAATCAAATCTGATTTGTAGATATTTTCTGTATATATTTAGAGGTTTGTTTACTAAATTTTATTACTTGAAATAAAAATAAAAATATTGTAATACAATATGTATAATGAATGTTTAAATGGAAATCTTGAATGGGTGGAGTTATCTATTTAAATCAACTTAATTAAAAAGCACTTAACCTAGAACAACTGCCCCAGGCCAAGTACCTCTACCAGAATCATGTCCCTCTAACTATGTAAAAAAAACAAGACTGGTCTAAAAGAGCTAGCTCTCTGAGCATTCTTTATTTGTTTTGAGTTGATACAGTTCATTAAGACCCACTCTGGTGCCACATTTTTGAGAAATGGCTAGAACCAGGTTTAAACCATTGGTTCTATATAAACCATTCAGCACGGAGCAGTAGCTTGGAGCATAAGAAATTTAACTTTGATTATTTAATTTAATTGATGAAATGTAAGAATGAGAATTAAATCTTGGTCAAAGTTTGAAACTCAATATTTTATTCCATGCAGTAATACTAATGTGTCAATACTCTCTCCTCAGATTATGAATTCTACCATAAAGACCATCAATAAGACATTTAATGGTTTTTAATCATTTTTATTACACTTTATTTTTTTCATTTTCACCTCTCCCCATATATGCCTGATCATGTTTTAATTATATTACATTAAAAAAATTAAACATCAAAAATTTTATAAAAGCATATACAATATGATACTTAATATAGAAATACACATAAATGTATAATTTACTTTTAAAGTAAAATACATTAGTGTTAAACATAAACAACCAATGTCATAACAGTAATTGTAATTAAATGTTGGTTCATTATCATATACATTAATATTTGATGATATTATCAAATTTGTGTGTTGATATAGGCTTATATCCTGTTTCAGTAATAAATTTCCAATTCCTGAAATATTAAGTTTTAACAATCTGAGTGCAGTTTGTTGTGGTTGCTCCACTTTAATGTCTCACTTATTATTAAATACATTTATTCCTTAGATATAATTGTCAGTTGTTTTATTATGTCAGGCTGGTCACAAATGGTTAATTCTATTTATTTTATTCTTAGACTAGCAAACTTTATTATTAGGTCATTCCTCAAGTTAGGATGGTCAGTATCAGTATGTTTCTATTAATCTTTTAATCTTATCAACTGGTTTGGACAAGGCAAATATTTTTTTCTAAATGTTGGGCATCACTTATTTTCAGACTAGGGCTGCATTTTGTAGATTTTTTCTATGGAGCTAGATGTTGTGGCAAGAATGAACACTTGTTGTAGTGCAGCTAGAAATTCATATTAAAATGCATAAATATTTAGTTAGATTGGTCATTTTGCAATTATGCAGAATACTTTGTTTAATTTCACTGTGGAAGATACAAAGCATCTGCTACAATTCCTTGATTTACTCTGTCTGGCAAAATTATAACTAATCATCATTATATTTTCAAAATGTATTTTCAGAAATATGTTGCCCAATACTTTAAGTTGTCTACCTCCAAAATTACTTTATTTATTTAATCTTTAATTACATGTTTTTAACCTTTCTGACACGCACTTACATTTCAGCATTTTCTGATGTTTTTCTTTGTCTCACAAATCACTATAAAATATATGATTAAATGATTATTATTTATCTGAAAATAGTAAATTTGACTTCATTTGATAGTTTTGTTTACTATTGAAATAGGTTTTAAATGTTCACATTTTGTTTCTGTAAACATTAAAATAATGAGATCATAAACCAAACAAAGAGTTTAAACATCATTGTTTCCAGAAAGATTATTTCCAGTTTATAAAATCAACAAAATATTTCTTAATTCTTATTATTTTTAAACATCCAAATGAATAATTATTATTTTTTTTTTTATATCTAATGAATTATGCTTTAAAAATTTAAAATTTTTGAATATTTATTGCAAAATTGTGATATTTTCATACTCATAAATATAAATAAATTGCTGATGTAGAAACTAAACTTTAAATTGCTTCAGGCCATGCTTAGATTTGCTGCTAATATAACATTATATTTCTTGAAATCTAATAAATATAGTGTAAATTATTTTAAAAAAATATTTAAAACCATAATAAATTTGCAAATAAACAAGTTTTTGGTCATTGGAACTATTTACTTTAAACAATGTTGTAAAATGCCAAACATTTTACAGCTTTGGCAACAAACAATTGCTGAACATGTCAGGGTGGGGCTTATGTCTATTGTAAGAGCGGGAATTTTAAATTTCATGCCTTCTAACAAATTTTTTAGCAAAAATTATATATAATAAAATATACCATTTTACACGCATTTTAACATATAATACTTTCAAAAAAATTCACTAAGGAGTGAATTGGTCAGAAAATGAAATAATTTGTGTCACTCGATCATGAGGTTAAATTTAAAAAAAAGAAAGAAAGAGAAAAAAATGGAGAGAAAATATATATTGTTTTTTGTTCTTTTTACAATTTGAATTCATTTTAATCTTTAGGCTGACAGAGCAGCCATATTAAATATTTAAAAAAATATGTTAAGCATTTTATCATAATATATATTTGTATTACTAAAAAATGACATAATATATATTGTTTTAAAGATCAAGCACCAAAGAGTGTAATTAAGCTGAAAAAAATATAGTCGTTGATATTCAAAGTACTAAAAAAAGAAAGAATAAAAGTTAATATTTTTAATAATTATTTTCATATTATTTTATAAATTCTAAATTATCATGCATACAACTTAAAAGTATATTTTTGTTAGTAGATTAGTTGGATTTATCATAAAATTTCTAAAATATTAGTATATAGTAAGACTTTCCTAAGGTAATCCATCACTTGAAAACTTCACAGAATAAAGCCATTAGTACCTTTCATTTTTCTCTGTAGCCCTTTAAAAGATATTTCCATACAGAGGTTTGCAATGTATATGTCATCCTAATAATATCTCTTATAACAAGTAGTTAATATTGATCAATAATTAGTATAATTTGAATATTATAATAAAGAACTTCAATACAATTTGTAATTTATTCTACTAAAATAGGCACTATATACAAAATAAAATAAAAAGTGAATGAAATACTAAATTCATTACAGAGTTAAGCTTGAGTTACATAAGTTAGTGGTTTAGAGTCAGTGCGATGTATTATTTATCCTATCTTTATAGGTTTTGAGGGCTCATATTGCTTTATGCTACTCTGATCATAAATTTAGTAATAGCTTCATCAATTATCACCTCTCTTTGCATTTGATATGCAGCTTTGAAATTTACATGGCAGTAATCTATAAGCATTTGCATATTTTTATTATTATTAAAATGTAGGCAAGACATTATAGAAAAATCTAAATCAATCATAATATTTGTAAAATATGTTTACACCCACATCATAGCAAAAAATGCAGATAATTAATGATATAAATATACACAATCACGATTTTTTTTTATATATTAGTTTCAGTAATAATTTTTTCGTATATTTTTATCAAATATATATATGAATAAAATAATAATTAAAAAATATAGAAAAATAAATACTTACCAATACCTCAGAAAAAGTCAAACTTTTTACTGATGTATTTTTCACAGTGAAATCTTTTTCAATAGCTATCAAAAAAATGAGAGAAAGACAAAAAAAATTCAATTTACTTGACCACAAAAATTATCATAAAATTTTTATTTTTTATCGTAGAAAAATAAAATGTACCTTTATGGAAAGTAGGAAGAAAGATGGAAACGATGGTGTAAAAAGTGCACGTGTAGACTGCATAGATTTCCGTTAATATTACGTTGAAAACGGATGTTTACATTTTGAAAATGCTTGCCCGTATACGTGCGGAAGATTGACGAGATTAAAACAAACTACATTTAATATAAATTTTAATGATTTGATAACTTTTTGTTTATTTTTCTAATTTTACAGCTCTAATTTGTTTTTGAGTTTTTTTTTATAATAAGTAAATTTTACTTCATTTTATTTTTTCTTAAATACAATCATAAAATATTGCTATTATTTTGTATAGATTTTTTTTTTTTTTACATTTTTATTTACCATTGTCAAACTCACTTCATTCACAACTTTGACACCATCCACCTCAGATAGATTCAATAATGATTATCAATAATTATTTTATAAACTAGAGATTATCTAGTACTGATATAAACTTTAAACTTCAGTTAAAGATTAATAAATCTGATTTTTTAATTTTAAGCATACACACACATGGAGTTATTCACCTTTTGGAGTTATTCACCTTTTTTTTTCTCTCAGAGAGACATAAAATCTACAAAAGAGAGCATATGGCACATTCCATTGCTGTACTATTGAAATATAATCTGTTCTCTTTACCCAGCCTATTCATTATTAAAATGACTCTTTTTATATTTGTAGCTAATATGAAGTTATATGTGAGCCCATAACGGAATGGAATTTAATTTAGATAGTAAGCTATATATAGCTGGACTAATTAATGCAGGATCATACCCTGGATAATTCTGTTACTATCGAAAAGTTTTTAATTGGCTGCTAAAGGAAATCACAAATAACATCAGGTTTTTTTGTTTAATAAAAATATTTTGGTTTATCTTAAATTATTAATTGGAGAAATCTATTATCCAAGTAGTATGACACTTCTTGGAACAGTATTGTATATAATACTTTATCATGGTAGTGATTAATATGTACGGTAAGATTTATTTTTAAAAATTGTTTTTGTAATTAGACAATAGACGAAGTGATAATATTTGATCATTATTAGTAATATTTTTAGCACTATATTATAATCTTTAAAATGGTCCTTTAATGTCATTTAGATTAATGTAGTACATTATATTGGTGCAATTATTACATTTTCTATGCTATTAAATAATTTTATTGTAATTTGTTCATGGAGAATTAATTAATTATCAAAGTGATAAATATTTCTACTTACTAATCATGTTAATTACGGATGCAGGATATATTTTTGGTACATTGGAGTTTTTTTAATTATCTTTTCAATTTTTATATTTTAATTAATTTTCTGATTACAGTTAAATAAATGTTAAATAATTGTGGACTGCATATTTATTTTTAAAAAAACACCAGAATTTTATACAATATATATATAGTTGTTTTTTTTTTTTTAAATAATGCATCTTGGAATCTCATTTCCTTACATGTAAGCAATTTGGAATATTAATCAGTTTCATTTTAAAATGCAAATTTCTGGTTCTATGAACTGATTACATAATATAAAATGTAAATAAGCTTCTGCAAATTAGCTATTAGCTTCTTCTTTTTTTTTTAAAAAAAAAAAAATGTTATGTATGAAAGAAAGAAAATCTATGGCAATAATTTTTTATGGACTTATTATATATTTATAAGGCAGTCTTTGCTTTTTCATAATAGTAGTTTTCTCTGTGACATGATGTTATGAGTTTTGCAACAATCTCCAAGTTTTGCTTATGACATTCACATCATATGGGGGGGGGGTTTCAAAATTTTATTGATTATTATAATTCTGGCATTCTTCAAATTTGTTTTTACTATTGTATACATATTTTTAAAAATATTCTACCACAGAATCCCATTGATGTACCTGTCCTTTGATCTTTTAATTTTAAATGCACTGAATACTTTATCTTCTACAAGTTACTAGTCTGTCTATTACAAATGTGCACAGTTTTGATGCAGCATAAATGCCCATTTACTTTTTAAGTTCTAAGATAGTTCTTGCATTTATTTTAAATATAGGTTTTTGATTCTGTAGACAAATTCCTAAATGCTTTAGAGACTTATTTAGCATATTCATTACTGCATTTTTCTTGATAAATACAATCTATTGCCAAGGTTTCAACTAAAAGTAAAACTTATTTAACTTGATTAACTAAATGAAACAGCATAATAAATGAAACATCTTAACTGAATATAATGCCCATCATAGATCTCTTAACTGGTGATGTGAGTCTGTGTGCCCTTGAGCAAATGGTTGTTAATGTTATTTAAATAAATTTTATTGTATGATTAGTAAATGATACAATAATTTACATATTTATTAATTACTATTTAATCACAAAAAAAATCAAAGTATTTGAAACAATTTAGTTTACAATAGGCCTACCATATCCATGATATTTAGCCTCCAAGTCCTTTGAGCTAAAATCTATATAATATGGACATTTTATACTTACATATATCAACAAAACTGGAAAAGAATAAAAATCTTTATGCTGTCTTCCATAAAATAATAATCAGACAATAATAATGAATTCTTTATAATAGCTATATAAATCTCAGTAATAATATTACACATAAAAAGCCTTTTTCAACACTTGGTTTGGTGTCCTTTTCAAATATTACTAATTTATTTAGCATTAACTAATTATTTCAGACATAAAACCATCTAGTGTTCAATAATGGAATTAAAACAAGTAATAAGAATCTAAATCATTAAAATAAATCAAAACCCTCATATATAAATCCAGTAATTATAAAATAATTGATTATATCATAACAATACATTAAATAAATATTGCATGCATTTTTTTACAATTATATATATATCATTTTATATAATTTTCCATTCATTTTTAATTAACCAATTGTTAACTAAATTTATAGATTTTGTAAATATTCATACAATTATTCAAAGTATTTTTAATATACTATGTTTCATGTATTTGTCTTTTTTTTAATCTTTGATATAATTTAAAGGTTTAATAGTTTTTGTAGCGTCTATTCTATGCCCATATTTCAAGTAATGAATGCGTAATGCAGATTTATCATCTCTTCTATTAATTGCATTTTTATGTTCTTTGGCTCTTAGCGCTAATTGTTTTCCAGTATGCCCAAAGTAAATCATTTTACAAATTTCACATGTAATTTTATATACAATTACTTTTTTGTATTGTAGATCATACCTTAATCTATAATTACCTATTAATTGATCAAGATTTTTAATATTTGACCAGGTAATATTTATATTCCCCTTGTTATATCTTAATATATTATATATCCCAGGATAACATGAAAGCTTAATCCATTTCTCATTTGATTCATTATTACCATTATCAATACCATTATTTTCCTCAGAAATTTTATCACCCACTATAGATTTTTTAGAATTAAAAAATATATTTTTAATAATTTTAGGATTATATCCATAATTTTTATATAACGAATCAAATTATTAAATGGCTGATGAATTAAATTATTCTCTAACTGCCAAAATGTGTTCTTCTTTTCTTATGAATATTATATGATTGGTGTGACCATGTGTGAATATAAACAAACTCCACATAGAATTTTATATACACCATGAGACTCCAAATCTTTAGGATGTGGAATTTCTGATTTCTTTGGAGTCTCATGTTGTATATGAAACTCCATGTGGAGTTTGTTTACATTTATACATTGGTCAGATAAATTGTAGAATAAACATAAGGAAGAAATAACACATTTTGGCAGTTAGAGAAAAATGTAATTCAACAGCCATTTATTCATACATTAGCTTAACAAACCATGACATCAATTTTAACAAAACACATATAGCAAAAATTGAGCAGTATGATCAGAGATTGCTAAGGGAAGCTATAGAGATTTTTAAAAAGTTTAAAAGCATAAATGAATAGTATGAATTAAAGAAAATTAATATTTGGAAAAAGCTATTGGAGAATAAAATATTTTTTAAAATTTCTGAACCGATAGAATTTAAGAATGAGGCAAAAATAACAAAAGGGAAAAATAACAATTTTAAATCTCACTACACATATTCTTATGATTTGAGAAAGAAGCTCTGATGAAAGCACTTGTTATTGTACTGAAATGTCAGCTATTTCCAGAAATAATAATAATATTGTAACCGGACCCCGTACAACCCCTTTATTACCTTGGTTGTAACACTTTCCCGATGAGCATGTTGTAGGAAGGAACTATCAATTGGCATTCTCCAATGCAGATGTTATCCCCCCCCCTACAATAATATTTCCTGCTCATCAGAGGATGTAGCACCATAGAGACTAGAAGCATCTAGACATTTCTATGTTTGGTTTTCCAAATGGCACCACTAGAGTTCAATTTCACTACAACCTGACTTACCTAGGTCTAGTTATGCCAGACTTAGCTGAGGAGGCATGAGATTCTCATGAACAAGTGCACTGAATGATGAGTGATGCAACAAAAACAAAATAGAATTGAACAACTGGATAACTAAAATTAATTTTAAGTAACAATAATTTTATTTAATAACAGGTTTAAATAAATGTCCATCAAGCAAAATATTTCATTTACAGGCCCTGTATCTCTTAGGCCTACTTCCAATAACATTGTTGATGGCTTAGAGAATGTAATCTGTTGAGAGTATAATAAAGTCCTTTTCTCAAAAGTTCTTCAACAGTTACATCTTTAATCATTCAATTAGTTCACAGAGAGGAGTGTGATATATTAAGACAACAGAGAGAATAATGAAGACAACTAATAGCACTTAATTCAGAGTTTCACTTAATTGTGATTTGTATTATTTTAGGTAGTAGTCACATGTAATGTGGTTTAAATTATTAATATATGAAGTTATCCTTTACAGACATAATAATGAATATAACTAATAGCATTGTATTTAATTCAGAGTTCCTCATAAATTTTATTTGTAGTATTTTAGATAGTAGTCACATGTAATGTGGTTTAATTATTCTTGTATGAAGCTATCCTTTACATATTTTTCTCCTTCACTTTTTTTGCATATCTTCATATAATCATATATATTATTTATAATACTTCACTCATATACACTTTAATGCAATTAATTTTCTTAAAAACTTCTTTATTTTCTTACAGTTCCAACTATCCAGCAGTCTTCTTCAGAGCTCCATCTTCCTTACAGTTGTTTTAATTAAAGTTAAAACAACTGTAAGGAAGATGGAGCTCTGAAGAAGACTGCTGGACAGTCGAAAGTGTAAGAAAATAAAGAAGTTTTTAAGAAAATTAATTGCATTAAAGTACTGTAAGGAAGATGGAGCTCTGAAGAAGATTGCTGGACAGTCGAAACTGTAAGAAAATAAAGAAGTTTTTAAGAAAATTAATTGCATTAAAGTGTATATGAGTGAAGTATTATAAATAATATATATGATATCCTTTACAGATATAATAATGAAGATAACTAATAGCATTGTATTTAATTCAGAGTTTCACTTAATTCACAAATAGTTTATTTACAGTCCATTGTGCATCTTGGTATGTATCCAATAATAGGGCAATATGAATTAAAGAATGCAAGTTCTTTAACCATTTACATTTACATTTTATGTCTAATTCAGAGTTCCAGTTGACTTTAAGTTAGTTAAAGCATAATACATATATTTTTATTGTTTGGTCCGCTACAGATGTATGTTTCCAAATATGAGTTGATCTGAAGTTTCATTTATACTTTATCAATAATAAACGATTTTCATAATTTTAGTTTCTCTTATAATTTTCCAATAACAAACGTATTTTCATGCAGCTACATTTATTCATAAATTTTATGTTATTTATAATAAAGACGTTTTGTTTGTCTTTTAAAAAACACATATAATTTTAGCTTAAGAAAGACATTTTGTCTTGTCTTTTATAAATGCACATAGTACCGAATATTTTTATAAAATCATTATCTTTATTTTATCCAGTTTGTTTCTTCATATCCATGATATGATTGTTTTCAAAAGGGGCATCATATTTCAGCTGAATGGCATTATTTTCTTTCTATGATGTCTATCCAGGCAAATCTTGGAGGACCATGGCTTAGAATGAAGAGAAAAGCTGTTACCATTTACCCTTCCATCGTTGTTTTCCTTAATAATGTTTTCTTTTTCCATCATTAATAGAGGTTCTTTAACTGCTCTTAATATCTTTTTAAAATTGAAATTTTTTTTTTTTCAAAATTCTTCTTTAAGAGCTACTTGAAAAATATCTCTTTGAAAAAAAATGACTATTTGATCTCCTAAAAATCTGTTTGAAAAAACTTTTTAAAAATCTGCTCTAAACTTGCAACTTGACTATATCTATCTAATTCTTGGATTGATTAAACAGTTCAGCCCACGTATCCTAGTCATCCCACAGCTCTCATTTAAGTCCGATTGCCTTTCTATTCATAATGATTGGATAATCTACTTTTTTAGTGGGATAGATAAGAAAGCATGAAGATTAAGTTATGTTTTTCAATTTATTAAGACTGCCCCAAGCTGTTATCACACTTTATTCGAAAACATCGTTCCAAAAATTAAAAATGTAATCTTTTTAATAAATGCCAGCTTTTATTTACATCGTAATTTGAAACTATAAAATCAATAATGATTTTCTTTTAACTATAAACTTTTTGCTTTATTTCTTTTTTAATTTGATCAAATCATGCTAGTCTTTTTTAAATGGGGGGGGGTCCTTTGAATATATATATACGCATGGAACAGTATATCTGTTTCAATATATATATATGTAATATTTATAACTAAGCTGTTAAATTATATATGTGTGATATGCTTTACAAAGTATATGATGTTTTAAAATAGTGTTTTCAGTTTTTAGCTGAGTTTAATGCATTTTTGATGCTAAAGATCATAATCATAGCTATTCTTACTAAATTTGGAGGCAGCTATATAACCATTGTTATTAATATGCAAAATACCCTGATTTGCTGATTCCAATAATTTGAAAGTTGGATGTTGTTTGATCTTTTATTAATGGCATTACTGTTGTTTGTGATAAATTATGCCTCTTTGATTTATCTTTTTCTCTTCTCCTTTAACACATATCAGGTTATCTTTTTATAGATCAAAACAGTGTGTATGTTCTCTGATGATCTAAGAATATAGACATGTACACTGGATTTTTTTTCTCTTTTTATGTAAGTATTTGTACTGCTTTATTTTTCTTATAATATGGGTTTGGGATTTACTATTGTATATAGCAGTTTTTCTTGAGCAGTTACATTGTACAACATATATTATTTGTGGAAATTTTTCTTTCTTGATTTTATCTTTAGGGTTATTTGTTAATCTGTTTACATTAGTTAGTGTTCTAAAGCCTACAGTAAACTTTTGCTTGCATATATTCCTTATTTTTGTTGCAACTTGAAATATGAGGTAATTGTTGTTGCTTTTCTACACAATCTTCTGTTTTATTTTTAAATTAAAAATTTTGATTACTTTGTATAGTGTTTTTTTTTGTTATATCCGATTTAACTCAATCTTCTATGTGTACATATATTGAGATTGCATTTTCTATTTGCTTCACATCTGCATAAATGATGATTTCAATGTAGAAAACCTTTGAAGTCTGGAAATTTACTTGTCATTGGTATTAGAAATTGTGGGTGTATCCATCTTTGATTTTGATCAGCTTGACTATCATTCTGTAGTCAATAAAGTTTTTATTTCTGTTTAATTAGATCCAATAATTTTAAACTTCCAGTATCATCATCATTTTCTCTCATCCAATATGGAGATAATTTTGCACATACATATCTATTATGATTTGAGAAGATCCACATATGAGCACATCACTGATGTATCTTTTATTTATAATGTTTTTGTCTTTTTTAAGGAAAGACAGTAATTTTGTTTTATTTAAATGATGAGTCTATATAATTTATTCTATATATTGTAAATATCGATAAGTCTATCTATATTTTAAAAATTGTCATTTGTTATTAAAAAAAAAAATCTCTTTGAGTTGATGTTTATATATGAAGTATTATTATTGTTTATGGTTATTAGGTATAGTTATTGTTTGAAATTATTATTTTATTTATATGTTGATGGTACATCGTTATGAATATTTAATTATTATAAATAAATAAGGACATATAAATTGTTGATTATATAAAAAAATTATTTTATTTGCAGTGATTATTAAAAAAATGCAATATTATTATTTATGTATATTTTTAAAGCTGTCAAATAAATTTTCAATTGAATATTTTTTATATATATATGCTTGATATTTTTTTTTTTTAATGTTAATTGTTTAAAAGAAAACATGTGTAACGAGGGTTTTCAAAACAGCATTTGCTAGCACGTGGAGCAACAACAAAAAGGAAGCCATTATTATTATTAAGATAGTAATAAAACCAACTGAAGGATAAAATTTTGTTGTACTTTGTGTCTTTGAAATTACCATTCTTCAGAATATTGGAATAAGATAGATTTCTATGGTAAATACATAAATCATGACAGGCTAATAGAGATATATCGCAGCCAAGAGGCTGCACCATTTTCTTTCATTTATTCCAAGGCAGTTTAAAAAGAAAAACTAGGCAAATTTCAATATATGTATTTCATCGCGTCTGAAGCCGAAATTTGACATAGCTATCTGGAATCTATAATGGTCAATCTAATAATAATCTGGAGGTAACTAGAATTAATATATTGGATTTAACATTTCAATTTATTTATTTATTTTTCAAGGAAAGAAATTTTAGAAGGATAAAAATATACATATATCCAAGAATTGACAATTTTCTCTAACGTGATAGTTTCCTCACCTTAACTAGAATGCATTCTAATATTAAACGGATAAAGAAATAAAACAAGGGAATAAGTTGACTTTTGAAGGAAAACTGGACATGTGAACTTTGAAAGGTAGTCAATAATTTTATATGTATAAATGATATATAAATATATTTTTGAGATCGATATTTTTGTTTACTTTTATTTTTCATTATAAAAATATAACGTTTTATAAATATTCAATTCAAGCGTCTTGTTTTCTAACAGCAATAAACGTTTAACAGGTGTTAAAATTAACACTTAAGTAATTTAAAATCTTAAAGTATGGCTTATAAGTTTGGGTTGCATATGAGTTGTTATGTATATTTTAATAAGTAAATTTATATTCGCAAATTTTTATTATAAAAAAAAATGTTTTATTATTAATTTATTTCCATTTTTTTTTTAACTTTATATAATGATTCTTATGCATACCAAAACAATAATTTATAGGTATTTGCTGTATATAATATTTTTTTTATTATTTTAAATATCTGAAAAATATAAATATGGATTTGTATTTATATTGATATCTACTTGTTAAGCACAGATATGTCTTTATATATTTAATATATATACTTATTGCAAGTATATATGTATATTTATTATTTGGGTTTGTATTTAAAACATTGATATTACCTAAAATTAAACCATAATATAAAATAAAGGATGTACTATTTGTTTTATAAGTAATGTCTTTGTAATTTATTTGAAAGAGTAATAATATTTTATTCTTATTTTTCTTTTAATGCTAGAGTCATTATGAAATTAATTGAATTAACAATTTATTTAAATATAACTGGGATAATTTTGTCTTTCTTCATTTAAATTATACAATTTATTATATTAGGCTTTCTCAACAATTGGATTCATTTAGATTATATATATTCCATTACGTTTATCATCCAATGTTTGAAGCATTATTTTCTTTTCATATATTGATGTTCCATTACATTTGAGATATATGTCTATATGATATATTGTCCATTACATTTGGCACCATAAACTGTTGGTCCCAGTTAACTGATGATTGTATAATGGAGTAAAAGTATGTTCCATTACATTTGGACGCCATAACGTAGTCAGCATAATATGTTTGTTTAATTATTCATTACATTTGGTGTATCAAAGTTAGGGGCTTGGTTAACTAATAATTATTGTTACAAAAGTTCATATGTTTATTTTCATTTGAGATCATATATAAAGATACATTCCATTATATTTGGCTTTCCCAATGTTTGGGGCCTTCTTTCTTCAATTTAAATGGAATGCAGCAAGTACGTTCCATTACAATATATATAATCAGTGGATTGAATTTAATCTCTCATTTAAAATTGCATAAATAAACGAAGCATGAATACCAACAAATGCCAAAGTACAGGTGGTATCACTCTGTCTTTTAATAGTTTTCTTTCATTACATAACTCATTGGAAGGTACAGTTGCTTTCATTTCAGTTATTTATAGTCATAAGTTATAATTATTTATTATTACATTTACTTAATTGAGTTTACATGTTATGTTTGGAGGTTGTTAAAACTAAGGCTGGCTTAATCCTCTGGGTATTTGAATGGCAATTCTATATAATTTATTCTATATATATATATAATCAATAGATGAATTTACTCTCTATCAAAATCATTTTGCTTTTTCATTTAAACTCAATTATAAAAAGAAAACACTATCTTTTTGCTCTTTTTAATGAAAGTTCTTCCATGAATATGAAAAAGAATGTAGTGATTTGTTTTTATATTTGAGCTTATGAACATTTAAATACCTTTGTAGTGGAATTGTATCTCAACAAATGCTGAAAAGACATGATACAGGCTGTTATTGAGTCACTATGTATATCTCTCATTCAAGAGGGTGATAACACATTTTATAGGCGTCAATTAAAGTATGTATATTATTAAAAAGAAAACATTCTTTATTTTTTCTTTTTATTGCAATTCAGATTAAACTTTTGTATTCTTGCTAATAATGGTTCTCCCACATTTTGTGTTTTGTAAACATTTTGTGCTATAACTCCTTTGCAAAAATTATCTTTGTTCTGGAACTTGTTTTTTTTTTTTTTTTTTAAAAAAAAGTGAGGGGGGGGGGGTGCTTAATTGATTTTTAAGAAAATAGAATATGCAAATGAAATCAATTAAAAAGATAGATATTGTTTATAAAACTGACTTCAGTTTTTCAAAGTGCTTTTTTCTTTTTTTAATTTTCCTCTTTTGTTTTAGACATAGTTATTGATTTCTGTCTAGCTTCTCACCTATTCACTAATTTAATGAGCATTTGATGGAAATATAATAGTTTAAATATCATAAATGGAAGCTTAATTGCAAATCAATGACTTCTCATTATCCTAAAAATCGAGAAGAATAAATTCCTTGTGTTCGAGTTTGCAAAATTGCTAGTAGATCATCTTATTGCTCACTAGAGGGCACACGCTCATGTTTCGTTTATTGTTATGAATTTAATAACTGTACTTCGTATTTTGAATTCGTATTTATATAGATATAACAAATTTTATTTACAGTTTCATAAAAATATGGATTGACAAATTAATTAATTTTTAAAATATAAAACCAGTAAAACTAAAATTTAGAATTGTTAACAGCGATTTGGGGAAAATAATATATATATAAGTAATATCAATGATAATAATACTGCATAGGTAAAAATAGGATTAATAGCAATTTCAATTGCATTTATAAAAGAGTAAAAAAACTCGTTTGTTGTCTTCAGTCTATGGAATAAATTATCATTTAAAAATTTAAATATTACTAAAGAGATTGTCATGTTTTGTTTCTGCAAAATTGTTTTAGTCCATCCTGATATAAACAATTTTGAACTTATTTGTATACACACAAATAGATATTGGATAAATTAATAATACTAATCATATTAACAAACAAGCAGAAATGTAAACACATACCCTTTTTTAAGAGATTTTTTTTAGTAGTTGGAGGTATGAATTCAGAAAGTTCAGATCAATTTTATTAAACTGTAACTTAAAAAACTGCATGTCAACATTAATCTGAATACTTCAATTTCTTGTTTTAATTTTATAAGTTTGGATATCTCTTTCAATGCTTAATAGATGTACTGATAAAAGTAGTTATTTGAATTCTTGTATTATTATTTGAAAGATAATCAAAATATTTCCCTCCCCCACTCAGACACTCAGAAAAGAATGCCAACCATTGAACCAATGATTTAATGAAATTCTGATATCTTTTATCATATCCTGTTTTACTTTCAACCTAAAGTGACTGTGATCAGTATATATATATATCTTTTTTGCAGTTTTAATTAACTAAAATGCACTCACTCACTGCTGGGTATACTAAAGCAGGCTTGGCAAAATTGGAAACTTAGCTCTCAGCAAAAGAACAAATGCTACTCAATCTATTTTTTATATGGATGCAGACCACAAAAGCCTTTTTGTCAATTATTGAGCTTTGTTTTTAAATTCCTATATTGCTTGTACATCTCATATTTATTATGGTGCTAAAGAGAGAATGTTATGTATTTTCTTTTAATCAAATCTCTAATAATATAATCATTATCAAGAGATCATTTATGAGTCTTTTTTTTTATGAATTCAATAACATGCCAAATTGGAAATTTAAATTAGCATTTATTGAAGGTTGCTTATAAAGAAGGAAAACCAAATATTTTACCATTATTTGTTAGATAAGATCTGTTTTTAATATAATTCTGTTTTCTAATTTAAAGTGTAATTATCTATTATTGTTCAGTTACAAATGCTTCTGTAAAATTAATTTCTTTTATAACCTCGTGTCTAACTTTGATACAATGCATACACTAATATTGTTTTAAGTGTGGATGTTTTGAAGTGCTTTATAGTAATTTTTCTGTATAAATAAAATGTTTGTAATAGTCTATCCATTTGTTGTGAAAAAGTTCACTAACCACACAACATTTAAATGAAAATATCCAAAACTATTATCCCCACATGTGTAATAATGTTTTTTTAGATAATATATGCAAAGTATTTAACAATCTTCTATGAATTTTTCTGAATTTCATATTGTAGTATATGCATTTACAAAATGGGTATAGATATTATTTGAAAAATAACATTTAACTTTTCATTGAAATTGTATGTGATAGTGAATCCAATACCATAAGATCTTTTTTCATTTGATATACCATTTTCTTTTTTAATTAAACTTAATTTTCTTTGGAAGATGAGTTTTATTAGAACCAACTATATAGATCTTAAACTTACAAATTTTATTGTAAATTAAAGCTTAAACAATTATGTCAGGCACATTTTGTATATCACATATACTAATATTTCAGGTGGGAATACTTTGCCACTTTTAACAATTATTGATATTACAATTATTTCTTTAACTTGAAAATGAAAAATCCACTATGCAAGATCCAGTGAGACTTTGCGAGACAAATCAATTTTAGATATTTTTTTTTAGATTCTCACAAATTTGTGACAAAGAAAAGGGCAGAAGAATTTTTAAAACAAAATTTTCCAAGCCTATATTCACCATTTATCATTTTGTCATCATTGTATCAATCTTATTGTATTAAAGTATTTTTATTATTGATTGGATTCTCCTACATAGTACATTAGAAAAATCAATTCTTTAATAAATATATGTAAGCAGGTAAGTCATTATTTATCCATCATTGTATACTTCTTTTTGATTATACATTTGCTATGTGCCTTTTATGATGCATTTAAATATTTACAAAAATACACTTAATTAGATAATTATGCTAAAATTGAATAATAGCGTCTCGAACTATCTTTATATTGCTATGTATGAATAATTTACATTTCACTGAAATAAATAACGTATTCATTTTAAATATTTTAATTCTTAAATTATAATAATTGTAGAGGATCTTCTTTCTTAGATATGATATGTGTATTAATATATTAAAAAGAAAACTAAAATATTTTTAGCATTTTTAAAGTATTACACACTATTTGGTAACTTTTTTTTTTTAAAAAAAGAAGAAGATATATTCACAATATTTTATGTCAAGACTTTAAATAATGTTAATTTGTCAATAGTAATAAGTGTTATATGTATTAAGAAAATAACAGCAAAAAAATAATTATTAAAAATACAGAATAATGTACAGTATTATATAGTGTTTAATTTGTGTTTATATATTAAAGTTATAAATATTTTTAAAATGGATATATAAATTAAGATACAAACATAAATAATTAACAAAAAAAAAGTTCATTATTTATTACTAATGAAACTGAAGTTTGAAAAAAATATATAGTAGTAATTAAAGAAAATTGAATCCAAATTAATATTAACATTAGTGATATTTTTAAAAATTAGTATGTAGAATTCATTTGCAAATAAAAATTGATCTTGGTAAAATAAAAAAATAAAAAACAATATTTAAGTGTTATTATATTTTAGTTTTAATCACGTTTATTGCAAATGAAATCACATATTTGCAATAGAATATGGTATTTTGTCATAAATTACAGCAATTCATAGCACTAGCAGTGTGAACCAGAAAATTATTTTTTTATAACTTTTTAAATTTTTGTTTACTATTTTTTTTTGATAACAATTATGTAAGTCAGCAAACTTTGAATTAGAAGATATAGTAGATTCATTGTTTGTATAAAACTAATCTTAGCAATAATACTTTCAAGTCATTTTTAAAAATATATATATATGTTGGTAATAGTTGTTTTTTTTAGAAGAAAGATATACTTTTAATATTATTTATTCATTTAGTCTTGTCATCAAGATATTAACTTAATTCATTAGCAGTTTTAAATTACTTCCAACATTGCATTTCACCTAAAAATAATTCATTATTTTCAAACATTATTTAATAAAATGATTTTTCATATTAAAATAAGTGTACTAAACACATTTTTCATTAATTGTTATAAATCTATAATAAATGTATTTTTAATGTAAAGGTATTGTCAATTTTCTCCAGTAAACTAGACAAAAGCCAAATATGGTTATTAAGATTTTCTATTTGGTACAATATAATTTACAATACTAACAACAATAATCTCAGTGGTAAAGCAAGAGGCAGTGTTAATATTGAAGATAAATATTATAAATTTAATTTTTCCTAAATATAAGAATGTAAAATGTGTGAAATTTTCTTGATACAAACTCTTCAAGACCAGGATCAGAGAATTGCACTGATGGCTAAGGAGATGTCAAGATTTAAGATTGATATAGCTTCTCTTATTAAAACACACCATCCAGGGAAAGAAGTTTAGTACAGGTGAATGGCTATAAGTTTTTTTGAAGAGCAGATTATTCAGTGAAAGATTAGATTTGCTGTAAAGTATAATTTATCTTTTATTTTTAGAATTCTTTATGATGTCAATGAAAGACTTGTAGTATTAAAACTTACCTCCCCACAATGTTACTAGTGCTCATTTTATTAAAGTCTATGCTCTGACCCTAGACTCTGAGAATTTAAAGAAAAAAAAACTTTAATTTCTTGCTGGGTAGTACTATTATAGCAATATTATTAAAAAAAATTCTTTTTTCTTGGATACTTTAAAGCACATGTTGATACATAAGAGTAGATTTTAGCAAAAAGTTATTGGAAAATAATAGTTTAATTACTGGGAATTCAAATGTTCTATGGTTGTTCAATTTTTGCTTAAACATGGATTGACTATTATAAATATTTTGTTTATAAAAAAAACATGGATGCATTCTTCCTCAAAGCAATGGCAATTTATATTGTAGTTAATAGTTAGGGTACAAGAGAAATTCATATTATGCAAACTCATGTGCAGGTTGTTGGACAGATCATAGATTATTATGTTCCAATATTAAAATAATAGATGCATTAAAAATTAGATTTTATTCCAACTATAGTTGCAAGAAAATTGATTTTTTTATTCTTTAAAAAAATCTATTATATGTACTAAATTTCAGCAACTTTTAGACACTAAAATTGTTAATTTGGACTCCAGAATTGTTATGTCACAAGAACTCTTAAGAAGGGGATTATGGATATAAGCAAATATATTCATGAGTTCACTAAATAGAAGAATGCTGGATTTTTTTTTTTTGACAAGAATTTACTAGTAGTAGTTTGACTAAAATGAAGCATTTGTCATTTTCTAGTTGGTATAATAATAAATTAAATATGAAACTTCATAATAAATATAGAAATCTAAAGACAGAAGTTGAATGACTGACTTGGAGATTTAAAATGATTAATGGATTAAAATTGCAAAAAAGATGAGATATTCATTGATCATAGTCACTCTTGATCTTTTTTTTTTGATGCTTTGAAAGCAATATATGGGACCTGAGAAATGATATCATAATTCTATAAATGTAGCAACAGTGTTCTTTTATATGATTACACTATTAATTTGAACAGATAGGATATTTTGATCATCTTTTGAATAATAATACAAGAATTGAGATGATAAAATTTTAATGATTTATCTAATTTAGATTTCGACAAAGATTATCCAGCTTAATGGTCAAAACAGGTCTTTGTGATTTTAAAAAATGAAAAAGCTGTGGGTCCAGATGAAATACCTGGACAAATTATAAAATATAATGATGATATGTTAGCTTCAAAAATATTGGGATTTTTTTGGAATATACAATTCATGATCCTAAGGATACTTCCATTGTTCCAATTTTTAAGAATAAAAGATATAAACAAGATTGTAATAATTATCATGGAATATCATTACTATCCACTACAGCAAAATCATTTTCAAGGATTTTGTTGAATAAGTTGCTTCCAGCCAGGGATGAATAGTTTACAGAGACCACCTTAGCTTTAGAGAATCAAGAAGCACTATAATGTTTTTTGTTACCAGCAAATTGCAGGAAAAAGAACTGAAATAAAAGAATGATTTATATATTGCTTTATATAGCCAAAGCATTTAATTAAAATAATACAGCAAATTTATGGCATTGTTTGAAATTAATTGATAGTCCACCAAAATTCATTAATGTTATACATCTTCTATATAATGGAACAAAATGAAGTATTATTATTACCCAGAAGAGGGGGGGGGGTAGGCATTCAAAATGAAACCTGTTGTTTAACAGGAATGTGTACTTGCTCCAACATAGTTTCAATTTTTATGACAGAGATCTTTGGAACTGTTTATAGGTGTCTTAAGACAAACATGGATCAAGATGTAATACAGCTTTGATGCTAGAATTTTTAGTGTGAATCAAATAAAGGCAAAAATAAGAACTCCACCTTTTTGGATCTGGATGTACATTATGTAGATTGTGCTCTTTTGGCAATTCAAAAGAGAATATATAATATGTACTTATTATTATTTTTAATGCAACATTTAAAGACTTTGGCTTATTATTAATGTTTACAAAATTCAAGTGTTTTCTCAGCTAGTTATGGAAGAAAAATCCTCAGCAATCTTTAGTTTGGGTGGTTATTAACTAAACTAATTTAAGTAGTGTGGTAGTTTTAACAAGTTAAATGATAGGATAGGAAATAACTATATTGACTAAGTAATCTGTATATAGAACTGTTATTTTATCATATTTATTTTATGGAAATGAGACTTGGATAAATTTTAAAAATACAATAGCAAAGTCATAAAGACAACCAATATGTTCTTTTACATGTGATAATATAGAATTCATTATTGTAAATCTCACTTTGTTGAATTGGACATATAAACAAAGGGAGAAGCAGCACTTTCTAATAGAGTCATTTATGGTGAAGTTGAGCATGTTTTTTTGTTATAGAGGTAGACCCCATTTATATTCTAAGGATAGTCTCAAAAATATTTTAAAGAAGTGCAATATTGATTGTTTCCATTTGGAAAATATAGTAAAGAAAAATATATGTTTGAGAACTACAATTAGACATAGTATTGAAGCATTTCAGAAAGAAAAAGTTTTCTACTAAGAAATTAACAAATTAGCATTGCAAAATATCAAACAAACAGAAAAATGGATTAGTATATTCTATTTCCAGGCATGGTTGTTGTCCACAGATAGTTATTGCAAAAATGATGTCTGAAGCAGTTTTTTTCTTTCTCTGGAATTGGATAGAAATATAAATTATATAAGTTATTATTATTAGGTATAGTTTATTTTAATCTTTTGAGACCCAGAATTGAGAACTGTCTTGCAGAGGAAAGAAATTGATTAGAATAAATAGATAGATACAAGTTATTTAGGAAAGGCAGATCAATCAATGAAAGAAAAATACTTAGTGTTGGATTTCTATAAAATATAAAGTAGTACCATCTATTATTGCAATTCCTCATTGTGTTGATGAGAAGTTAATGATCTTAGAACTTGTCTTGTATAATGGTATTATGGCTCATTTTTTAATGCCTATGCTCATTCAGAGAAGGAAAGCTTTTATTTCTTGTCAGATAGCATTATTACAGCAATATCATTAAAAGAAAAATTTTATTCTCAGTAACTCTAATGCACATATTGGTATAAATAGTAGACTTTGCCCAAAAGTTATCAGAAATAATGGGATTGGGGCTATAAATTCTAATAGTTTGTTATTATTGAGTTTATGCACAACATGTGGACTGAGTATCACAAACACTTTGTTTATCATCCAGAAAAGGAATTACAAAGAGATGTATATGCATCTACACTCAAAACAATGACCTTTAATAGATTATATTACTGTTAGGAGGCGGAATACAAGAGAAGTTCACAAAACAAACAATCACAAGCTCAGATTGTTGAACTTAATATGCTCATTGTTGTATTAAAAAATAGATATTATGCTAATCATATTCACAAAAAAATTGATGTTTATTCTTTAAAAAAATCTTTCACATGTTCTAAATTTAAATAGTTATTCAATACTAAAATTCCTAATTTAGTTTGTTCAGAACTATCATATTACTAAAACATGGAATTTAAGGCGCATATTATAATTACAAATAAATCTATTCTTGAGTCCACTAAAAAGAAGAATTATGACTCATTTTCTGACAGTGATTATATTATTAGTGATTTAATTAAACAGAAATGTAGCATTTTTTGCTTAGTAAAATAATAGATTAAATGTGGAATTTTATAATAAATATGAAGATCTGAAGACAAAAGTTCAATGACTTACAAGAAGACTTAAAAATGATTAGTGGATTAAAATTGCAAAGAATATGTAGACATTCACTGATTGTGAATAGTCTACATCTTTCTTTGTAATGCAATGAAAGTGATGTATGGACCTGAGAAATAGTATCATAATCATATTAAATCCAGCAATGTCCCTTTCTTGTACGATAATAATGATATTTTGAATAGATGAAAAGTGTGTTTTGATCACCTTTTGAAGAATGATACAAGAATTGACTTGATGACATTTAATGATATATCCTTTTTATCTACTCATTTAGATTTGGACAAAGATATACCGCTTATCAAAGTCAAATCAGCTCTTTGTAATATTTAAAATGGAAAGGCTACATATCCTGATGAAATATCTGAAGTTTTTAATATGTGGTACTGATATGTTAGCTTCGTAAATAGTGACATTTTTTAGGAATATCTGGACCCATGAAATTATCCCATTTGATCTTAAAGCTGCTTCAATCATTCCAATTTTAAAAAACAAAAGGAAAGGCAAGATTGTGGTAATTATCATTCACTACAACAAAAGAACTTTTAAGAATTTTGTTGGAATAGATTGCTTCCTGTGTTAGATGAATAATTACGAGAGACACAGTATGATAGTGTCTTGAAAAGCTTTATCAAACATATTTTTATGAGTTTCACATTCTGTAAAGAAAATTTCCATTGATATTTGTTAATATAACTCATTTTGATAAAATTTATAGTCTTTACAATATTAAATTTTGTTTAAATTTTTATTTTGTTTTTTTATGAGTTGGCCTGTTTTATCTGCATACTTAAAGTGTATGGTTTCGTAACTCCTTGTTTAGAAAAAAAAATTAAATGAAATTAGAATATTAAGAGAATTGTAAATTTGAATTCATAAATTTCACACACTTATTTATATAAGTAATATCATGAATAAATTCTCAATCAGCTATTTACTCATTTTGTATTCATTCTTGTTGTTGATTTCACAGCAAAAATACTTGTCTTGATCTATTGTGAATGATTAAAAAATAGATATTTTTAAAATGTGATGAAATAATTCAGTCAATTTCAGAAAAGTTATGAAGTATTTCTGTTATGAGATAAAATGAAAGTGGTTTTTTTTTTTTTTTTTGGAAGAGGAAAATTATAAAAGATAATATTTATTTACTTAGATTTGAATATGTAATAAGTAACTGAATGTTCATTTAATTTCTATAGTATTTTCTCCATTCTATTTTTGGGATAATTATTTTTTGCTGGTGATTAGTGTGTATAAATTGTAAATTAAATTGTGTAATAGGTTTATATATTAGACTAAATTAATTTATACGACTATTAGAAAAAAATAATGGTGAAAATATGCATAAATTGATATATGTATATATCACGTATTTTAATTTTAATTGTTTTTAAAATTAAATTTAGATGATTGCTTATCACACTTTACTGATTTTTTTGTTTTCTTTTATAAAGTTCATACTGTAAATATATTTTTTTGGTTAAAAAAAAAAGCTATTAGTTTATATATATATATTAATTTTAATATTCTCAAGGATAAATGATGAACTTTTGTGTAATAAAAATATGATAGCTAAATAAGTCAGCTATTTAGCTGTTATATTTTTATTACACAGAAGCTCCCTGAAATAATATTATGAATTTATATATATATATATATATTTGCTGTCATCAATTATGAATATAATATTATGAATTTATATATATATATATATATTTGCTGTCATCAATTATTTCTAATTTCCAATGTATGAATTTTTTTATAAATCTAGAGATAAAGTTTATTATAAATTTTAGGCACTGGGAAGCTATATCCAGTAATATTGCGGCTGCATATTTTTTGACTATGGTCTGAAGAAGCAAGTTAAAGAAAATATTAATACTTTTTGAACTATTATAGTGATAGAGATTTATACAAGCAAGGATAATAAGGACATAATTATTCACACTAGCCATAAACTTTCATAATCTTTAGATATAACAAACAAAAATCATCACTTTGACAAATTTGACATAAAATGTCTAAAAACTAATCAGCTGATAGGCCACTGTAGAATACTTTTTCAAAATGTTATTAGAAGTTAATTTCACAGTTCAGATAGTTTGTAACTTATGTAAAAAATAATCTCTTCCACAACTTTTAATATTTTAAAGTATATTCTCTTTGAATGAGCACAATAAAAATGTTTTTATAAAATTAATATTATAAGAAGTATAATAGTTCAAATAGCATTTAAAATTGTGAATGCTTTTATAATTATTAATTTTATAATTAATAAAATTTAGTTTACTGCTAATGAATATGTGAAATATATCTTTTTTGTACTGTTAAGTTGAACTATTATACTTTAACTTTTTGGAAAGTGTTGTCACCATATCAAATTTTTAAAGAATTGATTTGAGATAATTTTCATAATAACTTCAGTTTTAATACTGTTAGAGCAAAAAGCTATACATTGATAGAAACTAGAATAACTAAAGAAAAACATATGGCTAAGAAAAATAGTGATATCCGTTAAAAAAACTTTCAATATCTTAAAAAAAAATATTACTTTACTCTCTGTTTATAATTTTTATTTTATTATAATTAAGTTTTAAAAGTATATTTTTATTGATAATTTCTGTGCATTACTCACAAAATTCTGATTCAAAACATGTATAATAAAATACTTCTTACCTGAGATAATCCATAGTTTCAGAACTTACAAATTCATCATTTTTTCTTATACCCCAGAAGTTAAAAGTCTCAAGGCCTCAGTAAGAAAAAAGATACAAAATAAATCATTTCCAGAAGGTGGATATACAACTTTAATCATAGCAATTGGCTTCTTGTCCACCAAAACTAGAAATTGAAAGTCATTGTCTCAATCAATGATAAAACAAGTCTTCTCTTTTCATTTCATATTTTTTGTGCATACCAGTGATGCTATTTTGTTATATTTATTGTCCTACAGAGATGTAATTTATTTGCATATAGCTCATTTACTAGCTATAGACTTGAAAATAATGTGATGCAAGATGTGGCAAAAGTATTAAATTCACAGCATGAGTACCAAGGCATAGACAATAATCTGGATTTGATTTTTTTACTTGCATACAATTCCATGTGGTGTACATAACCATTGTGGCTATTACTACCCACCCACCAATTGAAACCTCAAGTGTTTATATTGTCATGTGATATGCCCAGTAAATTTTGTGATTGCTTTATTAACTGCAACCTTTTTTTGCATCTGATAATCAGCCTTAAAATTTCCATTGCTCTGTTATGTTGTGAAAATCATTATACAAACACAGATATGCAAGTACAAACACACAGACATGCTAATAAATTATAAACCTTTTGAGAATCATTACATCTATAGAATAAAGTTGTCTCAAACTTGGATCAGAACTCAAAATTACATTGTACATAAATGGCTAAATTTATACATGCAGTCAAAATCACTTTTATTATTCGAACACAGACATGCTAGTACAATCATACTAATTATATTTATAACTGATAAATTACTTTCATGAAATTATATTTTTTAAAAATAATAATAAATCAAATAATAAAAAAATCTAAAATGGAATACTTATGTTATTTAATTTTGTTTTCAGGATGAAGATCTTGAAATTGCAAAATCTTTGATGCATGTTGAATCCACTTACAAATTAATTTTTTCTAATCAAAAATGTATGCCTTGTTCGCCATACAATCTAATAAATTGAGAAAAAAATAAATCTAAATAGACTTATTAATAAAAAAAAATAATACAAAGTCTAATTTTTATCGGATTTGAACAAGATGCTTATTATTTGAAAAATGAACTAAAACCATAGAGAATAATAATATTGGCATATGTATAGGCCATTTGGTTTTCTCACAATTTTAAAATGAAAACAAAGAAATTATAATTTCAAACAGTGACATTGTGATGATTTAATTCATTTACTTCTCACTCTTATTTCAAAGAACCTAGTAACAATCTGGTCATATTTTTTTTTTTTGTATTTGATTGTAAACTTGCCTATTCATAAAAATTATTGACAAAATATTTTTTATTTGAATTTCATTTTTAAATTGAAATGAATTTTTATTGAGATATTGTACAAGATTGAAAATATGACTTGAAATTCAAAACTAAACTTATTATTATTTAAAATTGACAAATCTTAAAAACAAACATTTTCAAATAAAATTAATTCTAATCACATATTTTTTTTGGTTTAACAATAAATATTTTACAAGTATATTGCACAAATAAGCTTAAACATGTCAATAAATTATGGAAAACTATATTTTTTTCTTTCTGAAATATTAAAACACTTAGGTTAAATAATCTACCAATCAGAGGCTTTCTTTCATGTCAAAAATTTCCATATTTGTATGAGTCTGTACAATACTAACATCTTCAGATTTTTTAAAACTAATAATTTCAATTTTTACACACACACAAACAAAAGTGAACCAGAACTGACATTCTCAAAACAGTGAAGAAATGTTGAAGTAATAGCAGCGGCAAAATAATATCCCAAAATTAGCGACTTTATTCTGACTAAATTATAACAGATTACACCGTATAAGAAAGAAAAAAAAAGTTTACAGTTAATGATTGAAAGTAAAATATTCCCTGTATTTTTTTTGTTTTTTGTTAAGTTCAGAAAAAATATTATTCATATTTAAATGGTATGGTAAAAAATCAATTTTCTATTAATGAATGAAAAATAAAAAAAACATTTTTGTATTACTAAGTGGAACTATTTAACATTTAAATTATATGGTAAAATTGAATTTTCTGCTAGTGAATATCCATGTTGCTAAACTGACTCATTATTAAATTCTGAATAATATGAAACATTTAAAATGTTTTGTATAGTTTCTATATTCTGTAGTACTTCACAATAATGGTAAAATGGGGACTATATTCCAGTCATTAAGTAAAATTTACAATTCAGCCTGTTTTCATTTATATGTACATACAATGACAAATCCGCAAGCAATAGCCATTTTACAAATTGATTCATAATATTTTATTAATTATTCATAATTCATTAATTATTTTAGTAACATAATTAATTAAATATTCTAAAACAAACTTGAAAAGAAATTTAAAAAATAACATTTTGTAAAATACTATTTGTAGTTCTATAACATTTTGTGTAACCTAATTTATGTGATGAAAAAACACAAATCTTTACTGCTATAACATATTAAAACATCTTTTGAATGCTGTATACTAAATGTTTTTCTAATGCTATATTATTATTTTTAATAAGAAAAGAGAGATATTATTAGAAATATCAATTTTTAATAGCATTTGGATGCCATGTAATTAACAGTTTTATGATTAATAAATAATTAATATATTTTGTATTATTAAGTTGAATCTCATCTAATTTAGTAAGATATTAAATAACTTTTCAGTATGTAAATCAAAGAAGATTATCTGACATCTTTTTTTTTTTTTAAATATATAATATTTGCTTTACTGATAAAATTAACTAAAGTTTCTGTTAATAAGTTGTTGTTTTTTTAATAATAATAAAAAAAACAGTTAAACTTGTTTTTCTATGTAATGAAATCTGTATTTAAACTGAATTATGTATGCAATTTTTCTTTTATATATTGTTTAAGTCTATAAATGTTATAAAAGTAAGCTTTTAGGATTAGAATATTTATTGTATCATAATTTTCTATTCATCATTTTTCAAGGGACCAGAGACAATAATTGTTAAATGCATAAAATAATAAAATGAAAACCCCATTAAAAACTATAGATTAAAAATATTTTACGATTACTTACTGAAATACTATATATATGTACAGAATACTTTCATCATTATTCTTAAATACAATTCAGATAATATAAGTCAAAACATTCCACATTTCTTATTTGTGCAATGTATGTATATGTGTATAAATAAATTATAGTATATTAATATTATAGTGTTTGCATTTAAAAAACAGAATTAATATTGATTATAGTATGGATAAAATTATATTTTTTTAATATTTAATTAATTCAATATAAATAAATCAATTGATATCTATTTACTTTGGATAGATTTTATGATGATTCATTCTCTGAAAATTTAGGAACAAACATTGGGAGATGCATTAATTGTGTTTAACATCTGATATATATATATATATATATATATATATATATATATATATATATATATATATATATATATATATATATTGCATAAGCATGTGTTATATTTCAACATCCATTGTCTACTTTTACAGATTCTGAAGTCATCATCATAGAAATACATTGTTTTTTTTGTTTGGTTTTTTTACGTAAAAGCTATTTTTTGAACTGTCATTTTTTTTCATATCTTTCATTGACAAATTACAGTGCCAATACAATATTTTTATATGTGGAATTCAGTGTATATTTCAGATTCAGATATTAAACTGCATATTTCTGAAAAGCAAACTTTAATACATTATTTCAAAGCAGAAACATCATGTAGGGAAAGACTTTGAGCAGTAGCCATTATTGTGAAGTGTTACTGCATTTAAATATGTTGTACTTTTCTGTATAATTGTATGTTCACTTATAACTTTGATAATATAAGGTAAGGAATTATTTATTATTAAATTTATAATTTCATTTATTTTCTGTAAATTTTTTGCCAATATTCAATAATATTTTATTGAAATATTGCCAAAAGTCATTAAATATCTAATTTTAAATATCAAGGATGTTTTAATGACCTATTGATTTGTAAAATTTATTATCAAGTTAATGCACATATACATTTATATTAGCAAATTAAAGCTCATGTTTTTAATCATACAATTGATAGATGAACGTATTTCAATAAATAAGTTTAAATGTTATTTTTTATATGTTAATGAATTAATATTAGGATATATTTTTATAAAAGCACAAACTCTTAGATCATTTTATTTTATGTACTTTTTTACAATGAGCCAGTGTATAGTGAAAAAAGTAGAGAATATCCAGAGATGAAATGAATGAATAAAAATTGCAGATTTCGTAGAGTCTGAAATCTTGAGTGTTGAAAAACTTCATTCTAAGCTAATTTCATTTTCAGTAGAAATGATAACAGAAGAAATAAATGAAAAGAAATATGCATTATTAACTAATCATGATAACTTATAAATAACAACGTAGCTTAAACCACTGCACATGCGCTTTGCAGATGGAACACTATTTGAACTGAATACTTTCCTTTCCAAACACAAAATAAAGTCTTTTTAAAAGATAGAATGGATCACTCTATCTTTTTCACCCAAGCAATATGTATGGACCAATCTGAAGCATTTTGGTGAAGATTTTGATTAATCACTTCAAATTACTAATCATATGATTTTTATTAATGACGCTTGCGAAATTTTAACAATAAATTATTAGATGGAAACTTAAACATATGTAAATATTTTATTTATATAGCCGATGTTTTTATATAAATTATAAATCATGATAACATAAATCTAACTATCAGTATTTGTAGAAAATGTTTTTAATCTTATAATAAATAAATAGTTTCGTATATATGTTTTAATAAACAGACGATTGACGTATTACACTTCATTAATTTTTTCTTTTCATCACTGAGCTTATATTTGTTATTGTGAAACTAAGTCTGTAGAAATTTTACAAAATCTTTTTATTTATAATTTTTATTATTATAGGTATTAATTTTCAAACAAAAATTGCTTAACCTTTTGACAATAATCAGTTTTTTAAATTGCAGTGCTAAATATTTAAATTTTATATAATTTTAAAATAAGTAAGTGCAATTGTTAATTAAGTGTGCGTTGCACTTGATTTTCTGTACTCTCCGTTAATAATTAGATGTTTCTAATCTTAGAAGCTCAATTCTCCAATCATATAACTAAGAGTATTTCTTGAGTCTTCTCAAGACGTTTGCTAATTGAAGTTGAAGCTTATCCTTCAATTAGATTACCAAGCTTTTGGTAAACAAGACGACTTTCAACTGGTTACAAGACTAACTTTTTTTCTGTTAAATATGAATAATCAATATTTTATGCTGATATAATTACTGATTTCAGCATTGCTACTAAAAATTACTTTCACTCTAAACTGCTTGTTTAAAAGGTAATATAATCATTATTATATAAAAATATGATTTGAGCTTTTAGTTTATATCTGTTTTTTATCCTCTCATACACACACCTTCTCTATATATATAGTTGTGAAAAAAAAAAACTTTACTGCTAATAGAAACAAAGCTGATTATTTTCTGAATTTTTGAAAGGAATAAAGCAGCACAAATTTTTAATATTTATTGTTTTTCATTTTTGTAAATAAACGTAGATTAGCAATGCATGGGCATACAGCAATCTGCATGGCTAGTTTACTTTTATCTCTGAATTTCAGACTGTAAAAGCATCATGAAGTTTGATAATTCTTGACAGAGACATTAGTTGGGGTTTTATGAAAACAAAGTGAATATTTGCAATATGTTAGTGGATGATATATGACAGCTTTTAATAATGGGTATATTTTTTGCATGGTTGTGTGATTTATTAATAATTTATAAATTAATATTTATAACAAAATAAAAATTTATGACATTTCTTGGAGAACTAAATTTCTCATGCAAGACAATAATTTGGCAATTAAATGTAGAGAATGCTGAAATTCCCATATCTAAACAATCATTGGAGGACATACACCTATTTGGGTCCTGATCTAGTATGTGCTCATGGCCATTTTGAAATCTAAAAACCACAGCTGACGCATCCAACTAAAAAATAACTTAAATATTGAATAAAAGTATTTTAAATTCATATTTTAGAAATTATAAGCTAGTAAAAATTATATGCTTTATTTTATTAGGGATTTTTTTTTTTTAAATTTACCTTCACAAAATATTTGGCATACAATGGCACAAAGCACTGGAATATATTGAGAGGGAGAAGGATGGTTTGGCCAATCTGAAGGATCATCCAAAAGATACAGAAGTATGACCATGAGCACAAACTAAATCGGCACCCATATTTGTATTTGTTTGCGTACAACTAATAGTTGTTTGCAAGTCAGAAGAATTATTATATATTATCTCAAATACTGAATGTTTGTGTATTAATAAATGCAAAATTACATATATGTGCATGAGAATATCTAATCACTTCTCACTAATGATTTAACTAAGAGTAAAACTCCATTCTGAAAAAATATAGCATAAAAAAATACATAATTGAAAATAAAATAATTTGACATAGATTTAACTAAAAGAAACATAAGTTTAAAAATAAGATTTCACATAAGTGAAATCTCAAATTTGGCTTTATTTTAGCTTAATTTAAAAAGGGAACTAAAGTAAAATTAGCTTAAGGTTGTTTGATTTAGTTCAATATAGCTTTAACTTACTTCATGAGAATTATTAATAAAAGCAAATATTATCATTAAGCTAAAATAAGTAAAATAATTTGGAAATCTAATTATCATTTTAAAATAAATCATTTAGAATTATACATAATAAATTAGTTATGATAAATAATTTAGAATCAATTGATTACTTCAAGTCAAAACTAAATCGGTTTCAATAACTCAGAATAAGACAAATAAGTTGAAATTAAATCAATCAGAAATAGATCAGTAAATCAATCAATCAATAAATAAATAAATCAGGCAAGATTTGGGTTTTAAATAAAGAAAATAAAAAGTACATTTAACTGGTAAGTTTAGAATACATTATTATTTTGGTCATAATTAGTAGATTTAGCTAGCTTTTAGGAATTAACAAATTTTAGTTGAAAAGTTAACTTTAAGTTGAGGTAGGTTTGTTGCCACAATCTTTTCTCTAATGGCAAGTCAGCTTCTTGTTGAGGGATTCTTTTAGATAGTATTGGCTTCTACTTCACCGCTCTCCACATATGGTAGACCATCACGGGGTCTAGAAAGCAAGGGAATTGCCATTCTAGCCCACTATCACCATCATTACCAATTTAAAAACATATTGAAGTGAATAATTAAGAATAAAATTCTGATCTCCTAAAGTTGGCTGAAGCAACTTATATACCAGTTTACTCCCCTCTCCCTGTCATAGTAGTTTTAGATCTGTTTTTTCATTACCTCGCTGCATTCTAAGAAATCGTGAAATCCCACTGTGATTGATTTTTCTACAGGTGGATTTTTCCTTTGGTTAACCACATTTTTTTCTTCAGTTGACCAGGATAATTTATTCATACTTTATTTTAAAATCTATTTTTACTCTTAAATTTGTAACTAGGTCATAATACAGCGAGAAAGATTAAATTTATGAAGTCATCTTTTTTTTAGAAAAACAAATCCAAAGATGAAAAACATTTTGTTATATATTCTAATTCAATTATATAATTTAGCGATATATGCAGAAATATAATAATTTCAAATATTACTTTTAGAATAAATATTCTAAATAAAGAAATTTCTGATGTTTTAATTCTTTTAGTATTATTCTTTCCTGCATATATATAATTTATTGTTACACGTATAAAGCATTTTCCATTTATTTTACTACTAGAAATATATACATGTGTATTTACTGATTTTTATACTTATACATACATTTCTTTTTCTGTATGTTAAATATAAACACACATACATGACTAGTACATTTAGGTTTAAAATTAACATGATTTTAGTACAATATTAACATAATATGATTATAATATGCGAGTATTTGGGTATAGGTACACAAAATAAACACTACTATAGTATATAGTAGGTGAAACAGTAGGATAGACAGATCTGACTGTTTCAATATGATGATATGCTTTGCCGATTTATCCATATATCATTTTCATTATGAATATACCTAGGTTTTGGTTTAATTATACAAGTCGTCAATTAGGTGATGAATAGAATATTATAAAGATGTACCATGCCATAGACAATAATAAAATCCTAGATTTACTAAATGATAATTTAAAAAAAAAAAAAAAAGAAATCATGCTACTTATTTAGAAAAAACAACTACAGTAATTATTAATAAATCACAAATTGAAAAAGATATAAAAAATAAAATTATTCCTCATTAAAAATCTTGTGTCTGCCCAAAATTATATGGATACCCAAACAATATTAAAGCAGATACCCTTTTGACAAATAGTAAGTGCAGTAGAATCTCTCACTCACCTTTTAGCTAGATATTTATCTGATTTTATAAAACCTACAATTCCATTTATTATATCATATATAAAAACTAAAGTTCTCATTAGCTTCGATGTTGTTTCTTTGTTTACAAATGTTTTAATTGATTGAAAGCTTTAAATGTAATTTCTCAACACTACAGTTTTCTGACCATTTTATTTCTTTAGTCATACATTGACTTTGTTACCCCCATGCTTCTAGTTTAAACCCCTACCTAGGATTCCCACCTAATTAACATCCTTGATGTCTTCCAGCTTCCTTCTTTCTATAGTGTGTCCTAACTCAGGGTACAGACAGAAACTTTCTCAGAATATTCAACAAATACTTAAATCTAGGTTATTAGCTTACAGTTCCAAGGTATAGAAACATACACTTTTAATTAATCATGATCATAATAGTTTATTATAATATTGAATGGAATGAATAGGTGGCATACAAGTTAATTTATAAATGAACTATTTCACTGGTCCTTAGATTATTATGGATTGAAATATTGGCGGTTTACATGTTGGTGTGTGTCTAAAGTACATGATAATTAGTTGAATAAATAACAATGATCAATCTTAATAAACAACCATCAGTCATTATGTCTTTTGAAATACTAATTAATTAAAAGGAATTATGATAAGGCCATTGTGCATGGATTCAATTCTACAACCATCTGGGGATACATACATATGGGCGAAAGTCAAAACAAAAGAGATTTAAATATTGCAGTTCTGCTGTCATTGTAATTGTCATTCATGATCATAGTATATAAAAATAAGATTTAAGATTGGCTTGGGAATCCAGTGGTATGGTTCACTGCTGAAATGTTGGATGTTCCTGGCCACAGAGGTGTATCTGATTCTGACTATGAGTGCATTCCAATGGAGAAAGTGAAAATATGTTAAATCTAGGATTTGGGGTTGCAAGAGTCTTTGGCTTCTGCAGCTAGACAGGCACTAATCTTTGGATTAGGGGCCCAGTCATGCAGCATCTTTTTTGCCCTTACACAGTTTGACTACTGATACATGAACCATACAAAAATACCTAGGAATGAGGTTATAATGTGATATTGAACAAAGACAGTAAAACTAGAGAGCAGGAAATGCAAAATGGTCAGTGTAACAGTAATAATTATATAAACCTTTCACCCACACACCTATGTTTTATTCATCCATTTTATCCATTAAAGTTTGCCTGGACAAATACAAAAATAATTGGATGAAATTCAGAAGCCTGCTCACAACTTATATAATCAAAATAAATCTTAAGTTAAAATCTTCCAATATAGGAATGTGGGAAGTTTATTATCACTCATAAATGTGACTGATAGCTTGCAGCTTGTGCTTACATTGTATATATGCAATAAGTGATTCATCTTACATTTATAGAGTATACAGGTATTGCTATAGAGACATTTATACATAATGTTATGATATTGCCTCTGTGTGATAGACTCTGGATATAATAATAATGAGAATTATTTATAAATACAAATTTTTAATATAAATTAGATTATCACTATCCTACCATGTGAGGTGAGGTTTTGGCATAAATACATTTGCATATATATATATATTATAAGGATCACTATAAATCTCATTCCTATCCTTACCATTAAATGCATTTGAACATAAATATATACATGGATGTGTTGATTTATAAAATTAACACATCTATTAAACAGTTCGAATTGATGATATATAACGGTATGAATAAAAATTATATTGTAGTTTAATGAACTGGAAATGCTTGAAACAAAATCTTAAATTTTGTTATTAAATTTAATTTTATTAATATTTTAAATAACAAATTTGACAGAACAATTGAGAAAGTTCTATAAAGAATAAAACTAAAAAAAAAACAGATTTTATAACTTAGTATTGTAATGCTAAGGGGAGAGAAAAATTTGATGAGTACAATGTAACCATAACAACAATAACAACTATTTTTTTCTTTTGTTTGTTATCTAATGGCTGGAAAGTTAAAAAACATATAGAGAAAGTTATATGCAAGATTTTTTTTTATATTCGTTAATGACAGCAATTCTGATAATTTGACTGTCATATGTTGGTAAAATGTTTTCAGCATTTTAAAGAAAGAACAAAGATGCATGGAACTGTAAGTTTTTTTTTGATTTGATCTATATATGTAAAAAAAAAAAAACTGAAACGAAGGAATATCACTATACATCCATTGGGATTGAACTTTTGTATAAACTATCAAAATTAAAAAAAAATAAACAAATTATAATCTGTTGATTAAAGCATAATAAGAACCAAGATTCTTTTATTTTATTGATAATTATATTGAACTATTTGCTATGAAAAATATGTAATAAAATATTCATTCACATAATCAAGCGTGTGATAATTCTAGAACTGTTGGAAGTTTTAAATTTAATAACGTTTAACATCAAAAGAAAAAAATTGACTTTAATCGTGTTTTGTTTATTATAGCTAAAACGTTTCTACTGCTGATATAAGGAAAGAATTTTATGTATATATATACTAACGGAAAAATGATGCAGGTGTGCTAAAAGTCGTGAAAGGTCAAGCCAACTCAGATGGGTTTTGAAGAGGGCGAGGAACACGATCCATAGGTGTGAATTCTCACCATCACACATATATATATATAATGGCAACCATATATTATGTGAAGTTGTATAGATCAATGATGAAAGTGGCCAAATCAAAGTTTATCCAAACTACTTGATCAACTTGTGGGAGTTGGATAGATCATAGAAGACACTACTTTGGATAATGAAGTAAATAAAAGATGCTGAAAATTCTCAATCTACCATGAATTTTTCCATTTAAAGAAGATGCTCATGCTTGATCAAGATGTTTACTAAATCGTTCATAATTTTATGTTGATATGTAACTGTTTGTTCGTTATGGTTAACATACTGATGCTATAAAATTTTAAGGTTTTCCTTCTTCATTTATGTATTTTTTTTTTACTTCCACATTGGATTTTTTGAGCTGGAAGTACCAAAGAATTTAGATGTATGCATTTCATGATATAAAATGTATTTTTTTGAAATAAAAAAAAATATAAATGGTTCTGTTAAAAAAAAAAAGAAGGACTAGACTATGATGAAATGAACATAAATGAAGGTAAGACTTATTTTTGACTCATTAACAACATAACATTTAGTAAAAAAAATTAATTATTAATAAAATCTATATTACTCTTTATTAACAATACACATACTAACAATTACTTATAAATCAATTGATGGCAATTCCAGTTCTCATGATTTATAATAGTCACATACGAACCCATTAATTCGATTATATGTATAAAATAATAATTTGTATATTTATATGATGATACCTTTTTAAAAATAAATAAATAAATAACAAACAATGTCATTTGTTTAGATTGGTATTAAAGATCATAATTTTTTTTTTTAATATGATGGCATGAAAGGTAGAGACCTATGTATACCAAGAATGACCTATAATTGATGATATTATTTTATGTATTTTTCCTTTTTTGTGTTATTATTTTAATGAGATTGAGTGGAAGTGTAGGAATCATATTTATGGTGTTTTAAAATGTATATTTATATATTAAAATGTGTTATGTTAAGATAAAATAAATTTGTTGATTTTAATTGATCTTGCATCAAGGATTATCTATAATTTGTTGAGAGTACATCATTGAATTCACGTATCTCTTGATGTCGAAATATATATGTAATATGTATCCAATAGGTGTACTATATAAACCATAACATCAAGTCATTGCCCACATTGGCTAGATATATTCTTATAATTTATACCTGAACAGAGTAATTACTCAGATTATGACTGAGTTTGAATTCTAGGGAATCTAATGGATTGACATGAAAATTGGGTGGATCCTGTTCATATTGCCAAATGAATGGGGGTTGAATGATAGTAAAGATCCATCTTGGTTGTAGTGTTATTGGATCTTTCCAGTTTTCCGTGGACGGCCGGATTCTTGTTTCAGTAAATGTAATGGGATGGATTTAGGTGAATGGTTAGAGATGGGTCGACGGTCCGTTACATTTTTGGAGCTTAGTTTCAATTTAGAATTACATTGATGGTGTTAAATTGTAGAGTAGTAATTTTATCCATATTTGGAAAATTTGTGTTGTAGAAAATCTAGGATTTTGAAGGTTAGATTGGATATTTGATTGTTGGAGTTTGGTTGGTTCTATTGCAAGTGTTGATGATGGATGGGGAATTCTTGTCATTGTCTTGAGGATGTGATGTATTCATGTCACTCATGACTGATTGATCTTATTCACTGCTCCAGCCCAAATTATGTTATTAGTTATTAGTTATCATGAAGCAGTTAACAGTAATCCTGCCATGATTTTGCCTCTGAGACTCCAAAGAGAGCAAGGCAATATTTCTTTTGATATATGTATAATATTAGCCTCTAAGACTCCCAAAGATGAGCAAGGTAATATATTTTAAATAGCAGCCCCTAAGACTTGGATGTAAGCAGGGCAATGCAATTGTGTTTGCAGAAAACTATTATGGGTTGCAGTAGCTTAGAGAGATTGAAATGTGATGATTATCTGAGTGTTCATGGAACATTGTATACTTTAAGAGCAGTGATTGGATTCTTTTATCTATCTCAAAATTGTGAAATGCTAATCATTCTTTTGGCTGTCAGTATTTGTCAGATCTTTAGAGGAATGGATGAGTATATAACCTAAATATATAGCTTATTCTTCAAGGACTGTTGATAGTACATCGTTGGTCCATTACATTTTTTTTCTTGATGCCTACGTTTAAGGCCTTCTTTCATCGATTTATTTTCCATTATGATTTTCATCATTTATTCATATTCCATTGCATTTTGATACCACAATGCGGTCGGCTATCTGTTTGTCTATTTGTCGGTCCATTACAATATATATATATATATATATATATTGTTAAACATATAAATTTGAATATACTGATCATTAGATTAATTATTTATGTTAGATATAAACAGATCTTTAGATTAATCATTACATTTACGTATAGATATTTTTTGAATCACAAATTTGAGTATAAATTCATTTTTAACATAATCTTAATAGACACACATGGTTTCTAAATTGTACATATTTAGTTGAACTCTAAACACTTACCATCCTTCAGTAACAGTAATGATAACTTCTCAGAATTGTAATAATGAAATTCTAATTGACATGATATATAAACAGATCTTTAGATTAATCATTACATTTACGTATAGATATTTTTTGAAACACAAATTTGAGTATAAATTCATCTTTAACATAATCTTAATAGACACACATGGTTTCTAAATTGTACATATTTAGTTGAATTCTAAACACTTACCATCCTTCAGTAACAATAATGATAACTTCTCAGAATTGTAATAATGAAATTCTAATTGACATGATGGGAGGTATACAAATAAGAAAAAAAAAACCTGTTGATGGTTTTATTTTAATGGTTTTAAAGTTCTAAGGCTGGTTGACTTCTAACTCTAATTGTCCCTGGTCAACTTCTAATTCTAATTGTCCCAGAAGAATGCTAAGAGTTGGGAGTGTTAACAATTCTATCTTTAAATTTAGTCCCTCCACCACTCAAAATGACATAATAAAAATAAAATTAAAAAAAAAGCAAATTAACTATTGCTGCATCAGATATTTAACCAGTAAAATCTCAACATACAAAACCTTAATAATAGTTAATAAGTTAAATGATTCTTTGTTAGCTGACTCATGAATGACTTCTTGAATGTAAAGACCAGTAAAGTTGTAATAGATCTTGGTATCGGGATGGAACTTCTCAGATGCCCACTTCACTAGATGACCATGGCAAAGCTGACACCCATCTATTTATGCATGATTGTAGGTATAGTACAGTAAGAATTTTTCTTTCTTCAAACACTTTTACAACTTTATTTACCTTATATTTTATATTTATCCTTTTTCTTAACAATGCCCCATTTCCTACTTTTGTTCTCCACCTGGGGCGGTATCTTGTGAGTTTTCTTAATGGCTTTCAATCTAATTTCTCTAAATTTCTAAATTTGCTTTCGCAGTTCTTTGTGCTGCTCCATAGGTTTTCTTATCTTTGTTTCTGTTTCTTATTTTATATCTTAAAACATCTGTAGTCATTCAAATGTACCAAAATGTAACTCTTTCAATTGATTATTATACTAGTTTAGGAAATAAAACAGCCCCAACTTTTGTAATAGTTTTCTTCCATTAGCTGGCCTATCTCCCATTGTATAAAATACATTCCACTCCTATTACTTAATTGATCATGCTCTTTTTTTAAATAAAATATTTTCTTCTTAAACTTAAAATGTGGCATGATTTAAATAATTTTTCACTTGAAAGATTTCAGAATTGTACACTCACACATGCGCAGGTATTAGTGTGTGAATATATATAGAAATATACAACATAAGCTGGGAGATAGTTCTAGATTTGAATAAACATGAAGCATGCATACCTACTTGCACTGCTTCATATCCACCCCATTAGCATACAAAAGAAAACAGTAGATGAGTGATTGTTGAAATTTTTTAGTTGGCATGTGAGTGTTTGGAGTTAGTTTATCATTATGTTAATCTTAACTTCTGCTACCCAATTTTTTTCCATATTTCATAATCTATCTTTTAACTATCTCTAGGGTAGGTTTCTCCATGTTGTCTTGAGTCCAGATTCAACTAATTGTAGAATCAATACCTCCATAGGTCCTTTACTTTGTTAACAAGTGGTCTCCTCCTGGGTCATAGGGTTTTCTGTGATAACACTTTTCCCCTGTGTATATGGACCTGTGATAACACTTTTCTCCTGTATGTGGACCTCCATGTACTAGGGTTCCTCTTTGATTTCCTTCTTTAAAATAGTGTGAGTTTATCAATCTCCTTTTTATTCTTTGTTTGGGACTATGCATTGTTCATTTTCTCAACATCACTTACTACCTGTTCGAATTGCCAAGCTCTTAGAGTATTGGTAACTTCATCCTCGTGACACATTGCCATTGTTCTCCTCTGTCTATGGTTGACTTCCATGGCATTAGTATCATTTTCTATGGTATTAGTACCATTTTAAAAGCATTTGACCCTTGATCTCCAACATATGGTTGCGCATCTGTTTGTTTTTTATACTTTTCCATTTCCTCTGTTATTACAGGGCTTACATCTTGATTTTTACAGTATGGCTGCATTTCTTTATGCTCTTTGACATTTATTATGGGCCTGTTTGTCATTATGGGATTCAAATTTTGCCCATCTGATGTGATGGTATTTCTTTGTGATCTTTGTATGTGATAGGTATAACTGTTATTAGGGGGTTCAAGTCTTGATCACTGACATATGACTGCACTTCTCTTTGATCTTCATTATGCCTGGTCATCCCCATTATCACTAATAGCTCTATGGTGACCAGGTTTGAATATTGATCATCAACATACAGGTGTGGTTTTTTCCTATCTTTCCCAACAGTAGCAATCTCTATTATCATTGGTATATCTGTTATTGATGGGTTTGAATCTAGACAGCCAATATGCAGTGATGCTTCTTCTTGGTCCTTCTCCTTCCTGGTGTCACTGTTATTGGTAACTGTTGTCATGGGGTATAAATCTTGACTGCCAATGAATGGTTGCACCTTCCTTGTGTCTTCATCATTCTTCATTGTCTCTTCATCATTATTGATTGTCTCCTGCATCATTGGTATATCAGTAATTCTTGATTGTCTCCTGCATCATTGGTATATCAGTAGTTAATGGATTTTAAACTTGGTTACCAATTTGCCATTGCACTTCTTGCTTTTGTAAAGGAATTTGATACTGTTTCTGTTTTGTCATAGGAATATTCCTGTTCTTGTCTCCTGCATTATATGCAGGATTGTGATTTGGGACCCCAAAATCTATTTGACATTTGGTACTGTTGAAATGTATGCAGCTAATATCTATCACCATCCCACCAATATTCTGGCATTTTATCCAGCTATCTTCTGGCTATTATTACCTTTTGTATCTCATTATATTCATACCAGCAGAAAGTTTCTTTTAAACTCTCCAAATGTTCAATCGGGTTTTCCCCCAGGTATCCCCAAAACCTTACTATTTTCAGAGGTTGGTTGACCTCCCAGTCTTCTTCACTGTCACTGTACTCTATTGTTGGCATTTATGACAAATTTCCTGAATTGATCTTCTCCTCTCAGCCATCCTCCTTAATGCCATGTTTTGTCCTTGTACTGTGATTATTCTGGGAAAAAAATTCATCCCTACTCATTATTTTTCTAATTTTATGTCTACTGTCATTTATATTTATACATAATCTTTCTTCATGTGCATTCTGGTACAACCACTCATCTCATCTGTAAAAAAATAAATAAAGGTTATTTACAATATGGTGATTGTTTTTATTTGTGCCCCATTTCCCACATACATGGTCTTAACTCACCAACCACACCTTACATTCTTATTACACATTGGTGGAATCAAAGATTTTCTTTGAACTCACTCAAGGTTTTGATGCAGACTCTTACAAGTTTTACAGCAATTTTGTAAGTCTCAGGAGTTATGCCTATCACCCCAAATTTTTCACAAACATGTTAAAGTTAGACATACATAACTACATAATGAAAATCAAGTCTATATACAAAATAAAATTTTCTAACCTAAAACAAAATCTTACTTTTCTAGTTAGTTTTTGGGTCTTTCTCCCAAGTCATCTGAAGATGGTTCATAGCCTTACATGCCATGTTGTGTAAAAAAAACCTCTGTAATGGTCAAGATTATATAATCAATCAGCAAGATCGAAAGGTCAAGCAGAGACACTCAACCAGCTGACACAGGGTTATTGCCATGCTCCTAGTTTAAAGCTACCTAAGTTTCCTAGCCTCAGACACCTAATTAACATTATTGATGTCACCAAGCTTTCTTTTTTCTACAGCATATCCTAGCTCAGGGTAAAAACAAACTCTCAGGGTTCTTCTCATAACTTAGGCTCAGTGCACTTTATCCCTCTAACTCTACTCAAACATATTATCAAATCAGTTTTATTACTAGATTGATGGATTACATGGGATTTTCACTACCCATTGTTCAAAACTGAGATGGCTCAAAGCAATATTCAACAAATACTTAAATCTAGGTTATTAGCTATGGTTCCAGGGTATAGAAACGTAGACTTAATTAATCATGACAATAATAATTTATAAGAATATTGAATGGAATAAATAGGTGGCATACAAGTTAATTTATAAATGAATGATTACACTGGTGGCCCTTACATTATTATGGATTGAAGTCCTGGTGGTTTACATATTTGTGTGTGCCTAAAGTACATGATAATTAATTGAATAAGTACCAATGATCAATCTTAATAAACAACTATCAGTTATTTTGGCTTTTGAAATACTAATTAATTAAAAGAGATTATGATATGGTCATTGTGCATGGGTTTGATTCACCAGCCATCTGGGGATATATTCACATGGACAAAGGTCAAAACAAAAGAGTGATCTCAATATTGCAGTTCTGCTTTCATTATTGCCATTCATGGTGATAGTATATATAAATAAGATTTGAGATAGGCTCAGCAATCCAGTGGTATGGTTCATTGCTGTAAAGTGAATGTCCCTGGCTGCAGACAGGTATCTGCTTCTGACCATGAGTGCATTCCAATGGAGAAGGAAAAGATGTACTAAATCTAGGATTTGTGGTTGCAGAAGTCTCCGGCTCATTTTGGATCTAGACCGGAGCTAATCTATGAATTAGGAGCCCAGCACATGGTGTCTGGTCTGCCTTTATGCAGTTTGGCTGCATGATGTATAAACCATACAAGATATGCCTAGGAATAAGACTATAATATGATATTGAACCAATACAGCAAAACTAGAGAGCAAGAACGCAAAATAACCAGTATAATAATTATATAAACCTTCCACCCACACACATATATTATTAATTTATTTTATTAATTAAAGTTTCTCTGGACAAGTATAAAAATACTTTGATGAAATTCAGAACTCACTCACAACTATTATAATCAAAATAAGTCTTAAGTTAAAATCTTAATATTATAATATAGGAATGTGGGGGGTTATTATCACTCATAATATGACTGATAGCTTGTGGCTTGTGCTTATGTTACCAATATACAATGTTTCATCTTACATATGTTGAATATACAGGTAATGCTATACAAATATTTATATATAATGTTATGATATTGCCTCCGCATGATAGACTCTGGACATAATAATAATGGGAATTATTAAATTTATTTTATTCATAAACACAAATTAAGGATACAAATTAGATCATCACATTCCTACCACACAAGATAAGGTTTTGGCATTAGTACATTTATATATATTCTTAAACGTATAAATTTGAATATACTGATCTTTAGATTAATTATTCACATTTACCTATATATTTTCTTAAATATATAAATTTGGATATAAATGGATCTTTAGATTAATCATTTACACACACACACACACACACACATATATATATATATATATATATATATTTTCTGAAACATAAATGTGAATGTAAACTGATCTTTAACTTAATCATAATAGACACACATAGTTTCTAAATTGTACATATTTAATTGAATTCTAAACACTCACCATCCTTCAGTGACAGTAATGATAACTTCTCAGAATTGTAATAAAATAATGTTTTAATTGACATGATGGAGGTATGGAAATAAAAAAAAATATGTTGACAGTATTATTTTAATACTGGAATTATTTTAACTCGAATTGTCCCAGAGGAATGCTAAGAGTTGGGAGCATAAACAATTCTATCTTTAAATTTAGTCCCTCCATCATTTGAAGTGACATAATAAAATTAAAAATTTAAAAAAACCTAATTAACTATTGGTGCATCATATATTTAGGCCACTAAAACGTTGACCTACAAAATCTTAATAAGAGTTAATAAGCTAAAACTGCATAAAGATAAATGCTATATAATTAATTAGAGTTGCATGACTTTAAAGAGTGGATTGAATACATATTATCAGCTAGCTGATGGACATCTTCATGATTCTTTGTTAGCTGACTCATGAACAACTTCTTGGATGGGTGGCTGGATCTTGGTACTGGGATGGAACTTCTCAGATGCCTGCTTCACCAGATGGCCATGGAAAAGCTGATGCCCATCTACTCATGCATGATTGTAGGTACAGTAAGCGTTTTTCTTTCTTTAAACACATCCTTTTTTTGAACAATGCCCCATTCCTTTCCTATATACTCTCTTTCTCTGCCTGTGGCTGTATCTCATGAGTTTTCTTAATGGTTTTCAATCTAATTTTTCTAATTGCTGTTCTGTCTTAAATTTGCTTTCATAGTTCTTCATCCTGCTGCATAGGTTTCCTGATCTTTGTTTCTGTTTTTTATTTTTCACCTTCAAATATGTGTAACCCATTCATATGTATTGAAATGTAACTCTTTTGGCTGATTGTTATGCTAGATTAGGAAATAAGGCATTTACATAGCTTTAGCAATGATTTACTGCCATTAGTTGGCCTATCTCCCTTTGTATGAAATACAGACCACTCCTATTACTTAATTGAACACGTTTTTTTCTTTAGTAAAATATTTTCTTTTTAAACTTAAAATATGGTGTGATTTAAATAACTTTAACTTTAAAGATTTCTGAATTGTACACATGCACGTGCACTCAGGTTCTCATGTGTGCGAATATATAAAGAAATATATGATATATGCTGGGAGATAGTTTTAGATTTGAACAAACACGAAGCAAAATTAATTTAATACTGAAATAAATGAAAATATTTATTTTCAATTGGACAGTTAAAGCATAATTTAATTTTCTTTTTTTGTTTATTTTTCTTTCATTATATATATATTTAATAGATATCAAATGGAAGAAATCTATCTAAAGTCTTATTATTTATTTCATATAAATGTTGAATCAATACATTAAATGGCATCAAAATAATGTATTTTATGAACTGTGGAGAATTTATATAATTTTATTAAATAATTGAACTGATGTGAATTATTGGAGATGCAAATAATTCTACTCTGGAAACTAGTCAAAGAATTACAAGGGCAAATTGAAAGCATGCATTTATGAAGAAAAATTAGGAATGTTTAACATTTGAATTAGTGGCATGATTTAAGTAACCATATGTATTGGCAGAGTAAAATTCTTTAAATAAAAGCTCTTGATTTACTTTTTTAAATTTTTTTTAAAAATAATGATGGTTTACATAACTCTCTCTATATATATATTGTGACAGGATTTTGACTCTGCACTCCAATCAAAGAATACTGTGAGTATACTGAAGAGCATTTATAATCCTATAACTAGTAATGTTTGATGCAACAGTAATATTTTCTATTTATCTATTTATCATAGTTTGTTGGTATGATATGTTTCTACTTTATACAAAGTAACTAATAATATATGAGATTATGCTCTTAGAGACTTAATCTCATTGGATATTTTATTTATTTGAGCTGATATCATAAACCAATATCTATCACAATACTACCAAGAATCCAGGTTTAAAACTTTTTTCATAATATGATAATACCATCAGTATTGAATAGTAGCTTGTGACGTAAGAAACTCAACTATGTTGTTTTATTATTTAATTTATAATATTTTATTAAATTGATGAAATGCCAGAATGAGAGTTAAATAGAGGTCACAGTTTAAAATTCAACCCTTATTCCATGCAGTAACAATAATAAAATACATCTATACACTCCTTCAAAAAATGGACTCTGTCAAAATGAAAAGCACTACAATGGATAAAACATTTAAGATCATTTCTACAATATAATGGTTTTTAATTGACTCCCATTGCAATCTCTATTTATAACATAAATTAAAATGTCTTTCATCTTCTATGTTTGAATGATGTTTTAATGATATACATAAAGAAAAAAAAATGTAATTCATTAAAATTACATAATACATAGATAATATTACCCTGAACAGTTAACATATAATACATTTCAGAGGAAACTATATTAGTATTAAATATAATTAAAAAAAAAACAACTAAATAAGATATTAATCCATGAGCATGTGATATTAACAAAGTTTTGTCATATGAAATATATATAAAATGATCTTACTTATTATCCAGTCTGTTGATAAATAATTGTTTACTTTTTTGCCTTATTTCACTGGCAAATGAATTTTAAAAAATTGATTTAATAATGTTTGCTTTTTCTTATCTGACTGCTAACAAATGAATAATCTATTAATATTTGGTTTTCCTATCTTTTTCTGGAAAGGGTATAATCCAGTCTATTTAATAATGTTTGGTTTTTCTTATTTTTAGCTACCCAAAATATTTAAAAGTCTATTAAATAATCCTTCTTGATTTTTTTTATATTGGCTGATCTGCATTGCTATATTTTCTTCTTTCATAATTTATTGATAGATATAATTTTGGAGGAAGTTAGCAACAGTGATTTCAATTTACAGACATGTGTCTTCAAATGATGATGAATGTATTTTTTTTAAGGCTAGTGCTGAGTTTTCACAACTTTTTCATCCATGGAGCTGCATTTTAAAGCAGAGATGAACATCAGCTGGACAAGCCTAATTAGATGTATTAAGGAATGAACCACAAGCATATTTGATCATTTTATAAAATTTTAATAATAAAATATTAATTTTTGTCAGCAATAACATTTTGTTCTATGGATTTCAGGACAGAGGGCTGTAACAAACCATTCACTGTTCAATGATGACTTTCCTTTTATAATATAGCAACCATTTTATATTTACTCTCTCCACTAACAAAATACATTCATATAATACTAAATCATCCATGCACTTTGCTACTGTTACACAATACTCTATTTATCATCCTCTTTTACAGTTTACAGTTTCAATTGGCCCAGCAATCTTCAGAACTACAACATAATACAAACATGAATATAAATATACATGAACAATTTATATTCTATACATACATCTTATAATCATCATCTATTTATTACCTTTTAAAAAAAAATTTTTACTCTTTTTTTTTATTCTATATTTATTAATTCAAATTTCCTAAACATATTTATTCTATTTTTATTTTATTCTTATTACTTTTTAAATACTTAACTCTAACTTAATATTCTTTATATTTTGCATCATCATCATCATCATTATTATTATTATTATATTAACAATAAATATTTATAATTTATTCAGTCAATAATTTATTTTAATCTATAATATTATTATTTTAAACACATTTTAACCACCTTTATATCTCCTAGCTTCAATTGCTAGATTCACATTTTAAAAATTTACCATTATACTTTTAGTAGCTCTAACTTTAAATTTTACACTTATATAGCTAAATTTTCCCCCCAAAAATTATTTTTTACTTTATATCAAATTTTTTTTCAGACCCAAATCTCTATTCAAAACAGGCTTAATATTATTAATATAAATAACTTCTTATTTTTTATCCCTTTTATTATCAGTAAATTGTATCATCCTTATACAATCCTTTTCAAATTCATGCCCTGTTTTTAATTTATGTAAGTATATCAGTGAATTTTTATTATATTTATGTTGTATTAGTCTTCTATATATTGAATTCTTTGTTTCTCCTACATAATTTACTTTTATATTATTAATTTGACACTTTTTACAATTAATCTCATATATGCTATTTATTTCATTATCTAAATTTTTATTATAAATACTAATATACTTATTTTCTAAAATACTAATCATATTTTTTCTCAGTTTATTACTACTTTAACATTTAATACATTATTAAACTTTTTATTAATTTTACTATACCTACCATCCCTTAACATCGTCTTATAACTTTTATAAATATCATTTATATAACATCAATAAAATATTCGATATTTATAATAATGACTCGATACAGAACTTTGTACCTCCCTCTTACACAAAATCCTATCATATGGGGGCTGTCGGTACCTCGGGTAGAGTGGTCAATATCATTGGCAAACATTCGCCAATAATATTAATACTCGATTACTAGATTAAACATTAGCCAACCAAACTCTTTATTTATTTAAAGGAAAAAATCCAATGGGCGCCAGCCGACCTTTGTTGACAAGTCTGCCTGACCAATACGATCTAGTACCCGCTCCCGCTAGCTCAGCTAAAACAATCAATAAAATACAAAATCCGCCTACTTAAAAAAATCAATTTACGAATCTTTCTCTGCGCTAGTTTTCTCGCTTCTTTTCCCAAATTCTAATTTTAAAATTTTATTTCGCTCACATAATCTCAGAGGATACTCATATCCCATTTCTAAACTATAATTCATTATTATAACATTTATTATTTATTTGATCTATGATATTTATTTCCTTTTTTTTTTTTTATAAATAATCACTAACCCATTAAATCTCCATTTACGCTGTTTCACTTCGTTTGGTCTTATAATATAATTAATTACACTTTTGCTCAAATTTAGATAATATTTAATATAACAAAAAATATCATATTATACATACATTTAGAAAATAATTATACACACAGAAATATATTTGAAATCACAATAAAAATCCCTTGATAATGGAGCTAAAGACAATTAGTAATTATTGTTCATAACATAAAGTTCAAAGTTTATTATTCCATACATTACTATGGCTTTTAATTAGTGAATTAAGAATAAAATAAATATTACCTAGCATTCTCTTTTATGCCTAGTTCTGAGTGTAGCTTCTGATAGTATTTCCTTTGGTCAGTTAGCGCTAACTCTTTGCGATCCTTTTCCTGATGCCATTGGGATCCTGTGGGCTTCACCATGGACACTCCGCTTCCTTCTTGTTTTACACGAACATGATCATCCTTCGAACTGTCTGCTGTTGGTATTGCATGGAAGGATTCGGCCGGCTGTCCACACGATGGGTTTAACAATGCAGCATTATGTTTTATTTAACTTTGGACGTATATTACTAATATGAATATGAATTTAAGAATAATCAACCGAACCGAATCAAACTCAAATTTTAATCATAATATCAAATTCAATCTAATAACTATAACAATAGAAAGTTCGCTCCTTTTATATTTTACGGTCCTTATCTTGCGGATTCAATCTATATTCTGAATTTCTGCTATTGGACAATTATTTCTTTTCTTTCGACTCTCTACACAGTTTCATTGGTCATTCTTTAGATGATTGCAAATTTCAATTTCTTTGTTAGAGTTATTTCACTAATTAGCTGTTTAATGGAAATTTCTTATGTTTGTCATTAGCTCCCATTTGTTTATTACATTCCTTTGATTATATTCCTTTTTTTTTTTATTATAAGACAAAACGAACTCCACCTTGCTTTTTTTTTTTCTAAAAGCAATCTTAAATCAAATTTCAATTAAATCAAGTTTTAATTAAATCAAGTTTTTAATTCTTTAAGTTTTATTTAAATGTGATTCTAAAATTATATCTTTTAAAACTGTCTAATTTATGCTTTTAATGATAAACCCTTCTATGATAAAAAATTTTTTTTTATTATTTTACCCTACAAGACCTTTTATTTTTATTAAATATTTAAACAAATCTTTTATCAATTTATATTTCTCCAAAATTATGTGTAACTCCGAAGAAAACACACTCCTTCCTGATGTATCTCGGTACATTACCTATAACTTTATTTAAATTTTTAACTACATAATTATTCCCTGTCTTTATACCTTATATAATTAACTTTTACACTACTTTTTTCTTCTTTATTATTATTTATACATTCTATTTTATTTTTTCTATTAATATAATATACTTTATAAATTTATATGGATAATCATTATTTATAAATTCTCCTTTAATTAAATCTATCTGTCTAACACAATTGTCTTTACTTGAACAATAATTTACCATTCTGTGAATTCTAGAATGTATTGTATTTATTTTATATTTCATATTTATATTTGAATGCCAATTAGTTACATTTTTATCTATATCACATTTCTTATGAATTGATGTTTCAACCCTACATTTCCCTTTTTCATATGACTTCATCATTTTTACATCCAAATATGACATATTATTCTCTTCATTTTCTATAATAAATTTAATATTCTTATCCATCTTACTAACATCCTCTATAAATAAATATCTGTCTTTGTGTTTTATTAAATAATCATTTATATATCTCCTAATAAATATTGGAGCATTATTATTAACTAACATTAACTTCTCCAATTCTTCCATATAAACATTACTTAATACTCCACTCAATGCTTCTCCTATTAGTAAATCTTTTTGTTTATAAAACATCATTAAATTCTATCATTAACATTCTATGTTATAATATCTCTTTATAACTAACCATCAATGCTTATCAAAAATTATTAAAAAGTAACATGTTTCAGTTGTTCACTTCCAAAACTTACCTCTATTTTAATCGATCTCTAATTTTAGCTTTATTGATCAATTTAAATCAAAAAACAGAATAGAAAATGGATGGAAAATATTGCTTCTTTACAAATTTGAATTTGTTTCAAAACAAAAATGATTGGTTATTAACATTAATAATTTGATAATTTTTTGTTACTTTTTAATTCTGATTTTCCAAATTTGTTTTTTTTTTTTTATAATAAGCAATATTCCAGTTCATTTTACTTCCTTTTATTACAATTATAAGCTATAGTTATTAACTTATTATTTTTCTTTTTTTAAGAAATAGACATAAAATTTTTAAAAGTGAACACTTACTCGTTAACACAGTCTACTAGCACTATGGGAATTCAATTATCCAACCCTCTTTTTATCAAGCTTAAATCATTTTGTTTTATCTTGTAGCAAACTATGTAATGTGTATTATACAAGTCAGCCTGCATCTAATACCCTTCAACGGGGTGCCACTAGACCTCTGCCCTAGAATATTTATAATTTTGTCGATATGGATATTCATTGCAAGTAGCTGTTTCATCATATACATGTTGAGCAGAGATTTTTGTTAAATAAACAATTGGAAGGGCAGACAACAGTAAATAAACACTTCATAAATCTAACAATTATCAATGTTTATTAATAGGAAAATAACAAAATATAAAGTTTACATTAATGGATGTTTTAAATTATAATTAGCTTAATATTATATTAAAATTGAGTTTAACCCTTTGTTCATTAAAATTCTTTAATATAACAGAACTTTGATACACTTGACAGTTTTATATGTATGCACATACCTTTGCAATAACATTAATTTAGAATTAAATGCTGGAGAATTTATTATTAGATAAACACACATGCTGATTTTGCTAAGAAAGCTCATATGCAGTGCAAAACTTAGGTCACAAAAGGAAACATATAACAAACAATTGGAAAGAACCATAAGTAACATGTGTTAAATGAAAGCAAATATATATATAAAGGCATGGGAAGCTTTACTACACTTGATCTAATACAAAACCAATAAGAATTGCTAATTTCATGTTGTAAATAAACATGGATTAAATATGATGAAAATATATGTAAATGAGCATTGGGAGCATGTTGTCTGGTAACAAAAAAAAATAAACAAAACTTTTACTTTGAGCATATATATATATATTACATGGTTTCTTTTAATATTTATAGATTTTCTGTGTAAGCCATAATGCATTTTGAGTAAATATTATGATGGAGAAGTTATGAGCTCTTCTTAATATCCATAAGAATGAAGGAAATGAATAAAAACAATAAAAAAATAATCATTTTTCTAACATGGAAAATACTATGCTGAGTAGTTTCAAGCAGTTGATGTTTGGATATATATATATGAACATTAATATCTAATAAAAGGAAATAACTGGATACAATCCAGGAACAATGTACATGAAGACATGGATCATTATGGATCATTATTAGCATCATGGGAGTATTATAGAAAACAACAAAGAAAATGGAACTGTGAAGATATCAAGTATGGCAACAGGCTCTAACGTAAATAAATGACTTATAAAAATATAAAATAATAATAATATATTAATAGATATTTATTTAAAAATATTTTCTTCATTCTAAAATAACAATATTATTTCTTTACATTATTCAGTGAAAACTTAATAAATAGATGAAGTAATTAAAACTTGAATTAATTAGTATTAATTCTTTTAGAAAATTTTTTTTTTAAAAAAAGATTTTAATATTTCATTTTTTATTTTGAATATGTGTAATTAATTGTATGGAAAGCTTTACTTGATCTAAAAGATATTTAAAAAAATACTTTTATTGCGTAGAATATATTACTCTTTTGTTGTGATTGTGAAATATATGTATTAAAACATTATTTAAAATGTAGATTGCAATTTACTAATTGCAATATATCATGAATAGATCATAATACAATCTATTCTCAAGTTTATAATTATAAAATTTAATTTTTGTGTTATTATCTTTGTAAACTTGCATATTATTATTAATCAATGCATCATTTGATTTAGCTATTCTATAAATTACATTATTTATGATATATTGATTCACGTACTCCAAACTATTTATTTATTAGATAATAAATCATGTTTGCTGAATTACTTATTTATTAAATAAAATATTTATCAACTTATAAGCTTAGTATCAACTGATAAATACATGAGTCTATAATGATCTGGATTATTATTATTATAAATTCATTTGTGGGAAAAATTAAAATTATAGCATTATGTATTGAATTCACATTTAAAATAGTTGTGTAAGGTAGACTATAAATTTAGATACAATTATATATAATTTACTTTTAATCTTTTTGTTTTGAATTATTATACTATATATTTTGGCCGCCAATATGTTAGCTAATTTTAATAATGATTTGTGATGGAGATATTTACTGTTATTCTATAATATATTGGTTTACTTTTCTTAAATAATTGTAATAGAGTTTTAAACACTTGGAGCCACTGAGTAAGAAAAACTTAACAGTGGATAGTATTAATATAGTATGCCTAACATGCTTTCAATATCTTTGTCAGATACCATATAGCAATAAATGTGCTATGGTTATGATATCTGACAGATATTGAAAGTATGCTCAGCATACTATATCAATACTATTCACTATTAAGCATTTTTACTTGGCATCTCAAGTGCTTAAACAGCATTATTTATTGTTACAACTGAACCATAAAATCATAGGACCAGTAAAATCATGCTATCTGAATTATAGACACTGGATTTTTATTTTTGTTGCCCAATTTTAATAGGATACATTATCAGTCACATTTTGGCTGCTAATTGCAAATATAGTCAGCTACATTTTGTTACCCAACTGTTGAGATGAAATTTTAAAATGCAAATAAATATAATTCTCTTAAGAATTTTATCTTATTCATTTTTAGTCTATTTGAAAAATATATTTAAATATATTTAAAATTTTTAGTTAGCATAAAAGGATTTTATAATACTAAAGCATGTATTAGAATGTATTTCATTTGATTTAAATCATTATTTGTTACAAGAAATTTTTTCCATTGTATGAAAGTCCATACAAAATAATTAGGAAATTTGGTAAAAATGCATTTCTTCTGGAAAGTGAGAGAAATATTAAATGGACATATAATGCTTGTAGTTTAAAGCCATACCTTAAGCGAATATCTTAGAAAGATCTAATTAATTTCTAAAATAAAGATGAATAATTATATATAGTCATTCATTTTATTGTTATGGTTATATAAAGTTTAGTTAATCATAAATGGTAAGAAAGAAATTTACTTAAGAATTTAGTAATGGTTTTATATTATTGTTGAACTTGTTTTCTTTATTTTTATTATGGATGGGAATATGGGATATGCAAATCCATCACATATCATCATTCTGTAGTATCAAATCATAAATAAAGAAAACAATTAGGAATCATTTATATTCATATTTAAATAGTTGTTATATAAAATATATATGTATTGACTAAAAATAAATTCAAATTTAGAATGAATGCAAGAGTGAATGTGTATATTATTTAGGTTAAAATAATATATTAACTTTATCATATTGAATAATAATAAACTTTGTTATAATTATAAGAAAAGAAATTCACAATTCATGAGCCAGTTTTAAAAAGAACATATTGTTTTCTTTTAACAACAACAACAAAAAAGAACAAAATTTTTACTTTGGACTGATATATATATTTTACATGGTTTCTTTTAATATTTTGTAGATTTGATGAACAAGCCATAATACACTTTGAATAGATGTTATGAAGGAGAGGACATGAGCCCTTCTTAATATCTATAAGAATAAATGAAATGAATAATAACAATAAAAAAATAATTATTTTTCTAATGTGAGAAATATTATGCTGAGTAGTTTGAAACAGTCAATGTTTGGATATAGATATGAACATTAATTTCTAATAAATGAAATGAATAGTAACAATAAAAAAATAATTATTTTTCTAATGTGAGAAATACTATGTGAGTAGTTTGAAACAGTCAATGTTTGGATATAGATTATGAACATTAATTTCTAATAAAAGGAAATAACTGAATACCATCTAGGAACAATGTACATGGAGACATGAATCATAGTCATCATAATGGGGATAGTACAGAAAACTTCAAAGAAAATGAAACAGTAATTAAAGAAAGATGGTGACTATGGTAACCTGCTAGCATAAATAAATGATATGAAAATTATCACTAAATTAACTTATATCTTACTTTCAATATAAAAATAATAATAATATATTAATAGATATCTATTTAAAATTTTCACTTTTTAAAGTATAAACAACAATAGAGGTTATTTATATTATTCAATGCGAACTTAATAAATAGAAAGACTTGAATTGATTAGTATTAATACGTTTAGGTAAAATTATTTTTAAAAAAATGTAATTAATATTTAAATTTTTATTTTGAATATGTGTAATTAATTGTCTGAAAAGCTTTACTTGATTTAAAAAATATTAAAAAAACTTTTATTATACCAAAGATAATATGTACTAACTCTTTGTTATGATTGTGAAATATATACATTAAAATATTATTTAAACTATAGATTGCATTTAATAATTGCAATATATCAAGAATAGATCACAATACAATGGATTTTTAAATTTGTAATTGTTAAATTTAATTTTTGTGTTATTATCTTAATAAACTTGCATAATTAATCAATGCATCACTTGATTTAACTATTCTATAAATGACATTACTTATCAGATATTCATTCACATACTCCAAACTACATATTTATTAGATAATAGATCATCTGCTTGTTGAATTACTTATTTACTAAATAAAATATTTAGTAACTTATAGCCTCATGGGTGCCTTATAAATACATGAGTCTATAATGGTCAGGATTATTATTACTATAAATTTATTTATGGATAAAATTAAAGTTATAGCATTATGTATTGAATTTACTTTTAAAATAATTGTGTATGGTAGATTATAAATTTAGATACAATTACATATAATTACTTTTAAACTTCTTGTTTTGAATTATTGTACATTATATTTTGACCACTAATATGTTAGCTAATTTTAATGATTTGTGATGATAATATTTTTTTTTGTAATTGAACCACAAAATCATGGGGCCAGTAAAATCATTTTATTTTTGTTGCCCAATTTTAATAGGGTATATTATCAGTTACATTTTGGCATGCTCTCTGTATTACCCATTATTTGTCTGTTATATTTTGGCAACCATATTGCCATTTACATTTTATCATTCAACTGTGAGATTTGATGTGTTGTATACTATCTTTTACAGTATATATGCCAAAAGATAAAAAAGGTTTTTATGTCAATAATGATGGTGCATTGACTTGGACTAAACTTACATTTTTTTTAGATTACAGTCAGGCTTAGATTTTTTTTTCATGAAGCTGTTTAACAGCTAATTTAGTTAGAGAATAAAATAAAGTATGGAAGCAAACTCAAAACTTTCACTTCTAAAAATTTGGCAAGCCTAATGATTGATGCATTCTTTTACATTTTTATGGGGGATGGATTGTTTTGTTTTTTATCAAAATCATATATTAATAGTACCATTTTAGGAAATGTCCAGATTTAAAAAGTTCAAATTATGTAATGGTTAATTTTTCATGTGCTAAATCAATTAAATTTCAGTATAAAACTTTTTATATATAAAGAATTCCTTAAAATGTATGAAATAGCTCTAAAACTGAAATTCTAAAATACTTTGTCTTAATAAGACATTGGCCAGTGGCAAACCACATATCATTTATTGGTCATATTCTCCAGTTATTTAACCAACTTATTATCAGACATCTTAATATACATATGTACATGTGCATTTGTGTATATAGTTTTTTTTTTACATTTATAATGGAAGTTGACCTAATATTTTTAATGTTTTATTAATAAAATGATTTAATACTATCTTAGTGACATACTCCTCCTTCACTTATTAGGATAATGTTTATATAGCCTCCTTTGAACCCTACACTAATAAATAACTGAGAGAAAGAAATTAAATGTTGATGAAAAAAGAGGAAATAAAAGCACTGCTAAAATATTTATATTAGTTAAGAGAAACTGAATATCCATCTAATAAATTATATTTTGAAGTATTGTTTACACTGCAGACTTTTGGTCGGATTTTTGTAAAAAATCAAAAGCATTATTTTAAAAACATATATATATATATTGAGAATGTCTTTTTCCTTTCATAGTTGATATCACAGTTTTTATTCTTTTTATATTATAATGCACTTGAATTTGAGTTGTCTTTTATAATGAAATCAGTGTGTCTTGCATCTGTAACATAAAAGGGCCATTAATAGTATCAGTATTAAAGAAAATTTCACCCTAGTAATATATGTATGGTATAGTATTTTTGCAAGAAAGCTGATAAAGTTTTTAATTAAATTTTATAATAAATTTTTCAGACTTTTATAAGTGAATTCACTCATATTTTGAGAAACAACCAGTGAATAAAATATGACATATTCAACTTATGGTTGTACCAAAAATAAATCTTTTTTTAATGATATAAAAATAGGACAGTACTTACTTATATGCTATTAATCAAGAAACTTTAAAATAAAGCAAGATATTAAAATATTAAAAAAAATATTTGGAGAATGCCTACATCTACAAGGCTCTAGGCTGGTGACTAAAATGCTTATCCATAAATATATGTTTTTGTAGGAGTATGTACATAAACATTATACATATTCATTTAAAATAAATACACTCTGCATATGACATTAGTTCTCATGTAAGTATATGTTATAATACATTTGTGCATATTGTGCTGTAGCTGATTTTTGAAAACATAAAGAAGGTCATAATGGAAATAAGTTAACGTAGGCTGTTCCCAAATTTATAAATGGACTCATAAATAATAGTAGTGTTTTTTATCAAAAATGTAAAGAAATTTAATCCATCATGCTACTTTTTCATATATTTATTTTTGTTTTTGCAATGTGATAGAATTATTTTAAAACTTCAATTTACATTATTTATGTAGTGACATTTATCTTTTTTATATATAAAATTAATTAGAACTGCTACCTATACAATGTAAATTGAAGCTTTAATATACTTCTATAACATTGAAAAGGACAAAAATAAATATTTGCTGAAAAAAGTTTTTTTGTATTATATTTGTATATACAATTATTGCTGTTATATAGAGATATTTTATATTATATAGTTATGATTTGTATCCAGAGCATGGCCAAAGATTATCAAGTAGGTCTTTTAGTTTTTTTTTTATTGCAAAGTTAGTCTGAGAAGCAGAAATTATGGAATATCTTAATATATTTTCAATTTATAAAAGGAAAGAAAATTATTACTCAAGTTGGTATTCAGTTACAGAAATCCATAGTTATAAATGTCAAAAGTGGAAATATCATTTATTGCATTAAAGAAAAAAATAAATCTAGAAGTTTATTAATAATCTGAAAGCACCACTCTAAGAAGATAAAAGAATATATATATATATTTGTAAATAAATCTCAATAATTCTTTTAAATAAATGCATGTCATCTATATATGATGACAAATCATCCTTGCTAAGTACTGATTTCAACATGGTTTCTTAATTCAAATATTTAAGATTAATTGTATGCATCAACAGATTTATAAACAATAACTAATTTCTCAAAGTATGTGAATTATCAAGCATTAACCATTTACTTCACTTATAATAGAGAGACAAAACTTGCCATACAATAGCGTCTGTGTTAACAACACTTGTGTAAGCATAAAGAATGATGACTATGTGATATTTAGTGGTTTACTTATAGTATAAAATAAACAGAGCAAGAAGTTGTAATAAAACCAAAAGTAATATATATTATGTAAAAGACAATGTGGGGATCAAGAATAACATACTGGATTCCTCAAAAATAATTTAACTATGAAAAATAATTTTAATTTAGTTCCATAGCTTTCAGTATTGTTACATTAATTTTATCATCTAATTTAAAATCTTACAATGCTATATCAGGCATCAATTGCAGCTTCACTTGTTGAGTTATACAGTTTTATTTTGTTACTTTTTAGCATTAATTTAATTATAGATAATTAAATCTTTCAACTTTTAAAGTATCCCTTAATCTTTATGTATAAAATTAAGCTTAAAAGCACACATTAAAGACATTTTTTGGTCTTATAATTTTAGGTTGAATTTATTAAGTACATACATACAAATCTGTAATAAGTAGTAAATTCAAAAATCTTTCAGTGTTGGATAATAGTTTTTAAAATATTTTTTCTCACTCAACAGTAATTTTATCTTTGCCTTGAACATAAAAATTGCAATAAACTTTAATAACTAGCTATGCCCTTAAACTGTTGTATTGTAGAAAGAGTTGTTAGAAAAATTCATGGCATTGATTATACTCATTATGATGTTACTAATTTGGTAATGAACATTAGATTCAAATATTTTCTGTAATATACAACAGTATCTGCTAATAAATAATACACTGAATAATTATAAGTTTTAAGCATCCTGCCATTCATTAGTCAATGTTTTTTCAATTGCTTTAATTTTCCCCTATAGTTTTATCATGCAGACTCTTTTAAATCAATTGTTCAGTCATCCCTGCAAGAAAGTAATGAAAACTGAATAGTCTCTGAAACATCTATCACCTTAACAAGAGAAATCATTCATCTTTTTTTTTTCAATTAAATATTGTTACTTCCAATGTTCTCAACTTTTTGAGTAACTCTTTAGATGAAAACTTAATTAAACATATGTATTTTTTGAACTTTTTTTTAGCCATGTGTAAGGCAATCACATTATTATAGAATATAAAATCAAAGTCTGAGAACATAACATATATTTTTTGTTGTTGTTGTTTATAACTAAGTCATAATCTTTTACACAGCTTTTTTTTTTTTGTATATACTATTTAATTGTTTTTTGTCTTGTTTGAATTTTTAATTTTAAACCGTTCCACTATTTTTCACAAAGGTCTATTATAATAATAATTCAACAAAATTCAATAAATTTTTTAGACTCATTATTTTATCCAAAGTTTTTTTTTTAGCACATTCTTAGTATCCAGCCAAAGATTGCCTTAGTCAATCAATTAGTTCTTTATGATTTAATTAATTGGTTTACAAATGGCTTTCCCTATTTTACTAAAAAAACAAGTCTCTTGGAAACTCACTTTAGTTGGAGCTCATTTTTATTTTTGCAAAGAAAGTTATGCTATAATGAGGTTTATTATTTTAAAGTGTTGATTTTTGTCCATTATTTTTCTTTAAATTGAGCATGTTGCAAAGAGAATCATGTAATATTAATGTGTACATATATTGTATATACATATATGGCATTTAATTTGATAAAAACAATCTATTACCCATAGTGCATTGTAAGTATTTTTTAACTTAAACATGATGGTTACATATTAGTAATAAAATATAAAGTATAACAAAACGTAATCTTAGATGTTATCACTGCAATTGTAGTACATTAAGCAACAATAGAAAATTTTGTGACAAATGGTTCTTTAATATAGTTCTCAACTCTTCCATTGTAGCATGAAAGCAGCATAGGAAGTATATAATCCAGTGAGCATGTCTTGTTCCAATAGTATAGGCACTGATATTTGGAATTTATAACATTTTCATATTATCTTGGAATACTATTCTTATTCTGATCTTATTTTAAAACCGTTTTATGATGTAAAAATTATTCTTACTTTGTATCCATATAAATGGTAAGGTAAACTTGGCTCACTGATGGAGCTGGGTCTAGTCAAAAATAGGAGAACAGAATTAAATGGAATATTTTTTATTATATATCAGAAAATTGTAATTCAGTAAGTTAATTCCATTATTCAATATTAAAATGCAATTGATATAAGCAATATTGACTATTGAAACTAATTTTGTATTCATTTTTTTTAGTATAACCAAGTAATGATAAATATTTTTATTTAAAAAAAAAAAACAAATCACAATTTTAATTTTATAGATGTTTTTATGTTGAAATAAATACATAATTTATAATAATTTAAATATACTTGTTTATATTTTTTCTAAATATTTATGTGTGTGTATTTTTATTATTAACAATAGCATAGCTAAAAATTTAAGGAATAGGGAGAATCTAACTAAATAATTAAAAAAATTTAAATATTGTTTCAATAAAACTTCAATGGTGCATGCAATACATTTATTTTTTCCTTAATATTGTGTCACTCAGACTGATAAATACCAATGTAATATGATCATTAATCTCATAAAAGTGTAAAAGAAAATATATATTATTAAATTATTAAACAATTTAAAAACTTCAGGTTCTATGATTTAGATTTTTACTTAAACAATAAGTGGATTTAGATTCCTTCTATACTTAGATATAAATATTTTTTGTTTGCTCCAGAGATATGATGTAATGATATTTTCAGCTTAGGAATAAAAGCAAATCCAGGTTTTCTCACAAGCCATAATGTTTTCGACCATAGTTTAGTTATGTTGAAACAGCCTTTTCAAATTTTCTTTTTTATTTTGCTTTTCTTTGACAGATAACATAAATTTGAAAAAGATAATTGTTTAATAAACTGTTATAAAATTATTCAAACAATGTTTCAATGCATTTTGGTAATGAATTGATCAGTCGAACCCATTAATTGCAATTCAAATCTGTGAGAATCTTGAAATTTTTTTAGGTTATAGATTTATCCAACAAGCATTGCCATTAAACTTTTTATGAGTAACTCAACTATACATTTAGTATTGGTCATTAAATAAGTGTAAACCAATTAAATATCAACTGACTTTAGCTCACACATTACTATTATAGTAGTATAATTTTCCAAGATTCAGAGTTTCCCACTGATGAAGCCATAAGTTTGGAGAAATTGAGGGATTTAATAAGCATTATTATCTGGCATCTATTATTATTTACGAAAGTTTACAATAAGAAGATGGTGGAAAATTATATTGCTATAAAAAAGTATAATTAATCATTATTAATCAGAATCAGAAAGTAATAGTTTTAAAATAATTTTGACTGATAGGATGAAAATTGTTTACCTGCCCATAAACTAAAAAATCTTTGTATAACTTTCACTTCTACATCAAACTAAGCCTGCCTGTTATTACAAGAAATCAGCTCTTTTTGGTTATCATGATACCTAGATGAAGTAGAAAAAACTGAATTGCTTCAAATATTGTTATTCTCTTTTATAAATATGAGGAGTAAAAATAATAATTTTAAGATGTTTAATTAAAATTTTGTACAATAGTTAATGATTTAGGAGTGTTGTTATAGGTACAGTAATTGCATTTCTAAATTAAAATAACTAAAAAACATTGGGTATATTTTAGTAGAAGACTTTCCACTTTCAATACACAAAGAAAAATTTATATATATACATTCAATTATTGTGTCTTTTTTTATTTTATTTAGCTGAGTGTACTTTTAATGACGATCACTATAATTATAGCACAATATTACCTAATGTGCACTCAACTAAATAAAGGAAGAAATGAAGTTCACTTTGTAAAGCATAAGCACATACATATACAAAATAATTACATATACAATGATAGGAAAATTAATAATACATTAAAATATGTACATTTTTGAGCATATGGTAAAAAAATGTTAAATAATTAATAAGTAATATACTCCAAAGGTCTTCATCGATTGACAATGAAGGAGAAAGCATTTCTCACAAGGCTTGCTAGTTGCCAAGTAATGAGAGGGTGACCATTTTTCTTTTTTTGTTTTATTTTCTAGCTAAGAATAATAAGAATTAGAAATGCTTACCAATTAATGTTAAATAAATAGCTAGATTTGCAACCATTAGCTACCTAAAAGAAAAAAAAAGTTTAAATCTTACAGGAAACTGATTTTTTTTTTCAACTTTTAGTTGGCCCCATATTTGAACTTCAGATCGTGAATATATCAAGTAGATAAGATATTTAATATATATATACACAGACAGAATATGTGTATGGGATTTAAGTCACTATATTTTTTAAATAAGACATCGCAATAATAAAGAATAAATTGTTTTTCATATTAAAGCAATTTACCTGATGTAGTTTCTTATTATTTGGATGAATTATTTATCTTAAAATGTAACTTTATTAAAGGTTATATTTCTTGGCTTTTGCTTTCTGATAATTATTGTTTCTGCCTTTAATTATTATTATTATTCTGAATTGAACTATTTTCCCATTGTACTTGGTCTGTCTGTCATCTAAGTGATCAGATCCACTTGACATTAATCTATAATGATGGTTAAGTAAACCTTTTATCTTTCCACTTTCTTCTATTACTGTCTTCATAATGCATTTATTATTAGGAATTGTTTCAGTTTTATTAGAATTTTTGGCATGCCATTACCTGCTAATTAACTTGCTCTTAAAATTTTGACCTAGTTAACCCAACTTGAAGGCCATGAGAAAAAAGAATTTATTATTTTAATGGATGATAAAATATATTAAGTCCACTACTGTTAATAATTAGTAGAAATATTTTTTTTTTAAAAAGAAAACTTTAAATAGTAATGTAGTCATTGTTGTTTACTACTATGATCATTTTTAATTTCATAACAATTATGAAATTAAAAAATATATTGCAGTAACTATTTTATTATTTCTAAGATTTTTAATTTCAAATATTAAACAATTAAAATTAAGATAATTGCATATGCCAAATAGCTTTATATAGTGCCTTTCAAAGTATTGGCCTCACTACCATTCATTCCATTTATAGAAGGGGTACAGTAAAGAAGTCTGTGTCCCAGGTAATCAGCAGCTGCTTATGAAAAATTTTTATTTACATATTTTTTTGCTTTTTATTATTATTTAGGCCAAGAATAAATGCTTATTTACTGAGCAAATTCAATAGATAACTAGGTTTGTTACCTATAAAAATGAATCTTAAACTTATTTAAATGGAAAGCTTCTGCTGTCATAGAAAAATTGTTTCTACATAAAAAAGAAAACCTTTTAACAGTGTTCAGCTGTTTCTGAATCTTGTTGATCTCAGTCTGTTTAGACATTTTTTAAACTGTATCAGTAATTTCTTTGTATGAAATAAATGCTATAATTTCTTCTCTTTTTTTAATGGTCATTGCTTTACAGTGTGAAATCAATCATAAAGACTTCATTATATACTTTCAGAAATGCATTTTTGGTAATAAAATCTTCAGAGATAACAAACTAATCATGAGATATTATTTATTTATTTATTTAATTTCTGGTTACTTGCTCATAATATTAAATTTGACTAGACTAAAATTATTGTTTGCTTTTCTTTGATTTTCTTGTTGGCCAGATTTTGAATCAGAAATCTTTTTCTAATCATATACTTGGTGAGTGAGATGTCAAGTGTATATATATTGAGTACATTTTTTGTCTATGCATATTTCATATAAGTAGTTATATCTATGTTCTTTATATGTGGGTTAGATTGCAAAGTATAACACTATATGTTAAAACAAGAAATAAAACTAGAAATATCAGCCTTTTGGGTTTTTTTTTTTTTAGCCATTTAGCCAGATAATGCAAGGATCATCACTAGAAAACAAAAACAATATTTATAAGAAATGTTCGTTTTTTTTTTTTTTTTGATGTCATTATGTTTATTATTGCTGCAAAAGATTACTAATTTATATTATTTTTAACAATTTTAAGGAAAATTTAAACTCTTTTTTTTTTTTCAAAAGCACATTCTCAATTTTTTTTTAAAACCATATAACATTTGAAAAGTATACAAAACCATATGTGGAAAAAGGCTTTGTATGTATAAATATTATTAATATATATATATATATTTATATAATAGTTGTATATGATATTTTTATTATTTTCTATATGTACTCTGTTTTTTTTTACTTGAAAAAAAATTTTTTTTGATAGAAAAATATATTGTGAAATAGAATTCATGTATTATTTGATATTTTCATTAGTAAAAAATAATGTTTTTATTTTTAAAAAAATCACTATTTTGTATAATTATAAGCATGTCATCTTAACTAACCATTCAAGAACAAACATGATCATCATAACTGAAGAAAAAAAGATATAGAAAAATTAAGTGAAAGTTAAGGAAATATTTTGTGATGATTATAAAAACCAATTCATGATGCACAAATATATCCACATATGTTGATTGTTTAGTCTATTGATACATTTTGTCTTTTTTTATTTTGTAGCTAACTTTTGTTTCTGAATGATTTCATCACTTTTCCTAATTCTCAGCCATATCCTGTTATTGAAAGCAATCATGATTATATTTTTTTAAAAAGAATATCTTTAAGATAATCTTTATAGAGTAAATGAGATCTGTCTTTTCCATGAAAACCATGCCCAAGTTTATAATAAAATCATCTTAGGAAATCAGTTACTATTCATTTTGTTCATATTCTCAATCCAATGAAGATATATCTTATGATAATAATTAAAGATCATGATATCCAATAAAACAAATTTACTTTAATTTGGGCGTATGGAATTGCTATCATATTTTTATAATATTATTGGCATGTATGTTTTGTCAATAAATTCTTTATGTCTTATTTTATATTATAAATTTGACAACAACTCCATACAAAACTAATTTGGTTAAAATAGTTTTGCCACTATAATGAAATATTCTATCTTATAATATGCTGAGCACAGCAATTGTGCATTAGAGTCTGTAGTCTGTCTTAACATTTAAGTTGGCCTGCCTAGTAAAATACTTGAATGTTTTTAAACAACAATTACCAAAACAAATTTTTAAGTCATTAGATATTCTAAATCCTGGAGCCAAGGTGTTATGTTTTTATTTTTTCTTTCATTTGTTTCAAGTTTAAACCCCTTATCAGAAAACTACTTCATATTTTTAATGTCTGCTTTGTTGTTCCTAAGACCACAATTTTTTTTTTCTAAAAACAGATTTTGTACCACCAATTATTTTGATACTAACAATATATTTCTTGGAGTCTCCAAGAATAAAAAATTATATTTTGGTAGGGATGCAGAAAGACTTTCCAACAAATAATAAAATCTTTTTTTTCCATATCTTTCTGAGTGTAAAGTTAGACTTTTAAGCACTGATACCATAAATATAGGTAACATTATACAAACCAAATTTTAATATTATTAGTCTTTTACTAATACCTTTCAGAATTCTAAGACTAGTGATTACCTTTTTTTTTTAAGTCAAACTTCCAAAAATTGTGTACTTATTTTTTGTTCAATTCAGTTTTTTTTTTTTGTGCAAAATGAATTGCACTAAGAGCCTACTTTAATCTTAAATCATGATAAATAATTTTTTATCTTTAATATTGGCTCTGCTACATTTAAGTCTTGAAGTATCATCAAGAAATGTTTGGGTACTTATGTATTATATCTATAACATGTATTAGACCTGGAGCACTTTTTGACATTCATATCAATTCACTGACAACTTTCTAATCTTTTGATATGACCAAAATAACATGTACCCTTGGATCTTCTACAAACTTAGAATGATAAATTCATCAAAATGGACCATGTGTGCATATTTTTTCACTAGATTTACAAAGTTATCGGCAGCCTGAATACATATGTGAAAAGGTGTTGAAGGTCTAATACTAAAACAATTACTAAATTACAAAAGTACTGTAAAATATTACCCAAAACATTAAAATATACTTATACAGTACTTACCATGTAATATATAAATTTCTAATAATACTAAAAATATGAATTTCAAAAAAATCGATCTTAAAAGATAAGTTATGCAATTCCAAAATGTTACTTTAAATACGGACAAAACAGTTACTAAATTACAAAAAGCAATTAAAATATTATCAAAAACCCGTAAAATTCCCCCCCCCCCATGGACATTTATTTAACATGTTTGTGCAATCAAAAAAAAAAAAAAATCGATCTTAAAAAGTAAATTATGCAATACTAAAAATATGAATTTGACCAAAAAAATAAAATCTTAAAAAGTACATTTTTAACAACAGTAAAAATATTGATTTGTCTTACAAAAAATATGTAATCAATGACTGGTCATTCCCAAATGTTAATTTAAATACAGACAAAACAAACAATAAATTACAAAAATTGTCTACAATATTACAAGAAAAAGGAATATATATATTACTTAGTGTGTAATATATAAGAGGAATTGTTATGATGAAACAATGAATTTGTCTGTTCTACTTTATTTTAAGTGGATCAAATTTTTTATGCCATCATGGAGACTTAAACCAAAATGAACATGTGATTGTGCAGTATCTCACCTGAATGTAATTCCCCCTCACATCATCATCATCTTTATGAAGTCTCCACCACATAAATTCAACCAAATATGAATCTAGATGTTGTCATGCTGTTCCTCGCTGGTGCTTATTACACCATTTCACTGAACCCCAAAGTCTTTCAGTGTTTTGTGCATGAACCCCAGTTTCTGGATTCATGAAATTATATTCGTGGTTCACATAAAAATGATTGTAATCAGAATTTCTCAATTCATCACTTTTGTAGACCTTCCAACAGTCCGAATATATGGGTGAACTCTCTTCTACATTTTTTTTTTTTTGATAGCTTCAATCAGAGTTGCCGCTGTCTTATCATTAATTATGATGATAACATAAAGAAAATCAAAAGGAAAACTACATATACTTACTCACTTAAAATCAAACAAAAATGCAATTGAAATCTTGAAGTAAAACTATGGAATGCAATTGAAATCTGAACAATAACTAACCTTGAATTAAAACTACAATAAATGCTTTTGGCAGAATGAAATGTGTACAATAACTGAGACTGTCAAAAAAATCACAAAAAAACATGTTTTCATATGAGATCAGATTTTAAAGAACACATTTTGATACCACATAAGAAATAAATTGCAGGGCTTATTTGATGTGATTGCAAGGTTAAACATTTATCATGGATGTGAAAAGACCAACCATCTCCTCTATTTTGCAGGTTTAATATGTAAGGTTAAGTCCCTATTTTTATTCCCATAGTTGTTTCCTATTTTGATATTACAATTATACCCATTTTTTACATTAGCAATTATGATAATTATTTAGATTTTGCTCAAATATATAAAGTCATTTGCTAAGAAAAATTGATGACGCATGTCCAATTTATATTTTTCATGCTAGATAACAACCTATAATTCCCAATTTGTTAAATTTTTCTCCATCACTGGGTGTTTAATGCCAATGATCTGTATATTTTCCACATCCATGCATATTTATATACAAAAAAATGAAATGGAAAGATTTTATTTATAATTCCTATATCTGTAAATAAAGAATGGAAATGTGCATGCACTAACATAGAAATCCATTCTCACACTTATTGCAGTGAGATGACCAAGCATGAAAAACTCATGATGGTAAGCCCTATACTATCCTAAGCAACTTGTGATCGGAAAGTAAAGACAAGAAAAAAAATGTGGAGAGAATCAAAAAAAGTACACAATGAGAATACAAAAAAATATTGCTTTATCAGAGAAACAGTATGAAAACTTTAAAAAGTATTGTTTTAATCCTTATAATAAACTCTTTTTACAGATGAATGTCAGATCATTTTATTTTTTGCCAACCATAGATCAGGACAAAAAAGTCTGAGTTTAATGAATAGCAATAATTTTATTCTTATAAAATTGAATATGCTTTTTCATTTTATGTATTGTTGTTTGTGATAATTGTTTTAATAAAAGATAATGAATTGTTAAAAATGTATTCCAATCAAATTTTTTTTGTTAGAAAAAAGTGTTATAATAATTTTTATATTATTTATTAATAATCTTGATTTACTAATAATAATTGTTGCCGAGTCATTTTTTTTGCCTAGATAATTATTGTTGTTTTTTTTTCTAGCTTGTTTATCTAAATTTCTATCAATAAGTATGCTACTTTTGTGGAAGATTTTATAATCCATCCTTCTGGTAAAGAATATTTTTATTCTAATCAGGATATAAACCATAGATGAAATTTTACTTAATAATAAAAATCAAATTATGATCTTTATATATATAATTATGTAAATATACTAAAGACTCAATAATTTTCAGATGTGACTGCAATGTTTTCATTATTTATAAATAATCTCTATGGCAAATTCTAGTACAAATTAAAGTTGCTGTGATATACTAGTGATACTATTGGCTGATTACAATCACCAATATGATTGATACTACATAGAACAAAGGAAGTGTGCAGATGAACGAGGGCCAGTAGATCCTGTGTACCTTGGCAGATGAAGTACTATGTAACATTCCCTTTTAACAATAATTAATAGCTAGAGATTTGTTGTGATTTAATTCATACTTGTGATAACAATATTTACTAGAGTATTCATTGTAACTAATAATTAATTGATTCATAATGGTGAGACTTGCACATGTTAATGACTAGGCTCACTGAATTCCTAACTTAATGTTCCCACCAAGAATGATTGGCTAGTGTTATTAATTACTTGTAAAAGTTCTTACAAACATCCAGTATTGAGCCAGTCAGACATGATTAGCCTAACAATTAAGTGGTAAATTGATTAACTCTCCGGTTAACAAAACAGTTGCTAAGCTCTAATAGAGTATGTAATATTAATACTTTTTCATAAAACAATTATAAAAACTATTCATGTGTTAATAAGCTTAATGTCAACATTATAGATCAATATTATTAAAGTTCCTATTATAGTTAGTTAATTATAAAAAAGTTGAAAGGACTATAATTTGAAATTCTAACTCTTACTTCACTTGTTTAAGGCTAAAGTGTGTTTAGTTTTATTTTAAAAAGCCTTTTAATACTTTGATTATACTTATAGGATTCTATTTTAAGAAATAATTAATTTTCTAAATGAAAACAAGTTGTCATTTTATAACATCATTATCATTATGATTATCATCATTTGCAACCATTATCAATCCACTGCAAGATAGTCTCTCCAAGTTCAATCCATCTTCTCTGATCTCTAGCCTCTATTATGTTATTTTACAATATATTGGCTATCAAAATATTATTTATAAAGAGAAAATGCCCACAACTGAGTGCTGATATTTACTTACTATAAATGTAAAATAATTTTTATTTGTTCATCTTGTATATTTAACAACCACAGTTTGATTAATTTTGTATTTAGCAGGCAAATTGAAAAAAGAATATGAGTTCTTCATTTTTTTGCCTGTCCGCATGTTATTTGCTATACTGAATACTTTTTTTTTTTTTTAAAAAAAATCATCCAAATATTTTTAACATAGATGTTGCCTGATTTAACAACACATGCTTTATGGAGTTTTAGGGGATGGGGGACTTTCTGTTTTATTTTATACTTTTGTGAATAAAGCTTACTACTTAAACAAATAACTTATTATTCATAGTTAAATCGTTTTTAATTATTACTTTTAAAATTAAAAAAAAAATCTAAATAGCCTGCCTCTTGTAGGATTATATCTTCCATGAGTCATGAAGGTTTCATTATATCATAGTCATGTTCTTTATTTTTACAGACAGAACATCAGCATTCATTTGAACAACTCAACTTATTTTTTTTTTCACAATGTCATAGCATCGGCCAGGACGCGAACCTGCAACCGTCTGCAACCAACTACTTGCTTGCAAGGCGGCTAGTTGAAAATTAATAATAGATTTTAACCATTTACTGATCCAAATTGTGAATAGATGCACTAATCACTAAGCTATGGTGAGCTTTTATTTCATCTTATGAAACTCTTTAAAACAAATTTACAAATCACAATTTTCAAAGAAATTTTATTGTTTCAAAATTTATTAATTCTATAAAATTATAGTAAGACTTTTAAAAGTCTTTGCAATATAATCAATACTGTGATATTAAAATATAAAGCCATAGCACAACCATAGCTAAAACTATAATCAGAATCTTTTTCATGACTGTTCATTTATGGATTTTTTTTTAAGTCTTTTACACCAGAAAAACGTAAAAAAAAAAACATTTGACAAAATTTATGTTTAGGTAGTACAAAAGTCTGACATAACTAAAGACATTTTATTTTTTAATATTTTACAATTTTTCTTTTTTGTAACCACAAGTGCAGGAGTGGAGAACAATATATGATTTTAACAGGATGATACAAATTCTTATATGATTGTAGGGTGCAATATCACTTGTCATAATTTTTTGGTTAGAGTAGCACAAAAGTCCATGACACATTAATTTCTTTTATAAGTCATAGGTAAAAAAAAAAATGCAAAGTTAAACTTTTAGTAATATAATGTTTTTTTAGTTTATTTGAGAAAATGTTGTCACTTAATTTTTTTTTTCCTTGATTGTACAAATATTTTCTTTTAAATTAGCTAGGATATTTTATCTCTCTTGTGTGTGTGGATTCACATGAAGTGCATTAGTTTCAGCTTTGAATCCTAATCTATACAGGTGAAAGCCAAAGCTGAAATTGACCTGGGAGGGGGGGTATTGTAGCTTTATATTAACTGGAAAACATTGGTAGACAGTTCTAGACTGGGGTGAAAAGAACTGATCTTGCAAGTATATGTAGAGAAAAAGAAAACTTTTTCCTTGTAAAAATTTTTATATACCCTGCTAAAAAAGAATTACTGTAAGTATAATATAGAAGAAATGAAAAATGAAATCATTGTTAATTTAGGACATGATTGAGGTTATTCCAAGTTCCTTTCAATTGTGATCACCAATACTATTTCTATTAGTTAAACTTTTTTTTAATATATAGAGAAAACAATGTAGTAGGGTATCTATAAGATAAGGTTGACTATCAAGACAAACAAGCTAATAGCAAATTAAAAAATGAAGTCGTAAGAATGAATGTATGGAAGGATTTTAAAAAGGCAAAGATATTGTAAGAAGAATAGAATAACAAAAAGCTTGAAATTTAGATTTTAGACAATGTCAAAAAGATATTTTAAATGAAGAATATCTTTTTAGTAAACTCAAGACTTCTAATAATAAATTATGTCTGTTTATCCATAGCTTGCCCATCAATGTTTTATTTTTTTTTACTTTTGTAATTCTATTGTGTGTTTTTTTTTAAATCAAGCTTTCATTGTATGTTTTATAATTATGATTTAAAATTCCAGATCTTTTTGAATAAGTTATAGTTTTTGAATTGTATCCTCAGCAGATGTATACAAAATAAAGTGATGGATTTCAGATTAAAATTTCGTTCCCAGCTGATGATAATAAAGAAAAAAAACTCAACTTAGAAAACTGATGAAAACGTTATATTTATCTCATTATTTTGTCGCTTAAGTATCATATGGTAACAGTTTTTAAGTTAAAGATCAATGGGTTTTTTTTTTTCGTTTCTTCAAATGTAAAAATAAAAAAATAATATAAACTTTAAATAAACCACTGAAGGGCAAGACTCTCCAACATCCCCTCCAGAGAAGTGGGTTTTTTCTCCCAAATATATTCTGTATTTTATTATTTATTTGCTCATTTTATCAGCTTCTATTGTCAAATATGTTTGAATCTGTTTCATTTAATAGACATTTATTTTTTAATAGTACTTTTCTAAATTTTGATACATTTAATTAAATAAACAAATAATTGAATGATTAATTAAAAACGATGTGTCAGTTGAAACTTTTACCTCAGAAGTCTGTTACCTCATTACTGTTTTAAAATGCACATGGGCTTATTAAAGTTTATTAAATATTGCAATTGTATTTATATATACTCACACTTCCGTATGTGGTGTTGAACAATAATAAAATGGCATATTCTGGAACTCCAGGTACATAGATTGTGGCCTAACTTTATTTTCTGTGTTCAAATGTTTTTTTTTTACAAATTTCTGAGCAATAAACCATTTGATTCACCTTTGCCCTATGTTTAATACAATTGTAGAATGATAATTCTGGAACTCAAAGAGCGGGTTCGCTTCCTGGCCGATGCTATGACACATTTAAAAAAAAGTTCATGGTTCGCAGCTAAGCTCTGTGAATTACTAAGTAGTAACATTCAATTATTTTATGTATTCATTCTTATAGATATATGTGTGTGCTATTTCTATATATTATTATTTTTTGTTTAATCTAACGTGGGTTTTTTTTTTTTAATTTTTCTGCTATTTTTTAAGCCTTAATTATTGATAATCATAAATGGCCCATTAAGAAAATGTTAATTTATTATTATTTTTCCAGAACGACCATCTCATCATACTGAGTGAGTCTGATTCCTAACTTAGGAAAGCTTGCTAAATAGTTCTTTTTTCATTTCCCATTTGGTAATTTGTGGAAGGAAATGTGTAATCAAGGATGCTTCCTCCCGGTAATCTTTTTTCTTCCAATAGATCTCTTTTTGATTATGTGAAAATTGTGGTGGGCTCATGGATTTCCAGTCTGGGGGAGCTATGGAGCCAAGCTAATTCTCTATACATTAGAGCAATTTGGACACAATTCAAGAGCTTTTACGCTTAGGACTTTTTTTTTTTTTTTACATATATAAAATGATTTGAAATTAAATGGCCATGGAAAATAGAGTTACTAAGATATAGTAAAATGCTGTTAATGTATGTGCATGAATTTATATATACAATTTATTTTATATATATGAATTAGATAATCTTTGTTAAAATACTATGCACTAAAAATTACAAATTGTATTTGTCCAAATAATTCATAGTTTTATTAATCTAGTTATATCGGTTTTATAAAATTTTATTTCATCATATCAAGTGCAGATTTTCCTTTTTGTTTCTGGTAAAACACTTTTTAAAACAAGTTTATTCTATTAACAGTATATTAAAACTTTTTTTTTAGTTAATGGGGTATAAGGACTCATTAAAGTTTATTATGTTAATCTAAAATTGTTAGAATAAATTGGGTGAAGACGATAACAGGTAAGGGACAAATTACCATTGACAATGATAAAGAGTTATCTTTTGATCATAGTACTAGTCTATTATTAAATTACTCTATCTGCTTTTAGGCTGATAAGTTACTACATATTGAAGTGGTAAATCTGTAGTACATATTTAACTTCACTGTCTGATGACATTACATACCTTTAAAGTAGGGTTTGAACAAGTTTATATGTTTATTTGGTCATCCAGGAATGTTAAGCACATGCGTATACACATAACTTCCACCCTGTTTATTCAAAATGGTTATGTGTAACCAGTTGAATTATTATTTTAGCTTAATTTGTATTTTATTTCCAAGCTTGTAAATTCCTTTCACTTAGATAATTGTGTATGTGCGTATATGTATTACAGATATAAAAAATAAATAAAATTAATGTAAAGCTAAAGCAATGCCAGAAAATTCTAAAAAGTATTATTACAATTTAAAAATGTCATTCTTATTTCAAGTCAAACCAAAAATCATATTTTAAAGTTATTTGCAATTTTAAAAATATGTTTAAATAATGCTTTCTGGAACGTATTGTTTACATCTTCCAATATTGCCAAATTTAAAGTATAGGAGGAGCAGAAGTTCTAGGAATGCACGGAAGGAGTTCAAATCACTCTTCTCTCTGGTATTTGGGTAGAGAGTGGAAACAATATGAACTGTGAGTAAAAACAATTTGCCTCCCTGATCTTAAATCGTCTCTGTCCTGCCTTCTGCTATGCCATCGCTACTTGAGAACTGTTATGTCTAATTGTAAAGAATATTGGAAGATGCCTACCATTATTTTATTAATATTGTGCCTTGCTAAACTTCGTATATGTTATTATAAGTGGCCACCATAACTTCTAAAGGTAATCCGTTTTGCCGAAGAATGAACTCTTAATTCTCCTCACTTCATTTCTTTCCTAAATTTTAATTGTAATCAGAATGTAATCTTTATTTATTTTATAACTGATTATAAACTTAATTATCATTAAGTTTGTGATTTTCTCTCTTAAGTTTTAAACTTGTTCTTTGAAACGCTAAGCACAGAATTATGTAATTTAAATCTATCATTAGTTTTAAAAGTTTCACACTCTAATTATTTTATTTCATGTGGCAAAACTTATTTTAAATATATATCTTATTAAATTAGTTTTAGTGTGCTAATGTTTTAATCTTGCGAACTTATATTATTTCAATCATCATTCCGATATTTTTGGAATTTTTAAATAGTTAAACGTAAAATTTCTTATTGAACGCTGTTCGCTCGGTTAAATATTTTGAAATTATGCTTAATGGCGGATTGTTTAAAAATTGTATCACTATCGATATTTAAATGCAATTTATGTTCTTTTAATAAATTTAATTATTAATATATTTTAATAACTATTTATTACTTATATGCCATTAAGAGTTAAATTAATTATAATATTTTGTCGTTTAGGAATATTTGGGCTTGTTAAATAGGAAAAATAATATTTTTCCCTCTTCTATATTCGACATCCTAAATTTATTAAAGTTATATGTACGATGCTGAGTGGGTTATTATTTTATCATGGCGTTACGCATGCTATTATTGCTTTATTTAAGCTTAAATTATTTCATTAGTCATTTAAGACTTAAGCCATATTCGCGTTGCTTACTTATGATAGCATTTTAAAGAATTATATTTTGCTTTATCATATTTACTCATCCGAAATCCGGTTTTTCTTCACGTAACTCATATAGGAATGAGGTTTGGTATAACTGATCTCAGGATAAACATTAGAGTATTAAGGCTCTGCATGTGACATGTTGGAGGGTGTGCCATGGAATCCTTACCACTCATATTTTCGAATATCGCCTTGTGATAAATACAAGCGGAATCATATATGTGATAAAGCCTTCCAGTCCAAAGATGGACATCTTTTCCATTTTAAATGCTGTCATTATAGTTAGCACTGCGAGTTCTTTTATGGGTAGTTCTCATATTATTTATAAGACGTGGCGCAGTGATGTTTATAAACCATTCATTTTATAATTAGTCGAATATTTTAGGATTGTCACGGTAAAGCTAATTTAGGCTAACCCATTCCTCATTTGTACAGGCCCAAATATGCTCATAAATGATAAATTATTAACTATCATATCAAGAGTAAACCTCTCTTTAGAGATGAATTTGTAAACGTCCTTATCATTACTTAAAGTAATGATCACCGCATTGATAACATTAATTTATTATTATACTATAACTCATTAGCATACTAAATCAGTTGCTTATATTCAAAGTAAAAACCACATTAAATCTGTGCTATGTTTTCTAATGTAAATTAAATTGTTTATATTTATTAAATTATTATGTTTTAATAATTACTCATGCATTGTGTCTTACTGACTCTCACTCATTGAATTCCATTAAATATTTATAATAATGTTAGTAATATTTAGAAGTTATAACTAATTACTTTAAATGGACATTTATCTCTGGGTTATTCTGTTCTTGCTCATTCTGGTGGATACTATTTTATAATTCATGTTTCTTTTGCAATGCTAGCTGTGTGCAATTCATTTAAAATTTATAAGTTTTCCCCTTATATAAGATATTTGATTGAGCCAAGTTTTGATATTTTTATTTACATTAATTACCCTATAGATCTCATGTTTCTCTGCTGTGTCTCTGGGACCAGAATGAATAAAATTTCATGTTATCAGAAATGTTGTTTATAATGTTATAGTTTTAGAGAAGAGCAAATAGGGCAGAATTCATGATTGCTCCTGACCTGTGTATCTCCGGCATGAGTGGATTTAGGGTACTTTTGCTTAGATCCTAAACCTTGTTAAATGAACATACAATTTTGACCGGTACAATATATATATATTATGGTCATCATTTTCAACCATTATCGATCCACTTCAGGATATGCATAATATTTGTTTTCTGATTAAATGCAGCTTGAGATATAAGAATAGCAGTACATCAGATCATTGTTAATGGTAGATAGTCACACACATCCTACCTTAACATATTTTATTTTAACATATATTGAATAGTAATTGATATTAATGAGATTCCCATTTTCTATGTAGCATTTGAAACTAAATATGGAATCATTTTTAAAAAATTAATATTCACATTAAACACTAATTTCTAGTGATATAACACTAAATATATATATAAAATGTCAATCACTTCTTCCAACATTGGGGGGGGGTGAGTGATTAACATTTTATATTTGAATTTTTAGCTAGCAATATGTACTGTGTCTATTTCGTATATATGTATATACTGGATTAAATATTCTCTATCGCTATACTAGTAATTAAAAATAAATAGAAAATCATATAACATTACCTTACTAGACAAAAAATAATTTATTAAAATTTTGTTTTTTTTTAACTTGTATTGTAATGTTATATGATTTTCTATTTTATATACTAGATTATATGAATTTATTTTTATATGTATTTTTACCAAGCAATTATTAAGATTAGGGTGAACTATATATAGCTTGATTTGACTGAAATGACCTAGTTGGATTGAAATTCATCTTAGGTGCAATAACATATTAGTTCAATATTTACAACCCTATTTTTAAAATATAAAAGAGTGTATTAGTTGTAATTTCTAAAGATTTATGGTTATTAATTTTAATTCTAAACAGATGATAATACATATGTGCTTTACTATCATATTAAGCCAATGTTGTTTTTGTTGACTGTGAGGAAACTCTCAATCCAAGCCATTTCACAATTTTAAAAAGGTAAATCTCTATTATGTGGCTTGGATGAAGAATTTTCTCATAATCAACAAAAACAATGTTGGTTTAATATAACAGTATAGCACATATATAGCAGTTGATACTGTCTGTTTGAAATTACAGTTTGAAATTGCACTAACAAATAATTATTAATTTTATAGTCTTGCTGCAAACTAATAGTGGATTTAGAAGATATACAAGTATTTCCAATTTTTATTCATAATTTTTGTGTTTATGTTATGTTATTTATATGGAGATTAATATATTTTATATTTATACAAGCAAATATATTTGCAGAAGTCATATAATCATTATAGGGAGCAAAGGGATATTTTAAATTATATACATGTATATGGACATTTATTTTCAAGTCTGACAGAGGAAGTAGGGATTGACATTTTTTCTAAGTATATAATTCAAAAATGGTTAGCTAAACTTTCAAATAGATACAAGATAAAACAGCATTTAAATAACTAATTACAGAGAAAAGATATTTTTGTCATTTTATAATAGAAGAAGAATGAAAGCAAAGAATTATTTATCAGGATTAATAATTACTATGTGGTAATAATTTGTTGATTTTTCCATCTATGCTTTTATCATCATGCATGGAATAGTTTATTTTATTTCCAAATCAGAATTGAATGGTAGATTCAGTTGACTATGTCAGATATGTAAAAGAAAAAAATTCTAAATCTGATTAGAATCCAAAAAAGTTAAAGTTTCACTTACTCTAAATTCAAACAGGGATCATAGATATGATAGGTGGATACACTATTACTACATCACAAGGTTTTTTAATTATCCAATTCATTTTGTAAATGAGTAATTAACTTTTATTAGTAAGAAGTAAATGATATCTTGCAATATAGATGTTTCATATGTGTTTCGGTATTCTTAACTTCAAGGTGAAAAGTATGATTGAAATATTTTGCAACCTTTAGCCCTGTTGAAAAAGATATCATGCATAAATAAGTGGGGATTGTTTTTTTTTTTTACTTTATTCATATACTAGAAACATGATAAAGTTTATTATGTTTTTACTTTTCTGATATAAAGAGGATGTAAGAACAATGATAAATTATAGAATAAAGCAGGATAGATTAAAACCATCAACATTGTTAAGATAATTATTTATAATCTTTAGATTTGCTTTGTCCTTTAAATTTTGTGCTGACTTTTTATTTTTCATCACCAAAACTTTTTCATTTTCTGCTGTTCACTCTTTTCATTATCACATTTTTACTGCTATTTCAGCTAAATCTTGGTCTTACCAATTTAAGATTTAAATCTTATTCTTAAGCTAGTATATTTATCAAAATAGTCACTGACACCTATTCTTTTTATATAAGAAAAATAAAATTAGCAATAAGGTTAATTTACTAAAAGTAGAGAATTACTGGTGATTAAAATTTATATTGCTAATCAGTCCAATGTAAAGTGAAATGTATATTTACTAATCTTAACTTTATATATTTGTGAATACAGATATACATACATTTAATATGTGAATGTTTCATTTAGTGAAAAGAAAAGCAAATTTTAATTCCAATATATAATATAATTGAAGATTATACTTTTTTTGTTATTTGTAAATGTACTTAATATTTTTAATGTGTGTTTTTGACATATTAATTATTATCTTGAAATGTATATTATTATTTAAAAGTTCTTTTTCTTTTTTTAATTAATACTTGTTTTTTTGTGTAAATATTTTTTAATATTAATAAAAATATTGACAAATAAATTCTTATTGTTTTAAAAGCATCACTCTTATTTCTGACTTGGTTATTAACTTTTTGTAATGAAATAAAAATAAAACTGAATCATGCAAAGATATTTTGCAATATTTCTGGTTTGTAGTCTGGTATGTGAAAAATTATTATTATTATTTTTTGAGAGAGAGAGAGAGAGAGAATAAAAATGTAGCCATTAATTACATTCATATGAAGCAAAAGTTTATAAAAAAAATTGTAATCAGATAGGAGAAAGTCCAATATATGTTTAAGAAGATAGAATATGGCAGAGATTTACTTAAAGGTTTCTATCACTAAAGGTAGAGATATTTGTTGGCATTATTCATGCTAATCAAATATGTTTATTAAAAGCTAACTTGTATGTTAAAAATTCATTTACGTAAAGCCATTTGTGATTTATATTTAGATTAAGATTACTACTTCAAAAAAATGAAATTTGAAGTTCATTAAATATCAATAAGAAATTGAAACAAAAAATCAATATATTACTACTAAAATAAATAAAAAAAAGATGGAGGAAAGGTAAAGGTAGAAGGAAAGTTAAGATCTGACGAAGACTGCTAGTACAGTCAGAACTGTTAAATAAATAAAATTATTTGCTTAAAGTGTTAAAGGAGTGTTGATGAGTTTATAGTGAAATATAAGAAGAAGCAAAATATAGAGGGAGAAAGAAGAAATGGATAAGAGTTATATGTAAAATAAAACATTGCTGTAGTTGATTCGGTTCCAAGAATGAACATTTTCACAAAATAATGAAGAAAAAAACCCATAAATTTAATGTTGAAATGTTTATTTGTATAAACAACAACAACAACAATAATAATAATAATAACAACATTCTAATTGTTTTCACACCTAAAAACTGGGATATATATCTGTTATAGATAAAGACAGTGATGGCTGATTACTGAACAGTTGTTTTCTAGCAAAAAGTAAGTAATACGGTCGTTCATAACAAAAAATAAATTCTAACGTCATAAACAAGCATGGCGTCGTGTCAAGAAGCAAATGACCTAAACTGCGCTCAAACAAACGGTGATAAAATGAAAACTGCGACTATCACAAAAACATACGCGACCGTAACAAAAATAAACCAAGCCTCACAGCATCAAAAAAAGTCCAGCATTAACACAGACAGCAAGATTTAGGAAGGTAAATCAAGCCAACATAAATAATTTAAACCTCATAGAAAACAATAATGAAGAGCCCTTCCCAACGATATGGAATCAAGATGAACTGCAAGAAATAAACGTTAATTTCAACAGCACCATCCCAAAAAAATTATTCGCAACTTTCCAAAAAATGTTTTCACCGAGATCATTAGTGTTAGCTGTCACCGATAGGAATTTAACACTTTATAAATTCCCCAGAAAGCTTCTTTACGAAGAGCTGACAGCAACAGCATTGTGGGATACAGTCTAGTATTGGAGAGCATCCAAACTCGCGATACGTTGCAATTCAGTTTTTCGATGAACATCAGCGTGCAAGATTTCAAACTAAAGTAAAAACTTTGGGAAGCTACGCGCTAATAATAGTTGATCAAAGCGCAAAATTATTGTAACGGAATAATTAAAAACACTTACTTCGGATATACCATTCAGGATTTTCAAAAATTAATACAGTCATTTGGCAAAGCTATTTATATAAAACAAATCTACTTATCCAACACCCCCATACCGGTTTTCAGCAACAACTTTCATTTCAAAATAAAGCTGAACGACAATGTAAACCCGGAGGATATTCCAACACAAATAATTGACCAGAATGCAATACTGACCAGTCACATAAAAGGATTAAGGCCAAGATGTTTGGTGTGCGGTGAAACCGGACACTTAGCAATCAATTGCAACACCAAAATCAACCAGAAAAACCAACCGAGCTCTGAAGATCAACCAACAGAAGCTCACCAACTGGAATCAAACAATACAAAACAGATAACAAAAACAACTAATAAACAAGAAAAAAATTAATAAAAAAACCACAGATCAACAGCAATTGAATAATAAAAAAACTGCACACACATTGCCAGCACCTGAAATTCTGGATTTATCAACAAAATCAACCCATAGAATTCAAATCCCCACCGATAAAAAAACAGAAAGTCAACAGCCTCAAGAAACTGCAATGGAAAAAACAGTGCACAATCTAAGTCAGCCTACCAAAGATACTGATGAAAAAGAGAAAATAAAAAAACACATAAACTCACACAGTAATAGTGATCAAGAAAAAATATATATAACACACCAAACACCCAATATTAAAAATAATACAACAATGGAAATTATGGAAGCTATCACCCCAAATATGCCTCAAATCACCAAAGCTGACACAGAATAAAGAAGAAGACCAGGCTGCCCACCAAAGAAAAATAGAGGGCCCAAAAAAATCAAAACAGAATCCAACCTTAGTGTTTCTGATCACAACAATACAACTACAGTGGAAACAGGTGAAGATCTGGAAATGGAATATGAGAATGAATGGGAAGAAACACCAGATCAACCCTAATATTTAAATCTCAACCAAAAAACATATAATGAAAATAAAAATTGTGGCAATCAATGTCAGGGGTTTGAACTCAACCTCAAAAATTAATAAGTAAAAACATTGGATCAAGGATATACAACCACACTTGCTTGGTATACTTGAGACAAAAATTTATGCTGGATCACAAACTGACCCAGCCAAACATTTAAATATGGAAGGTTTCTGTGCATGCTCCAGAGACTCTTCCTCTCCCTCAGCTGGCACTGGACTCATAATTGCTAGAAATTGCCCATTCACAACGTTCAAAATAATTCACATTGACATGAACTTATTAATTGCAACCTTCAACCAAAAAAGCATAACAATAAATCTGGTTTTTGTATATATGCCTTTACAGGATAAAAAAATAGATACCATAATTGCAAACATTAATTCAAGGTTAGCTACAACTTCAAACCCAACCGTCTTAATTGGAGATTTTAATTTAAAATATCAGGAATTTACCCAATGTTGGCTTCACAGAATAAACATACCACTAATGAGTGGCCAAGATTTTTTGCCAGATGATGCCATCTCTTTCCACAATAATCGCTTCTCTTCACTTATTGATCTGTGCTTTTATTCTCCAATGCTTCACCACCTTATTGAAATAAAACTAATTCCCTCAACTTTTTCCGATCACTCAGCTCAAATAGTCACAATTGACTGTGCCCAAATTCAAATATCACCCTTTCCACTTACAAGAACAATAAGAGTTTTACTCCCAGAAACAACCGCTGAATTTCTGTTCTCTGAGACCTACATAATGCTAAACAAAATCAAAGATATGACTTTGAACCCGGTCCAGAAATATCTAGCATTTATGGGAATGTTGTCCTTTAATATCAACCATATAACAAAAAACAACCTCCACCATCAAGACTTTTGTCTCTGGCAGATCAGTTACACCAGAGAATAATCATGATTAACCCATCACACTGCACCCAGCAGTATATATTCAAGCTTACACATGCATACAATAAAGCATGTGATGAACTCAAAAGCTACCTGAAGATAAAGAAAAGCAAGGTATGCCTAACCAGGCCACACACTTGGACAAGAGATTATATAAGATGGGCACTGGGGAACCAACCAGATGTAAAAGTGCCAATGGCACTATATAGAAATAGTGGAACATATGCAGGACACAATATGATTATGCCAATTTTTGAATATTTTAAAGAGAAATTACAAGAAAAACAACCATATAAAATACCACATAATCTGTTTGGCCCACCAGAGAAAAAACCCCATTCACAAAAGAACTATTCACAACAAAACTAAATACTATTCAAAACGCTTGCCATCCAGGTAGTCCTGGAGTCCCATTGTTTTTATTAAAGCATCTAAATAAATTCACAACAGAATATTTGTGTCAGTTAGCAAACCATCTAGTGCAACAAATTCAACCCATGGAGGGTGTCTATTCAATAGCCATAGTACCCTATAATAAAAAGAAAGCAATATCCCACATATTACAGACCTCAGACCAATATCTATGGGACCTTTGCCGATCAAAATTTTGCAAAAAAATTAATGTAAAGATGAAATTGAACCATATATAATGCCACTTATCTCTGAAGCACAATATGCAAAGAAAAACTCTTCAACAACAGAAGCAGCCTTATTCTTCAAAGCAATTCTAGCCACAGTAAAACAGTGGATAAATACGGACCCATTGTCGTGCAGCTTGACATAGAAGCTGCATTTGACTCAGTCAATATATACACACTTCTAAAAATGCTAAAAGACACAGAAATTCCTAGAACACATCTATGAACAGAGAGATCCATATAACTTTAAATGGAAGAAACTCATCATCTTTCACACCCACCAAATCTATATCCCAAGGATCCCCTCTTAGTTCACTATTGTTTATATTTTACATCAATCCCCTTATTAAAAGTATACAAAATGCATTTACTGGGATCGAGATACCAGACACAACACAGCGCACTACATGCATCGCCTATATGGATGATATTACCATATTCCTAACATCAAAAAACAAATACCGCAACTCCAAAAGATATTACAAGAATATTCACAAAAATATGAATTAACATTTAATCCGGCAAAGACCACAGCCTGGTCACTATACACTGGTAAACCATGTACATCAATTTACAAATCAAAACCAAACTCTTTCCTTGGGTTCCCATTTCATATGGGAATTACAGGAATGAGATGCCATATCCAAAATAAACTTAAAGAAGAAGCCACAAAAATTATAAACTCCTTGTCCAAGGCATATCTTTCACTATATTCCAAAGTACAGTTAATTGACCAGCTTATCACAAACAAAATAACTTACTATGTACCAGTTATTTCATTCTCAAAGGGGTTCATTTCAAAAATTAAAACCATATATAATAAACTACTTTGGGCCAGAAAAACAGTAGCAATTTCCACAAAAAAACTTAGCCAACCCCTAATAAAAAATGGACTTGGCTTGCACAACATCAATATTTTTCATCTACAAAAGTTAAGGAACTCAATAATCACAATACTTGCCAAATACCCAAAAATTAACCACTTGCTAGAAGTTACTCCAACAGATAGACCACCTCCAAAAGGTTCCTTTTTCACCAACATTACATACCAATGCAAAACCACAGACAAGATTCCAGAACAGTGTTTGCATAAGTATTCATACTGCAATATTTATGGTTTAATAAACAGAGAAGCAGATACTAATGTTATACAACCTATGCTAGGAATTAACAACAAGAGACTACTCAAGGAATATAAAAAATGGGCTCTAGAGCCCAAATACTTTGATTTTATCATGAAAATCAATCTCATTGCCTTGCCAACAACCCACTTTCTTTATCGTAAAAGAATGTATATATCTATTGACCCCTTCTGTGGACTTTGCCATCGAGCAGAAGAGATACTGGACCACTTTATTTATCAATGTGTAGCACTTAACCAAACACGACAGATGATGTGTAACACCTACAGAAAAACAGGTACAATCATTAATCACGTAATAGCTGCTTTTCAGGGAAGATCAATACCTAGCATTAGGGCAGCCACATTTGTTCTATATGCATACTGGTGCACCTGATGTACTTTTTTAATTGGCAATAACACCAGATGACACCCAGCTACATTTAGCAACAAACTGCTACACATTTGAAATAGAGATAAAATAATAACCAACCCCCACTTGTATGCAGCAACATGGTCATTGTTAAAACGACCATCAATGCTGTGAATGCTGCAAAGAAAACTATCATACAACTAACATTCAAAGTGACATGCGGACAAAACTAAATAAGCTCCTCAAACTTTAGAACTCTGATTATTTTTGCTTTTTTATTTTTTATATTGTTATAGTCCATTAACCACAAAGTGTAGCCACTAAATTCATTTATATGTGTTTACCCTAATATTATTCATTGTATGTTAAATTTCAAATTTTCTAGATGTTAACTTATGTAAACCATTGAGATCAATAAAGCCTTTATTGAAATGTAGTAGTAGTAGTAGTAGTAGTAGTAGTAGTAGTAGTAGTAGTAGTAGTAGTAGTAGTAGTAGTAGTAGTAGTAGTAGTAGTAGTAGTAGTAGTAGTAGTAGAGTAGAGTGGGTGGCAGGGGGGCAGGGCGAGCAGGCGGCAGAGCGGCGGCAGGCGCCGCGCGCACGCGCACACCAGCCACGCAGCAGCAGCAGCAGCAGCAGCAGCAGCAGCACACACAGCACACAGCACAACACAGCCCACCCCAGCACCGCCCACACACCCGCACAGCAGCAGCGCACACGGGCACCCCACCCAGCAGCAGCAGCAGCAGCAGCAGCAGCAGCAGCAGCAGCAGCAGCAGCAGCAGCAGCAGCAGCAGCAGCAGCAGCAGCAGCAGCAGCAGCAGAGAAAGCAGCAGCAGCAGCAGCAGCAGCAGCAGCAGCAGCAGCAGCAGCAGCAGCAGCAGCAGCAGCAGCAGCAGCAGCAGCAGCAGCAGCAGCAGCAGCAGCAGCAGCAGCAGCAGCAGCAGCAGCAGCAGCAGCAGCAGCAGCAGCAGGAGGAGGAGGAGGAGGAGGAGGAGGATATTATTATTATTATTTAGCTTTTCCATTTTACAAAAATAGATTTTCAAAATAACATCTTAAATATAAAATTAATCACACATTTTAATTCCATTGTTTTATGTAGTATTCTGTTTTTGAAACTTGAGGTGAATTCTTTTTTAAGTATACCAATGGAATATGATTTTTATTTTTGTATAAGGTAATGGAATCCATTGGTGATGATTTAAAGGAATCATTACATTTAATACCAATGTATTTGGAAGTTTATAGTACAAAAATTTTATAATAATTTCTGACATGGAGATCTCATTCACCTACCTTTTCTATTATCTGGCTTTGAATTTATGACAGGTAAATCTTGAACATTTTTTCAATTTCAATCAGGCTTAGTATTTTTCTAAAGTATCCTGTCTGTAGACAATCTAACCAACTATTTGTTGGTAAGATTCTAGCTTATACAAATTTATAAGTTTAGTGAACAGTGTCTTTTTTTTTGCTCTTTCTCTGTAAAGGATTGTTGAATAAAAGACTATTTAAAAAGCTGTTTTACTTTTTTTAAAACATGAAATCAAAGATATGTATATTGAAAGTTTTTCAACAGATGCTAAAAACTTTTTGAATTTTGAATTGAATAGAATAAATCTTATTTACATCATTGTCATGGAGCTTGCACAAAGAATTTGTGAATTTGGAAAGAATATTTGTGAATACCCTGTATTTATTTTGTGATTGTCTTTAAATATAAAAATCCAACAATTATTCAGAATAAAGAAACTATTAGCCTCATCCTAGAATATCCCATAAACATTAATTGTCATAATATCACAGATATCACTACATTAATCAGAAAACTACTTAAAACAACATAATAATAATATAGCTTTAAAACTCTAATAAAAATTAATGTCTATTAAATTTTTTTTGCAAATTTACAAGACAACAACTATGCAACAAAATATTGTGATCTGGTAATAATATTTAATCATCATTGGTAATAATTTAGCTCTACTTGACATCTTTTAAGACATTTTATTTTATCATATCATTATTTAGAATTACATTATAAACTTTTAAAAGTCTTTTTACATCATTAAAATTTATTTTAAAAAGTATATCTCATGAATTAAAACATTTATTATTTACAATATTTATATCACTGGATAAATTAAAAATATGTTCTATGCCTCTAACTACAATAAACAATACAGTTAAATTTATACCCATGCTCAGCACAAGCAAACAAAACTTTCTCAGAAGACATGATAAACCCTTTTCAATTCCATTTCAAATTACAAGAAATATATTATAGTTCTCAAATTCATATCACAATGTGCAATTCTTAGAGTTGCTTGTTTTTTAACAATATTTTCCATGTATTCTTTTTTTAATTTTCTAAATAAATTATTGTCAATAAGTTAGAATATAGAGAAAATCATATGAAGTATAAAACTGTGCTACAAATGGATAAAAAGATAAAAACAGCTTTTAAATGGCTTACTTCTGTGTAACTGCTTTTCCAAGAACTCCACATAGAGGAATAGTGAAGGAAAAGGCATTTCTCATGGGGATTTTATGTCTTTTTTACTCTCTGATTAAAAATAACTAGAAATCCATTTAATAATTAATATCAGATAGATTACTAGGTTGACTATCACTAGCTACCTTTGGCAGGACCAGATACTATTTCAGATTTTTTCCAAAACTCAAATTACTGTTTACAGAGGGGAAAAGAAGATTAAAAGAACATTAATCTTTGCTGTTGATCTTAAACTTAAAACTTTGAATTTTTGATTATGTGTTTGTTGTAATTAGAATTATACAATCACAGCAATAATATCAGTCTCATTTTAGTTAGCACTCTAGTATACTTTTTGACTGTATATAGAGCCACTGAATAACTGATGTAACAAGCAAGAAACAACTTAAAATAATAAGTAGTTATAAACTGTTCCAATTATTTTGTTCAACACAAAATATAAATTTCAAATTTTATCAAAAGTTTAAAATGAAAAAAAAAAAAACATTTATAATTAACAAATAAAAAAATTAAAACAATTTTATATATTTCATTGGAAAGTGTTTCGATGAAATATCTAAAATTGTTTTAATATTTTTTTATTTTATTTGTTATAAGTATTTATTTATATAGTGCGATGTTTATAATTGTAAATACATTAAATATCAGCCTTTTACAACTATTGTATATGCACTTTTGTGAGTGTTAAATAATAAATGAATACTTCCACTGCCAATACAAGATATAGCATTTAAGAGAGAATAAAATGAATCCACTTATTCTTTCTGAACCCAAATGTTTATGTATGGGCAAATCTTAAGTACTGGCAAAGAAAGTGTGAAGATAGATCATTCACTTTAAATTACAGTTCGCGTTGTCTGACTGAATGACATCATTGAATTTACTTAGACTTTATTAAACGTCAAAGCGCATGTACAATAGCTGTAAAAAGGCTGATATTTAATGTATTTACAATTATAAACATCACACTATATAAATAAATGCTTATTTACATATGTTTAAGTTTCATTTGAAAGTGACGTTTAGTAAATTCTAAGTAATTTTGTCGACGTCATTCAGTCAGACAATGCAAACTTGTAATTTAAAGTGAATGATCTATTTTCACGCTTTCTTTGCCAGTACTTAAGATTTACCCATATATAAACATTTGGGTTCGGAAAGAATAAGTGGATTCATTTTATTCTTTTTTAAATGCTATATCTTGTATTGGCAGTGGAAGTATTCATTTATTATTTAACACTCGTAAAAGCGCATGTGCGATAGCTGTAAAAGGCTGATATTTAAAGTATTTATTTGTTATAGTAAATTTAAAAATAGTTATTTTTTTAAGTACAAAATATCTGAAACACTTTTTCCATGAAATATGTAAAATTGTTTCAATTTTTTATTTGTTAATTGTAAATGTTGTTTTCTTTTCAAACTTTTGACAAAATCAAATTTATTTTTGTGTTGGTCAGAATATCTGGAATGGTTATAGGTACTTACGATAAAATATCTAAAGTGGTTTATCATTTATTTATATCAGTAGTCACTAGTACTAGTCAAAAAATGTTCTGGAGCACTTTTTAGAATGGTATCTATAATATTTCTTTAAAAGCTTCATAGAATTATATAAAGTTTCATTTCAATTTCAAAATTAATTTTATCATGGTTTTATTTTAAAATAATGTAATGAGTCATGTGATTTCCTAAAATCAAATCTCATAATTATTGGAATAATTGCATTGGGGGGGGGGGAACTATATAGACTTGCTTTTAAATTAAGTTTTTGAATCAAAACTATAACTCACATGTCAAGCGTTGTTAACCGAAAGGTCATCGCAGCTGTCTTGCAAGCAAGTAGTTGATTGCAGACGGTTGTGGGTTTGCATCCCGGCCGATGCTATGACATATGAAAAAAAAAAAAACCTATAACTTACATATTCTTCTATTTCAAACTTTTATTTTATGCCACATTATAAATGATTTGGGTAAATGTAAAAATGGGAAAGTCCATGACATTTTGCTATCAATTTTTGAAACACCATTTAGCTCTGCATGTTTTCTTGTAGTAATAGAATGATGGATTCTAGAGTTCAAGATTCATGGAAGACAGCTCAATTCTGTCCTATTTGTACTCAAATTTTGTATGAATTCCTGAGCAACAAACTTTTTTTTTATTTGATCATTATGTCAAAAAGTAATTTCCATTTTGGGGTAAAAAGCAATTCATAAAAATTGTATATTTTAAAATTATCAATTAAAAATGTTGTTTTAGTATAATGAAGCCAAATACAAATCCTTATGAAATTAAATTACAAAAATCAATTAATGAAAGAAATATAAGTACTGGTTTAACAAGCATAGCAATACAAAAAGTAATATATATAATTTGTAAGAAAGTATTTGTTAGCAATAAATGTGAATTAAAGAAAAGTAATCCAAAAGAAATTAAATCCCTTAAAGCTACCTATTAATAGAAGAAATGAAAAACATGAATCAAACTACACAAAAATCATGAAACTAAATAATATTTTAATGTTGATTGCTTTTTCAGAAAGTTATTTATTATGGATTATTATTTTCTATCACTGCTAAAAAATATTATTTAATTCCTTGATTTTACTTATTACAGTTCTTGCCAAAAGTGATATGTTTTTGTTTATGAATTTTTTTATGGCATTCACATTTTTATTTTTTCTCATAAATGGATACCTTTTTGGAATTTAATTTCTCACAGGTTATTTTTTGTATTGTCAATCTTGTTAAATCTTAACTTATATTTATTTTATCATTTGGTTTTTGTAATTTAATTTTTTATGAATTTCATTTGGCTTTATTGTTAAAACATTATTTAATTTTGATAACTTCAACTAATATAGTTCTTAAATACACTTTTTACTGTCTATTCTCTTTTTATGGAATAAATTTATTCCTTTTATATTCATTATGCATTGATTTGGATGTGAAATATATTATTTTCAAATATGTTTTCTAAATGTATTATCTTCATGTTTTTAATTTTTTACACAAAATATGAAACTTATCAATTAGAGTTTTTTTGATCATTTATTAGTATGTGATAAGTCGTTCTGGTCATTGGGTAGATCACAGATTTTAGAAGCACTGAATAAACTAGTTTGATATTGGTCAAGGTCATTACTAACAGATATATATATATTGAATTACATATTTTCATGGGATTTTTAGTTTGATAAAGAATGGAAATGGAGAGATTATATCCATGTAAAGAGAAAAAACTTTATCTTTTCATGTTATCAGAAAACTATCCATTACTAATTGACAATCCTGAGGCTAAACAAGTTTTCTCTACTATCCTATAATAGCTCTTTTTGTTTTGGGTTTAGGGAAGTAAAAGTGTATCTTTTTTCACTTCAAACTCAAGTTTTTATAAGGATTTGAACCCAGAAAGTTATATATAAAATTATTACCATTAATATACATATATATATATTGTTAAAAGGAGGTTGCCTTGACAACAGTTAGTAATTGTTGATTGTTATTGATATGGGATTCTCTAAGTGATGACTGATTTTAATGATATATATATATGTGGAGGGGGTAATAATTTTAGAATTTGTAGCATAATTTAAGGCAAGAAAAGTCAAGAAAGTTATTGTATTTATAGATACATATGTTTTATAAATCTTTTTAAATTGATTTCTAATGCCTTGTCATATAATTATCTGTAATGTCCCATATTGCAATAGTGAAAATACTTTCAAAAAGCTTGTATAGATTTTGTGATGTTAGCTCTGTATATACCTTTAAAATATATAATTTTATTTATTATGAGACTTGTATATATATATTTACGCTGAAATGTTTGTTCAAAAGAATGCTTTTCTTAATAGAACAATAATTGAATGAGTTTAAATATTTTTTATAAGTTTGTTGTAAGATCAATGGTCATGTTTTTATTTGATTATAAATTACAGAGTCCATTGCACTTTTTATTCTGAGTATGAAACAACAAATTAAATTGTTGCATAATTAATTCTAAAGCCTAAAAGTCAAGATGCTGTATGGCCCCTTGTATGCACATATAAGTATCAAATAATAATTTGAAAATAATTTTTAAAAAAAATCATGTCTTATTTTAGGGTCAGAAATGACATTAGCATTTGATTTATAGCTCTACAATTGTGCTAAATAATGATAGATTTACAACTATATAAAATTAATTCCACAATAAAAAATTATGTTTTAGAAAATTGTTAAAAATATAAGATCATTAATCACACTACAAAACTGATTCTAAAAGCTAAATAAGACACATAAAAAACAAAATTGAAAATAAAGTTAGTATTGTTGATTATTTGTTAACAGTGCATTAGAAAACAATAGTAATATTGATTTATATTTGTTGCCAGTTTATAATTTGGTACTGTGTATTATCTTATCTATCAAGCTTGACAAACGTTTTTTTTTTTTGTAATTATACAGTTTCAGAGAAGCTACAAGCATTTGTTATGGGTTTTTTTCTTCCCAAATTTTATTTTACTAAGTATGTGTTGTGTTAAATTTTAAAAAATTAATAAATCGATTATATATTCCATTCAGAAGATTTATTTAATTTTTTTATATTTATATTATAATGTATTAACACTGATATGCTTCAAACATTGTTATAGTTTGTTTACATTTAGTGTCTTTGTTTTTGTCATTACTGATTTGGCAAAATGACAAAAGTTTGAATCTTTCTTTGACAGAACAGCATGCAGTAAAGTATTTCAAAAAGTTCAGAATCCTGACCTCACAAAAAGTCTGCATTAATGGGCATGATATGACTCTTTATGTTTTTTATATATTTTTTATTTTTATATTAATGATTTGAAATCTATGGTAATGGGCTGATATGACACTTTACATTTCTTATATTTTTTTACTTTTTTTTTCATATGTCAAAGCATTGACTGGGAAGCAAACCTGGGCCAGCTGCTTGGAAGGCAGCTATGCTAACCACTAGGTCACCAACGGTTGACACTTTTATATTAATAAATTGACTTAATACAAAAAATAATTATAAATAAAGTGGAAATAATATAATTAATTTTTGCAAAAAAAAAATTATTTTTAAGATAATAAAAAAAAACTGTAAATATTGACTACGCCCACTTCTTTTCAGCCATATTGTTTTAAAGATTTATTGTATGCCCTTGAAACTGTATAATTAAAAAAATGGCTGCTAAGCTTAGTAGACAGAATAATACACAAGTACTTATAATTTATATCATAAATTTTGCAGTATTTCCATTTTTCATTATTAGAAGTAGCTAATTTGTTTATATTTTTAAAACCATTGATATGATAATCTTCAAGAAGCTTTTTTTGTTTGTAATTCAATGGTGTATTAAAAAGACATATGTATATATATTAAAATCCTTACAAGCAGTTGTCCCAGGTTAGCGGGTTTGCATCCCGCCCGATGCTATGACACATGGGGAAAAAAAGTACCATCTTGAATTCTTTCTGCTGACAGCGTTGATACAAGATTGTCTCTCCTTTACTCTTTTTCTTTGAAGAGCTATTAGAGAGGTCTTTGCCCCTAAGTGGCCTGTTTAAAAGTTATTTTGCCTTGTATCTTTATATAGTTATATCTTCTTGTAGTTTATATATTAGGGACATGTTTGGCTTATTGAAATATATGTATGCATGATAAATTTGTTTTATAGGCAAATTGTAAAGTAAATTATTTAATTTATGACTCATTATAATTATTGTATTTTAATCTTTAAATTAAAATTTTGTCATAAAATTCTTGATTTCTAAACTGTTTTCTATTATTTGCTTCATTTAATTGTTTTTTTTTCTTTAAAGAAAATACATTTAAATCTATTGGATTTGCACAATGAAATCCAAGAATTTTTCTTTTATTTGTTTGTTGTTTTGCTTATGGCGATTACTAATTAGAAATTGCATTATCAAAGAACATTATCATATTTACTGAGATTCTTTTTCTTTTTAAATAGGAAAATCTAATGCTGCTGAAATTGTACTGTTTCTTTTTGAAAAAGCGATTTCTATTGCAATGTAGTAATTTTAGTATTTTTCTAATGTTGACGTAAACAGCAACTTGCTAATGATGACTGCAAGGTAAAGCCTTTTGTTCTTTAAGGTTAGCAAGAAACTTTATTAAGTTTTACAAACATGTTGTCTTTGATTTCATAAGAAAATAACAAAAATTTAAAAGAATATACAATATATCCATAACACATCTAAATAAAATAAAACAAATACCGCTTGTAATTTTTTTTTAAAAAATTCCAGCTAGGAACCACATAGGATATATATATATAAATGACTGAATATATTGTACTGGATAGATCCTGACCTTAATTTGAGCCAAGGAGGGATGCACTAATCATAATATTAATAATCAGCTGATGTAAATAATAGGATTACTTACACATAGCCACATGTTGATTTACCAAGTTCTGTTAACATGTTTCCAATTTAAGCATAATTGCAAATATTAAATTCATCTAACACAACTAGATAGATCATTGCCAGAACTATCCATCATCATTGATTTACATACTTTAATTACTCAGAATATGATTTAATTAAAATAATGCTGATGGACAGATTGTAATTCCTTAGCAATAATTACTCTTACTTATTCATCTGAACTAACCATAAAAATAATATTGATTATTACAAATTTCAGCTTTATTTATTATGAGAGTAAGAATACTTCTTTATCTTTTGATATTACTTGGACTGATTTAGCTGTCCATATTACTTCTTAAATATTTATTCTATTCTAGGACATTTTGAAAATATGTTTTAATTTTTTTTGTACATTAAATTATCTACAATCACATATATAAGTAAACTATATGCTATCATTTAATTTGAGAATTAAATGAAGAATGGATAAGACTAATGCTTACCTGGTTTTAAAATAACAATGATATAACTAATTATGAAAATGACACAGAAATTTGAAGCATATACAAAATCCTGGTATATTTCTAGCAAAATATTTTTCTATAATGTGCCTATTTGCATATATCTCTGTTCAGACTTAATGTCTTATTTAATCCCCCTTGCTATCTTTAAAATAAAAAATTACACAATTCATGTCATTATATATATATATAAACAATAAAAATAATAAATGTAATGGTAATATATTATTATATACAGTCTTTTAATTCACAGAAGTACTTTCAGTTAATTCCTTAACTTGCCTCAAACTGCTGTTAAATTCAAATAACAAAATGGAAGCAAATGTCATCAACTCAATGTTAGCAGCTTGTCTCTTAATTAAATTCATTTTATTCCTATTTATTAAAATTGCTTTCTTAATTTTTCTTTTGTTATGGTTTCTCTCTTCATGAATAATCTTCACACTTTTAATATCAAACTCAAATTTATATTTACATGTCCTTTCATGATCCAAGAAAACTGAAGCCATTATTAAATCAGTATTATTTTTATTTTTTACATGCTTATATATATAACAATTCATGCTCCTTTAATCTTTTTTCAGTACTGCACCTCAATTCACCTATATATGATAACATATATCCACAAAAAATTTGATACATAACATTACTTTTCTGTTTGACAGGTAGAACATTTTTAGAATTATTCACTAATTTATTAATATTATTTGGAAGACAGAATGAAACATTAAATACATTCTTATATATATATATATATCCTTAAAAAGTTTCACTTGAGCATTTGAAATAAATGGAATAGACATCCATTTTTTACTATCAATCTTCAACTCCAATATCCTTAAAAAGTTTCACTTGAACATTTGAAATAAATGGAATAGATATCCATTTTTTACTATCAATCTTCAACTCCAAAGCATTATAATTCTTTTTAAATTGACATAAAGTGTTGTTAATCTGTTCCATCTTATATCCAACTTCAAGCAATTCTATGGCAATTATCTCAATATTTTTTAATTTATCACATTAGTAATAACATAATTTTTTATTATAAAACAAAAAAGATCTAAAACTTGCCATCTTATACATAATTGCTTCTTTTGATTTATAATTTATATATCCTCTTTTTTGCAATGGTTTGATTATTAATTTATAACCTAACATACTATTATCTCTTGTAATAATTAAATCCAAATACTTTATACTGTTGTCATATTCCTTTTAAATAGTCCATTTTAAGCCATTCAAATTATTTAACTCCTCTACAAGCAAATTTATAGTATTAGTATTTCTGCACACAAAAACATTATCCACATACCTTTTGTACATGGATGTTTTTGTATGGGGGAATATTAATACTATAAATTTGCTTGTAAATGAATTAAATAATTTGAATGGCTTGAAATGGACTATTGAAAAGAAACAGGACAACAATATTAAGTATTTGGATTTAACTATTAACAAGAGATAATAGTATGTTAAGTTATAAATTAATAATCAAACTATTGCAAAAAAGGGGATATATAAATTGTAAATCAAAAGTACCAGTTGTGAATAAGATCAGCAAGTTTTAGATCATTTTTGTTTTATAATGAAAAATTATGTCATTACCAGTGTGATAAATTAAAAAATATTGAGATATTTGCCATGGAATTGCTTGAAGTTGGTTATAAGATGGAACAGGTTAACAATACTTTATGTCAATTTAAAAAGAGTTATAATGGTTTAAAGGAATTGAAGATTGATAATAAAAAATGAATATCTATTCATGCTCAAGTGAATTTTTTTAAGGATATATATAAGAATGTGTATAATGTTTCATTCTGTGTTCCAAATAATGTTAATAAATTAGTGAATAATTCTAAAAATGTCATACCTGTCAAGCAGAAAAGTAATGTTGTATATTAATATTTTTGTGGATGTATGTTATCATATATGTGACTCAAGGTGCAGTATTGGAAAAAAGTTAAAGGAGCATGAATTGTCATATAAGCATGTGAAAAGTAAAAATAATAGTGATTTAATAACTGCTTCTGTTTTTTTGGATCATGAAAGGACAGATAAATATAAATTTGAGGTTGATAGTGAAAGTGTGATGATTCTTCATGAAGAGAGAGAAACCATAATAATAAAAAAATTAAGAAGGTAATTTTAATAAATAGGAATAAAATGTATTTAATTAATAGACAAGCTGCTAACATTAAAATTCAGGATTTGTGGGATTTAAATTGATGATATTTGCTTCCATTTTGTTATTTGAATGTAACGATAGTTGAGGCAAGTTAAGGAATTAACCAAAAGTACTTATGCAGATTGAAAGACTGTACATAATAGTTTATTACCATTATATTTATTATTTTTATTGTTATTACAATAGTTTTTTAATTAACAGACATTTTACTTGTAATATATATTTTTAATTAACAGACATTTTACTTGTAATATATATATATATATATTGTACTGGTCAAAATCATGTGTTCATTCAACAAGACCTAGAATCCAAGCAAACTATAGCAACCTAGTATGTGCGAGATACACAGGTCTGGCACAATACTAAATGCTAACCTATTTACCTGTGCTCCAGGGTCTCTGACTCTATGAACAACACTTTTGAAGATACTAGCAAGATTTCATTTACTCTAGACCTGGCAATGAGAACAGGGTGAGCAAAGAGACTTGGGAATCAATAATATTCAAATAATTAGCTAATAAGTCCTACAAAATATAATTAAAGAATGGTACAGACTATTGCTTAATATATTAATAATCAGATCTGTAATGTTGTTCAAGGCAACATTAAAGAAATGGAGTTTAATTAATAATACTAAATAAAATCATTCCTTCACTTAGGGAACAATTTAATTTAATCAAATAGTTAATACTAGAGATTCAGGCAATGAATGACAAAGACGAGAATACAGAGAAATGATATAATATAAATTTATTAAATAACTAAATCCAGTAATAAACAAAATAGGTGTGTAGGATGTTTATACAATGGTAGTTGCAAATTTTATTATGGTTTAATTTGCAATCATGCACTTCTATGGATTAATTCAATAAATCATTGAATTTACATAGGTAAATAAAATATTTGTGTTATTACATAAAATTGGTTAGAGCAATTGCTACATATATAAAACAAGAGTGTTGGTGTGGTTAATCATATATGGTGGTTGGTATAGTTAATATGCCAAGGATTACATAAATTAATTAGATAATCAATAATACATTGTAGCTTAACCCTCATTTAAAATATTGCAGATTCACACTAATGGGTTTCATTACATCATTATATATATATATATATATATATATATATATATATAAGAGTTTATGATGTGTGATTTGAAAAGTGTGTGAAGGATTTGGGAGATCACTCAGATGTGTGGGAGTAAAATAACTTGGCTTAAAAAAGCTGTAATTCATAATATGACCTAGAGAATTAAATTGAATGGATGTGAACAACATGCAATTACAACTGACAGAGAGCATTGCAGATTGATAAATAACCCAATAATAAAATAATAAAGGCGGTATCATGTTATCACTCACAATAGCATACAGGAAGGAGGTGACTTAAGATGCTCTTGAGTGGCTTTGTTATATTTGTACAAAAGGATATGGCTGCACAATGGGAAAGGTCATATTTCTGAAGAACAGTGGCACAAGTTACATGTTGGGATGTGTTATTTCCATATGTTTTCCAGACACTTATTGGAGGTACCTGAAGAAGATCCCTAATAGGAAGCACATCTACTTTGAGAGGGATAACAAAGAGTGGGATTGGTCATTCCGAAGATCCCAAAATACATGGCAAAGCAAGAAAATTATAAATAATGATTGCAACAATATCTTTATAATGCCCAAAACATATAAATAGTTTGTGTCACTAACGACCATGATTAATTAATGAACATCTGATTATTATAGGATGCTCTCCTGTGTAATGTAATGCCTAAACATAAACCATCCCAGGCACTTAACTAATGAGTAATAAAATGAACAAAAGGGGTCAGAGTTTAAAACTAAAAGGGAATAAATTGCTTTCTCCCACATTTCCAAAATATCTCCTTGCATTTCTGCAAACGATCATTGCACAGATAACTTATATTAATGTACAAAATAAAATTCTAAATCACACATATGCATCTGATCGATTACAGATTAAATTGACTTCTGGTGATATTTAATTAGATATATTGGTAAAACAATTTTAATGATTAAATGAGAGTTAATTTTCAGTTAGAGAGAACAATTAAACATAAACATTAAGACCTTCTGATCATTAAAGAGTAAAATTATTATAAAATAATTGATATAAAACTGAACGAGTTTATAACAACTAACTTTATAGGAAATTTACATCTTCATAAGTTAATACAAGAAAACTATTGTAGTGAGTTTAAATTCACTTGCTGGATTGTATACCTTCTTGGCATATCAAAATAAATTAAAATAACAAATTAAGAGAAAATAAAATTAATTCTAAATTGCCGCACCCAAAACATAAATTTATACAGCATTAGAATAAATTGTATAGACATTATTAACATTTATATAACAGCTTTAAGAACTAAGTAAAAGAAAGAAAGGCTTACAATATAATTTAGAATTAGAATAATTCATTAAATAATAGTTCATTAGCTGATGGCAATGTAGATGTTAACTTGGGCTTGAGAACATAATATAGGTAATCGGTGGATCATGATTGCAAGTTGGTTTGGGTTGGAAACAGGCATGGGTAGAAATTCAAGATTCACTTTCAGGCAAGCATGTCACTGAACAGTCTACATATTCAGTCTAGATGTTCCAGATTTCAGCATAATGAGCTAGATGAGCTTCCCAGAGATATGGGGAAGCAAATGGTCTTCTCCTTTATCCGGACATGATTTACTTCACAATGCAAACTTGCGGGAAGTATACTAACTGTCTGATATCAAAATAGAACAATAACAATGATATCCAAAATTTAACTATTTATACACAAGCAAATATTTAAAGAATTCTAGCCATTCTTTTAAACTCATACACTTGGTTGAGATTCAAAGGTGATCTCCATTTTCATATATGGTAATGAAAAAGACTGAACAACGGTCAAATAAAATCTAATTAAAGAATCTATGGTATTTATAACATTCCATCCATTTTTTGGAGTGGCACAATTTCCCTCAAAATTTTAAGATCAACTGATTACATTATTTGACTCTTAAATGTCGATTTTATACAAATCATTAATAATAATCATACATTTTTTTAGAATGACACAATGGCCGTAAAATTTTAAGATAAACTGATTATATTATTTGACTCTTAAATAGCAATTTACTTTTATACAAATTATCAGTAATAAAATTACAAAATATTATAAACATGACAAACTATTATAAATTAAATATATATTATACATTGGTTAGTCTTACATATAAATAACTAGTAAAGTTATTCAAATACAAAATATTATAAAATTACACAATTTTATAACTCATATGCGCACATACACATATGCAAGTTGAATGGGTAGACGAAACTAACTTCGTGTATCCATACATCTCTATATATAATATACTGCTGTCTATTGCCACTATATATAATTTGGGTTCAAACCCGTTCTAGTGCTTATATAATCGGCACTAGGTGAAGTGCAAATCTGCAGAACAGATTTCCAGCTTCAATATAATATTATAAAAATAAAACTATTATAAAATGTTTCAAGAAAAACAAAAATAATAGTGAAAAGAAATTATCTATTATTGATTAAATGCTAGGTATTAAAATATTTCAGTTAATTATAATCTAAATTTCTTAACAATTTTTATTATTTCAATGGAATTATTCTAATATAATCTTTTGTATTTTCATCTTTGTTTATTTTTTTCTTTACTCTGCATGATTTAATTTTAAGAAACATTCATTTGACAATGCTTAAAATAACTATTTGTAATAAATATATTGCTGACATGGCGATTTCACAGCTTTTTTTTTTTTTTTTTGGTCGATAGGCACATTTTATCTTCTAGAATAGACAATAGGCAAAGTTTAATATATATTTAAATTCTAAGTTCATCATTCCATTAATGATTCCATTTCTTGATAACAACAAAAATTCAACTAAGGTTGTCAAATCATTTATAATTTATACTAGTAATGAAATATTTTCTCATAAATGTAATTGAATAATAATAATGATAACTTGCAGCTTTTCTATGTCGACTTTGCTTTGCTTCATCAATGTTGAATACTTTTCCTTTTATTAACTTCTTCTAGTTTTTGGTTAAGTTATAGATTTGATGCTTTCAAACACTAATAACTAATGACTAAATTTCATCTCCAGCTGCTTCAAATCTAACTGTAACAGATCTCTATTAAATATATTTGGCTTTATTGCTAACTGGAACTGACTGAAACTTAAAAAACTGCTTTCGTCCTTTTTTACATTTACTATATTCCCATATGCAATTTGTATTTACCCAAAATTAAAAAAATTGTTACTTGTTGTTTGAAAAATATATTGACATGTTTACGATGTGATGTATTTGTTTTTCAATCAATTTTTGATTAATAATTTATTTTATTAATAAACTGAATAAAAAAAAAAACAATTATAATTACATTTTCATTTTTTGACTTCAATCAGCATTTTTAGTTTATAAAAACTGATGTATAAAATTTTAAACATTAATCTCAAAATTATCCGTACATAAATTGTTTATTGAAGTAAAGAAATAAATTATTTTTCTTTATACCAACAAACAAAAATTTATTTTTGCAAAATTCAGTTTTTCAATGTATAAATTAATTTCAATAATATTTAATTACAGAAAGCAGTATTTGAAATACTATGAATTTTATAGACAATGAAATTTTATTTTATAGCCAACAACTTGTATAGGAAATCCAAAACAATCTCTTTCCTTTGCTTTATATTATAATAAATATTATTTTTGCTTTATAATACTTTCAATAATTTTTACTCAATTTTAATTACAGCTGAAAATTTGATGTAAATTCTTAAACCAGTTCAAATGATTCAGAATTTCTGATGAGGCTATTAAAATGTTAAGTAAGACACATGTTTATACATTAATACATATAAATGATTATAAATATATATCTCACATTTTTTTAAAATATTATATATCTATTAATATCATTTTTGATAGATTTAAGCTATTATACAAAATCAATAAATATGTCTAATGAACCCACACTCTTAACCTTTTATTTTTTTCCCTTAATATGTAATTTTTTAACTTTAATTTACATTCTTTTTCTATTTTTGCTCAATTGTATTACTTTACTGTTCAATTTTTTCTACTTAATAGTTCATATAATGCTATTATTGTAGTATATATATATATTAATGAGACATAATATGTATATCATGTAGCTAATCAATATCAATTTACTTTTAATTTATATTGACAAACTAAGGTAGTATGCTAAAACAGTCAGCCAGTCAGCTCTTTAAATACAATTGTTTCATATAATAATATTAATTAACTGGCTAGAAATCTACTACACCAAATACTGTCCATGGGATCCACAATCTTAAAATATTAAATCAAAAACATAAGATTTTAAAGCATGAAATACATAATCTTTACCTATTAAATATTTTATATAACAGATTACAAATCAGCCTAAGACAGAATTGAAATCAGTTACATAGTCTGTTTTAAATATTATATTATAAACTAAACATTCACTGCATAATTATAGTAAATAGGCAAATCTTATGTGTTTATATATATATATTAATAATTTTAATCACATATAGATTATTTTTACTGGTGACTAAATATGTAACATTTAGAAATATATATACTTCGTGGACTAATCACATCCAAATATATTACTGTGACCAATTGCAAGCAGAACCTAAAGAACTATTTTGAAATAAACTTGCAAATATATTACTCTTTTATATGTCAATGTACTAGTGCAGAAAGATTCATATATGAACAGAAATCTAATTTTACAAGTATAATATCTAAATAAAAAATAGTGAAGATATATTAACTCAATTTTTATTTATCTAATATCTAAGTGTACTATAGATTGATTTAATTTTTTTTAAAAGTGAGAATATAAATATTCACAAGTTGCCCATTAAAAGAAATTTGAAAGATTGTCTTTTATTTATTTATCTACTTTTTATTTATTGTAAAGTTAGGCCGTTGTAATATGTATAAGAATTGATAGTGTCTTACATTCAGTAATTCTGTGATTTTATGATCATAAGTTAAAAAAAAATATTTTTTTCTAATAATGAAACAACCACAGATAGCATACTGAATATCCTGCATGGTTTTTTTTTTCAGTAGAAGAATAGCAAACTCTGGAATTCAAGATCTGTGAATTATAACCTAGTTCTTTCCCATTCAGAATTTAATTAAACTTCTTATGAGTTTTCGACCAATAAAGACATTTACTTATTATAATATCACAGAGAAATTAAGAAAACTAAGCGCATTTGGCTAATGAACTGCAAGTTAATGAGAATTATGATTGTATCTGCTTTAGATTTCAATTTTTAAATTATTTCCAACATACTACTATTTCAAGTTTCTGGGGGGGGGGTCATATAATTTTTGATATATAATTTATATAATTTTATGCTAAAATATATAAAAGCCTTTCTTTATAAACTGGAAGCTCTCTCTCTTTTTTTTTTTGCTAATAAAGATATAATAATAATGCATTTTTAAAAAATGTCATTTGTGTGATTGTCAGAAGTTAACATTGACTTGTCAGCATCAAATGATGATGATAATGATTATCATTATTATTAATAAAATAGCAGGAATGGGAAGTTTCCATCATATAGCAATAAGTACTTACACTGACAATAACGTTCGAACAGTTAATAGTATATTAAACTACAATTAACTTTTGCGTAAAGAAAGCATAAAATTCATTTATGTATATCTTGATAGAAAAATTGTAGAAAGTATAAAATTAAGTTTTTCTTTTTTTTTTTTAAAAAAAAAGATATTTGTATTGTAATGATTTCTATACATTTTTAGAATTTACTATAATTTTCAGATTCCTTTTTTTTTCTTAATTATTATTTAAAGTCAAAGTATTATTATTATTTCAATTTAAAAAATGTTAACAAAATTGATTTTTTAAAAAATCATTTTTTAATTGATTTGCAAAATGGGAGCAAATTTCTCCCATCTTCTCACACAGGTTTATTATTGGTTGTCTAAGAAGCGAGAGCAAATAAGAATTGAAATTGTACTAATTAGTAATTTAAAATTGCATTCTTCTGCTACACTAACTGTTGAAAAATTATTATTTACACTCGAAATGTTTTTGTAGAGATGAGGTTTGTCCCACTAGGAGTCCATTCCTCCCAAGGCCTTGAGAAAGGAAAGGAATAACTTACTTAATTGTGTTATGTGAGTTCATGTTGAAAAAATTTCATCTGGAATTGTTGTTTTTTTTTCCTGTTTTTCTTGTTAATATTTTCATATTCTTTATTACACAGATATATATATATACCTTTTTCTCTTCATGCTTTAATCAAAAATACTCAAAAATATCACATAAATAACTTTATTTTAGAGAAGCAAATCGTATAACAATTAGTATTTTAATATTTTTATTTTACTTTCATCTGTACTACTAACTTTTATTATTTTAAATACAAATATATTATACCTGGAGTCCTAGATACAATGTAGGGGATTTGAACAGTGATTTTCTAGCTCACTTCAGCCATCCATTCTATTTCATACAACCGATGCACATGACCAAACACATTTATCTTTTTCACGAGTGTTGTCACGTGTATCGGTTGTATACGATAGAGTGGATAGTTGATGGGCGTTTGAAAGACTGTGTTTAAATCCTTTATATTACTAACTTTTAAATAAAATAATTGTAGTACTTGATGTATGTATAACTTGTCTGCAGTTTTATATATTTAAACTATTTTATTATTTTTCCTTTTTGGGGAGGGGGTCAAATTTCTTATGAGGATCTTTTTTTTAATATTATTATTGTATTCTATAAGTTGTTGTTTTTTTCCTACAGTTTTTAGTCTCTATTATCTTCCATATTTCTGCTCTTTAAATCACATAGAAAGGTTTTATAATGAAATCAATAATTGTATAAAGGAAAATCAAAATTGTATATTTAAATTAAAATAGAATGATCAAGAAAATGTGTTAAATTTGTGTCTGTTATTTTAGTTATGGTTTGCAATATCAAAAGTGCTAAATATCAGAATCCTGATCTTTTTTCAAATATAGATGCAAATATACAGTTTTCATAATTCTAATTTCAGTAACAGTTGCTTATGATTTATTTATCGTATAAAGATTATAAATGGGGTAATCAAAATCATTATATAAAAATAATCATATGATTAGTTAGTTACTGAAGATGAAGTCCCATTTGAGTACCAAAATCACAGATTGAAAACAACAGTTTCATTTAACTGATTAAACTAAACTTTTTTAAGGAAAATATTTTCTTAATTGAGATTTCATTCAGAAACTCTCCAGTCTCTCAGTTTGCCAAACTGAGATAAATTGAATAAAGTTCCAAAAATATTGTATTGAGGGATTGTTGTTCCTCACACTTGTAATGGAAACATGAAAACCTAATGGATTTTTGATCTGGTTAATTAGAGATGCTGTGATTTCATTCTTATTCACTTATGTACAATAAATATTAAACTTATAGTTTGATAATAAAACAAAGAAGTAAATGATTGCTACTATAAAGAAGAAGCATTAGATCCCAAGATCCAGATCATCTCACTGATGAAACCTTAAGCTTGAAACTAATCTGGGGATATTTGATAAGGTAGCACTGTATAAAGATTTATTAAGTACTTATATATGGCACATTTATTATTAAAATTAATAATAGGTGGCATAACTATGATGAAAGAATAACAATATGCTATTAAAATATTGCAATCTTATAATTCATATTACCTATTAGTTAAAATATAATCCAATTCTGTGTATCTTCATTTGAATGTTTCCATGTCATTTTCTCTAGCATTTATCTCAACAACAACAACAAAAAGAATTTTATAATATATTTTTTTTTCTCAGTTTTACTCACAGCACTTTGATCTTTTAATTGCTTTCCAGTACTGGCATTAAAATCTCTCATTACTATTTTTAATGTTGTTTAATCTGATTAAAAGCATTTCTTTCTATCTATCTAAAAATAGTTTTCTTCTTCACCATAATGAATACTTTTAGAGCATAAACCTATAATATCTGCATTTGATATCCTGCATTAATTTGAATGAATTAATCTTGCCACTCTTTTTGATGTAGCCTCAATCTCCACAATATTGTTCTTCCATTTTTTTATTTATGATGAATGTCACTCTATTTGTGCTTCCAATATTTGTTCCTTTGTATACATGTCAATTTTTCAAATTGGTTATATCCCATTTAATATTAGAAAGTTCATTAATTCATGTAATCTACCTTCACTCAAAAATAATCTGCAGTTGTATGCAACTAAATAAAAGATCATCATTAAATAATAGTGGATTCTTTCTGCCTTTATCTGTCAACTGTTGATGATTTTACAGGTTTTTTAAGGATGAGGACTTTAATTGTAATTTATGTATATAAACATTTTGGACATTTAACCAAGAAATGGTAATACTATTTTTATCATTGTTATAATTTGCTGAGCATGCTTTTGATGTTGATGATCAGAATCATAGCATTCATACTTTACCACAGGAAACAATGCAACATTTAAATAAAGTGCATGTTATGTAAATGTCCTATTTGTATATTCAATTTCTTTAACAAGGGAACACAGGATTCTTTTTTGTTTATAGCATGGGGGTGGAGGATATAGCAATAAACCATGCTTCCTTGAATTTATGCTTCCTATCATCTTGCACAGAGAAAACCACTTTTACTTTCACTGGATCAAAAATGTAACTATATTCTCACACATGTTCCAGAAATACCGATCTTTTTTCTGAATTCTTTTTTACATGGCTATACAGATATTTGTGCTGTGCCAGTCTTATAGCAATATTTGCCCGCAAGTCCACATTTATTTATTTTTTGCTATGATAAAAATAAATGACTGCTATAATTTTCTGTGAACTGGATAAAAAAAGATTCTTCTTTAAAGCTGCACAGAAAGTTTCTAATGCACATTAAATATTGTAATTACAGTGTGAATATTCACATGTTAAATTAACAGTGATAAATTGTTTAGTAGTATGCATCAACTAGCATAGTGATTTTATTAGCTTTAAGTTCACAAACAATCATGGTCTTGTATATCATATATCTGATGATTATAATATTGATTTTTTGAAGATGAAATATATGTGTGCATGTATATGGATGAATGTTCAATCTTTTTTTTAATATATATTTTAATCATAACAGACAAAAGTAAATTATGGCCATCACTTTGTAAACTCAGTTAAAATGCTGGCCAAAGAAGTAGTTGGTACTAAAATTATTAATCATGACTCATAGGGCTAAGAATTCTAATCTGCAGATCTAAAGTGTCATTTAATAATAATCTTTTATTTAGCTATTTATAACTATCAAGACATTCATGTAAAGAATGTATGTATTGGAAGAATTGTAATATTAATTGGAATATTATGGCCTTCATAAAAATATAATAAAAGTAAAAAGATGACTTGAAAGTACACATTTACTTCACAATCAAAATAAAAATATTATAGATCTAAGAAGAATGGGATATATTACAAATAAAAAATGGAATAATAATGTGCAGATAGATAGCATATCAAACAGGATAACAACAGGATAGTAAGATTATTAATGAAAGTTACTGTATGCAAGTTATTCAATAAAGATATAAAAATAATTTTATTAATGTGCAAAATGCTTTTGATCATAAATAACATTTTAAAACTTTTATGAAATCTTTTAAATTAAAAATTGAAAAATTATTAAGAGATGAAAATATTGTGAGTATATTTAGTAATGGAGACATTCTCATGAAATTTGCAAGAAAAGAAAAATTGTGTATTAAGCTACTTCTTTTTTTTTTTTGTTGAGAAAAATCCAAGGCAGAAATGAAAATGGAAGCTTCTAAATAAAGTTATAGATAAGTTGAATTATATTTTTATGAACAAAAAAATATATTTCAGTATACTGTATTCTGCATAATATATTCATCACAAGAAATGGACATTGATTAAATGTAAAATGGTTTTTAATGCTAAGCTAGAAAGGCAAAAGCTATTAAGAAAAATATACCAGGTGATATTCCTAACCTTTAGGAATACTTCCATAAAATTAACTAGAACTTGTAAATCATTTTGAGATATCAGTATGATTTGAAGATGGCTCAAACTTGAATAAAATCAATAAGAATCTATCTGATAGTCTTCTAAGAATTGTTATATAGATGAAAAGCAGTAAATGATTGTTATATTTTTAATTAAAACAAGACAGTATATGAAGAAAAGAAAAAGTATGAAAATTATCTAAAATGATAAAAAGAATTGGATATCTAAAACTCTGTAAAGAGTTAATGATAACACATTAAATAATAATTGTGAAATGACAAGAAAACTATAGAAAATAAAATTTACAAACACAAAATAATAAAGTTTCAAAAATACAAAATTCAACTTTGTTTTTTTGTAGAAATAAGAAAAATGTAATAGTATTACTAAAAATAGAGATTATCTAAAGTGTGTGAAAAAGTTCTACAATGAACTGTATAGTTATAAAAAATAAAAAAGCAAATTAGTTTTTATAATTATGAGAGTATTTTTTAAAATGCAAAGTATTTTGAAATTTGTGAAGACCGGAAAAATTATAGATAATGATGGTATTATTATAAATATTTTAACAAAAGCATGTGAGAATGTAGATCAATTGTTGACAAAGTTATAATACAAATATTAAATTATAAGAATTTATCACATAATTTGAAGAATGCAGTAGTCCTAATAATACTTTTTAAAAGGTGAGAAAAAAATTAGGACTACAAATTTAACAGTTTTATATCAATTCTATATAAAGGATCATTACATTTTGTCTACAAAAATTTGCAATAAAAATAAACAAAATGGATTACAATATGATTTTAACATTGTAAATGATGTCTGACAGGTTGACTCTATCTTTTTAAACTTTTTATAGCAGTTTTAGAGAAATATTTTGTACAATAAAATGGGAATAAAAATAAATAAAGATTATTCAAGATATCATAATTTTTCTGATGATGTGATTGTTTTTACAAATAATACTTCAAAGTTTTAGAAGGTGTTTTAAGAAGTTATAATAAGATAAAAGTAAGACAGATAATACTAAAATGATTGAAGTACTGTTTGATGACTTTCTGAAAAAAGAGAAAGTAAGAATTGATAACAATAAATCAAAAGAAGTTAAACTTTTTAGATTTTAAATGCTTATGGAAACATGGTGATAGAAAATCATTTGAGAATTAAACTTAGATGTAGTGCTTTTTGGAAGAAGTAACTCAGTATTAACAGCAAATATGCCTTTGTGCTTGAAAATGATTTTTAATAAATATATTTTACCAGTATTTGCTTATAGATCACCAGTGAAGTATGGAAAGATGTTTATTGGAATTAACAATGCAAAATTAAAATACATGAAAAAAAAAAAACAACAAGTAGCCATCACTAATGTAATTGAAAGAATTAAGAAACTAAAATAGAGTTAGGCTGGATGGGTTCTAAAAGAGATGATAACCAATGGTCAAATGAAATTCTAAGGGATTGTAAAAGACCTATCAAGAAGCCAGGTGTAAGATGAATGAAAAATTGAAGTTTATTATAATTAAAAAACACTATGGATTAAATAAACTGGATTAAATTTAGAAAAACCTTTATTGTGCATAATAATTATTAAAAATAGATGGGTTGAAAAATTCATTTAATATTATAAGTTTATCTAATATTGACAATTGGGTTTTGGTACTTCGATTTTAAATAAGAGCATAAATGCTAGCAAATGATAGTTAATGCAGGGAAATTAAAACTCCAACAAAAAGTTTAAATAAACTTCATATATATTGGTTAAGATTAATTGGTTATAGGTAGACTGTCAACTAAATAACCATTTTTATAACCTTTTGAACCAACTACAATACTTTACATATATAAACTATATATGTCAGTAGCTAATTTGTCATTATATGTAAATTACTTCATCACAGTTTTTATGCTTATACTTTAATAAAATATTTCATACATGTTACCAAGGCAACATTACCTATAGGCAGAAAATAAATGTCTACTATCCTTTTCTCTGATTTTAAATCTAATATAAATGCTAAAGTGATAGCTAACAAAGAGAAATCAAAATTCAGCTGAGAAATTTAAATAATTTAAATACACATCTGACAAAACAATCAATCATAAGTACCAATTATTAATTGGACATTATATATAAATTGCATCACCACGGTTCCTATGCTTAACTTGACCAATAAACATTTCAATAATCCAGTAACAATGCAAAAATTATGTATGGACAGAAAGTGGCAAAACATTTTGTATTTTTATTTATGATTTCTAATAAACTCTAAATGCTAGTTATGGTAGATAATGGAGTGAAATTAAAACTCTATTAAATTATTTTTATGGTCTATTTAAAATCATAGACAAGAATGGAAAGTAAATATTCACCTTTTCCTATGCTTAATGTTACTTTGATATTGGATTGCGTAAATATTTATTGATAAAGCATAACAGTTGTCCTGATATAATTTATGTATAATGGCTAGGTAGCTTTTAGCACTTATGACTTACTTTATTTAAAGTATTATAGAATAATTTGTTTAAAAGGTTGAAATAAAAGAGTAATTTACTAATCTACCTACAAATTTAACTGATATATATTAAGTTTAAATTATTCAGTAAAGTTTTAATTTTTCTCTATTATCTATTATTGTTACCATTTATGGTCAATTCAAAATTATAGATAAGAATAGTATATGGATATCCATATCTTTTGTGCCAATTCAAGCTACCAATGAATTTCTTAATTGGGAGATAATGGAATGATCTTCAGATATGATGCTTAATTACAAATAATCAATAAGCAGTCATAAACACAGAATGTCACTCATTGCTTTGCAAAATATGATATTGCTTTTCAAAGGATAGATCTTGTTTTAACACTAGTAATCTTTTAATCTCTTATGTGTTGATATTTTTTTCATAACTTTATTATCTAAAATGCTATAGGCATTGCTTTCACATTGACCATCTCTATAGTAACTATGATGTGATATTGTGTTAGCAGTACTTCATTTTCATTCTTTAATTTATATGCATTGAAATTTTGATTTTACTTTTTTTTTTTTTTTTTTAATTTCATACAAGTAAATTGAGTGTTGAAAGTACCCAAAATATTGATAAAATAACTTTGCAACAGGTTTATCAAACTGAATGTTCTCAATTGAGTTTTTGCACAGGGAAATACAATCAATATTGAGTCACTTGGAACTGGAATAAGGAAAATGAATTTTAGCCTATGATTGAATACTTATGTAGTTTTATTTAGGAATATCTTTTTCTCTCACAAATATGGAAATAACTAGAAAAGTTAGTTAATCTAAAATGACTTATGTCCTGTAAATTACTCATTTAAATGACAGAAATAGTAATAACAAAAATAGTTTCCACCAGAAGATAGTGATAATAGTAAAGATATTTCAATTTTTTTTTTCAAATTTTAAGTAATAGATATGTGGAATATACAAACTTTTTTTGATGTAAACTTTTCAAAATTTGAATATATGACTTTGTTTATAGATGAAGATTTGTCAAAGTTTGAGATTGACATCAGTGATTTTACTGATGCTCATCTTACAAAGAAAAGAAGTTTCGTTTTTTTTTTAAAGAGCAATTAATAAAATTAAAATAATTCTATTTTGTTTGATTTACTGTGAAATCTAAATAGTATTTCTTTTCTTAGAAGGCTCATGACATTAAAAATAGTTTTGCATTGTTGCACTTTTGCCTATTTTTTTGGAGAAATTCAAGAAGTTCAAATAAAGAAAACTTTCATTTCTTGTTCAGAAGTGTCATTATACATATATATAACAACAAATAAATAATGTTTAGTGTTTTTCTGAAGGCTTGTGATGATGGTGTTCTAGCTGTATTTTTATATTGGACTATTTCCATCATCTAATATGTGTGTTGAATGTCTTTAGAAAAGTTTAATTTTTAGTTAAATATTCCAAATGCATTCAACTGTTAGTAATATCACAGCAAACGTTTAATTTTGAAAGTTTTAATTCTTGTATTGGTAGGAGCAATAAATTATGGCCTCGAGTTATTAGAAAGTAATTTTGACTTCCGATTTTAAATGGTCTAAGGTTACTGAATTTTTTTCATATTATAGATTGATTATTTAGATAGAAAAATCACTCTAAAAAAGCATACATTCATGCTCTAAATAATAATATTTTATTGGGAATTATTTTATATTTAGATGTTAGAATGTAAAAGAGACAAGTACTTAGAAAAATATTGTATTATATCTCGAGAGTTGTAGCAACATTAAAAAATACTATCCCTAAAACTATCAGTAATAAATTTGACATTCATTCTTTAAAAGTAACAGCCATTCATATTATGTTTTAACAGAAATTATAAACAGTAAAAATTTTCATTTGAATATTTTATGCTAGTCATATTATTCAGTAAGAGAATTCTTTTAAGGAGTATGTTGTGAGCAAAAGTTGTTGTTGTAGTTTTTTTTAAATATTTATTATCAAATTATAATTTAGTAAAAAATAGAAGCATGCATATATTTAAAAGATTTCAAATCTAGTAAAATTTTATAATCTATTTGTAATTACACTTTAAATTTTGTTAACTATAGTAATGTCTGTCACATAATATTTTTGCTAAAAATTCAGTTCTACTTATGAGAATTTTAGGCAGTGGATGTTATTGGCATGAGAATATATTGTAAATTATATTTTAGCTAATAAATCTCACTTCCATGGTTATATCATTACATACATTGCATAGTTAGTTGGGGATTTTGATGTGAAGACTAATTAAAAGTATAAATTTCAGCTTTTAATCCTTGTTACTTTGTCACCCTAGCATGATAGACTTCTTAAAATTCAATTGTGATTCTAAGATAGACAGCAAAATTAATTTTTTACTTAAATGATAATTAATTTTATGATAAAAAATAAAATATACTATTTATAATTAAATGTTATTTTTAAATCTGCAGCAGATTGGAGATGAAGGAGTAAGCTATCAAAACTAACTACAGATTAAATCTGATAGTTTGGTTTCTTATTTTTTTCCTAGTCATGATTTCTGGACTAAATGAGGTTATAAAGTGATAATTCAACAATACATTTCTTATTCTTCATTATATACTTTTGATTTAATTTTAACCAGAATCCTATTTGCTTGATGCATTGCATAAGTTAAAAGATGAGAAAAACACCATAGGCTTTGAAACTTAAATAACTCAAACTATTAATTTTAAGATCTACTGCTTGTTTCATTTACTATATGTTATGTAAATCATAATTTTTTAAATGTCTTTAGCTAATTATGATAATATCCAAGTTTGTTTTTTAATTATATTTTGTAACTAACATTTTGCTTTTTGTTTAAATGTTCATTCCATCTTTATTTAACTATTAAAGTTTTCTGTTTTGTGGCTCTTTCTTGTGGTAAAGTTTCTATCACGTTTTAATATAATTTATGTAATAGTATGGAAATGTATTTAAAAATTTAGTTATTAAAATATATTTTTTTTACAGTCACTATGTTTAGGGTAAAATAAAAATCACTAAGTCCTAAAGCAATTGGACAATTTTTTTTGTTTTGTTTTGTGATTCAAAGTGATAAACCGTAAAAGGCAAAAAGAAGCATTTTTAAAAATGACAGTAGAGTATATTTATTTATTTCTTATTTTAAATTCATTTTTTGCATTTACCATTTTAAAAATTTTGTTTGTGTATTATTTTATTAATAAAATAATTTTAAAATATTGCTTGAGTGAATTTTCACTTATGCCAAAATAAAACACACTGTTATATCAAATAGAAATGCATTATCATAATTCTATTTGAAGTCAAAGAGATGCCAAGTTGTTAATTGCTGGATTATCTAGAATTAGCCTTTCTCACATGGTTTTCTTTTATACTTACATTCTCAAAATTATATAATAATGACATCTCCTTTCACTCTTAGGATTGAAAAGTCAATAAATAGAAGAATTGCCAAAGCCTGTAGTCCTTTTTTTTTTTTTTTATTATTAATGAACTTTTATTGAAGTAAAGGCAAATATATATATATATAATACAATTCAGCATTTTATTACAATTCTGTTTTCTATTTTAATCATCTAAAAGTTTCAACAACCTAAAACATAATTCTGCTACAAGTCAACTATCATTTTAACATGATGATCTTAATTTATTATTTAAAATATCTAGTCATAAACTTCAATCACATATATTTACTAGATCATTTTCATTGTTTTTAAATTTGTGTTGTTTTACCAAATCTTATTTCAATGAGACTTGCCGATATTTTTTTTATGAATATTTATTTCATCACAAAATTTATTATATTTTTCTCCCATAGTTTTAAAATTTAGGCTGTCAATCTGTTTTTCTTGATTCATATATATATATTATAGCATTTGCATTTGATTATTATAATTTTTTATGTTGGCTTTACTTTTTTTAAAATTATGAAATCTATTTTGCAACCCTAGAAATAATTCTGGTTATAATATATATTTTTTATTTTTACTAGTCTTTTCACCAATTTTTTTTTCTGACTTATGAGAATGCTTTCATAGCATTGACATTACGCGTAATTAAATTATTAAAATAGTGCCATCCAGTTCAGGCCTTGTAATCAATGGACGGAAGAAGGTTTATATAAAATCCCTATCTAATGCCTACTCATCCAATATTTCTAGACTAGTTTCTAGCTTGTGGCTTTCAGCCTTGGATCTGAGAGCACTGCATTAAATGGCAATACTGTATAGTTTGTTACTGTATTAACAGCTTGTGTAAGCATATAAAATTGTAATTTTGTGATGACATTAAATTATTATTTAAATTATAAAATTATCGAATATTTTATAACTAGAAATACAAATTAAAATCACTATATAAAATGTATACTAATCTATGTCCACTATTGATTTTTTCATTACCTGAGAACTAGAAAGATGGGTAAATTACAGTAAATGTTCCAAATTACAAGTGCAATTAAATAGAAATTTTAAAATTGTATAGTTTTTTTTAATTTTTTAAATATTTTGAATTAACTGAAAATGCCAAAAGTTTCAATCTTATATATCTTTTTTATTTTCAATCATAGAACAAAATGCAAAAAAAACTATTTTTGAATAAAAGTTTGATAAATATAAATTTTTCATAGTATATTTAATGATTGAGATATAATACAAAGTAGAAATATATCATTAAATTCTGTAATGTTTTTGAAATCAATGATGCAAAATATTTCTCTTTTTCAATTAGATAGTAAAATAGTAAAACATTTATTAAAACATTTGATTGTATATTTAAATATTAATATATAGAATAGCATGTTTTGTACATGAGTAGTCTGCAGCATTTTCATACAAATTAGAATTGAAGTTTCCACTGGCTTGGGAAGAATAAAAATAAAACAATCAGATAATTCAGTATGAAATAATAAATAATTAATAATTTAGAACATTTTAGTTAATTTAATCATCTTTTTATTTTTTCAAACATCAAAAATTTCAATAGTGGGTGTAATATACTTCTATTATATTAATTGACATAAAATTTGAGATTTAAGTATATTTTTGGACTTAAGAACAATGTTTAAATTCAAGATTTTTTTATATTTTGATATAGATTTAAATAAAGTTTTTAAAAAAATATAATATAGCCTACTTATATATAAAGTTTTATTTATATCATCTAGTTTGTTCAATAATCAAATAATCTTAAACCCAGAATGCATTTATGAGGAATTTCTGCTGAACAAACTGCATGTGTTATAGCTTTTGGTGTGGAGATAATTAAACAAACAAAAGAAATATAATGATGCTATAAAACACATGACTTCAGTTATATGCTATCAGAAAAAATATAAACAAGCAAACAAAATTGTAAATAAATAAACATAAAAAACATAAAAATTCATAATTTTAATGCATTTTACAATAACCGAGTGGCCATTTCTCCATTTCTGAGCATTATAAGTGATCATGTTAAAAAGTAAAATAAATTTTGTAAATAAATTTTACAATACACCAGCAAGTGTTTTTCCATTTAACAATTCATACATGTTTGTCTTTCTTAATAAAATTTTATTTGTGTTTCAATAATATACTTTATTGTACAAAAAATAGGTTACATGAATTTTACAATGGTTTTGCCAGTGTTACAATGGCATGATGGGTCTAACAAATGTGTTATCAATTAGAAAAATTTATAGCATTGTTCAAATAGGTTTACAAATTATTAGTTACTAGGTACATTTTAACATAGATGATTATAGTATAATTAAAGGAGATAAGAATTAAATAGAAAAGTTTTACAATGTAGAAATATTTACATAGCAATTATACATTTATTATTATTTGTAATGATTTATTTTTACTTATCTATGTGCTCCAAATCAAAACTTTATTGTTCATCAAAAATTACATTGTTGAAAATACATGGTTTAAGACTACATATCTTTGGAACAAACAGATAGATATTATTGTTACAGTTCAAATAAATTGTTAGGCAGGTACCTGATAAATCTAAACTTGTAAATTATGTATTTGCCTGTGTTGTATTTTCATTGTCTGAGGGTTTAGTTCATCAGTTTAAAATACTTTTTGATTGAATAAAATATATCCTTTGGACTATTCAATACACAGATGTGGTGTTAAAAAAATTGTTGAAAAAGAGATATATAAACAAAAAAATTATAATTGTTGTTGTTACAGCAAAAGTCATTATTTGGCTTTTTGATGTTACAGTTTGTTTCAGGTTTTTAATAGTGACCATGTAGCAGCAAATATATCTGGGTGTGCAATTTTGCCATGCCTGGTTTTCAGTTGTTTGAGCAATATTAGAGAATAGAGAATGTGGCTGGGTGTCTTCTGGTGTTGTTTCCAAGGCAGAAAGTACATCTGGTGCACCACAAAATATATAAACAAAAAGTTGCTGCATGAGCTGCCGGTATTGAGCCTTTATTGAGTGTCTTTATTGGGATATCAAGTGTGATGTTATTTTGTCTATGTGTGTTAATCATAATTTCTTGGGTATTTGTCATAGCTATGCAGGTGTGAAATAGGTGCTGTTGAATTTCTTCTTCCTTGTGGCACAAGGAACAAAAAGCATCAATTTTGTTGTAAAACCTGCAGTATTTAAGAAAATAGGAGGTAGGTAGAGTGTGAAGATTTAGCTTTAAAAGAAAGTCAAAAAAATTGAGTTCCAATGACCATTTTTGGAATCGCTGCATCAAACTATTGTTGTTCATAATTAGCATTGGTGAGTGAGGATCAGTAGTTATGTCTGGGTACAGCATATTATAAATAGTCCAATAAGTGTATCTACCAACACTCAAAAAAGACACATGATCATAAGTGCTTTGAAATTGGTTTACAAGCAAAGACAAATATTCATGTGAAGGTAATGGTCAGTCTGTGGGTGTTATTTGAAGGATGAATTCAAGTACTGGAAAACTTCTTATCAGTGCAGCCATGAGATTAATACTTTTTTGTTTGTGAAAAACTAGAATGGAGTGAAGACCTAATCCATTTCTGCTTGGTGAAAGACTAAGTTGTTTTACAGAGATGGAGACTACTTTTCTGCACCATAATAACTTGCTACAGAGTGAGTAAATGGACAAAGTGAAAGATTTAATGAAATTTATGATTGGTGAATAATAGGTTACTTTTGTAGTTACAAGCTGATTGAAAAGGGCATACATTTGCATATAATGAGAAGTAGGTTTTGGAAAGAGAAGTGTTTGTGTGTTCAGCATCATCTTTCTGTTTTTTCTGGATCTTTTGTCTCATTGCAGAGGGCCCTAGGTAAAAAGAAAACCCAAGGAAATTAGTTAGTTTATCATGATAAATGTGTGTATTTATCTTGCCAGTATAAAGAAACCAAGCTGATGGTTTATTAATGTTGATCTTGAATTTATATTTGAGGGTGTATTCCTTAAGTATTTTTTCCAGAGTAGTTAGTTGTTTTTTGGATGTAAGAAAAACAGTAAGATCATCCATTTATTTATGTTGAAAGCATATGCACTTTCTTCTTCTGTTATTATCCTTTCAAAATTTGGTGAGTAGTACTTCATGTATTAAAAAAATTTGTAAGCATAATGCTAAAGTTTACAAAATTTTAATGCCTACTTAAAGTGAATGTTAACTTAAACACATCAAAGTGATATATAGAGAGAATTTTTTTTAATAACAAAATTACTATTACATGTCTATAAAAGAAAAAAGTTATTAAGAAAAAGAGTATCACCCAGATTATATTTGTGGTGAAAGTTAGACATCTTACTATTTACTTTATTTAAAAATATGTTTTTCCTTTATTTTTATTTTTTTAATGAATGATTGAGTGAACACACACAATAAAATATTTGTAAATGTACCCCCTCAATTTATTGTTAATAACTATATTATTATATAAGTTTGTTTTACTATAATTATAATTTACATATGTGTACTATATATATAAAAACATGTGTTCAGTGCACATGTATGTGAAAAGCACTGTATACTTGTATTTCAATAAACAATATGTTTTCTTTTCTAATCAAAGTTTATTAATAAAATGTGAATTATTATACATGATTTATAATATATGTAAGGGAACTTGGAATAAAAAATAATGGATAATGGAACTCCATTGTATTTCTAATCAGTGGTATTATTATTCATATTAAGTAAATATTAGCAATGTTTTAAGTCTTCTTACATGTGGTTAATTAGGTTCATAGCTAATATTACTTTTTACTCCAGAAATGATATGATAATTCTATTGCTTTAGATTGCATTTCTATGAATCTGTAATGGTATTTTTATAGTTTTGTTCTTTAAGATGCTGAAACTGAAAATTAGCTAATATCAATTTATTAATGTTCAAAAAAATTTGAAGAGGTCAGTATTTTCCAGGCATTTTGTTAAAGATCAAAGTTTATCTCCATGTACTTAGGCCTGCTTTCCATTCTTTGCACTCTAGTTTTTACAGCATTTGTGAGATTACTTTTAGAAAAAATTTGAATAAGAAAAAAATATGAATTTTGCATAGTTTATTAAATGTTTATTATGATTATTTTTATACAATAATAGTATAATAAATATTTAAAACCAAAATACACATATACCCTTTGATTTTATTGGTATACGTTTTATTTTTAAAAGTAGAATTTAACAAATTTTTTCATAATATTAAAAGAAGAAAACTGCAACTGATAAGATGACCACACCTCTGTTACTATATTTTGAGATAGTCTAAAAATTATGAAGTAATTTTAATACTCCTGGGTCTCGTTTTATGTGGACTTTTTTAACGCGATTTTGAAGTTATGCGATTCATGTTTCTTCGGAAGTCGAACTCTGATAATGCGCTATTACTTTAAATAATAAATTTCACACACTTACATCATATTGAAAGTAATAGCATATTATTGGAATTCGACTTTCATCTTAATAATTTCAATATTTTCAGTGCTTTATAATAGTAAGATTTTATGCAATAATGAAATTAAAATCATGATTTCCACATTTTATGTACACACATTAAATTTTACAAGATTATAATGTAAATTTGTTCAAACATTGTGCGTGTTAATTTTGCATTTTAAATCACCTTCTGTTTTTGCTTTTTAAAAAAGAACGTAATCAATTATTAATCATTTAGTGTCCGCAAGTTTATTTTTAAAAGGTGAGTAATAGCAGTGGGCACAATTAAATTTGACAATTAAAAATTAAAATCTGATTTTTAATTGTAATTAACAATTTAAAAATTACTTAAGGCGACCTGAAATTAATGTGATGTGAAACGAAATTTGATTTTTAAACGGAATTGAAAATTAAAAAATTAAAAACAAAAATAAGAATTTAATTTTTAGTTGTTAGTTTTAATTAAAATTTTCCCAACAGTGTAGAAAAAGATAATGAAACAGAAGTGGAACCTGTTCCTTTCACTGCAAAAATGATTCGAGAAGGTCTTCAATTTTCTAATCAGTTGGCAAATTATTTTCTTATTAATGACACTAATCACAAACATGCTCTTAAATTCCAATGAGAGCTAAATGGTTGTATGTCTGGATATCGCGAATTTCATAAACAATTAATAAAATCATCGTCTCAAAGATTAATTACTAATTACGTTGTCACCAGAAAACCATTAACACAACATGAGAGTGAAGTTGGCGCTAGTTGTATTTCCTCTTGTAAAGAATCTGATTTTTTACCAGTTTGCAAATGAACCTGTTTATCGGCAAATAGCAATAATAATTAAAACGTGTATAAAAAAATGTAAATTACTGTACTGTAAATTATGCATAAAAAATGTATTGTTTTGAATTAAATTAAATATTATAATTAAAAAAAGTTTGTCTTGTATCAATTTTTTTCAAATTTGAAATATTTTTATTAGTCATATTTTATTTCCTTATTTTTTTTTTTTGCGCGAATTTTAAAGTAATTTTACGTTGGTGCTTTGCTTTTATGTGATTTTTGAAAAATCGCAGTTCGTACCCCCCCCTTTTCAAGGTAAGTTACGTCTATTTTTGTGCGATTTCTTTTGCGCGTGTTTTCTGAGGAACCTATCTATCGCGTTAAATGAGACCCAGGTGTATTTTAAAATAATAGATTTATTCACATATTAATAAATTTGAATGAAGATTTCATTGATATTTGAAAGTTGCTCACTTGATTTTTCCTGACCACTGGTGAATGACACAAAATACCCTTTGTTCTCATTATGAAATCATTTTTTTAGTATATGCAAAGTTCAAATATGATTTTGTAGAAAGATTTTCATTCATAAAGTTTAATTATTAAGAACTAAAGTCCAACATATTGAGTTTCAATATAGAAAAAAGAGTTTATACTGAAAACAAAGATAGAACATTGACAAAAATTGCCACTAGGACTAACAATAGAAAGTGTTAACCTTTTAATGGATTAAAATATTTTTTAACATTTCATCATAAAGTTTCCACTTTTTTCTCCTTCATTATTAAGTACATTAGTAGAATATTAAAATTATAATACATATTCAGTGGTACAAATTATATGAAGAAACAGAATAATAATTAATCCTTTATAATCAAGAGATTGAAATAGTAAACTTTACATGAAAACGGGTGCTTATTAATCTTTTATAATCATTAAGTTGAAATAATAAACTTTACATAAAAATCTAATTTACACATTGTATGTAACAAAATTATTATTAAGATTACAAAAATATCTGCACTCAACACTGAATTTGATTTATACATTCATAATCTAAAATAATGATATAAATATTACACAAAAACATTATTTGTAAACACAAAAAAAGTATAGCTGCCTTCCAAGCAATTGTCCCGGATTTGTTTCTCGTCCGACACTTTGACATATAAAAAAAAAATATTAAAGGATAGGAAAATATATAATTAAATTAAGGTATAGTTTCACAGCATAGTTAAATTAGGATATAGCTTCACTGCAATCTCAACTAATCAAAGATATTTTAATATTAGTTTTTCTATTTTTTTTCACTTTGCTTTGCCTTTTTAAAGATCCCTAACAAATTTTGTTGAAGGGCATCAGCTCAGGATTTTATGTAGAACCTGGGACTTAAGTATAATGCTCTCACTGTATTCGTCATAAGACTAGTATCTGTCTTAAAATATCATCATCAACCATTATCAATCCACTGCAGGATGAAGGTCTCTCCAAGTTTAATCCATCTTCTCCGATCTTTAGCCTCCCTTTTCCACAACACCCCTGCACCCTTTCTTATTTCATCCATCCATCTCACATGTGGTCTCTTTCTGGGTCTTTTACAATCTCTTGGAATCCAGTTTAAAATTTCAATTGTCCATCTATTATCATTTCTTCTAGCAATATGTCCAGCCCAACTCCATTTCAATCTTTTAATTTTTTCAATAAGGTCAGTAACACCTGTTTGTTGTCTTACCCATACATTGCATTTTCGATCTCTTCTTGTTACTCCCAACATACATCTCTCCATACTCCTTTGAGTGGTCTGAAGTCTCTGTATTGCTCTTCTATTAAGTGTCCAAGTCTCAGATCCATAAGTAAGAACTGGAAAAACACATTTGTTAAAAACCATTCTTTTCAAACACATAGGCATATTTTCTTTTAGTATCAAGTTATTTCTACCAAAAGCACTCCAACCAAGTTTAATTCTATGATTAATTTCCTCCATTATGTTTCCATCTGTATTAATAATCTGACCTAGGTATTTGTAACTGTTAACTTCTTCTAATTCTTCATAATCAATCTTTATTTTCATATTTTGAGCAAATCGATTAAACATTACTTTAGTCTTTTTAACATTTATCTTTAGTCCTACTTTTCTACTTTCATCTGCTAACTCCTGCAACATTTCCTGCAGCTCTGAAGCATTATTTGCAAAAACAACTACATCAACTGCAAAATCTAAATGACTTAAATACTCTCCATTTACTTTCATTCCTTTAGTTTCCCATTTTAATCCACAAAATACTTTTTGCAGCAATGCTGTAAAAAGTTTTGGAGATATGGAGTCACCTTGCCTTACACCTTTCTCAATGTTGATTTTTCCAGTATCATTATGTAATCTAATTGTTGCTGTTGCATTTTTATAAATATTCTTTAAAATATGACAATATTCTGGATCTATACCTTGATGATCCAATGCTTTAATCACTGAAGAAATGTGTATAGAATCGAATGCCTTTTCATAATCTACAAATCCAAAACATAATGACAACTCATATTCGTTTGTCCTTTCCATGACTTCTCTCAATACCTGGATATCATCTATTGTACTAAAACCACTTTTAAATCCAGCTTGTTCTCTTGGTTGGTGGAAATCCAAAGTTCTCTGTAGACGAGTTGTAATTATCTTGGTAAAAATTTTATATAAAACTGATAAAAGGCTGATAGGCCTGTAATTTCTAATATCTTCTTTATCACCTTTTTTAAATATTAATATTATTAATGCATTCTTCCAAGCTTCTGGTACATCTTTATCATTTAGACATTTGGTATATAACTTTGCTAAAATTGTTTCTATTTCTTCACCTCCTTCTTTTAATATATCAATTATAATTCCATCATTTCCTGGAGCCTTTCCTTTCTTCATACATTTAATTGCATGTCTCACTTCTTCATTTAAAATTCTGGACAATTCGGAAGATGTAATAGATATAGGAGGTACTTGTTCTTTATTACTATATAATTCTTGAGAAAAATCTTCTACCAATTTCATGATGTCATCTCTCTTTTTAGTAATAATGCCATCTTTTTTTCTTATTGCAGATATAAATTTCCTACCAATACCAAAATGTTGTTTAACATTCTTGAGACTTTTATTTTCTTCTACAGCTTTCCTTGCTATTTCACAGTTATACTTTCTTATATCATTTTCAACTCTTTTCCGTACCATTTTACAAAATTCAAGATATTCAATTCTTTTTAATACATCATTTTTGTATATCTTCATATTCCTTCTTTTCTTCATAAATTCTCTAGTCTCAGTAGAAATTTTATTAGTCAATTGCTGCTTTTTTCTACCAGCTATCTTTGTTGCAGTTTTTAAAAGTGTATCAGTTATTTTCATATTAATTTCATTCAAATCTGAATCATGTTCAAAATCTCCTAACACTTGAAACCTATTTGTAAGTTCTAATTTAAATTCATTAGAATGTTTCTGAAGATTAGGAATATCAACTGTAAATATTGTTTTTCTCAATAATTTTTGTCTCACTAGTTTTACATTAACACGTAACTTACACCTTACTAATCGATGATCACTTCCTGTGTTAAATTTATTAAGAACATTACAATCTTGAAATATGTATTTCCTGTTAGTCAAAATATAATCCAATTCTGCTGTATCTTCATTTGGATGCTTCCATGTCCATTTCCTTTTAACATTTTTCTCAAAAAATGAATTCATAATATAATTTTTTTTTTCTGCAAACTCCACAAGTCTATGTCCTCTCTCATTTCTATTACCATAACCAAAATTACCTACAGCAATTTCATCTTTCATTTGTCTACCAATTCTAGCATTAAAGTCTCCCATAACAATTTTAAAATGTTGTTTACTCTGATCAAAAGCCTTTTGTACATCCATATAAAAATCTTCTACTACTTCATCACTATGAGAACTTGTTGGGGCATAAACCTGAATTATCTGCATTTGGTATCTGCTATTAAGTTGTATAACCAATCTTGCAACTCTGTCCGATACACCATCAATCTGCACAATATTGTTCTTCCACTTTTTATTTATAATGAATCCTACTCCACTTGTATTTCCAATATGTGTGCCTTTATAATAGAGTATATGTCCACTTTTTAAATCAATTGTTTCTTCACCTTTTCTTCTAACTTCACAAAGTCCAATAATGTCCCATTTAATATAAGACAATTCTTCTTCTAATTCTTGCAATCTTCCTTCATTTGAAAGTGATCTGCAGTGTTAAGTACCTAAATAAAAAGTCGTCATCAAATGGCGGCCTGGGTCCACAATCAGGGGATTCTTAGCACCCTCTGCCTTCGGCCACCAACCGCTGCCTTGGTTGGTGACTTTACAGCCTCCTGGGAATAAGGGCCATGCTTTATTTTTGTCTGTCATAATTGTATATATGTATTGGAAAAATATTTATCATTTACACAAACATTCATTCTGCCTTATCAGGCACTGAGAAGAAAGACCATGGTGTTTCTTGATCTTAAACTCAGAGGTAAAAAGCCAATAAACTCACCACGCTGGCTAATGCGTGTTGGTGAGCAGCCCTTCCATGTTCGTATACTATATGAATAATCACATAGTAATAACAGCTGCAACGACAAGAACGTATGGAGTGGACATTAGGAATTTGCCCTGCTTGGTTCCTTTAAGGCCTCCAAGAGGAATCAAAGGGTCTCCTTTTAGTTAATAGCAAACTCCTTTCTGCAGCCGTCTTAAAATATAGCTTAAGCAAAATGCTTAAAATATCCAACAGAAATTATATATGCTATTGCTTATTATTGTTCAGTTACGTTTTATCTCTAAAATTTTTATCAATTATATTAGTGAGTTCGTTCGCCATATATATCAAATTTTATTTCAGCAAATGCAAGAAGTAAGAGAGGTGGATAGGCATCAGAAAAATTGATGACGGAAGGCTTTGTTTACTCGTCTATTAGAGGTAAACTGAACGAATTCGTCCACAAATAAATGCTTGATAAGAAATTGTGGGAAGCATAATGTGGTCTTTTTTATATATATATAAAGATTTGTGAAATATGGATAAAGTTCAGTGTGTTGTAATATATGTGTAAATTATACATATATTACTCAATTTATTTATTTTTTCTGTATTTCGCATGTAATTATGCTTTATAAGCCATGTGAATGGAATTATTCGCTTTAATAGCAGACAGTTTGAAATACTTCCAATTACGAAATTAATATATAATTTCATGTCTAATTTTTAATTAAATAAGAATTATTTTTTAATTCACAATTTTAGAATTAGTTAATATTATGTGATCATATCCGCATAACTCATGTATAAATATATAAAATATAATTAATGATTGCCAAGGGAATATAACTTTTATTTTATTTTTGTTAGATTAGAAATTTTCTAGAGTTCTTTTTCAAAGTTTGCAGTCACTTAATTGAGCCATTATTAATTTTTAACTAATTTTTTCCTTGATATTCGGAGACATTTTAATAAGTTGCCCGGAGCTGAGTTATGTTTTAATATACGTAGATATTTTTCAATTTGAAGAATGTTTTTAAGATGTTGTAACGGTTAGTTGCTTTCTTTTTTCAAATTGCAACAGGGATAAATTGTCACATTCCATGAACGCAGCTTCAGCTGACGAGAACTGCAGACTAATTAAAAGTTGAGCAAGAAGCAGTAATTATTAAAATATAACATTCTCTGCATTTTTTTTATAAAAATAATAAGCGCACCTTATAGAAAGAAAAGTGTAAAACAATTATGTGTCTGTGCTTATGCATATACACACGTACATAAACAAATACATATATAAACTCCTTCGTCTACAGATAGATGTCTTTAAAGATTAGTTATTTTTATTTCTAGCTGTCTATCTTTATATTACTATTAGTTATTTACCTATCGAATGATTTTCATCAGGGTTTTTTTTCTTCATAATATGACAAGAAAATACTGGCATTTTAATAATTTTATATATTACAATGTATATACGGTGTGGCTTTATATATTAAAACCATATTGTATATATATTCATACTCTACGATATACATATACACATATAGTGTTTTTCTTGTAGTTACAAATTTTTACATTTGTACATGTATAAAAAGAACTTCAATGTGTTGTGATTAGAGCATACACTTGCCAAAGCCCTAACAGATTTCATTGTAAGCTGGATAAAACTCTGAAATGTATTTAGATTGAAGTGGTTTTTGGATTATTATTTTAGCTAACCATCTAACTTTAATCAGTTAATGGGTATCTATTTATTTTTACCTAAAGAGTAAAACAAAGACAAAAAAAAATTAATTCTTATATAGTTCTGGAAGTTGCTAGCTTTCTTTTTGACTGTTTACATTGGGGAGTTGTTGAAAGGAGCTCTATTTTTATTTTAAGACACTATTTAAAGATTATTTAACTTGGCTTATTTTGGATATTTAGTTAAAAATCATCTTCTTTTTTTTTTTTTTTTTTAAAAAAGCAAACATCTTTGCCTTGTCTCTATACATTTAAATACAAAAATATTATTATACATATTTCCTCTTCGTTTATTTTAAGATGATTTCAGTTTTAATGAACATGATATATATCAAGGGTCCCCAACCCTATGCCCGCGGGCACCATGACACCCGCAGACCATTTTTCGTGTACCTGCCGCTATCCGAACACGATAAAAAATTATTTATCTGATAGAAATAAATTTCATTTTTAAGATTTCTTATAGATTATTGTATTATATTGTAATCAAATTGTAGGGCATACTATACTTTTACAGCTTAAATAAGTCTATTATTAACAATATCCAACTATAAATTTACATTGAAAAAATAAATGGTGCCCGCCATCTGGCCGGTATTATAGAATGTGCTCTTAAGTTCAAAAAGGTTGGGAACTGCTGATATATATTATTTTAATACTGCCAAGAAAGATTATTTAATAATTTGTTGATCAATTTTATTATTCATGCTCGATTTAGTACAGTGGTAGAACAGAGGATTCAAATAAAAAAATTCAGTAACATAAATAAAATTTTAAAAAATCTCAGTTCAGTCATTTGAACAGAAATGTTAGTGATCATTATTTTCAGTATGGTGTGTGAGCATCATATATACCTGGGCAACTAGCCATATAATTTTTTTTATTATTATTATCATTTGTTTTAGGGGGGAAATGGTTAAATATGGATAAATAGAATGCTGATGGTAATGTAGTATTATGGATATACAGACTGTCCTCGACTTTTGTGTCTAATTGGTTCCTAAAATGCACATGAAAGTTGAAATATATGAAAGTGGAGCAATATTAAAAAAATATCAAAAAGTGTTTTTAAAATATTTTTTTTTAATGAGGTTATCAGGTATTTTCTTTATAAATTTATCAAAAGATAGTTGAATTGTACTCTTCTTCTTTTTTTTCTTGATTAAAAACTTCTGTAACATGCTGTGTCTTTTTCTATTGCCCTCATACAAAATAGCGAATTGTATGAAAGGAGAATTTGTGAAAGTCGAGGGCCTCATGTATTTTGTATATAAAACATTCGCAAAAATCTCATTCAACTGTGTGACTCTACCCACTGCACTAAAACTACATATAGTAATCTTTAATATAGTTTAGCTGTATAACAGTCATTCATTGAATAGTATCCATTTCCAATACAAAACTGGTCATAATCTTTGCATATATTTTTATATTCGTAAGAGATTTTAGTTCTTATAGTATTTTTTTATAGTGCTCAACTTATAGAAAAATGATTGATTTGTAATATTTTAATAAATAATATAAATAGATAATGGGTTTGCTATTCCTAATGTGTTTTTTTAAATATGAGTATCCCTATTCCATTCTTCCAATTATTTGTTATAGTTTTAAATATTTATGTAATTTTGCCATATTTTCTGCATATTTTATAAGTTTTATCACTTCCTGAATTTGTTTTTTGTTCATTATAGATATAATAGCATATTTCAACTTTTTTATTTAAAATATGTGATATTTTAATTGATGTTTTGTATGATCAACTTTGATTTTCTGCTTTTTATTGTATTGTTTTTTTATATAATTTTTCCACACATTAAAATGTCCATTCTGTCTTTTATTTTTATTGCTAAAATAACATCTTTTTTAGTACCAAGATGTTTTATGTATTTGAGATTTTTTAATATAACTTTTCTTGTCATTTAGTAATTATATTTTATGTCATCAGTTAACTTTTTCATACCATTTTATGGAATTTCATGCATTTAATTTTTTTAAATGAGCCGATTTAAAATTATTTTCATGATCTTTTTTTTTTTAATGTTTATTGTCTTCTTTCCCTAGATAATTTACTGTTGAATTGTTATATTTTTAGTTTCAATAATTTATTATTTCTAATGTATACAGTGATATCAAACCAAAGATACTAGGTTTCATTGTTCTTCTAACTATCTTGTTATTTCCATTTGGAGTTTGGTTGAGTCTATGTTGTTGTGTTCTAAGTGCAAGATGGTGTGAACATTAAATCCTTCACATATTTGTTAGCTTATTGCTTTTTCCCTCCCCCTCCCCCCCTTTTTTAAAAAATTGTTGTTAGTTTGGCATATTGTATAAGGTCCAGATGTCCTCAAATGCTTTCGATGATGCCAGGGGTTGGTCTCTTTTCTGGATTTTTATTATTGGGTTAGAAAAAACCTGTGTTATAAGAGGTTGTGGGTATTTCATGATTAGTTTACAATGCGTAACCCATATGGCGTAGTTTAAAAATATTGAGAGATGTATTATTGGGTAGGTTTTAGTATTGATACTATCTTTCAGAGATGAGATCATTTTGAAATCTATCTTGGTGTTGGAGAGTATGATTTCTCGGATCACTCTGAGCCCTGTTTATTGTGAGAAGAGGTGAATGTCTCATCGTCGTTCATGCATATGCTGCAAGTTGGGTCTATGTTGTTGTAACCTTGTTTGTAAAAGAGGAAATTTTTTGTAGGTAGTCTGTTAACATTGTATTTAATGAGGAAATCTAGGTATTTGGCCTCTAGGCTCTATCTTTTAAAATTGGATACCAGTTTCTGATTGTTATAATAAAGTATGTTGATTATAGGATGTAAGATTGGATGGAGGATTGTGTATGCTTGCCATAATAAGATCTTAGAATCAAATATGGAGTCCATTATTGGGCAGTGCTGTTTGACAAGACTTGTGAATCAGGTGATCCATGTTTATCTGCCTGGAGGGGGTTGGTTGATGGGTGTTACTTTTTGAAGCAGAGTTTTTTGGAGAATGGTGTTATAACCATATGATGCTACCAAGTTGTGCATGAGATTGTGTGTTTTATGATAAATCAACACTTGAATGGAGTGAAAAGCAAGACCATTTAACTTTCTTGGTCGCTGAGTGCTTTTGAGGCTGATCACAACTGTTTTATCTCTCAGAAAAGCCTGGAGCACAATCCATTTATTTTATTTATGAAGCTCTTGTTGATTTTGATAAATGTAAGAAAGTGTGATTTTTTGGCATCACATTCATGTTAATTAATGCTACCTTTCCAGGGAGGTAAAAGGTAGACTCATGACAAGGAAGTGATGAATTTATTTGTTGTTTTCAGGATATCTCTTTGGACATTGCTGTGGTAGACTTGAAGATGGAAAAGCTCAAGATATCTCTCTAGCTTGGCAGAGAAGAGGGTGTTGATTTTTCTTTTTGAATCAATTTTCCAGGAGGCTGACTTACTGGGATTGAATTGCAGCTCGTATTTATCTGTATAGCAGAGGAATGTGTTTTCCTGATGGAAGGATGATCATTACATCATCCATGTAGGAAAACATGCTGAATTCTCTGTTTAAATTGGGTATAAAGAGACCTGGTAGATTTTTTTTTCAAATCCACAAGGAAAGCGTTTATGTATGTGATAAAGCATAGAGCACTGAGGGGGAATCATGGGGGAGAGCTTGTGTCAGTCTAAATCCAGAGGTGATGTTATCATCCATAATGATAAAAATTTCCCTGTTGTTTAGTAGATTTCTTATGATCTGGATAGCAGCCACAGGAACATCATACTTGGTCAAAATCTTTAAGCGTGTGTCTATACATACCGAGTCAAATGGTGTGACAATATCTAGTTGAATAGTTATCGACTTTGACTTTTGATGAATTCTGATGTAATCAATGACAGAGATTATGTTGCCCATTGCATGTGCAGTAGAAGAGCCCTTCTTGGCATATTGGTTGTTAGATATATGCCTTAAGATGATCAACTGGATGAAGTCTTTGATCATGGACTCTACAATTTTAATGAGAAGGAGGTCATGAAAATAGGACTAATGTTTGAGAGATCCATAACCTGATTTTGTTTAATAAATGCAACCAGTGCCACTGGGTAAATATTAGGTACAACTCTATTACCAGTTTCTAGGTAGTCCACCAATTGTGATATTTTTGTTCTGCTGTTGTATGCTGTTTATGATTTAATATCTGTCATCATTCAAATCTAACCTAAGCATTTTTTTTTAATTTTTGAAATTTTGAAATACTTCATAGATTTCTAGTAAAATTATTGATATATTTTGGAAAATTCAATTGTATTAAATGTTATTCCTATCATTTTTAAACAGCATTTGTCTCTAGGTCAGCACATATCTTGCATCTCACTAATTTATGATTAATTCTATGTTGTATCTTTTAAGTATTTTAAGTAGTCTTAAAATATAATATGTCTCTTTTATCAAATCTAAATTTATCCATGGAACTTAATTTTTCAAATGTTTTTCAATTCCAGTATTAAAATCTCCCATATTAATTTTAAAATACTGCATTGATAAGAATTTTATATACCTATATAAAAATTCTCTACATCAGGATAAGAATTGCTTTCTCAAATTATTTGCTTTGTCATTTAATAAATTAAAAAAATATTTTTTCTGCTTGATTTAATTTACAATGATATCTGTACATTATTTGTTCTGTTTTATTTATAAAGATGACCATTCATTTGTATTCTTGGTGTATATATCCATTTTTCAAATTCATATACACATGATGTTTTAGTGAATTGATTAGTTCTTTTTCCAAATATACAATGTATCTCTCAATCAGGGCATGTGATAGATAGCAACTTACTCTCACTATTCATCACAAAAATTTTAAAATCCTAGTATGTCTAGATTATGAATTATGTCATGAAATTTGAAAGTATGTTTCCTACCTTCATAGATCATCTTCAAGCTCTCCATGACATCATTAAATTTTGCAAAGCAATTGAAAATATTTATTGGGATTTATGGATTAAATTAGAAGAAATTTTGCCTAATTTAAAACAAAATTTAAAGTTAATGAGTTATCAACATTATGGGTTAAGATAAGAATCACAAGCTCACTCATGATCCAGATTTGCTAGCACCCAAAAATGTTTGTAATGAATAATTAGACAATATTACTACATAACTCATGTATGGATTTCGAGATGGCATTATAAGCAACTAGGCATGAAGTCAAGCACTTTTTCACTGAAACACATTTTTATATACAATATATAAATTTAGTTTAAAAGAAAAATTTGTAATAGATAATTGTTACTTATAAATCTAAAACTTAGACATTTAATAGATAAGCAATATGGAGATTCTAGACCATTTAACAAATATGAAGAGATGTATGTTGAGAATAGCATTAAGCGATTGAAAATGAAATATTTGGATAAGAGAATCAATACAATGATCTCATTGAAATAAATTAAGAGTCTTAAATGGAGCTGGGCTAAAATATTTCTGGAATAGTTGATGATAGATGGACAATTTAAGTCATAAACTACATCCTAAAAGACTGTAATAAAAATCTAGAAAGAAATCATATGTGAGATGGATGGATGAAATATGATGTTTGTGGTGTGATGTGAATGCATGTTATGGTTCAGAGAAATTAGACCAAATTTGGAGATTCTGCAATAGATCAGTTAGGTTGAAAATGATGATGATGATATAAATATTGAAAATATCCTGACTAATGAATTAAAGTTATTTAAAGATATACACTCATGCATGATCAATAAAATGCTATATAAATATAAAAAGTGAAAATTATATTACATATAGACAGTTATTTAATTTTTGAGTACTTTAAGTAGTTTATAAGTAAATTCAGGAAAAAAATCTTTCAAAAAGGTATTTATATGTGAACTTATTGTAAAGAGAAAAATCCTACTATTGAGTAAATAATGAAAGATATACCTAATGTTCAGCTGTTTAATAAATATGCTTCACCAGTGCTTCCTTATTCATATATATCTGAGATTTGGACATTTATGCAGCAATTGAAATGAATTGATGGTACAATTAATGAGTAAAGCAAAAGCAAAATATATGGATGATGACATTGCAAACAGATATCTTTGATATCATTAAAAAAATTATGAAATTTAAATGAAATACCAGACTGTATGTGTTGCTAGAAATGCAAGAAAAAATGGATAGCTGGAGTTTTAAACTGGATGTCAATAGATTATAAGAGATGTATAACGAGATCACATGTGAGATGAATTGATTAAATATGGAAAGTTTCATGATTAATATGTTAAAAGATATGTAGGATTGAGAAACTGGAATAAACTGAGAGATATTAATCTAATATTTCACTAATAATAACTGAGAATGATGATTGCTTATAGGAAAGAAAAGTCTAAGTAATATTTAAAAAAAAAAAAAAACTGCCAAAAAAATAGTACTAGGGAATTATTTTTAGAAGTCCCATATAACCTGATTAGGATTAAAGATAAAAGACTGTAAATAGAAAACTAGGAATAGGTCATAGAATCATGGAATATGTCTGTGGGGTACTTGATTGTAAGAATTGGAAAGTTAAGAATAGTTTGGGACAATTGTTATCTCAATTGATTATTTGGATACATATAATCTTAGAGAAAGAAAGATTTTAGAATAGCAGCATGCTTGCTTATGTAAATTTTTAATTCCTACTTGATAAGTATAAAATTATTATCATTTATTTGTGGCTTATGAAATTAAGTTATCAAATTAAATTTTCCTAATGAAATATTTTTATATTTCCAATGTTATTAATAATAAATAAAACTATTAAAATCATTTTTAAGATGACCAAAAAATCCTCTCCACATTGAATTAAAGTGTGATAACTAATACAAATGTTTAATAAGTCAATGCTTAGGTAAAGATTATGTTTTACTTTAGAAAGGTAATACAACAGGGAAAGGATTCAGTAGTCATGTTCCATCTTTATGTACATACTAATACACTTTTATAAATTATAGTGGTAGTTTTGTATTTATTTTCTTTTCTTTTTTAAATATAATTATTTACAATTATTTCTTTGATATATCTGTCATTATTAGAAGTCTATTTGAATTAATAAATTGATGAACAAGATTAATGGAATTGATAATAACTTGAAACCTATGTGGATATGTTAGGATGAAGATAAAAAAAATTAAGTGCTTTAATTTGTATATTTTTTTCTATATGTGACGTATGTATAGTTTTATTTGCAATATAAACATGCATTCTTAAATAAATGAATCACTTGATAGTTTGATATTTAATCACTAGAAATGATAGAATTCTGCTTTTGATACATGAATTCTTAGCCTTTGAGTCTATCTCTCTGTCATGTTAAATCACACAGAAAACAGAAACTTTTAAGAAGACAGAAGAAAAATGATTGGAACTTTTGAAAGAGAAAATTTGTTGCAACATAAAACAAATTATTTAGCCAATAAAATTAGGAATATTGAGGTGTAGCAGCGTAATTTTTCACTATCTCTATGTCATTTACTGTGTCAGTAAGTAGTTAAAAATGCCAAATAATAATGATTATTAAATCCCATTCCATACTGTCTTATTCAATATCCCTAGACTAGTTTCAAGCTTATGACTTTTATCAGTGAGGAGCTTTAGATTTTGGACTAATACACCTAGTTCCTTAGAATTTAATACATCCTTATTCCAGCTACTATTATGTACCTCTCTGTTATATTATTAAGCTATCAACTTCACTGATGGAAATCATAAACTTGAAACTATTTTGATTACAGAATAAGGATTTAAAAAACTATCATCTGGCATCTATTATTATTTACTAAAACTAATGGTAAGTGATATAGAAATGATGAAAAATTATGCTGCTACTATAGCAATAACTAAACTAAAGTCATGTGATAGAGTCAGATGATATTTTATTGGAATATTAAGATATTATAAAAAGGATGCTTGTTGTAAAATTTTGAAATTAGAGAAGAAATTAGACATATTATTTGTTTTAAAGAAATTATGGGAGAGACATTAGGAATGAGAATTGAAAGAATATTAGAAAAGGTAATTCTAACTAATTTATGGAACCTGATTTTAGTCTGATTATCATAAATGATAATATTTAACATTGCTCTTTATCAAAAGGTAACTTTTCATTCCTAATCCAATGAAGATAATATATCCATTTATTTATCTAAACATCAAAGTATTAATTTGTAATCTAAATAAAATCTTTTGCAATAATAAAATGAATCATATTTCTACCTCATGCTATTTATGAGTATTATGAATCATAGCCTAATTATTTTCCTCATTTATCTAAGATTAAATCAAAATTAATTTTTAAGAATAACTTCTTTGGAAAGCTGCCTAGAAATACTTAAGACTGAATGCAAGTATGACAAATTTCCTAGCACTAGCATATTCTGCTGGTAAATAATATGTCCCTATTTGGAGAAAAAGTATATTGCAGTGATATTCAAGTCTATTGCTTTAGTGACTATTCTTTCAAATATTCCTCCATCAGATCATAAAATAGAAAGAAGTTGTTTTACAAAAAATATATAAAAAGCTGTTAAGTAATTGGATTTACCAATAATTCAAGGTATATTTTTATCACCTAAAAATCTACTCACAATTGAAATCACCATTTTTTGATGTTCAATCAAGAATATGCAATCAATGAATTATCATAAAAATGGAATTTCTACTGAGATTCCAAACATTTTTTTTTCCAAATCTAACAATAAGCCTAACTGGATTTGATCTACTTAAAAACACTTGGAGGTGATTTAATATTACTCATGGCCATTGTAATCATCTGTTTTCATAATTGGGAATTAAAATTGACCAGCCTATGTTAATGTAGATAAACACAAAATATGGCCACATAATGAATGACTGTTGAATCAAATCAGTATTAAATCTCTCTTCTTTTGGAATCTGCAAGTTCCATTATGGTATTTTGTTAATAGTTAAGCTATTTTTTTAAAAATCCATATGTTAAATAAATAATAACAACATTGTTTAAAACAAGTTTTTTTATTTCTTTTTTTTTTAAAAAAAAAGCAAGTCTTGAAAATAATAAATTAACTTGTGTGATAATTATAAAAAAAATGAATGAATTGAATAACGACCAGGAAACACGGGAAGTGATTTAGTATTATAATAATATTTACAGAAATATTTAAAATAGAAACAAGCTTAGAGAACAAAAAGTCTTTCAGAAAATTTATGAAAGCAAAAGGAACTTACATCATGCTAAAGATTAGATTAAAGAGTTATCTGTTCTATAAATAATCATGATAAGTTTTATGAAGTCAACTGCATTTGATACAAATAAAAATAATTATCTGAGTAGTTTTATGAGATTATTGCTGAAAAAATAAAACCATGTGAATTGGCCATATTGAATGAAATATTACAGGAAACAAGAATCAGAAAAAGTTATAATAAAATAGACTGAAAAATTACTTAATGGTCTACTAATTGGAAAACGTAGATTTATATTCCTATAATAAGGAAAGGACTTACAAACTATACACATAGGTTTTTTTGATATCATATGCAGATTTTAAAGATTGTGGAGCAAAAGAACTGCAAAATATGTAAGTTGGTATTAAGTAAGTTAAGATACAAGGGACATATTTTTTCATTAATTCTGGATAGTAGATAAGATCATAAAATACAATAAGGCAATGTGTTCTTGATACTCATCTTTTAGCTAAAGATGCCGCTCTATGGCACGGTTTTCATGCCAAAACACATACAAATGCTGTTTCCATGGCCGACATGTTCGAACCCGCATTTTCTATAATACAACTTTTTTGTTGTGCTACAGAATGCAGGCCAGGCCACTAAGTCAAGTCGCAGTACAGCATGTATGTCACATAGCAGTAAATACATTTTCCGAATTCGCACAATTTATAAAATAATTACGGCTTGATGAGAGAGTTTGGATTTGAATTGTATTGAAATGTTGTTCTCATTGGATTTTTTTTTATTTTAAAGTATTGAACTGTTCAGATTTTTTAAAGCAATAATTCTAATACTTTTTACAATGTATTGTATTGAACTTTTATTAGGGAAAATGTTAAATATCTATGTTTTTTATTGAGTTGCAATTAGGTAACATGTCAAGTAATGTACTGTTCGTAACATTCCATGAGACAAAGAAGATTCTACCATCTGTATATTTTTGAAGTAAAAAAGAGCAGTACGAAAAAAATATCCAGTAAGAAAAGTCCAAATATACAGGTTTTTTTGTAAATTTAATAAAAAGCAAATATTATAAACATGTTTAATAAGTAAAGAAGACATTTGTATGTTTTGTTGTTGTTTAAAAAAGTTTGAGTTTCTTTCTTTTGTCCGAGTACGGTTACGATTTTGAATTTTTTTATTTTAGCATTACAAACAACAGAACACTATCCCTAAAACTAACCCTAAATTAACCCTAAAACTAATCCTAAACCTAACCCTAAAACTAACACTAAATCTAACCGTAACAACTTTTACTTTTATTACGATTATTATTTTTTAGTTAAACAACAACAAAAAAAGTCATAACACAAGTAAAAAAATATCCGATAGAAAATTGATAAAAAAAAAAACCGTAACACAAGTAAAAAAATATCCGATAGAAAATTGATAAAAAAAAGCCATAACACAATTTAAAAAGTATACGATATAAAAAACACAAATCAAATTGTAATTTGTTGATTTTATTTTACATTTATTATTATCATTTAAATTGTATACGTTAATAAAAAATAATATTTAAAAAAGATGATTTTGTTTTGTTTTTATTTTCACATTACAAAAAAGCACAGCAAAACTATTATAATCAACGGCCCGAGAATGGTCATATTTTATAGTTTTAGCATGAAAATGGCACCATCCAATGGAATCTTTATCTATAAGACAAGCACTGTATTCTTTTTGATTATTACAGGATGCTTTTGACATTGCTAAATTATGAAATGTTTTTAAAAGCATTTTTTTTTGTAATGTGATAAAATATTCAGATATTCTTTGTTAAATAAATATCATTTTTCTAGTTCCACATATTTTTTAAAAATATATTTTGTTGTAATACAGTATTATAATCATTAAAATATTTTATCTTAAAAATAAATGACCAAATAATTTTTTTTTTTTTTTGTATATTTTACTAATCTAAGAATTATCCAGGATTTAATATTTTTGAATTTTTATTTTATGTTCATGTTTAACTGCTTTTTTTGACAAATAAATATTGTTTTAAGATTTTTTTTTTTAAAATAGAATATCTCTGTTAAATATATTTAATTCATTAATGTTGACTTTTAAAAAAAAATTGTTTACTTGTTAGAAGTTGGCAAATTTTTATTTAAAAGCACTTTTTTTTAAAAAAAAAAAAAAGTTGTTTCTTACTTATTTTATGACTGATACCATGTAGAAAATTTTTGATTAGACAAAAAAATAACAAAAATATTTCTTTAAAATTAAAACAAGATAATATCAAGTTAAAGGGAGTGAATTAAATATTAATTAATTTATAATAAATTTTTATATTTATTATTTTTTATGAAGACATTTTAGATCATAAATCATTATTATTTTAAAATCACATTTAAAAAAGTTTAGTGTTTAAACATCTTTCACTTTGCAATTTTTTCTTAATAGAACTAAAGTTTCTTTTATTATGTTTTTTTTTTTTTTTTAAAAATAATTTTGTAATGAGTGCCAAGTTTTGCTGATATGATTAACATGTTCAAAAAAAATATTGGAAAAATTGTACTTTGCTCATATCTTTTCTTTGTTTTGTTTTTTTAAGTTTAGCTTTCATTTATTAAGTATATAGTTTTTGTATACAGACTTCTTCTTACCTATTGGTACAAGTAAAAATATTCTCTAATGTTTTTCTACATAAAACAAGCACTTTTCTGAGAATTTTAATCTCTTGGTTAGAAAAGTCATCTGCTTACAGTTATGACTAAATTGTTGCTGACATTACTCTCAACACAGTGATTCATTAGAACCCATAAGAAAGTAAATGAGAAATAAAAGCATTCTGCATAATTTAATATATATATAAAATAATCTTATATGAATTAGGTTAATGGACACCCATGATAGGTTCTTCTACAAGTACCATTGAACACATATCATTTGAAGAGAAAAATAACTGAAGAATCTGGTGATTAACTATGTTTAATTGTAATTAACTTATAATAACCATTACTCTAATAATTTTAATATTGTAATCTTATGAAGGTAAGCAGAAAATTTCATATGTGGCAAACTACGAGTTTTGAACTGAAACTTAAAATTAGATCTTACTGGTTTTTAGTCCAATGTGCAATATCTTCTTATTGTGAAAAACCCAATTATTTATTATATGATATATCATATGATAAAAAATGACAAATAACAAAATGTTATATGTAACTCAAATAATTTAGTTTTACTGATTTTTTTTTTACTTCCCTCATTTAGGAATTTATGGAGAAATTTTTTTGTTAACCACTATCATAAACAAACTGAAGAAGATAATAAATCGCTGAACTTATATGTAATTGATATTTTAAGGAAGTCAGTGGATAACTAAATGTTTCATCTTTATTAATATATTATCTACCAGCTGAAATACCTAGATACCTATTTACAAATCAATAATTAAGTATCTAGATAGTTAAGTTGGTTATGAATCAGCTACCTAGGAAAAAGTCCTCAGCTTATCATAGAAATTCTTAGATACCTGAAAAAATAATAACTACAGTTTACTTATATTCGAATTTTTAATCACTACACTACAAAATCTTTCGATATATAAATGAGTGACGTGATTTGAAAATTTAAGCGCATGTGTATAAAGATGAACAAGCTAAAATATATGTTTTTTTTTTAAATATTTTATAAGAAAAGTATGTAATAATAATAATAATAAAAAAAGATGTAAATCTTTTTTTTTTTTTTAAATCTGAGTATTGACAGGTAGTTAAGTTAATCAGGTGGAACGTTTTTAGTTTTTATTTTGCTTTGTTTGACTCAATCCTTTCAAAGAAAGCATGTTATTTACTTTCTTCTTTGTTAATAAACTGAAAGAGTCATAATCAAATTTGAGGTCTTGACCACTTTTATCTTCCTTGTTGTCCAAGTGTAAAGAATCCTATTGGTCGGTTATTGAAAATTTTCTAACAAGTTTATTGCCACCCGAGTGGTAATGTTAATTTGAATTACTCATGAAGTCTTTGATGTAAGCATTTGGATTTATTTGCACAACTTTTAAATATGATTTTATTTAACATGGCCAGCTGAATAATTTTTAAAAATAATGTGTAGAGAAGCATTGTATTCAGCTTCTTAATGATAGAGTTTTGTAAGGGGGTGGGGTGGATAAAAAGGTTTTATCTCTTGGGTAATTAGTTGAAGAAGAATTGATTCTGGTTGAAATGAAAGCTTGCTGCTTTGTTTTCTTCCCAATATGTTCAAATTATTTTTTCCTCCTATCCGTTATTCCTTTTCACCTGAAGTATTATTAGAAAAATAGCAAGATAAAAAAAAAGTATTTTTTTTGAGAACTTTTGCCATGAATCTTTTCATGACATCAGGTAGAAGGAAAATTAATTTTACTCATGCATGCTGAAATAAATAAAAACATTAATCTTTTATCATTTTAGCGCATTGTTTTTCAAACACACATTTAATTTGTATTTTCAAATTTACGTTGTCTATATTATACATATACAGGGCTAGGCTTAGGCCCTGGTTACAAATGTTTTTCAGAGGCGCCAATTTAATTTTAAATAAAAAGATTTCGATTTAAGTAATAATACCAATGTCAGATAAATAGTTTGTAATTTTATATTAAAAAATATATTAGATATACTATAAATATTTTTATTGTATATACTTTTTTTTCCAAAATAATCTTAATTTGCCAAAAAGTAAAATATACATTGTAATATAGAGTTCATGTTTACAATCATGTCTGACACATTAAAGACTAATTATTTATTAAATTAGATGATGAGTACAGGATTAAAAGTAAAATTTATGTTATGTTACTTATATACTTTTATAAATAAAATACATACATTTACCTAGCTTAATGTATATGAAATTTAATTGGGAGTAATTAAAACCATTTGAAGCTATGTATAAAAACAACACTTATACATCAATAAATGTAAAGAATAAAATGGTACCTAAAAATAAGGGATAGCACTTATTCCTTGAGTTCTGATTGTTTTAAGAATTTAATTATTGATGTTGGAAATATAGTGTGGAATTTTATACAACAAATTATTTTGGAAATAACAATAGAACATTATTAAAAGAAACATCAGTTTTGTAAATATAAATGTAAGTAGCCCAAATCTCCCAAAGATATTTATTGACGTATGGTTGTTGTTTTATACATAGCTTTGGAATATTTTGATTTTTGCCTTTAAATTTCATGTACAATTGCACATAGATATAATTTTTTACAAAACTGAAATTTCATTTAATATTGAAAGAGTATTAAAAATGAGCTTTTCATCTTTATCATCAAAATATTCAATTATAATTTCAGAATGATTTGCTGCATATTTAAATCAGACTAATCTACAAATTTCATGCTCTTCTTTCAAACAGCATTAATAAACGAATGCTTAAAACCATCAGAGTACAAGGACTGGGTGATATCATTGGTTTCACTTTACTCTTCACATTTGTTGATATATGGATGTTTTGGGGTTACTTCTGTTTTAATTTTTTAGAAACAATTGAACTTTAAATCACGAAAATGTGACTTTATTTCTTTTTGTTTGATTATGTTAGAAAATTACCATTTTTTACAGTTATTCTTTGCGCTGAATATAGATAGTTCAGTTGATCAATGCTCACACATTATGAGTAAGGTTAAGTTTTAGTAAGCTTTAATTTATTAAAAAAATATGCAGCACCTGAAATTATCATGGTCATCATGAGAAAAATTCGTATTACACTTAATATATTTAGATGAAGTATATTATTATTTAATATTTATTGTGATTGTTTCAGCACACAGTTTACACTTCTTTATTCAAAGTCATTCTTTATATTGATAATATTTTTTAAGCAAGATTTTTGTCTATATCATTTTCACATAATGTTATGAAATCTCACAATATTTTTATTACTTTGTTTTCTAATATTTTTATATGAGTACTTAATTTAAAATAATTTTAGATATGCTTTGTATCTTTTTTTCTGTTTGCATATTAACTGTATCATTTAAAATATTAAAAAAATTGCATTTAAATTTTTCCATAGAATTCTCTTCTGCCAATTCAGAAAATAATCTATTACCATAATTTATTACCATTATTTATTTTAGTTTTGTACTTTGAACTTCAGTTACAAGTATATTATAGTTATTTATTTTGTGCATATAACACAAGTATTTATGATACTGTTATGTATAACTAAATTATATTTGCAATATACATTTAATATATAGGGTATATGAGCACAGACTTTCACATGACCCACCACTCCATCTCGTATCACTGATACACTTGAACACATATATGTCAAAAAGATAAATAATCACCAATATACGTATTTCCTGCTAAACCAGCAATCATCAGTTGGTCCAGATTATCATCTCTACACATGTATGCATTAAGTGCTCAGATATATATTAAGCTAGCCAATCTTCATACTTTAATGGACAGACAGGCTTCAACCACTCCACACTCCAACTCTTCAACCATTTATCCAATTGAAAATCTGATGATGGAACACTCAAAGGCCACCCTGAGGCTGAGATTCAACTGATGATTGCTGGTTTAGCATGAAATACATATATTAATGATTATTTATCTTTTCGACATATATGTGTTCAAGTGTATCAGTGATATGAGATGGAGTGGTAAGTGGTGGGTCGTGCAAAAGTCTGTGCTCATATATCCTATATATTACACATATTGATACAGGTATATAATAAGTCTATATTTTAGTTAATATATATTCAAGTAAGAAATTCATACATAATATTAGTGCATCACAATAGTAGATAAATTGATTAGGGATGACTGCAACTTTGAATGATTGGAGTCATATATTATGAAAGATTTTTACTTTAAACTGGACAAAGCATGCTACGCAATGTCATTTTGTGTGAAGAGTCATAATCAGTCTGAGTATATGACTTATATTCAATAGGCACAAAGCAAGACAACACTTTTCCATTCTGCCTTGTAATTGGATCATTTGATTATAGTGAATGTTCTGTTGTTTTTTTTTTACTTGAATGGGTAAGCATAGAGTCCACTGGATCTGAAGCAGACCTATTTGTAGAATCAGAAGATGTTTTCTTTCAGCATTAGAGATAGATTAAGTATTTATACTTAGCTATACAAATCATTATAACTTATGTCAATAAATTCTTAAAATAAAGTAGAAATTCATATAACATTATAATACTAAACAAAGAACAAAATTTTATTAAAATTCTTCTACAACTATGTTTTCATTTATTAACAAATAGATTTTTTCAAGTGGTGTAATTCAATAAAAAAAACATGCAACATATATATACAAAACAAAATAGCCATCCCATCTTTCAATTCAAAAACCAACTTTCCTTTAACATCAAAGATTGTCTTCATGAGATTGATGGTCTCAAATTCAAAAAGTTTTATCATCAAAGTTTCTTTTACTCTTCTTTTTGATTCACTTTTTTCATAAAAAATAATCTCCATTTTATCAAAAAGATTTTATGACATGTATTCAATTCATGAATATACACAGCTGAGTTATGATATTTATCTTTAATTTTACTCTATGAACTTTAACTCTTTCATTACAACTTAATTTACTTTGACCTATATAAATTTTATGACAATTGCAAGCAATCTTATAAACTACCCAGGAATAGATTTGCTATCAATTGACTGTTTTGAACTATTTAATAATGAATTTAAATTCAGGCCTTTCTTCCAGACTACTTTCAAACCACCCAATAAAAAGCTATTTTTATAAATTTACAAATTAATGACTTATATGGTAAAGAAATAAACTCTTTATTCTCACTAACAATTTAAATCTTTATTATTAACAGATTTATAGACATTTTTATTAAAGATAATATTCCTAATAAATTCATGATTATTACCTAACTCAATATAGTGAAAAGCAAATTGACTTCTGAATATAACTGTTATTTTCAAAATTATCAAGCCTTCTATTTCTAGAATAAAAAATCAATAAAGAAATTGTCTTATGAGTAAAAAGTTAATAACTGTTTGGCCTCATCATATTTCTTAATTATTTTGCTTTAAGAAAATGATTACAAAATAAAACATTATCAACTTAACAGTTAAGTCTAGAAATTGTAATTTAACAAATATCAACATACCTAAGAAATAATTTTAAAGAAACAGAAAAATTATTGTTAACACTACTCTCTAAAAAATCAATATAGATAGAACACATTAAAGGAGAAATAACATAACCAATAACCTATCCCTCTTTAAGTTTATAAAATACATCATTACATATAAAATATGTAAAATCCTCTAATAACAATAGCAAATCATGAATAACCTTAATTTTATCTGCAGAAAAATATTCATGTTTTTTTTATTCTATCAACCAATTGTTACATGTTTTTCAACAAAATTTTGCAGAGTATTATCAATTTTTTTCATGTTGTTTTTAGATAGCTTAAACTGAATTGATTCTGATTTCCCATTAAGTATCACATAATAGTTTAAGTGTTATGTTTACATGATTTTTTTGTTGACGATTTACATTTTTTTAGAAGCAAACAATAGACTACAAGTCAAGCATTAGTGGTCGAGAGGTCAGCAACTGCTGCTTTGCAAGCAGTTGTCCTGGGTTAGTGGGTTCGCTTCCAGGCTGATGCTATGACACATGGGGAAAAAACAATAGACTATAAGTTTCACATTATTCCAAAAAATTTTTTTACATTATATACTGTCTGAAACAGCTTCCCTAAATAAATTATTTTAAAGAATATGATAAGAGGAGGAATGTAAAGTACATATTAATTTTAAATAGTTACTGTGGATTACATTCCTTTTTGTTTTCTCTTCATTTTCTTCCATAAAGTCATGCATTTGCCCTGCATAATATTCAACATATTCAAATTTAGTTCATCTCCTCTCTCCCTAGCCATAAAAATATTATTAAGATATTTTATAGTAGAAAAATTAATATGAATATTATAAAAAAGCTGTATATAATGTTGAATATGATTTACACTTTCATAATCCAGAATGATAAAATAAATCATGTAAAAATTGCTATTATGTGCAAATACAAACAATAAAGAGTAGGGAATTATGTCATTAATGTAGTATAGTTTTGTTGCAGCCACAACTAGACAAAAGTTTTTTTTTTTTAAATCATTTTTAGTAGTTTAATTCTTAACTATTTTTTGGCAAAACATTACAATTTTAGTTACTCTGATGCAGCTTTGGTATCATGCATAATATAAGGGCCTCTGTAGCATCTTTGACATTCTCTTCCTTGTGGCCACCTCTGTACATATGTATGTTTATAAGTAGTATTCTTTGTGACATCTCTTTTCAAAAAGTTTAACTATTCTATATTATTATGATAGACTATAGCAAAATGATAAGCATGCCTTTCATTTTATAGCAATAAACATCAAAGGCAGTCTATTTATTCACTTTTTTTTTTAAATGTAAATTTATTAATTACTTTTTTGTTTTACATTCAATCTATACTTTTAAAGGCTGTAATTATTTATTCTATTCTAGAGCGATCTATTATAAGCTTGACTAATGAATGGGCACTAGATAGTAGTGCTATATTTATATCCTCAAACTAGTTGCCTTCAGTATTAATTATAAATTATTTATTTTAATATCTAAAAAGATATAAAAAAATCATGTATAATTTGTTTAAAACATTTATTTTTTTCTGATTTTGAGAATTAAAAATTGAAATGTAATAAGTATTGTACATGATTCATCCATTTGTAAATTTAAACAAAAGAACTTTTAATAGTAGAGAATCATGGTATCAAACTATAGCTTTTACTAAGGTATTCATTTTCTATATTATAAAGCATATTCAAATTTTAATTTTTTTAAGAGAAGATTTTATATCAGAAATTTATATTTTAATCATCTTTTGATATTTTATTGTTTTGTGCATGTTTTCTTATAATTTTTTTTTTTTTTTGTCTATTTTAGAGTTGAAAACTAATCTTATAATCATGTCTTCAAAAACATTCTCTCATGATTAAGAAAACACATTACCACTCAAGATGCCAGGTAAGTGCAAAATTAAAAGTTTTAATTGTTTATTTATTTATAATAGTTTTTCTGTTAAGAGCAATTTGTTAAATTCAAGGATATTTTTGGAAAACTACACTCTAATTAAACAATTATTCATAATGTTCTAACAAAATAAATTATTATAAGCTTATAAGCTAATATAGATTTGTAAGGTATAAAATTTTCATATTTTAGAATTTATTTAATAATTAATACAGTTACATTAGCGAGGAAATTTGAAAATCATCTTCATTTGTTACATATCATTGGAGAATCATATGATTACTTTATAAGTAACATTTTTTAAATTTAGTAACTGACAAAATGCCATGTTGAATTTTTAGAGATTTAGTTTATTATATTAATTTTCACAATAACTTCACTTTGAAGTAGGCAAGAGTAAAATTATATGTTATCAGAAATTATCTCCCTGTTCTGAACTGCTCAATATTGCTATGAATATGAGGCAATCTGCCTCAAAAGCGCTAAGCATTCAATATTTGTGCAGTTGTTATAGCTTCTCTTTCAAGCGCTACACACGTTTTTAATTTTATTTATAATTACCAAGGAAAATAATAAAGCTGAGAATGCGTAGTCATTACCATTTAAAAAACAAAAGTACAAAAAAAGAATTTTAACACTTTGAAAAATAATATCTAAATTTTGATAGAGAAGTTTTAAATTTATACTTTTATTGACAATTTCATTACATTCCTCTTAAAATTCTGATTTAAAAGTTATATAACATGATTCATTATTTTAAAACATCAAAAAGTAGAAATATAAGACTGCTCCACTTTTATTTGTCAATCTAATAGAAAATAAAACATCCATCTGTGAGGAATAGGTTTGTTCCCTAATAAAAAGTATAAAATGTTTATTTATTAAATAATGATTGTTCCATATATTATGAAAAATATCTTTATTAAATTGTAACTTATCACATGAAAACTTTGTTTAGCAGTGTGTCAAAAGTTAAAGGGAAAATAACTCAATTGATAAACAAATTGTTTTTATTGAAATTAATTTCTCGATCTGTGGTACACAATAGATTTGCAGGTAGGATGCAAAAGATAAGCAATTTTTGAAAAATTATATTTAAATAATTTATTCAAATAACGTAAAATTGGGGTAAAAATAAAAGAAATTAAAACTATATCTCCATTATATTGATTAGTGTCTTTGTCATCTCTTTATTGTAGACAAAAATGTCAAGGTTTATTGTACTTCAGTCATATGTTATTTTAGCACCATAATATGCAGTTGTCAGTGCAATGGTATTTATGCTGTCTTTATAAATATTTTGTTTCTAAATAAGTTAAATATTTAAATTTTTATGGTAATTATGTGTTGGATATCAAAAAATTAAAATAAATATTTTTTATTTATTTATCTATTGAAATAAAATCCTTGTTTTATTTCACTTTCCAGTGGTAAGTTTATTTTTTGTTTTTGTTTTTTTATTTTTAATGTTAAAATTTTTTATAAAGGGTGGTAATACAGAGAAATTTTGATGTTCTTGGTATGGTATGGAAAATCCAAAAGGTGGTTTGTCACTGTTAGAAAAACAATATAAAAATATATAATTTAAAATTCTAAATAAAATGACTATCCACGTATGTGTGTATATATATATAATAACAATAAAAATAATAAATATAATAGTAATTAACTATTATGTACAGTCTTTTAATCATCAAAAGTATCTTCGGTTAATTCCTTAATCCTCCCCAACTGCCATTAAATTAAAAAAACATTACAAAAGCTATTGTCATTAACTCAAATCCCACGAAACCAGAATTTTAATGTTAGCAGCTTCTCTATTAATTATATTCATTTTATTTCTATTTATTAAAATTGCCTCCTTAATTTTTCTTTTTATTGTGGTTTCTCTCTTTATGAAGAATCCTTTCAATATCAAACTTAAATTTATATGTACATGTCCTTTTGTAATCCAAAAAAAAAAAAAACAAGCTATTATTTTTACTTTTCACATGCCTGTATAACAATTCATGCTCTTTTAATCTTTTTTCAATACTGTACCTTGATTCACTTATATATGATAACATACATCCACAAAAAATTTGATACAAGACATCTCTTGTAATAATTAAATTTAAATGCTTAATACTTTTATCATGTCCAACAGGACAAAAGTATTAAGTATTTGGATTTATGTTAAATTATAAATTAATAATCAAACCATTGCAAAAAAGCATATATATATAAATTGTAAATCAAAGTATCACTTATGCATAACATAGCAAATTTTTATATTTTTTTTTTTCATAATGAAAAATTATGTCATTACCAGTGTGATAAATTTAAAAATATTGAGATATTTGCCAAGGAATTGCTTGATGTTGGTTATAAGAATAAACAGATTAACAATATTTTATGTCAATATAAAAAGAGTTATAATAATTTAAAGGAGTTGAAGATTGATAATAAAAAATGGATATCTATTCCATACATTTCAAATACTCAAGTGAAATTTTTAAGGATATATAAGAATGTGTTTTATGTTTCATTTTGTGCTACAATTAACATTAATAAGTTAGTGAACAATTCTTTAAATGTCATACATGTGAAGCAGATAAGTAATGTTGTGTATCAAATTTTTTGTGGATGTATGTTATCATATATGGAGCATGAATTATTATATAAGGGTGTGAAAAGTAAAACTAATAGCTTCAGTTTTCTGTGATCAGGAAAGGATATGTAAATATATTTGTTTGATATTGAAGGTGTTAAGATTCTTCATGAAGTGAGAACCCATAATAAAAGAAAAATTAAGAAGTCAATTTTAATAAATAGAATAAATTGACAAGCTGCTAACATTAATATTTGGGATTCATGGGATCTGAGTTGATGACATTTACTTCCGTTATGTTTTTTGAATTCAACGCAGTTGAGGAAGGTTAAGGAATTAACCAAAAGTACTTCTCCTGACTGAAAGATTGTATATATTAGTTAATTAGCATTATATTTATTGTTATTATAATAATATTTAATTAATGGATATTTTATTTGTATTATTTGTATTTATAAAATCTATTCACAGAATATTCAAGCCATAAAAGTTATTTACTTGCTCTTTAAAATTATTAGAATTTTATTTAAATTAATATTTAAAACTGTACGCTGGCTTGCTTAATAATTAATAATAAAAAGTTTTAGCCTTTTTTGAGAGTCAATGGAATTCATATAAAAGTGGTCACATTTTATCTGACAAAATAGACTGGTATTGATATAATAAAAGGTGGTCATTTTTACACAATTAATTTTAAAAATGATTATTTGGGGGCTATGACTTGTAAATTATTTTAATAATGTTTTCAGAATTAAATCTTTTTTGAAGAGGTTTATATTATTAGCATTAAATATTTGATAAGTGGCAAAAGTTATTTATGTACATTGTAACAGTATAAATTATTATAAGTGAATAAATGAATGAGTAATTGGATTACCATGTACCGTGAGCCTATTTCTGTAATGGATATAAATTGGAATATAATCAACTATTATTAGGTAAATAATAACCCATCAAATTCAGATACCAATTTTGTAATGTAATCAATAAACTATTATCATCTCAGGTAACTGATTCAATTCAAACCATATATTAGAGTATCATTTTTTATAACGGTACAAAAATATTAAAATGATCATCTATTAATAAATAAATGGCTTAACATTTTTAGATAAAACAGGCAAAACTCTCAATACAGTAGTGCCACTCAGTGCAAGCTAGAGTAAGCAATGGATGCCAGAAGTCCTTGTGCATAAAATCCCTATCTAGTGCCTACTTATCCAATATCCTCAGACAAGTTTCTAGCATGTGGCTTTCATCAGTGAGGAGCTCTTGAATCTGAGAGCACTGCACCTAGATCTTAGGCATCCATTGATTATGCTGGCTTGCATTGAATGGCACTACTGTATGGAGAGTGTTGCCTGTTTTAATAACAGTTTTGAACAAGCATAAAAAATGGTGATCGTGTGATATTTAGTGGTTTAATACCAATCCTGCCTAATAGGATAGTGGTAGCTATGATTATTAAAGAACCAAAGATGGCAAAATGTATGGATACTGAACTGAGTTCAGACCTATATAATTATGTAAACTAATGAGTTTGGATTGGAAAAAATATTGTGTTTCTAATTTTAGATTCATAGTTTTGTAATTAAGTAGAGATAAAAGGTAGCTGATGGAGGGTTGCATTAGATCCTAAGATCTAGGTGCAGTGCTTTCAGATTCTCACTGATGAAAGCCACAAGCTAGAAACTAATCTGAGGATATTGGATGAGTAGGTACTAGATAAGGATTTTATCCACAAACCTTCTGGCATCCAATGATTACTCTGGCTTGCACTGAGTTGCACTACTGTATGGAGAGTTTTTCCTGTTTTAATAATTTGTGAGCAAGCATAAGGATGGTGATCATGTCAATTTTAGATACTAAATTTATAATGGTATAAAGATATATAAAATAAAATAAATAATTTTTTTTAAAATCCAGGTGAAATATTAAATTATACTGGCTTGAAGTGTCTATAAACAAATGATTAAATAAATATGTCATAAAAATTTAAATAACTTTGAGTGTTAATTTATAGCAGTTTAAACTAAAATAAATATACTAGTTTAATCAATTGGTGTTTAATAAAACATTAGTTTAACTTTTACTAATTATTTATTTGTTATAATTAATGAACTGTAATTAATCAACTGCTACAAGAATACCATAAATTATTAAAAATATGTTGGTATTTATTCAATATTTGGGCTAGCTAATATTTAATATGCAAATAAATTATGTAGAGACTCTTGAAGCTGATATTAAAATATAGTATAAATAAATTAATGGTTTATAAATGTATTGCTAAATTTAATAATAAATTTTACCATTTTCTTTTATTGTAAACATAGTTGAATAAAACTGTTTTTGATAATAAAAAAAACAATCACAAAATCCCATTTTAATTAATAAAATAAAATAAAAAACTATTAATATAATAAACATGGTAGTAAGCAAATAAAATAATCTTTGTTATGCTATTTGATTATGAATTAATTACCTGTTTTATTTACATACATGTTATATAAAAAAATTTTTTTATGTATCTAGCAGATTTTGTGAATGATACACTAATAAACCAGAGAGAAAATATTATCTTTACATAAATATTTATAAATAAATATTAAAAATTATATATAAAATTTGTTAACAAAGTATATTTAGTTTATTTCCTGTTTTTTTACAATCATAAAGTTGAAATAACTAATTTAAATTCAGAAATATCAACAAATTAAAAATTCTTCTCCTTTTTCTTTTCAAAAACTTTATTTTCTTATCTCAATATTGAACATATATATACATTTATATAATACAAAACTCCAATGTTTCAACTGTTTTTATCTCATACAGTCATTTTCAAGGATCTGCAACAACAATATGAAATACATATTTATAAATAAACTTCAATTATATAAAAACCTTCATCTTACATTAACATAAACAGTAACAAACATATTAAACATATATAAATATATTTTACTTACATCTCTCTCCCATTATTTAATTACATATCTGTCTTAAAATCATCCAAGAAACTTTCTATACAAATTTACATTTGCTGTGTTATTATATATGTTAAATACAAAAAATATAATATAATCAATGTATATTAAAATGTATATACTATTACAAATATAATTGGTGAATTCTTATTCTTAAGATCTATTGCTCTTTACATATATAATGAAAACAATCAAACATACCATAAGAGTTTAAAGAAAAATAAGCAAAAATAATATTAAGAAGTATATTTAAATTTTGTTTTTAAAATAAATTAAATTATCTTTTGGTTAGTGTGTATATTTTACTAAACAAATGACTGCAGAAAGGAGTTTGCTGTTAAATGAAAGGAGACCCTTTGATTTCTCTTGGGGGCCTTAAATGAACTGAGTAGGGCAAATTTCTAATGTTCATTCCATGTTTTTGTTATTGCAGCTATTATTACTATGTGATTATTCATATAGTATACATACATGAATAGGCTACTCACTAATATGCATTAATTGTTTTCAAATATTATCAGATTTTGAACATGATTTGAATCAAATCAGTGGGAAAATAATGGATACACTTTTACAAACTGTAACAAAGATAGCTGGTAGAAAGAAGTAGCATTTAACGAGTAAAACCTTTACCGAGACTAGAGAATTTATGCAGAAAGGAAGGAATATGAAAATATATAAAAATGGTGCCTTATGAAAGACTGAGTATCTTGAATTTTGTAAATTGATGCAAAAAAGAATTGATAATGATATAAGAAAGTTTAATTGTGAACTAGCAAGAAAAGCTATAGAAGATAATATGTCTCTAGAGTCTAAAACAACACGAAATATGTAGAAGAGTTCTATCAACAATTATATTGTAATGAAGAACAAGAAAAAATACCCCCTACAACTATTATATCTTCTGAATTTCCAATGATTTTAAATGAAGAAGTGAGACATGTAATTAAATTTATGAAGAAGGGAAAAACTCCAGATAATGATGGAATTATAATCGATATTTTGAAAAAACTAGGTGAAGAAATAGAAAATTTTTTGATAAAGTTATATACCAAATGTCTAAATAATAAAGATATACCAGATATTGGAAGATTGCAGTATTAATATTAATATTTTAAAAACATGATAAAAGATATTAGAAATTACTGGTGTAGCAGTCTTTTATCCATTTTATACAAGATTTTTATTAAGATAATTACAACTTATCTAAATAGAACTTTGGATTTTAACCATCTAAAGCAGTGTTTCCCAACCTGTGGTACGCGTACCACTGGTGGTACACGAAAAATAAACAATAATGGCGGGCATAAAAAATTAAAAAAAATTAAATCGTAAAAATATCATAGAAATGTTTTTTTCTTATAATTCATAAAAATTATTTTAATTAATAATATTATACAGTAAAGTTGTTAATATGTATAGTCAATAACGACCTTTAATGTTAATGATAAAATTGAAAGTATGATTAAGAAATTAGATTTTTGGAAACAGTGTATCGAAAACAATCAACCGGAAGTATTTGAAACTCTACATATTTTTTTGTTTGCAAATAAGGTTAGTCTGTCTCAAGATATACGAGAAAATATAATAGCACATTTAACAGGATTAAAATTGCCTTTCATGGAATATTTTCCAAAACCTGAAAACACAAATGATAATTGGATTTCAAACCCCTTCTATGAAGAAAATTTAGAAAAAGCTACATCATTATCAAGAAAGGATAAAGAAAATTTAATAGAATTATCATGTGACAGAACTTTACAAGTAGAATTCGAACGACACAATCTAATTAATTTTTGGTTAAACATTAAAGAATATGAACAACTTTCTGAGAAAGCTCTTAAATTATTATTACTGTTTACTAGTATGGAATTAGTAGAAAGAGCTTTTTCTTCATATATTTTTTATAAAAAATAAGTATCGAAACAGATTGAACGTAGCTGTAGACTTAAGGGTATACCTCACATCTTTTAAACCAAATTTCAAAAAATTATGTTCTTCGAAACAAGCACAAGGATCTCATTAAATTTATTTTGTAAAAATATTTGATTATAATAAAAAAATATATTAATTGGTTTTTTCACATGACACACTGAGAGTAGTGGGTCGTGTGAAAGTCTGAGTTCGAATCCCGCATATATTACATATATTAATACAGGTTTAAGCCTGTACAATGTATTAATTCATTTGTGTTTTTATTAAAACCATTTATTAGTAAACGAAATGTGACAAAATAGTAGATAAATATGAAACTTTGAACAAACACATACATATATATATATATGTTACAGTGAGTTTATAATTTCAGTGAGTTTATAATCCGGCATGACGTTTAGGCGTGTTTCAATGTAATTTGTCTCATTATGTGATGTGAATACATATATGGGCACCCTATAATATTTATAATGCAAATAAAATAACACACTTGCAATAACAAATTTCACGAAATACAATCATTTTTACGAAGTGGTACAATTTAGTGTGATGTACTACGAAGTGGTACGCGAGCCAAAAAAGGTTGGGAAACGCTGATCTAAAGGAATAACCTAGATTTAAAAGTGGTTTTAGTATAATGAATCATATCCAGTTACTGAGAGAGATTATAGAAAGGGCCTTTATATATGAGTTGCTATTGTTCTTTGAATTTGTAGATTATGAAGACATTGATTCTATAAGGATTTCTACAGTGATTAAAGCATTGGATTATCAAAATATAGATCCAGGATAATATCATATTCTATAGAATATTTATAATAATGTAACAGCAACAATGAGATTACAAATGTAACAGGGCGATCATTGTCACAACAAAGGGGGAGCTTATCTAAACTAAGGTAGGACCTGATGTCTTCAGGTAGGTGGCATGATGAAATGCTTAGTCCATAATCATGTCTACTTTCATTTTCCAGCCTGGTTGCTTAGCAATATCATTGACATTAGGTCATTATGCTTTATGTTTTAACTACGGTCACATCATAATGTTGGTTAGTTAAGGACACTTGTGATTAGTCTTATTATATATATCTAGGACTATCACTGGTCAGACCAGAAACATCTGAAGAAGAAGGGGAAATAATACCCTTGAAATATTGTGCATATACTAACCTGTATTCTATTACTAACAGTTGCATGTATTTAGAATCTTTAGATAATTTAATTTTTTCTAAAGACAGTACTCATATTAAATGATGAGAATAGTCCAACATATAAATACAACATTTAATGAAGATTGGGAGTTGCAATACTTTTTTATTTTTGTGAAAGATAAAAAGATTTCTTTGATATATACTATATTTAAAATGCAAATTAACATTATGTATCCTATAAGGATTACAAATATGTGAAACTAGAAGGAGAATCCCATAAATCTGCACTTCAAAAACTGAAGAAAGAAAAACAACACCATGAAAAGGCTTTTAGTGCTTTTATTAAGCAAAGATTGTTGCAACTGATGTTTTGTATAAAATAAGATATGTATTCGGAAAAATAGGCAAACTATTTAGTGATGTACAAAAGATAAAGCAATGATTATTGAAGCAGTAGGTGTTTAGATCTGGAGCAAGTTGACAAATATAAACAATTACTTCTTTAAAAAAGAACTATAAATAATAATCAATTATGAATTTGCTCAGAGTGTTTATAGAACAATTTCACACAAAAAATTAAAAAAAAAAAGATAAATATTTTTCAATAGTATTACATGAAACCATATATAAAACTGACTCAGTTTAAATATATTTTATTCATGCTATAGTTGAAGGTTTTCACTGTTACAAGTATTTACTAACTTTGGACTTGCTTACTGAGAGGACCCATAAGATTGATATTTTTAACAATTTTAAGAAAATATATCATTAATTATGACTTAATCTTGGTAACTTAATGAGCACATGAATTGATGGGGCACCTGGTATAAGAAGAAAGCAAGAAGAATTTATTTCATTGTTTAAAAAAAGAAAATTAAAATTTAGAAAGTTAATTTTGTTTCACTATATATTGCAATAGCAAAATCTTTATGCTAAATGTTCTATTTTGAGCATTATTTGTGATAGAGTTGTTAACTTTATTCAAGTATGATTTCACAATTTTTGAAACATGCTTATGTTAGATGATACAGCTCTAAAGTGCACTTGTTATGAAAATGATATTTAAAAATTTTATGAGGGAATAGCAATAAGAATATAAATTATCAGATAAAGAATTTTGTAGAAATGCTGCATTTTTGAATGATATTATGGTAAAGCAAAATGATTTAAATATTTCTCAGAATAAAACAAAACATATATATGATATGTGGCAAAAAGTCCAGACTTTTTGAAGAAAGTTAATAAGATATTAAATGAACAAAATCATGTATGTGAAACATTTGAAGACTATGAAGATGCCCTGGATTTGATAAATGAAAAATATTATGAAAGATATATTCTGATTTTAAATAACATGCTTCACAATGAAATTGGCATATGGGCCACATTTTATTGATATTGTAACAATAAGAATTGTTGCTCCACGTTACAAAATCTAGAACACTGGCAAAATACACTAAAGCTGATCGAATCTAAATGCTGGGATCCAGAATCAAAACAACATTCAATCCTTTTATCCCTGCTCATTGATGACATTTCCCAAGTTACACATACATTCAATTTAACCACAGTCTGGCAGTCACCCAGGGTGGAACAAGAGACTCATAAATTAACTAACTTAATACTGATTTGATCAGATATACACACATATGACTAAGTGAACTACTAATATATCAATGATTGATTATGAAATCTAATAGAATGGTCTATGTATATATATAATGAGATATGTGCAAATAAATCTAGAGTTGGATATAAATGAACTCATGGACAATAAAGATATGAAAATGAGTTATATTTTAAATAATATTAATTTAATAAATAAAATAAAAAATAGTAAAACTAAAATATACAAAATTATATAGTTGGAACGTGAAAGATTATGCTTGCAGGCATTACATAACTAATGAGATTAATGTTACATGTTATCATAAAGTGTTCAATAAAGTGTAGTGCAGTATTTAAGTTTATGCCTATATTAATATGCCAAATTTATAACTCTGGTGTAGTTTGCTAAATCATATGGAACTTAATAGCCAAAGTTATATAACTAACTTAATAGCACTCTTATGGCATCTATCTATACCAAGTTATGTCAAGTGCATAATTAGGCTCAGAGATATGCAGATTAGCATGTTAACCTAGATTAGGATATATACTGGAGCTGGATAAGCATTTAATATAACGGGAGAGAAAACTGGTTTATTATAGGTTTACCTATATACTCTATGGCACATATTTAAAATATTAATAAAACTAGAAGGTACGAATGGGTCATTATTCATGGGCTTCAGCATCAAATGCTCGGTTGCCCTACGACTGGAACAACTTGTTACAAATAGTGACCTTAGTAGTTCATGGAGTCGGATAAGCATTAATTATGAATAATCTGGATCCTTGTACTCCAGTTCTAAAAGAGTGTGCTTTACCTGAACTAAATGGATAAGCATGACCTCCACCAGCAACTCATCAATAATCATGCAGCAAGCAGTTAATTGTACATAGCATACTTAGTAAGGACATATCCGCAGCTTATACATATATATAATGCAAATACGTAAATTATCTTAGCGTGCCTTAAAAATAGATAGCATCTATTTGCATATCTATACAACCCAGTTTTCAAGTTTAGTATTTCAAACATACTATTTTGGGACTAAATTAATTAGTAACCTAATTTAAGATTATCAACTGTGTCTCAACATATATATATCTAAGGAGGACAAAGCATATTTGAGGAGTAATTTCAGATAAAACATTAAAATATGCTTTGATAATATCTCTGTGGTTAGTTCCTATGATGTACAAGTTACATATATTGATAGTTATAATTTATAAATAGAGTTAAGCAAACTACAATTTTAACTAGAGGACTATTTTATTACTATAATATTAATACCCCAAATTAATCAGTAAAATAATAACATGATCTAGAAACAGCAAGTGAAAAATTAATAATTCAATTATTTAATATTTATTATAGCAAAGTTTTGAAATTATTTTCACAGAGTGATAAGCTAAAATTATACTTATAAATACTCATGGTTTTGAGTTATTTGGCATATTAAATACATATAATATTACAATGATAAAATTATAGAATAAATTGAATAGATCAGAAATAGGCATAAAAGACCGCAGAAAATTATACATTTAGTTTAAAATAGATTATCATAGTTTTACATTTTAAGAGAGAATTTAATATTACAAGTTTTACAATCAGACAAGATTCAAACATTAGAGTTTAACAGCTTTCTTCGCAGATATTAGAAAAGGTGTCTGTAAAGGCAGGTTTAATAAATAGCTAGCTTTAAAATAGAGAATTGAAAGTCACAGTTTATGAACAGAGCTCTGAGTGAAAATTTACCAGTCAGTTGTCTTCATTGCAGTTCTGGGCACTTGGAACGATAACAAGTTGACACTTTTCACGATGATTTAATATTAATGGAGGTTCTTCCACAGGCTGCTTGGCTGAGGTATGGCTCATCATGTTTTGTTGGGCCAATGTTCTTTCCACTCCCAGCAGGAGAATGGTGAATGATTGCCTATTTTACCCTGTCATTTTAAAGATTAAAAACAAACATGGATTTGGTTTACAATTCACTTATTAAATATAACTCTTCCCTGGCCACAAAACTTGAAGTATTTATATTTTTCTTAACTCTGGCCACCTATTTATTTTTACAAGTTTGACCATAGTTAAAAAACCCATTAATTTATTTAAAAAAAACATATTTAATTACTAAAAGTAATTTAGATTTTGTTGTTCTACCTTTTCCCCCCTGTAGTTTATTATCACAACTATATAAAATTCTGAGAATTATCGTTAAAATTTTAGATTTATAAAATCAAGTTCACACTATTTTTAGACTATTGCGTGACCTAATTTAAAAGTTGTTTACAAGTAAAACTAAAAGCTGCTTTTATAATTAGTGTAAAACTAATTTTATTACTACATATGTAGAATAACAAGTCAGGACTGCATCTATATACATATGTGATTTCAATAATATAACATAAAATTGACTAATAATTTAGACTAAAATATTTTTTAAACTAGAAATCTTTGAAAATAAACACATATCTGTAATATATGCATATATTATTAAATTACAGATTTACCATTTGCATATATATGTGCAATTCTGCATATATAGTAATTTAAGGTTGTTTAAATGGGCACTCTGAATGTGTTTAAACATGGCATAGAGATAGATGTGAGGGTAAAATATGTGAAACAGGCATGTGGATGAAACTGACTGTTTCAATATAAAGTTAATTTTTGATACCAAAAAAGTCCACATTGAAATATGAAAAAAGGCAATTGAATACCGATGTTTGCATCAACATTTTCATAGTCTGCTTTCTTGCTGTGCAGCTACATACTATTACAATTCAACTTTTCTATATTTCATGCAAATCAATAATCATTTAACGACCCATATAACTGATGTTTATTTAAAAGACAAACACAAGTTATGTATTGAAGCAGTCGGATCTAAGTTCGATCCTAGCTTCATGTTATTTACCCTAATACTAACCTTAAATTTCCGATGCAATGGGGCTTTATACGTTCAATCCACGCTAATTTCCATAATGAATAACTTGTTTCAAATACGTAGTAAAATTAATTAGTTTAGTTTAAATTTGATCAATTCTCTAAATAAATTCATGATAAAATATTCATGAATTTATATATATTAAATTGCGTGGATTGTGCGTATATATATATTTGTAAATATTAAATGTATATAATTGTTCGAAAGTTTCATTGCGTCGGGAATACTTGTTTTTTTTACTTTTAAATAATTTGTAAAGTTTTGAGATTAAAAGCTACATTCCTTCCAAAGGCTTTCAAATTCTCAAAAACAACAGTAAAGTTTTATTAATAAAAAAAAGATAAGAATTCAATTTTTAATTAAAATCATTTCAGACTTTAAGAATTCATTTTCTAATTAGGAAAGGAATTCAAAAATTAGTTTGAAGGCCTTATCGAAGGAATGTTTCTGAAAACAACTAATTATAAAAAAAAAACCAGATTGATAAGAAAATGAGCGCTAGCCGGAGGCATCAGTGAACAGTAGATATATAGCCCTGAAAAGAAAAGGAAAAGACGAGTTTTGATTGTAGAGTAGTGCAGTGAACTCTGTGTGTATAAAAATTGTATTTCATCATGATAGAGGGCTAGAACATCAGGGATCTGGCTACGGTTCCTAAAGTCCCGAGGAATCTTCACTGGAGCTGCTGAACCGTTTTCCGGATCGATCATTCTGCTAAAATAATGAAAGCTACTAAAATATTGTTCCAATAATCAATCAATGGTGCCTACGTTTTCAACAACTTGGAGGAGTAACTTAAGGACAAGCACGGAGGGTAATATATTTCTATAATGAACGTTAAACTTTCTGGACAGTTCGAACTTTATTTTATACTCCTTCTTTTTAAGAGCTCTTTTATTCTTTAATGTAAATCTTTGTAACACCTTTTAATTATAAAATGCTACTGTAAATCTATAGCGTAATTCTTTAGATCTCTAGTCTTTAAACCTTTTCTTTTCTTACCTGGCGGTTCGTTTAATATATATATGTTAGTGTGCTTTATTAATGTCGTATTTAAAAATTATATGCCAATAATCTTTCGACTCGATGAGCCCTTTGATTCTATTTGCCTCACACAAATAATATAATATAAATTTTAAATAGTTATTCTCGCCCATTAGAACTAAATTTATAAGTTCTATTAATCATCGAGTCGAAAGAAAATATTATACGTTTACTATTTTTATAATTAGCTCATAATAAATTATTTGCTCCGTTTTTCACCTATGTCCCCAGCTCCTAAGTTACAAGTGTTTATATACTCACGTAATGTTAAAATGTTATTTCTTGCTTCACTAATATTGATTTATTTATCCAGATATATATATTTAAAATGTTTTTGCAAAAGGGTCGATAAAGTGGCTCGACTTAATAAACCCCACACATGCCCTGGAGATTAGAATTGTGATTTTAGTTACTCAGTTAATTGAAATCCCAATAAAGTAAATGTTTCTGTAGAGTGATATTTTTTTTAAAAAAAAAAAAGTGTTATATATATACTGAAATGATTTAATAAATTAAAATATCATTTTCTAATTCTTTCTTATAAAAATGTTTTCAAGATTATTTTTTAAATGTTCGTTCAGTAAAAGATTCGTTAGTTAAAATAATTATTCATATGTATATATATTAATTATACGTGTACTATATCAGTATATATATTATACGTTTGTGTTATACGCGTTCGTGACAATAGGAAAAATATCGTTAGCAAAGTTGTAAGAGTCCATAGATCAAAGCATTGGGGTAAAAATAAATGAAATGTTTTCTGTGTCAAAATTAATTATGTTTATCTCAGTTGTTATAATTAAAAATATCCAATATGATATCATAAAAGTCTTAATTTCAAAGTATTGCTTGCTAGCATATATATTAAATGTTCGCTCCGTATTTTTAGTAGTCTCAAAGCAAGGCGAAGACCTTCAAACTGGGAATTATCTGTCAAGCGGTCCGATGCAGTGTGACATTATGCTTTAATGACAATAATTTCTAGAGTAACCTCAAAGCAGGTGAAGACCCTTTGTGTACACCAAGCAGCCAGATGCAGTTGGCAAAATGCTTAAATGGTTTGCACGCTTTCATGCTAGCAAGATTTAGAATAATATCTCCAATAAAAGTTCTTGTAATATTAATTTTGACATTTTTTTTGGTGTTAAAGCCTCATGCTTAGTAATATTTAAACTCCTATATTTAAACTCAGGTCATGAACGTGTTGGCTGTTATTAAATAATATTACTCATCATCAATTCAATTGTTTTATTAAAGGTTAAGTCTATCATATGTGGTTTGGGGGTCAATGGGTTATATCACATGCCCTATTGATCTCATTTTGCTCACTGGCGCCCATGTAAATAAATTTGTCAGCAAATTTGATTGTCAGCACAGTAGTGGGTCAATCGCCATAATAAAAAACCAAGTGTGTTCAATACAGAATGATTTGTTGTATCTGCTAATACATAATATTTGTATATCACTGTATAGTTTTTTTTTTCCAGACATGGGAGAACAGAACAGTTGAACAAAGGGAAAGTGAATAATGTTTTTTTTTCTTTTTATCTTTAATATTTTTGAATACATGTCTCACTCAAACAGTTAAAATAAAGAGCTAACCAAGAAAACGTAGGTAAACTAAAAAAAGGCAGATTACATAGATTGGGGAAATAATATGAAGCAGCTAGTGAAGATTAGGACAATGGACCTGTAGTCAGAGACCTCATTAAAATTTACTAAAGAGAAAAAAAATATTTTAAGCATACAGAGAGTACTCTAAGTGAATTCACGTTGTTCATTATATTGATTGTTGATTACATTATTTTCTTATTTTCAAAAATGGGAAAAGACACTTTACAAACGATCCTCAGATAAATGAGAGAAGATCGAAAGGTACTGATGATGATGATGAAAAGGCTGGTAAGGATCGAGGAAGCACATGGCATCCAAGCCAACTCAAATCTAGAAAATGTAAAGCTTCAGCAAGAAATAAATCCCTCTGTAAACCCAAAAATAGAAAATGAAGATGATCAGGCCACACCAAAAGAAGTTGTGGACAGCAAGGAAAACAACAGTGGTGAGGATGAGTCCAGTTATGAAGCAGTGGAAGAAGCGGATATAGATACAGAAAAAGATGTTCAGACCACTAGTCCAATGAAACTAAAAGTGGAAATGGGACAGATGATGAGTCCTCAACTTAGTATGAAGAAGTTACAGACGCCAATGCCTGGATCCTTGATACAGATTCAAATTTTCAAAGATGACCCAGGAGAGAACCCCATCGCTCATCGAGATAATATTAAAGAATTGTTGTTTGTGCATTCGGTCGCAGAAAAGGCCATAGAATCAATGACAGCAATAGACTATGGGAACTTGACGACAACCAGGGAAGACCGGGACTATGACCATTAAAATGCCAGACAGTTAAAACCATATGTGCCACCTGATCCAGGGAAACAGTAAGATAAACTGTAATGACAGATATATATACAGATGACCGACTGACACAACCATAGGGAAATGAGACTTGATTATCGGACCGATTTATTATAAACCCATTTATAAGTTGAATATTCAAAAAATGGATCGCAGTGAGACATGTATAATTTGTAGCTTGGGCAGGTTATATTATTCATTCTCATGCTGTTCTCCCAGAGTCTATACACTTATGCAACTATATCCTGCGTAAGTAAATTCATTTTTTTTTCATTGTTTTTTTTTGAAGTGAAAAGAAATGAAGCAGTCGGATCTAAGTTCGATCCTAGCTTCATGTTATTTACCCTAATACTAACCTTAAATTTCCGATGCAATGGGGCTTTATACGTTCAATCCACGCTAATTTCCATAATGAATAACTTGTTTCAAATACGTAGTAAAATTGATTAGTTTAGTTTTAATTTGATCAATTCTCTAAATAAATTCATGATAAAATATTCATGAATTTATATATATTAAATTGCGTGGATTGTGCGTATATATATTTGTAAATATTAAATGTATATAATTGTTCGAAAGTTTCATTGCGTCGGGAATACTTGTTTTTTTTTTACTTTTAAATAATTTGTAAAGTTTTGCGATTAAAAGCTACATTCCTTCCAAAGGCTTTCAAATTCTCAAAAACAACAGTAAAGTTTTATTAATAAAAAAAGATAAGAATTCAATTTTTAATTAAAATCATTTCAGACTTTAAGAATTCATTTTCTAATTAGGAAAGGAATTCAAAAATTATTTGAAGGCCTTATCGAAGGAATGTTTCTGAAAACAACTAATTATAAAAAAACCAGATTGATAAGAAAATGAGCGCTAGCCGGAGGCATCAGTGAACAGTAGATATATAGCCCTGAAAAGTAAAGAAAAAAGACGAGTTTTGATTGTAGAGTAGTGCAGTGAACTCTGTGTGTATAAAAATTGTATTTCATCATGATAGAGGGCTAGAACATCAGGGATCTGGCTACGGTTCCTAAAGTCCCGAGGAATCTTCACTGGAGCTGCTGAACCGTTTTCCGGATCGATCATTCTGCTAAAATAATGAAAGCTACTAAAATATTGTTCCAATAATCAATCAATGGTGCCTACGTTTTCAACAACTTGGAGGAGTAACTTAAGGACAAGCACGGAGGGTAATATATTTCTATAATGAACGTTAAACTTTCTGGCCAGTTCGAACTTTATTTTATACTCCTTCTTTTTAAGAGCTCTTTTATTCTTTAATGTAAATCTTTGTAACACCTTTTAATTATAAAATGCTACTGTAAATCTATAGCGTAATTCTTTAGATCTCTAGTCTTTAAACCTTTTCTTTTCTTACCTGGCGGTTCGTTTAATATATATATGTTAGTGTGCTTTATTAATGTCGTATTTAAAAATTATATGCCAATAATCTTTCGACTCGATGAGCCCTTTGATTCTATTTGCCTCACGCAAATAATATAATATAAATTTTAAATAGTTATTCTCGCCCATTAGAACTAAATTTATAAGTTCTATTAATCATCGAGTCGAAAGAAAATATTATACGTTTACTATTTTTATAATTAGCTCATAATAAATTATTTGCTCCGTTTTTCACCTATGTCCCCAGCTCCTAAGTTACAAGTGTTTATATACTCACGTAATGTTAAAATGTTATTTCTTGCTTCACTAATATTGATTTATTTATCCAGATATATATATTTAAAATGTTTTTGCAAAAGGGTCGATAATGGGTTAAATGTATTTTAATTCCACTTTTGTTATTTTATATTAATATTCAGGAAGGGCACGATATTAGGGCATAATGAATATAGTTTATAAATGTTTTAAAATAGTTCGATAAAAGCTCGTTTGACTTTAATTAATTGGTCAAGTCATCACGTAGAGCATTCTACATGGGTTTTATTTTTCAACGATGACTATCAAGTCATCATCATCAAATGTTGCTGACGTAGGGCCCGTTAGGCTGGTCGGTGATCATATTCTCTTATTTAAATTTCTTGAGGAAGAAAGTACTTTCTTTCCGATTCATTAGTCAAAGGGCGTAAGACTTGCCAAATGCAAGCCGCCATAGGACTTCGATCATCGACTAGCGATCATCTTTCAATTTTTACTCTCTGCCTTGTAATTCGTCAGTACCATTGCATCTTTGTTCCGGTAAAACCCGCTCCGTGCTCGTAATTCGTGATGAAGTGATTTAAATTAAAGTCGAACCAATTCTCAAATATATTTAGTTTAAATCAGTTTTCAAATCAAGATTAAAGTTATGCCTTAAAATACGTTTTGCTCTTCATGAATAGATTTCCGAATGTGAAAATAAATCTCACATTCCACCGTAATAAAATTAGAACAATCATTTCCGTTCTTAATGAATACCTTTATCTGCCTTTATATTTCTCATTGGGGGCATAGACATAGAATCCCATGTTGTGTAATACTTGTTGGCATATGATAAGGACCGCCACGCTTATTATATTGATAAATTATTTTAAAGACTAGAGGTAACTAATTAAATCTATATTTTATTGAACAAAACAAATTATTATTATTATTAAATATTTCTAACATACTTGGTTTCTTAGTTCATCATTCTTTTTATAATTATTTAAATGTTCATACCCGCTATCTGTGTTGGCAACCCGAACATACATATGATTTGATTTAAAAAGTACTCAAAGTAATTAATTATTAGATATTCGTATCAGTGCAAGGGTCTCTAGTCCTCACCAACCGTTGAACTAGTTCTTGGCGTATAGCACTGTGCCGTCGATTTCTGCTATCTGAGCTGTTGAGTTGGGTTTGAATTCAGAGTTGGTTAAGCTGAGTTTGAATCCGATTTGACTTGCGGTGGTGGTGGCTTTTGACCGGTACAGTATTATTAAACTGATGTTCAATATTCATTTTTTGCACATAAAAAACAAGTCTCAATAATTAAATTAGTTACCTAAGATCTTTCAAACTGATATAATGGGTTTTTTTTTTTATTTTTTATGTGGAATATACTTATAAATATATATTTTTGATAAAAAGAGAATGTAAGATACTTATGATAAATTTTCATTTAAATAATTTGGAAAGTTATTTATAGTATTTATATTTTATTTTTATATTGATACAAAAAATAAGGAAGGATGTATGATAGTAAGAATTGTAGTTTAATGTGTGTCTTAGTAGATAAAAAAAATATATTCAGAAATAAAAATAACTTTTTTAGAAATAAGTAGGAGTCAATCAGATCAATAGATCTTTTTCTAAAAATGAATGTGGCCTTCCATTTTAAAATGGTTGCCCAATCTTTATATGTATTATAATTTTATATAATTATGAATATATTTTTGATGCTCTAACTCTTTAATAGCAATCTAATTGTTCTTCATATCTTTTTATTTATTGTTTTGTTATTAAAAACATAAATATCTCATTTATATAATTAATAAATTTTTCTAGTAATGTATTATAATTTTAAATAATTATGATTATAATTTCATATTTTCTTGTTATTGCATATTATAAAAATCCTATTTATAATTATTAAATTTCTCAGTATTTTGGTATATTTCACTAATTAATTGCATTTAGGTATAAATCGGTTATTTTAAATTTGTTAGTGTGGTATTTGTATTTTTCGTCTTGATTCAAACATATTACTTGACTTTTTTTTTCTTTTAACTTTTAAAAGTTGTTAGATTTATATTTTATTTAAATATTTTTTGCATAATAAAATATAAAATTTGAAATACTTAAAAAATTGATGATAACATAAATTTAGAAAATTTTTGTAGACATTCTGTGCAAAGTATTTACTTACTTAATGTGTAAACTAGTATTTTTCAGTAAAATACTTTTTATTTAAGGAGCTTTATTATCACTTGATTTTTAATTTTTATAATGTTGAAAATGAAAAAAAAAAGAAAATCTAATTTTGTTTATTGATAAATGTTTGAAATATTTTAAGACCATCATCTACAGATGAATATTAGCATTGGTTATCTCAATCAAAAATTCTTATTTATTTTATTATTTAAAATAATAATAATTTTATATTATATTACAGTATTTTTTCAATATTTTTAGGAAAAGTAAATTATTCCAATTTTTAATATTGGTTGAAAATAACACGTGGTACTTCTTTAAATTATAGATTTTAATTAAATAAGACATTGGAAGAACTTTGATTTAAATTGTCTTTAAAAACATATATATATAGGCCATGCTATATGTTGTTTGGGAAAAAATGAATATGATAAACTTGTTAAACAGAAGTGAATAACTTCAAAAATAAATTTGTGTAGTTAAAATATACTTTTCTTTAACTTAAATTAAGATTGTATGGATGCACCGATTGTATGTATGCTTCAAAATAAATAAACCTATTAACTAGATAGACTAGATATGACTATTATATAAAAATATTTTTATTTCCTATTAATATTTATATTATTTATGAATGGGATTTATTTTCATTTAAAGATTTAAAAAAAAAAAACAGAGATAGTAAGTTAGTTTTATTGTTATATAAAACAAATATTTTTTAGTAATAGTAATAATTTTTATAAATGTCACGTTTTACCACCGCTTTTTTATTATTATTATTTTTTTCCATATGTCATAGCATCGGCCGGGATACCTCTCGCTTTTTTATTATTGAAATTAGAATCACTCAGTTTAGATTTTCTGTTTTACAGTTTCAAGTCTTTAATGATAAAGTCATTTTAAAAACTGAAGATAATTTATAAATTTATATTATCTTTTCATATTCACCCTTTAAATAAGACTAGTCAAATGCTTAGAAACTAATCAATGTTGGATTTGGAAAGTTTAAAGGGTTTTGGGGTTGTTTTTTTCCGACTTGAGTAAATTTAAAATAAAGAACATTTTTCTGTCATTGGAATAATATTGTCATGATTAACCTGATTGCTACTTTTAAAGTGCTCAAATATTTTATGACCCTCCTGAGTAACGAAAATACAATTATTGTTCAACATTTTACCATAAAAAAAGGTTTTTTTTTTTTTTTAATAAAAAAATCCTCATTATTATTATTAAACGTTATGGTTATATTCATATAGGTAATTGTACCACAAGGTTTTTCACATATTTATTTAATCATTGTGACTTGAATAGAAAAGTGTATTAATTTAAAGTCACACTTGATATCTATTTTTTTGTGTCAACTCTCATGCCATGTATTTATTATATATGTTAAAAGAAGTCAGAAAGTAATCGTGATATGAATTACTTTAGAATAAATAGTCTAAAAATAATGCTACTTTTATGTATTTACTCCCCAGTGTAGTATTGTTTGGATGGGTTTTTTTTTTCAGACTTGTAGAAAATAATTATGTTTGATCTTTTAGTTCTATAAGTCTATCTTATACACACTTTTGGGGAAATCGGATAATTATACGTTAAAATAATAACTGACTTCTGTAAATATTTATTTTAAGTATTGAATTATTATATCATCAAAAATCTTTTTTAATTAGGGCGTCCATATTTCCAGAGCATAACCGGGACACATTAAAAAAAAAAACTTTATGGTAGATCACTGTATATTTCTGTACGAAATTAAAAAAATAAAAAATCACAAAACATATAATCGCATTTACATTACTAATAATATACTCATTTCCTGATATAAACAAAGGCAAAAGATAATTGTTTGTATATATATTATCTATCAAAATAAAATCATAAATTGAAATCACTTTCATTCGAGAAAAATTACTGATTAACCAATCAATTTTAATTATAAAATATTAAATAATTAAATTAAAATAAATACATAAATTAAATATAAAGTTAAAATTAAAAAATAAAAGTAAAAGTAAAAATGAATGGTTAAAAAATCAGAGACAATTAACTGTCCCGAAAGAATATGTTGGGACACCGGGACAAATCCGGGAAAATCGGGACATATGGACGCCCTATTCTAAATCTGTCTCATAATTATTTGTGTTAACTCTGCAAATGAAATTGAGTACAATATATTATTCAATTGACTTGATTGTATATATATACTGGGTTCAGTCGGAAATTTTAATACTTGAAATGGTCACTTTACCACTGCATTTATTTACAAAGAACTGTTGCATATATATATGTACACACATTTCTATAAAATGAAAGAATCACATTAATAGTGATTTTTATATGAAATAAGGATATGATAAAATCTTTCTCAGTGCAAAATATCTTTCAACTCTGACCCTGGGGACATTAGGGTTAAAATTCTCACTCTGGAGATATTTAAATAAATAAATGTTGGAAATGAAAAGAAGACAAAGTGAACCCTTGGAGAGTAGACTTCTAGAGGTGTAATCTGAAGCTATAGCCAAGTTGCAGTTTGTTTCATACCTATTACACAACAGAGGGAGAAACTCCAGACTTTTACAAGATTAATTACACTTGTACTTTTTTTATTATTACATGGGGATTTCTCTTAGTTACTCATTCCTCCCCCCTAATCAGGTTTTTTCTTTCTTTAACCTGTGAATAGCATTTTTACAGATAATTTTATGTATTAAAAAAAAAAAGTGATTTCCAACTGGGAAATATTACAATTTCTTTGTTGAGCTATAGTACTTAGAAGCAACAAAATTTTTAATAGTTCTGTTTTTATTTCTTAATTCTATTTTTTTTTTGTCTCTATTTTTTAAAGAAAAAGTTTGTAAACGAAAGTTTCTTTACAAATAACATTTACTTAAATTAGTGGATTTTTATGAGGAAGACATATAATATTGTGAGTACTAAGTTTTATTAAATACTATATTGAAATAAAAAGTGAATGGAAATATAGAAAAAATGAAAAAGTGATAGTTAAATGTTTTGAAGATGTACAATAGATAAAAAAAATTACTGTTGGCAAAAGAAGATAGAATGGCAATTTAACACTATAGATATAAAAGAGGAAGTCCAATAAAAATGTAGTTGTAATAAGTATTAAGAGATTAACAGTGACAAATGTATCTGGGAATTATTGAATCCTTAAGCTTGTAGTAGATAACACGACAATAAAGAACTATTCTTGCTCTTGTTGAACCGTGGAATTAAATGATTTGTTGTTATTATTAATATTTTTATTCAGTGGAAATAATATATCTACAGTTAATGAAGAATGAGGATAATATAATATATAGTTAATGAATTGAATTTAGATCTGTATAACTATTCAAACAGATTGACTTGGGTTAAAACTTTATGCTGATTTGAATTTTAGATTTTTAGCTTGTCAAGTAAAATGAAATTAAAATAGTTGTTGGATGCATATCTGCATTTTTTCTGATTATGAATTCCAAACAAGAGAAAAACCAGAAACTTGTCCGAGAATGGAAATTTAAATGTATTTAGTAGTCATTAATCGTTCAAGCTTTTAGTAGATGATATTAGATAGAACCTCTTGTCTTATTAGATATAAGACAGATAAAATAGGTTTTCTAAAGAATAGCAGGCTTGAAAAAAATAAAATAAAAAAATGGTTAAAAGAATTAATTTTTTTTTGTTTATATGTATGTGTGTGTAACAAATGTAAATATCCATTATAGATTAATTATTGTAATGACAGTAAAACAATGAAGTCTAAATTTGCAAAAATAAATATGACAAAAAACCATTACAAAACTTAAAAGTACTTTCAATTATTATTTTAATTTTCTTTAACTGGAAATTCCTTTCAAGTATGGAGAATTTCTTAACTAATTTTACTTTAGGAGCTATGTTTGATCAATGATTATGTATGAGTATTTCAAATAATCCCGTAAATAATAAAAAACGAAATCTATGTTTCGTTTTTTACTAGATACATTTTTAGCTATTGAGAGAATGATTTTTGCAATCTTTATATATTCAGAAACAAATAAAGCAAGACAATTAACATTTATACAGATTTATTAATTAAATTTAAGTTTAACTGTTTTCGAATTTGAAGAGATATGAAAATAACTGAAAAACTTTTGCATTTTATAATAGGTTCTTGTCAAATTTATTTTCACCAGTTTGTAATATGGCATTGTTCACTATGTAAATCATTGTAATATTGCAACCAGATAAAAGATTCAAGCCCGACTATTAGTTAGAATGTCTCATAGTTATGCTGGTGCCTTAGCACATGGAATGGCAGCAGTAAAATGAACCCTCTTCTCTAATTTAAGTGTACTTTAATTAGGACATATCAAAATTAGAACCCTGAGGTATAATGTTATGATATTGTATGATTTAAGTGTATCATACAAGTAGTGTAGCAAACAAGACCAGAAGATAACGGTTCTTTGGTGTGCAACAATTTTGCTGATGACCGATAGTTGGGAAACAGTTAGTTACCGTTTTTGGCTTGCCCAATGTGTTGGCTCAATTATTTGGGATATGGAGTCTCCCCAGTTGTATTAGGTGATTGGCTCAATTTATTAGACAGTTCTTTGCCTTGTATCATGTGGTCATAATTTATTAGCCAGATCTTAGGCATTATTCATTGGTGATATTCTAGTGTGATCAGTATGATTTGACAATGGTTATTTTAAAAGGTCCAGATGTGATATTACAAGTATGATTAATATTGTTACGGGAATGTAACAATATAGCGATCACAATTTATTTGTAGAATCGATTTAAAGTGAATAAATTAGTTATAACACTACATTGAATAAATTTTCTTTTTATTAGTTTGTTGTGATTGTTCTGTGATGATATAAGATGTCAATTGATTCAGTATTGTGAGGGATTTGAACTTACATGGGGATTTTGGGGGTAATCATGAAAAGCAAAAGATGAAGATTTTGGCAGATGAGATAGCTGAATATGGTTATTACGATAACTTTTTTTTAATACTAGATAATGAATTTCTTTGACTGTATAGGTTGTTGAGAGTTTTGAACAGTGTTTTAAGGGAGAGAAATTTTATTAATTGAAAATCTTAAATAAATAAATTGTACATTATGGAGAAGGTTGAAGATAATATTAAGGAAATTTTAGAGGTTTTTATTAGTTGAAAATGATATAAATATATATTCACATTTATATATATCCCTACCATCATTTTCAATCATTATTGATGCATTTCAGGATAAAAATCACTGCAAATTTAATTCACTTTCTCTGATTCTATGCCTTTCTTCTCTACAACACTAGCAAATTTTCTTATTACATTTATTCATCTCCCATCTAGTTTCTTTCTATGTATGCTATAATCCCATGGGACTTATTTTTAAATATCCATATAATTATCATCTAATAAAATGACTAGCACTGATTCATTTCAATTTTTTTAATTCTTTCAATAATGTCAATGATAACTGTATACTCTTACTCATGTATTTTATTTCCAATCTCTTATTGTTACTATAACTTATATTTCTCCATGCTGCATTGAATGATAAGAAATCTCTGATTTCCTCTTCTGGTAAACATCCGAGTATCAGATTCATAAACAATTACTAGTAAAACACATCTAGTAAAAAAAACCCTTCCTTTTCAAATATTTCTTTTTAATATTAAATTATTTTTACCAAAAGCACTCTATCCAAGTTTAATTCTATAATTAATTTCATCCATTATTTTTTCTTCTGTATTAATAGTCTAACCAAAATATTTATAGTTGTTAACTTCTTCTAATTCATTTAATTGAATATTTATTACTTTAGATTTCTTAGCATTTAACTTTCATCTCCTTCGCCATAAGATAACTGTTACAACATATCATGAAGCTCTGACTTATTATTTGCAAAAAACAATGACACCATCTCCAAAATCTAAATGACTTAAATAATCTCCATTTATTTTTTTTATTTTAATTTACAAAATATTTCTTGTAAAAGTGTTTTAATGAGTTTTGGAAATAACGATATATTCTGTCATGTTTTTCTCATTATTATGCTTCTTAGTATCACCATATAACCTAATATTTATCTTTGCATTGTGGTAAATATTCTTTAGAATATGACAATATCTGGGTCTTTATTTTAATGATCCAAGTTTTAATTATCATAGAAATATTTTTAGAATAAATGTATTTTTATAATTTACAAATCCAAAGTACAGTGTCAACTTATATTCATTGGTCATTTTCATTGCTTTTCTGTGCTAAAACCACTTTTAAATCCAGCTTTTGTTTTGGTTGATTAGAATCTAAAGTTTGCTGTAGATGAATTGTAATTATCATGGTAAGGATTTTTATATAAAACTGATGGGTCTGTAATTTCTAATATCTTCTTTATCACTTCTCTTGGATATCAGCATTCTTCCAATCATCTAATATATCTTTATCATTTAGACATTTAGTATATACCTTTGTCAGTAATTTTTCTCTTTCTTGATAAGTTTTTTTAAAAGATATTAATTATAATTCCATCATTTTCTGGAGCTTTGTTTTCTATATAAGATTTATTTAATTGATGTCTCATTTTTTCATGTAAAATGCTGTCATTTCAGAAGACAATAATTATAGGCCATACTTCATTTTATTATTATTATTATATAATTGTGTATAGAATTATTCCATATATTTTATAATATCATCTGTCTTTTTAGTAATATTCATCTTATTGCAGAAATAACTTTTTTCCAATACCAAGACTCTGTTTTAAACTTTTGAGACTTCTATTTTTTTCTGTTGCTTTTTTGATAATTTGTAATTACATTTTTTATATCAGTTTTAACTCTTTTTTGTATCATTTTATAAAATTGTAGGGTACTTGCTACGCGTTTTCACATTTGTATCAATCTGCTGATAACTTTCTAATCCGGTGATCTGACCAAATAACATGTATACTCGGATCTTGTACAAACTTAAAATGATAAATGGAACATGTGTACATGATATTTTCTCAAGATTTTTCAAAGTTATCAGCAGTCTGAATATATATATGTGTGAAAAGGTGTAGCAGTTCTAATATGTGACAGTAATTGAAGCAGACAAAATCTAACAATACTAAAAATATTAATTTCTAACAATACCGAAAATATGAATATCACACAAAAATAAATCTGAAAAAGTACATTTTTAACAATAATAAAAAATATGAATTTTTTACAAAAATAAATCTGGAAATGTTTTATGCAATTCCCAAATATTATTTTAAATACAGACAAAACAATCACTAAATTTCAAAATGCTTAAAATATACACATATGCTATTTACTGTGTAATATATAACAGGAATTATCATGATGAAACAATCAATTTATCTGTTATCTACTTTATTTTAAATGGATAAAATTTTGTTTCAAAATGGAGACTAAAAATAAATTTTTTTATTTTTCCCACAATGGAGACTTATTTAATATGTGAATGCGCAATATAATGCCTACATAAGATCTTCACCAGAAATGTTAATAAGTAGTAAATGTATTTTTTTCAAAATAAAAAAAAATAAAAATTAATTTACTATATTGTACCGGTAAAAATCACCATGCTTAATCACACACAGTAATCCGAATTCAAACCCAGTCCACGTCTAGGAATAAATTCCAAAATGCAAACTAAATTCAAACCCAAAACCCTGGCATGACCCACCGATGACAATATTACCGGTACGGGGTTTCCCCTTTACTAGCTCATCGAAAAACACAGACTAAATTACCTACAATCAGCTATTTCATAGATCCCTTATAGTCGGGATCTTGGTACGGCTAACAATTTAATGTATATATTTAAGTTGTCGATACAGACAGCAGGTGATTGACTAGATGTCGAGAGTAATAATGCAAGAGAGACAAAATTAGGTTAGATAAAATTTTAATAAATTCTTGAAAGCATTGAATAATATTATTTACAGGTACGGTAAAACTCTCATATGTATTTGATAATAAATTGCTGCTAGTCATCAATAACCGGTTTGTACTGATTAACAAACTCATGCCAATATTTATGTGTTTAAATGGTTATACAGGTTGATATGAGAATCAGAGTAATTGGAGCACTTAAAATATTTAACTACTAGCTTATATTAATTTGTGTTATTTAATAGATTCAAACCATTGCGTATACGGATAAATGGGAGGCGGTTTTATATAAAAATATAATATATAATACTGATGTACTGATGGTTGCAAGGATTAAGGTACACTACAATAATAACTTGCGGTGCATGAACGGAATACCGGGCGGCTTGTACTTTGACAAGTCTTAATGCCCCCAAGTAGATCCGAGACACTACAACCAGCCGGGATCATTTTCGAACCCCGGTGATCCAAGAGATTACCTGGAGAAGAATTTCTTTCTCTCCATATGGTAGTAAAACGAGACGCCAACTTAGGCGAAGGTAAAGGCATTGCCACCGTAACATCGAGGAAGAGTGATCGGAAGTGGATTTTAAAACGAAATTATATAAACCATTTTATCTATCCGTAACATGTTCTACGCAACAGTCTGATATAACTATTCAATAATAACAGGGCGAAATCAAACGATCGCAAAAGTAACAATTAATTAATTTCACTCTGAAACCCATAACTCCCCAGATTGTTCGGAAGGTAATAATAGCAATAAAATATTCACTTATTATTATTACTCCGTAATAATATATAAAAAATATAATAAAATTTTAGACTATTTTAAGTATTTGAGATTTGGAGTGTAGATTATAATATCATGACAAAGTAAAAGAAACAATAAAATACTTGAATATTTCTCAACTCAACATAAATGAAACAATTTTTAGTTCGATAAAAGAAAATTACTTTTAAAATGAATATAATAAATATTATGAGATAAACTTTACTGACTTTAATTAGAGTTGAGAAATATTATTATTGGCATCGTTTTGTTTGTAAAATAAGTAATAGTAAAAATATAAATGTATTCACAAATGGATTATTAGTAGGCACAAGTATTAATAATTATCATCTAAAGACTAGAGCACGGAAATATTAGAGAAGAAATTTACTGACAGGTTTTTGTGTAACATTTTCAAATGGAAAACAAGAAATTTACATGCAATTAATTAGGTTAACAGATTAAATTTAAAATTATTACTGAGAGGAAAGTTAAAAAGTTCATGTAACAAAAGTTACCATTCTTTCTTCGTCCGGCTTTTCTTCTTGCGGTGCTATGTATGAAGAACGTAGGCGCGCATTTTGAATTTCTTAGAACGGCATGGTTAATTTAAATGTTGGAATTTGGAAGACTGGGAGCACGGAAAACATTACAGATCAGCGGTACGAAAGATTTAAATTGGCAGAACAGAGATCAGCTTCTTGGACTTAGCCCATCATTATTGCAGTTTACCGGGCAACTTCTTAATAGCGGTTGAAGTGATTTCTCTGGAACAACTACTTTGCTGTAGCTTGAGACGATCTAAGCACAGCCAAGTCAAAAGTTAGAGTCCTATATCGTATCTAAGATGGCTACGGTTGACCTTTCTGCCTAGTTTTTGTTCATGACTCCGCCTCCTTTGATTTTCCGGCCTCCAGCAATATCTAATTTTTGACTATACAATAGCATTTGCCTTTCTTGATAAGAGTTCTACGTTTCTCATTTCCATTGTTCGGTTTTCATTTATTTTTAAATTTAATACATGATTCTAAATTGACAAAACAATTACATCGGAATTCGTGAATACAAAATTATAAATTCATTATCTTAATTTATCAAAGTACAAATTAATTATTGTATACATTTTGTACAAGTAAGATTTTGATTAAAAATACTGATCAAAGGAATGTGACTTTTGATCAGCATTTTTAAATGACTTTGTATAATTTGCAAAATTAAAATTTAAAGAAAATATACACGCAATTGAAACTTTTAAATTGAGCTAATATAAATCCACAAACCACACACACACGAATATTATTCATCATGATTTGTGACATTTATACTCATACTCTTTACATTAAATTCTTTTTAAACAAACACAAAATAAATAACTTAAAATTTATGTGGCTTGGAATAGAAAAAGTCTCATTGCGGGTAAATAGTGGTTTAGAATTACTGTTCTTAAATGACAACCATGAAACTAAGATCGATTCTTCGATCTGTCTGTTTCAATATGGACTAATTTTTTTGATATTGTCCAGTATGATTCACTTGAAATTGGTCAATAATGGGCAGCTTATAATTCAGCAATTTTATAGGCTTCCCAACAATCCAAATAAATTGTTGATTCTGCTTCCACATTTTGTCTGATGGCTTCCATCAGAGTTGCCATTATTCTATCATGAATTCACCATGATGAAACACTCATCGGTCACCCTCCACAAGACATCAAACATTCATTGTTCTAGAAGAATCTGTCCAGTTTGGTTTTTTTTCTTTTTGTGCAAAATGTTCTTGCCAATTTCAATGATTTTGTTAGGGGCTCCAATTTTATATTTTTCTCTGCTAAACCAAGCTTTGTTCCACCCCCCACACCATTCTATGGATGTTGATTTGTAAGTCCAGTTGTAAATAAATAGGATTGCCATCAAAAATGGAATTCTGGAACTCTTCAACCATATTCCCTTAGGAAGACCTATTTTAGTATTACATCCTCAAATGTTACAACATCATTGCTTGTCCAAAATGTGAATGTACTTGATTACATTGTTCTCAGTAGTGGGTAAACTCCAAATGTTCATTATTTTGTACTGGTTAAAAAAAAAGAAAAAAAAATTATAGTATTAATCATAAAATTGAAAAAAAAAATCAGCATTGAAGTAAAAAACTTTGAGAAGAACTTGTCCAAAATCTGGACAATAAATGAAAGTGTAAATTTACCATGTTGTTGAACAAGATCGGATGAGATCATAGGGTTTATTTGATGGAATCGCAAAGTAAGACCTTTATCATGAATATGAAAAGGCATACCATCTCTCCTACATTGCAGTGCTAATACATAAGTACCAATTCTAGATATTAAATTCTTGTCAATGGTTTATTTAAAAGTATTTTTATATTCCTTCATTTCTTTATTATTCATTTTCTTACCTTAATAGAAAATTGCTCCTCTTTTTTATCAGCTTTTTTTTGCAGATTTTAATAGAGTATTAGTTATTAGTTTTATTCAAAACTGAATTATCTTCAAAATCTATTAATATTTTTAAATGATTTATAAATTCTAATTTAAATTTATTGTAGTGTTTCTGAAGATTAGGAATATCAACTGTTAATGCTTTTCTTCTTAATAATTTTAATCTCTAGTTTTACATTAATGCATATTTTAAATCTCACTAATGAATGATCATTACTTTTATTGAATCTATGAAGAATATTACAATTTTGAAATACTACATATTTTCTGTTAGTCAAAATATAATCCAACTCTACTGTACTTTCATTATGATGCTTTTATCTCCATTTTTATTTAACATTTTTCTCAAAGAAAGAATTTGTAATATACATGTTGTTGCTTTTTTCTGTAAACTTCACAATCAATGTTCTCTTATATTTTTATCACCATAACCAAATTTATAGACATCATTTTCATTTTTCAATCATTTATCAATTTCAGCAGTAAAGTCTCCTATGACAATTTTAAAATATTCTTGGTCTGATCAAAATAATTTTGTGCAGCTATGTAAAAATTCTCTACTTCTTCACTACAATGAGAATTATTTGGTTTATAAACCTGAAATATGTGCTTTTGATATCTTCCATATAAAATATCTAAATATGTAAATAGGATATAGTCAGTTGAATTATATTTGTAATGTATGTTTATAATATTGATGATATTGATTATCCAATGTCGGTTATATGAACCACTTGCCATTCACTCTAAGAAATAATTGTAGTAGTTATTTTTAGTGCACTGATTGTTATGATTTATTTTTAATAGTTAATGAATTTGTTTTCAATATTTTATCTGAAGAAAAAAAATAGGATAATTAAAACAATGATTTAAGATCAAAATAAATTTTAAATTGTTTTTTTTTAAATATTTTATTTAGTCATTTCTCAAATTAGTTTTTTTTAACTTCTTTTTAATCTCAAAATACAATATTAATGATGTTGCATACAATAATTTAATTATGGGCACAGCCTTGTAAACTATGTAAATTCATGAATATTTTATTATCCGAACTATTTGATTAAGCAAATAATAAACTTCATCCCAATTAGTTTGGATAAGTCTTTTTCTGTAACATGAATATTGTATAGGGTAAGTTAGCAAGCAAATGCCTAAGGTTTGTTGATAAGGAGTATGTATAATCTTGCTCTTTATGTTGATGCAAATATATTTCTGCTAATTTGATTTTATTCAATTTTTTTTTTTTACAATAAGCATTCGAAATTTATTAACAATTGCTGTTAGTAATGATGCCAAAGAGAGAGTATCAAATGTTGGTTTGTAGTAAGATGGCAAGACAGTTCACTACAGTTCTGTATATTACAGTTATAATATAAAAATAGAAAAAGACGTTATTAAAGCAAGATTTAAAGATTATTTACTGATTATTTTTATGAAGCAAATCTTTTTAGATAATCTGAAAAATACTTAATTTAAAAAGATGTTAAAATACTTTGTTATTCTTATGATTTAATGGCATCAATAATGGTGCATTCAAAATAATTTATACTTACCAATATTATTTTAATATTTATGCAATAAACTGCACCTAACTGTTGTATTTCAATTTTGTGTAATCTTTTTTTTATATAATATCAACAGACTTTAGGATTTAAGACATTCAAAAATCAGACAAAATTTTTATTTGAAAATAAATAATGCTTGTTTGTCATAAATAAAAAACAAATATTTAGCTTGTTAACAAAGCTGTCTATAACATGCAGTATGTCTCATATACGTATATATTATTACATTTTAGTTTTTGAATCATATGATGACTTTTTAATTTTTGACATTTGGGATCAAATTTCTCTGCCAAAATAATGGCAAGAATTATACTAGCAGTTACATAAGGATTATTAGGGGCTGAACAAATCTTCAGCTCATAATTAATTATGAGCTGACTTTAAAGACATGTAGATGTCTAAAAGTTTCAGATCTTCTTCTAACAATTAACTTTTAGATAAATGCTTTGCTTGAGTTGTTTTTTTGAATCTAATGTCCCAACTCCTCACTGAAGAGACCCATAGGTCGAAACCAGTCTGGGGATGGGGACAATCCAAGATAAAAATGATTTGAATACCTTCTCTTGTAGTATTTATCATAAATAAAAAAAAGCTTGTTTAGAGCTAATTAGCATGCTCTTAATTTTACATATTTGTAAGTGCAAGCTATATAAGTCATGTGACATCTGACTTTTTATTATAACTATTATTATTTTACTGTTGGGGCTTTCACTAAATTAAATGGCTAAGCCTACTAATATATGGAGTATCTGAATGAAGATCAGGCCCATATGATTTTGTTGGAGAGCTGACTTTAAAGACATATAGATGTCTAAAAGTTTCAGATCTTCTTGTAACAATTAACTTTTAGATAAATGCTTTGCTTGAGTTGGTTTTTTGAATCTAATATCCCAACTCCTCACTGAAGAGACCCATTGGTCAAAACCGGTCTGGGGATGGAGACAATCCAAGATAAAAATGATTTGAATGCCTTCTCTTGTAGTAGCATTTATCATAAATAAAAAAGCTTGTTTAGAGCTAATTAGCATGCTTTTAATTTTACATATTTGTAAGTGCAAGCTATATATAAGTCATGTGACATCTGAATTTTTATTATTACTATTAATTATCTAAAAAATAGAAACTTGCTAAAATTATCATAGTGGGAAGCAATAATACCATTAATGAATGGATATTATAGTGCTTATATGAGATTGCTTTTATAGATATTCTTTTATTTAGATAAAAATAAAGATAAGATTTCAGTATTGATTTGAGGGATTAATTGTTGTTTGCAATGTCATTTACTATTTAGGAAAGTTATCATTAATTTAATTTCATCAATCATGATTAGAGAAAAAAATCTAGTGCAGTTAAATTTTAGAATAATTATTTTATTTTTTTTCTTATAGTGACTTATAACAAATGAGTTTGGTTTCAGAAATTTTAGAAGCATTCTAGTAAGTTATAATTTTGTTCATGTTCTACTAAATATATACTAGGCTCCATCTTTTCTCTCTTCTAACAATGCTTCATAAGGAAGGACTATGTTTTTTAATCTTTGTATTGTTTTCTTTTTCCACATTTTTTTCTATTTGTTTTGTTCATTTTTGTTAATGTGCTATGGTTAATATGTAATGATATAGGATGATATTAATAACAGTTTATTATAAGTATATCAACTATTAACATTATTTCACACTATATACAAAGAAGCATGGTTAATTCTATATTGGGTGTAATGATATAGGATGATATTAATAACAGTTTATTATAAGTATATCAACTATTAATATTATTTCACACTATATACAAAGAAGCAATCATAAATCACTTCATGTGACAAACTATGTAGATTTTATAAACAATTGTGATAAATGAAAAAAGGAAATGAATAATCATAGTAAGGAAATGAAGCCAATGAAATAGTCATAAATAAAGCAATACATAATACATTTTTTATGTATAAATTTATTTAGTTTTTCCCTGAACATTTGTTATAATGGTATTTTAGTTGTATATTAGACTATTTCCATCATCTAGAATAAAGTATTGAATGTCTTTAGAAAGATTTAACTTTATTTAAATTTTCAAAGTACATTCAATTGTTAGTAATAACACATAGGTTAGTATATGCACAAAGTTTCAAGAAATATTATTCTCCTCTCTTCTGCAGGTGTTGCTGACCTGAACAGTGATTGTACTAGCATGGGATCAAATCTGGATGCTTGGATTCTTAAGTATTGAATTTTAAGGTAATGCTTTAACCAACTGAGCCATCCTGCCAAAGGCAATAGTCAGTAGAAATTTCATATATTTATCTATGAGATTCCTCCTGATTTCTCTACTTTTTCCTAAGAGCAAAGTTGAGTAGTTTTTATACATTATGTACAGTCACACTAGATTGATTTATCAAGTCCAGATTTGATTTCCATGCTAGTACTGTCACTGGTCAGACCAGCAACACCTAAAGAAGAGAAGAAACTAATAATTCTCAAAATGTTATGCATGTACTAATCTGTATGTTATCACTAACAGTTGAATGTACTTTGAAAATGTAAATAAAGTTAAATTTTTCTAAAAACATTCAATACTTTATACTTATGATGGAAGTAGTCCAACATATGAATACAATAGATTTATTTACTCTTAATGAATCTTTTTGTCTTCATAAATATTGTGTATAGTTTCTAAATAATTTCCTAATATTAATGATAAAAAGCATTTGCCTGTTTGATGTCATAAGTTTCAGCAGGCTAATTTTCTCCTAAAAATTAAATATTTTCAAAGACAGGTTAAGTATATGTAAACTTCATATATTTAGTAGGAAATAAATATTTAATGTGAACAAAAGAAAATGTTGCAGAAGTACAGAAGAATATTTTTAAAAGAAGAAAATTATTCTTGGTTTTCTAAATTACTGATCACTACTATAATCTAGACACATTTCAAGTGAGGATTAAATCTCACATTGCACACTGCACCAACTACAGATTTTTGAAATCTTAGACTTTAGAGTTAATTAATTTAAAAAATATTAATTGAAAAAAATTAAACATATCTATTATAATTTATTATAGCGTTTCTCAACCTTTTTATTGCAATAGACTTTATTGAAATCGTTCTGCGACCCAAATGTTTATTACATAAATTATAATATAAAATAAAAGAGATATTACATCAGCATGGTACTGTATATATGTATATATTCGGATCAATTTGATAATATTTATAATGAACAAATAATTTGTAAGTTAAAAGTTGAGTTAAAGTTGAACTACATATTTTTAATTTAAAAGTTTAACACATTTTGTTAAGTACCAAAAAAAGGTTTTTTCAAATAAGGTTGCATTAATTTTTCACTCTGGCACTGGTTGATGTTTTGGCTGCATTAATTTTAGTTGCATTTTTGGTTGCAATTTTTTGAACAATTACATTTTGAAAATAATCTCGAAATTTAACATTATGATTATTTAAGTTCAAATTTACAGTTGAATTTGAGAAATTTACACAAAGCATAGGTAGTATATTTACTAATTTTTTTTATTAATACTAATATTTTCTTAAAATGTAAAAAGATTTTTGCTATCGGATATTTGTTTTTATTTTTTGGTGCATATTCACAATCCATTGAAAATTTAATGCGACGAAATATTGGGTTGTGACTCAAAGATTTATTAAATGCACTTTATTAGCAATTATTGCTTAAAATCAATTGATTAGAGAAAAATTAAATTGAACAAAATTAAATGTTATTTATTAATGAATGTTGCTTAATTCCTTTACAGAAAAAGAAATCATATCCACATTTAATTTTTCATATATGTGGCCTTTAGATTGAATATAGGTGACAAAAGAAAAACTAATTTTAGTATAAATATTACTAAAAATAATTTTAGGCATAACTAAAATAATGAAAAAATATTAAAAGTATCAAATGTATCTAAAGAAAAAAATTTTACTTTTCTACTTTGCTAAAATAATTTTTTTGTTTGTTTGTTTTCTTACCTTGGAATTTCAATCCTTCTAAAAATATGGTATAATTATACAAATAAAGTATGTTTTACATTTATTATTAAAAACATCTTTCAAAATATTGAAAATAAAATTGAAATAAAAGATTACTTTTAGAAATAAAAATAAGCTCTATTCCTTTTGTGCCAATTGATACTTGCAGTTTAGGATTTTATCTTCTGATAACTTCTAACATCTAGGAAGAAAAATGAAAACTAAAATATTGTGTAATTACAACTCTTCAATATAAAATTATAATACAAATATTTACACACAGACTGTTAAGTGATGTTACAAATGATTTGGGCATACAATATAGCAATCACAGTGCCAATCTGACTCATTAGTTGCTAGCAAAAAAATAAAATTACTTACTTACATTTGCTTGATTAGAAAGAAATTTTAGAATGCATTTGTGTCAGAAAATACAATAATGAGCATTGTGCCATTTATCACAGTTCTAGTATGGTATTTTACAAATTGTGATATTTGATGTTATATGTTGATGTTCATGTGACTGAATGTTAGATGATTAAAACTATTGTTTTTATTTTGCCTTTTTTTTTTTTGAAGATAAGTGTTTTGCATACAATTGCAAACTTTTTCGGTTTTATATTTTATGCACAACAGAAAATTAAAACGAGTGATTTTTTTTTAATCATACAGCTTTTTTATACATAAGTTTCTCTATCTAATTCCTTGTCTGTAGATAAGCTTATTACATCATAATGGTAGAAATAAAAGTAAACTGAATATAAAATGATTAATCTTTATTGTTTTATAATAATATTTTTTTGATAATTAATATTGTGGCCAATATACCAAACATTGTGCATTTATATTTTGAATACAAGTGAGAATCAATATATATTACAGGTATTGTTATAGCATACAGATTAACATGCTTTGACCTGTTTTTTAGCATTGCAACTTTAGTCTTCGTGTATATACTTAGCATGCCATGATGAATGACTTAAACGTGTTGGAATATTAGAAAAGTTTTCAAATTCTGGGTTTGAAAATAATAACATTCCATCTATAGAGTTAAATAGTCTTTTTCCCTAGAGTAAATTCTTTTGATATAATAATCTACATGAACTCAAAAATAATTAGTTAACTTTTGCTTCAACTAATATAACTAACTGGATTGTTTAAATTTTGAATTTTTATTTTGTTTTATCTAGTTTATTAATTTTACTCTAAAAAATATTTTTTGACATGGGTAATAAAAATAATCAAATATTTTGCTGTTCAGAAAAGAGTTTTAAATGATAAAAAGGGTCTTCAATCAATGAATCATTTAATGTCAAATCTGCCACTCTACCACTGCACTGCCAAAACATCCATAAAAAAAGAAAACTGGTTAGAATTAATTAAACATTACAAAGTAATAATCAATAGCATCTCATTGTATTGCACAAGAAAACAAGGTAAACAAGTTTTGTAATAGACTGCCCATCTATGGTAAATAAAATGTATATATATATATGAATGTATATGAATTATTTATTATCATATGTATGCTTTTAAAAGTTATTTTTAAATAACGTGCCAAACATGGTAAACTAAAGAAAGAGATTTACAAATGAGAGATAAACTTAAAATAATTATACTTTGGAGTGTTTTCTTATTTTTTGTTTTTTATTTATCATGTTTGTCAAATAATTTTTTTAGATAAGATAATTTACCATAGCTGGACTATTTCAAAATTTTGGTTTCTAGCCTCACTTTTGTTTTCTTAGTTATGCAGTGTGATTGAATGAATTTATATACTATCAAGCAAGCAATATTTTTATTTATTTTTGAGTTTGCTTTTATTTTATTTATCAAGCTTGCCTAGTATATTTTTTTTAGATAATTCATGAAATTATGACTGTTGAAATTAATAATTCATTTATTTATTGTATTAATATATTTATTTATTTATTAATATGAATAAAATTCATATTAATGGTATGATTATTATAGTTTATAATATAGTTCTAAAACTGGGATATTAGAATAAATTGTTAAGAACACAGTAAGTAGTGGCAAACTGCTATCAATCATGTTCAACTGATCATAATAATCTATTATCTAACACAACCTGTCTTCATGCAGTGTATTTAACACGTATACATACATTCATTTGTAATAAAAAAGATAAATTATTTTATTTGTCATCATTAAAAAAAAAATTTGAGAAATGTATTTTGTTTTAAATATGTAAATAAATACTTAGCTGTGTTTTTATTTTTATTTAAAATGTTTATGACGTGGAATCTCAATTGCCATCAACCTGTTAATAAAACCAGTAGTTATTCTAGACTTTGATATTAGAACTAAACCTTTGAATTAGTGTTGCTTTGTATGCATAAAAAATCTGTAGAAAATATGGATTTGAAGAAAAATGGGAAGAATAATCTTGTAAAATAAAGTTAAAAATATTGAGAGACTAAAAAGCATAAATAAAAAGAAATTATTTATTGAGATAAATTAAGAAGAGAAAGTAGATTGAATGTAAGCTAGCCGAAGAATTATTACAGATATATTAGAATAAATGGTATTAAAAGATTCAAACAATGACAAACAACCATTGATAATGATCAAAGTAGTCTTTCTTGGTTGTAATATTTTATTGCCTATTTACTTTTCTAACTTGGGACAGAAAGTATGTACATTTGTGGGTAATGAGGAAATATATGAAAGAAAAAACAAAATTTAAAAATGACTTTAAGGAAAGTAATGGTTTTGAGCTTTTAAACAACAAAGTAAGAAAGACAATTGCTTGGAGAAAGTAGCCATGTAATATATGTGGACTCAATCTTTTAACAAATGATTGATAAGGATGGTGATGATTAAAATTTAAAACAATATAGCATTCAATCAAAATGTATAAGAAATAAATGAAAAGTAAATAAACCAAAATTCATATAAACAAATTCTTCAGTTTATCCAAAATATTGTAAATGAAAAATTATATGCATATTTTTCAAAAATTTGCAAATGTCACAAAAGTTTTATAAAGTGATAGAGTATCTGCACATAAATCAAAAGACCCTAAGGAAGTAAAAAAACATGCTTATTCTAAGATCACTGTTTGATTGTTAGGAAAAGAGTTGTCTCGTAGTTCACTATTTATTTATTATTATGTTGGCAAATTATATTCATTTTATTAAATACGGGTATTTTTATTTCTGCATTTAAATTTATGTATTAACAAGATTAGTATTTCTGCTAAAATATGATAATGGCAGTCATTGGAAATAGCAGATTGTACAAAAATATAATTTTGTATCAGTTTATCTCATTATATTTGAAAGTAAAATATATGTATGTACATTAATATATATATTAATTAATTATTTATTTAAGAATAATTGTATTTGCTTTTAATTCAGCTTTAATATAATATTTTGATTATTATTTAAAAGTGTCAGAATTTTTTAATTCATATTTTTTTGTAGTCAAATATTTGCAGTTCAGTTTTAATATAACGATTACGATCTACTACATTATCAGTTTCTCAAGATGTTGACTCCGAGGAGTTACTAACATTTAGTTTAATAATTTCTATATAACACCTATTATTTTTCAAAACTGTGCTAAAGTTCAGAAAGTTGTAAATGTCTGATCTTTTTTATTCGCAAATAAAAAAACCAGCTATAAGGGGGGGGGGGCAGTTAATATAATTATAGGATCCAAGCAGAATACTCTGAAGGCTAAAAACATTAGTCTTCAGGAATGTATTACATGAAGTCTTTGTGCTATGTGAAGATATAATTCTCTTAATTTAGATTTATAAAATTGTTCTATAATTTAATAAAATCTCTTTATGATAAACAAGTTTAAAGCAACAAATGATCAAAGTTATCTTATAATTTTATTTAAAATTAATTCATTCCAAATATACACAGAATTAAACTTGAAAGTTCTTCAATATAAATATAGATTTAATGTAATTTTTCAATAAGCAATTTAAAATTATAGACCACGTTAATTTTGGATAATTATCTAGAATAGCCTATCTTCATTTTATTAAAATGTGACAAATTTTTTGAAACATGAAAATCATTATTGATATAACATACAGAATCATTTGTATCAAAAAATATTCATAATTTAGAATTATATATCATTTAAAACGATTCTAAAAAAATATTAAGTCGTTTTTCATGATGAAAAGCATTAGGTTTTCTGAGAAATGTTGGTGAAGTATATCTTTTTCTAATTCATTGTTCAAGAGTGCATACAAAAGCATAGTAATTTTGTATTTCAGGATGCCTTGAAAAATGTGTGATATCATTCACAACAACCAACCTAAAATAAATGAATTGAAGCATTACCATCTTAGAAAGGTATGATAATTTTGCTATAAATAGTGAATTTGGTATTCCAAAATGTTCAAATAATTTGCAACTATAACGCATCAATGCAGAATACTATTTATTACAAAGAGAATAGCATGATGTGTCTTCCAAGATCATGACAGTTTCACAACCATGGTAAAAAGTAGTTTCATTTGTAAGCATATTTTAGCAATCATATTGTTATTAACATTTTATACTGTCAGATAAATCATTATAAGTAATTTTCTAACTACTGAAAACATTTTTGCTTAGTGATTGCTAAAATATGCTTACAAATCAAACTACTTTTTACCATGGTTGTGAAACTGTCATGATCTTGGAAGGCACAACCATGGTAAAAAGTAGTTTGATTTGTAAGCATATTTTAGCAATCACTAAGCAAAAATGTTTTCAGTAGTTAGAAAATTGCTTATAATGATTTATCTGACAGTATAAAATGTTAATAACAATATCACATTATTCATTGGTTCCAATCAGTAAGCATTAATTTTTGGATAGTTTGGTTTTTCAGTCTTTAAAAATTCCATCATTGTTGCTACTATCTAGCTCCAAACATTATGGTGACTTGTTTTGGATACTGACAATTTAGTTTAACAGTTGTCCCGGGTCCACTTCCCGGATGGTGTTTTGACACATGAAAAATAAAAATCAAAAATTTGATTGTATAGCATGTAAACTCTTCTCTAGAAAAATATTTGAATCTAATAATTTTTTTTCATTATCTGGTAACTGGAGAGAATATTTTTATTAGTATCAATGCCAGCTATTAAAATAATATTATTATCAATTTTAGAAGAATTCAGATTAAATGATAATATCAATAGAAGATTTAAAGAATTTAATCTTGAATTAATATGTTTTGTGAATCTATTAATTATAGCCAGCAAGAGGAATAAATGTTAACGATATGTTAAAAGAAATCAAAATGAATGCTAAATGAAGCATTAGCAATCAATGTAACATTATCGATTAATAAATTTGAATTCTGTTGCTGAATATATTAGATTGCAAGTTAAAGATATATTTCTAGTTATGTGTAAATTACAACCAAGAATACTTTTAAAACAAAATATAATCATTCCTTCTAGATTAATTGCTTACTTTAATTTTTTTTTTATCATTTTGAAATGATATGAAATTTGACCACACTATATTAATACTTTCCTTTTCTGGAGCATATACCTTTTTTCCTTTAATTTCAGCTCAAAAGTTTAATAGATTTATTTTTTATACCAAAACATTTAATTCTACATGATATCATTTGCATCCAATTTATTATATTTACTACTATTTGAATTTCAGGGCATAAACCTTAGTCCCACTTATAATTTATAATTGCAGAAATAATACTTGTATTAGAACTTCATGTGATTAGGTTTCAGAAATCAGCTATTATAACTCTTTCTAATTTTCCTGACACAAATTTAAACAATCAGTAAGAAATTAAATAAAAATGTTAAAAGTATATACAAGTAGAATATAATTTTTACAAAAAATTTGCAAGTGCTATATAATAATGTAAATGATTAGAAGACTGCTTTCTAACATTGAATAACTAAATAAACTCATATATGATTTTTCCAACTATTATATTCTCACATAATGAAATTATCCTCAGTCATAGAATTCAGCATCCATAAGAATGCTTATAATCTAAAAATATTTTTCAGGTTTCATTTGAACTAGATTTAAATATGGATTTGGACACCATGTCTTGAGCAGATGAATGCACTATCCAACATTTCCTAGGATTCTTTTCAAGCACAGACATCAAGAACAACATTTATAACTTTTCTCTTGTATAATGAGTATTAATATCTAAATGAGAATTTTTTGGCAAATGTACCATTTCACTAGTGTTTAAAGATATTCAAAGTTAGCATAAAAATGATTTTATTTCTAATGTTATGAATAAATCAAATAGAACTTTTGCTATAAATAGTATTCTGTCATCATTATATCAATTACATATTGTTCTTCAATTAATAAAAATCTCTTTAGTAGTTTTTTTTAAAAGACTGAGTATATTTTTTATACTTATTCATCAATATCAAAAAATATTGTTTGGTTTTAAATCCAGAATTAGAAAACATAAGAATGATTGTACATATTTATCCTGATTAATGAAGATAATTGATTCTTAAAATGCATCTTAAATTAAAAATCTGTCATAAAAATGTGTAATTATAATGAGTTCTTATAGGGGAGAAATTTTTTGTTAATTTGAATTCAAAATATATAAAATTTCAATTAAAAAAATAAAGCTTCAGTTGGAAAAATGTTAATGAATAAATATTTTACTTAGCATATTATTAAAAAAAAAATATCAACCTGTGGATAGATATATTGTATGAGAACATTTTGATAATTATAATTTATATACACCTGGATCTTGTTTTATGTGGTAGATAGGTTCCACAGAAAACCTGCCTTAAAAAATCATACAAAAATAGACTTAACTTACCTTGAAAAATGGGGGATACATTATGTAATTTTCTGAAATCACATAAAAGCAAAGCAACAAGGAAAAATTACTTCAAAATTTGCATAAAAAAATAAGGAAATAAAGTATGACTAATAAAAAATTTCAAATATTTGAAAAAAATTGATACAAGACAAACATTTTTTTACTTTTTTTTATTAACTACAGTATTTAATTTTACATTTTTTCATACATATTTTAATCATTATCACTATTTGACAATATGTGGTTTGTTTGTGAACTAATAAGAAATTAGATTCATCACAAGAGGAAGTACAGCTAGTGCTACCTTCAGTCCTGTCCTGTGTTAATGGTTTTCTGTTGACAATGTAATCAGTGATTAAACTTTGACACAATGATTTTACTAATTGTTTATAAAGCTCGTGATATCAAATGTATAACTATTTAGCTCTCATTGGAATTGAAGAGGTTGTTCATTGCAGCAAACTCTCTCAGATTTTAGCATTTTCTGACATTTTTCTTTGTCTTGCACACCAGCATAAAATTAATGATTAAATGATTATTACTTATCAGAAAATAATAAAATTGTCTTCATTTGATAGATATTTTTGTTTATTACTGAAATAAATTTTAAATGTTTACATTTTGTTTTTATATTAAAAAAAATGAGATTGCAATCAAAACAAAAAGATTATACATCATCATTAGAAAAATTATTTACAGTTTACAAAATCTTTGTTATTTCTGATTATTTTTAAAAATCTAAAAGAATATTTATTTCTGTTATATCTAACAAAATATGTTTTAAAAGTTTAAAATTTTTGAATATTTATTGTGATATTTTTATACTTATAAGTGTGAATCTATTATTATTATTATTTAATCATAAGTATAAGTAGGTTATTTACTAGAGGCTAAGATTGTTAATAGCTTCCAGCCATAGTTACATTAGCTGCTAATATAATGTTATATTTTTTAAGAAAAAAATATTTCAAGTCAAAATAAGTTATTAATAATTTAAATTTCTTGATATCTAATAAATATGAACTTCTTTATTACATAAAAGAAAACCTGCATAAAAATATATTAAGAAGAAACATGAATCATATAACTTCAAAATTGGTTTAAAAAATCCATACAAAATGAGATCCAGGTGTGTATATATATTTTATTGATGGTCTACCATTTTGCTTTTTATGGAATAAGAGATTATTTTTTGAATCATGATTTGTTAAATTAAAATCCAACATAAAGAAAAAATCAATCTCAGTGTATTTTTTCAAATTTATTTTTAATGTTTTCCTTTATGTTTTATTATTAAAGTATTTTTATTTTTATAAGATTTAAGCAATAAAATATTGTGAATTTATTTACTTTACATATATGCAGTGAAATTAAATAAAAATTTATTCGAAAAATGTCATGTATAGTTGATTGTTGAAATTTTAATAATGCAAATGTTTTTTTTTTGCTGATACTGCAAAAGTGTTTTTTTTATGTTTAAGATAAAAGTCATCATTATTTTGAATATTCAATATAAATTAACAAGATTATTCATTTAAAATATATAAATAAATGATATTTTTTTATTTCTGCTTAATTGATCATATAAAATTGATTATTAACTGCATAATGCTTGAAATTATTTTTTTCTTTCTGATCTTATCTCCCTTCATCAATAATTTAGGACATTATGATGACTGTATTTTATAATTATAATTAATATTAACACAGCATTACACTGTTGCACATGCGCTTTGAAGATTTTAACTATAAATGAATTGCTACAAATAAAATAAGGTTCATAAGAATTATAATGCATAAAATTGATTGAATGAATATATTTTACTTAATGTATACATCTTAAAATTTAATATTCTTATTATACATGATCACAGTATGTTTTTATTTACTCACTGTACTGAATGAAATGTATTTTTTTGTTTCTGTTATCATTATCAATGAAAATCTTTTTTTACTTTGGATATGTCCTAAATGAAAGTACTGATGTCTTACAATAATATCGGATGATAATCAAATAAAACATATTAATCACATTTTTTAAGTCTATAATCAAAACATGAAACTGGGAATTTTTTGCTTTTGATGAAAATCTTCTGTATTTTGGATATGTATCGTAAATGAAAGCACCGATTGTCTTGCAAGAATACTGGATGATAATCTGATAAAATACATTAATCATATTTTAATTTTATAATTAAAACAATATATATTATATAATGAATAAACTCTCTACTGTGTTGTGCATTTTTTGTGTCAATGTCTCCATTTTATTTTTGTTTGATGTAGTTTTAATGAAATCACAGTCTATGACATCATCAATTTTGCAAAATGGCCAATATTTTGAAAAAATAGTTGTTCTTTTTAAGAAATGATTTTCAATTTTTTTTAAAAAAAATCATTATGATGAATAATCAATTATAAATCAAAAGGATTAGTATAAATTTGTGATGATTTCTATGAAAAGCTCTCACATAAAGGTTTATTGCTATATAGGGTATTATTTCTATCTAGGATAAAGGTGTAATTGAAAATATTGGCCTCAAAATATTTTCCATAATAAATCTAAACAGTTTTTTTTTTATTTATCCTAATATTCATAAAGATAGAAATGCTATTTATGCTTTTTTCAGAGTTCATAAAACTATTCAACATTAATATCTAATAATTTAAGAAGCTATCATTCTAAAGTGCTTTAGAGATATGGAAAGTGAATAATGAACAATATTAGTATGTTATATAGATTTTGTTGATCCATAAAATGTTTCATTTGGCAAGGTCATAGAAATAAGGGTGCCATTTTCTATTTGGTCTAAATTTATATTTGTTTAGGAGTTATGTTGTATGTAGAGAAAGAAGTATGCAGACTGTTTGTCAACTAATTTAATATATATTATAAATAAATAAATAAAATATGATTATATATAAGAAATATATCTTTATGTTTTAAAATAGTAGTTTTTAATCAGTTTATATTAAGAATTTTAACATATTGTGACATAGAACTTTTGAATGCAGAAATAAAATGAAATGTAAAATTCATGTTAAGAATTAAGTAAAAGATAAAATGAATATACAAAAGCTTATGCAAGTCTATAATATTTATTGTAAGGTTAAATTGACACAAAGATATGTTAGTTAAATTGTATTATAGAAAGTTATTATGTAGGGTGGGTGTTATTCAGCCTAGTGATTGTGACATTAATTTAAATTAACTTTCTGTTAGAAGTTGTAAGTAAATCTTATAAAATCTTATTATTAGATAAATATAGTTTAAAATACTTATTAGAATTTTTATATTCAGTTATTAAGATTATTAAATTTATTTGGAAAGTAGAGTATGGAGTATACTGATATCAAAAATTAGTTCATATCAATAAAATTTGGACTCTTGTAAATTAGAGTAATTCTGGATTTAATTCCAGCTCAGAAATGATGATTTTGAAAAATATAAAAGTAGCATATACTACTAGTATTCAGCATTTTATTAAGATTTAATGTGGTTTTTTGATATCACCAGATTCTGTAATCCATTTTTATCATATAAATTTAATATTTCAGGACTCACATATTCTGATAAGACATACTTATTTAATGAATAAACTTTTTAATGATTTATTCATACCTTTTAGTAAGAAATCAGTTATAAAGAAAAGTTGCATTCAGCAGATTAAATATCATGGAGTTATCTCATAACAAATCACATTCAATCTTAGTTAGGTATGACCTTTTCATTTGATCTTAGAACTAATTATTTGCATTAATAAATTGCCAGAAAATACTAAATAGCAATACAAATAGACTAACACAACTAGTTTTTGTATGGTGTCTAATTTTTTAACAAGATGACTCAGTTGCATTGTCATCTAATGTCTTGTTTATTCAGAATTTGTTTAAATTTTATCCTGAGTTAAATTAAAAGAAAGTGAGTTCACTTTGTTCTTGAAAACATTGTATCTAACTAAGTAAATTAATATAATCTTCATATTAATGAAACTTCACTTTTTATATAAAAAAGATTATTTTATAATCTATTATTAATTAGTATTAAAAATAGTTAGTCCAAAAGTTTCACAGATATTAAATTTACTGAAAAAGAGTTTATATAGTCAAATATATTGTGAAAATAAGAAGAAAAAAAAAGCATTGCAGATAAAAAACATATTATAAAAACTAAAACTGTACAATATTTTAAAAAATAATTTATGTTTTTCTTAATAACCAAGTAGCTGTAGTTGTTTTTCCAAATGCAAAATTTGAAAATTTAAAAGCAAAACATCCATTTTAACTTTTAATTTTAATCATGTTAAAATTATTGAATAACTATTCAGCTGGTGATAATTCTGCATCAAATATTTATAGGGGAAAAATTCTCAAAACAAAATTTTTTGCTTAATTAAAATATCATTCAGCATTTTTTAGACTATTAAAAAGAACTTTGACTGTTGAAATAAAAATACTATTGTTTATTTTGCATTAATCCTTCAAATCATATTACTATAAATAATAATTTCCAGTGAGGAAAAAAATCACTTTTTTACTATGTTTCAATAATCTACTAATAACTTAAGTTTTGAAATTACAGAAAGAATACGTCAGACACTTTCACACTTTCGTGAAAAAAAAAAGAAGCTTACTCATTGTGCCAAGAAATTTTTATTTTACTATGATATTCTTCATAATATTAATCTTGTAGGTACCATTAAATAAGTTACATTGCTTTCCTAAAGGGGGTAATGCCACTGTTTACAAATTATGTTTTGAAAAGTCTTAATATTTACAAAATTTAGTCAATGAATGTTTTATAAAACTTTAAAAGTTGTGGTCATGTTTGTAGAGCGATAGAGATCTTCCATTCTTAGCAATAATCAAATAAACCTTTATGTATTATTGTCTGTGGCTATTTCCTTTGCACTATTTTTAAATTTGAAGGTGTAGTGCTCAAGATATAGCAGTAAATTATCCAATTTAAAAATTCATTGAATGTAAGTTTTTGACAAACCTGGCTACATTTGTTTAAAAATAAAAGCCTTTCTGAGTTATAGTTCATTAAATAAAAGCAGAAACTAATGAAAACAAAAAGAATTGTAAATTAATGATGTAGCCAAAGTAACATATGACACTGATAATATTATCTATAATGTAGTTAAAAATAATCTCATCAATTTTATATATTGAAAACTGAATGCAAATAAAGTGCAATTGTTAAAGTGATTGAATTCTTTGTGAATTCATTTATTCCCATAATGAAAATTAATTTCACAAATACTTACTGATTTTAATTTTGATCACAACTTTATTTTAATAAGCACATCATTTGTAGAAGAAGATAATTATGTACTCTTTCACACAGAAGAAGATAATATAGTAAAGCCTAATAAACGACTGGAAGACTTATCTTTCAAAAAGACAAGATTCATAATCTGATAATAATTTGCTGAATAACAGTAAACAATTTGAAAAATGAAGGCTTCAGAAACACAAAGAATCATAAATTGTGTATTATTTAAGATAGTTACATTAAATATCAGAGGACTGGAAAATTGAATTGTAATTGTTGTATTCTAATATTTATCTAAAAGAATTCTGAAGCAATTTTGATCCTATATGATATTTAGCATTTAAAATCTCTAAGTATTCCTGTCTAATAGCAATAAATCTATCTGATTTATTTTTAAAATGTTAAAAATATATTGCAAATAATCTTATAAAGTCATATTTAATAAGCTTTTAAACTTTTTTGTAATAATTTTTTATTTGCATTAGGAAGAAAGAATGTAAACACTCATTCATATACACTTACATCATTTAAACTTAATTACTTATATATGAATCAATTATCCACTTCCTGTCAAAAATATTAATATCTTTACTATCAAATTATTGAATTGCCATTATACATATGGATATACTTTTTTTTCTTCAATCATTTTATTTTCACTAAAATTAGATCTGAACATTGTACTTATGTTGTATGAAGAAGTAGTTCTATCTTTTAATGTTTACAGGGAGAGGAGGAGTTTTGTTACAAGCTTATTTGGTTTCACAAAATTGGCATGAAGATGGAAATTATGATAACAGAAGCCAAGTCCCTAATGGAATAATATTAATAACATTAATCAGTATACACACACAATATATCAATAACATTTTGTTCTATTATATGTGTGCATGTTAAAAAAACATAATAATATAGATTAAATGAGCAAAAAAGTTAAATTTTATGTAAAATAAATGAAAACAGTTATGAAAATTAAGATTTTTATTTGCCCCTTTTGCCATATTTTTTTCATTAATTAATTTTATTTTCAAATTTATAGGATGTTCCAAATATTTATTAATAAAGACATGGCAATATTTTCCAGAAATATTGCTATTACAAATTAAAAATCGCTTTTTTTTCATTAGAAAAACAAAAAATTATGATTATTTTAAAATATGCAACTTTTATTTTGTCTTGTGGGTAATATAAAAAATTGTTTTCGAATTCCTTTCTGCTAAATAAACTTTGGTTAAATTTTATTTGCATATGTTTTTTTTTCTTGTTTTGTTTGTTTAAATTTTTATAATTTTAAATATATTCTTTATTTTTACTTTATTATCAACTATTTTCTTAAGTGTAGATGCAGTTAAAAATATAGCATAAAAATGTCCATAAGTACAGCAATAGTGAAATACTAAAATATATAAGTTCAAGCTTCTATAGTTGTTTTCATGTTCTCAAAAAATAATTAGAGTGTATTAAGTATACTGTATTTTAAAATCATTCATACTTTTTTATATGCTTCTACATTGTCAAATATTTTATAACTTATTTAAAGCTTCATTTTCATCAAATAGTTATTTTTTAAATCATGTTATTTTATAAATATTCAATTGTGATCATATAACATCATTTCTATACAAAATCTTCACCATGATAATTATAACTCATCTACAGTGACTTTTGATTTTAATTAATCAAAATGGTTTTAGCATAATAGATCACATTCATAGATTAAAAAAAGTTATAGAAAGGACTAATTTAATATAAATTGCTACTTTGTATTTGAGATTATGGAAAAGGCTTTTGCTTTTATAAGCATTTCTACAATTATTAATGATCTGGAATCATCAAGATATAGCCCTGTGATATTGATATATTTTGAAGATTATTTATTAAAATGCAACAGCATTGATACATGGTGTTTGAAGATTAACATTGAGAAGAATGATGACAGTGAAATTCCATATCTCCAAAACTTTTTGTAACACTTTTATAGAAAGTATTTTGTGAATTAAAATTGGAAACTAAGGATTTAAAAGTAAATGTAGATTATGTAGTCTTTTAGATTTTGAAGTTGTTGTGGTTGTTTTTGCCTAATTAATTTTTTGGAGTTTAGGGAAACATTGCAAGAATTATCAAATGAAAGTATAAAAATAGGACTAAAGATAAATGCAAAAAAGTCTAAAGAAATATTCAGTACATTTTTTCATAAGAAAAAAAACTGATAATTGTGAATTCAAAATTAACAATTACAATTATCTTGGTCAAGTTATTAATTTAGATGGAAAAATAGTAGATGAAATTAATCATAGCATTAAACTAGATTGGAGAGATTTTGGTAAAAATAGTTTAGTTTTAAAAGAAAATAATCTATATATTTGAAAAGAAGGATTGTACTAAATGTGTTTTATTAATTTTTAAAGAAAGATTTTTAATAAATGTGGTTTATCACTTCTTATTTATGGATCATAGACATGGAAGTTTAATAGAAAATTAATTCAGATTGTTAGGTCACTCAATAGGGAATAACAACAAAAGATCAAAAATGAAATATATGAATGAGAGATCAAACAGATATCACTGACATTATTAAAAGAGCTAAAAGAAACGGTTCTGGAATGAACATACTTCTAGAGATGATAATAGATGGACTGTTGAAATTTTAATTTTAAATTTTAAAAACCATTTGTGAGATAGATGGATGAAATAAAGGAGTTTGCTAGTGTGAATGGAAAAGAGAGGTTAGAGATTAGAAAATCTGGATTAAATTTGGAGAGATCTTCATCCTCCAGCAGATCAATAATGATTGAAAATGATGATGATGATAAAGTATTAAAAACATTCATCATAAAATGTATTAAAAATAACTGTTATGATTATTCCTCACCCAGTAAGTACTTTGTAATCCATTGTGGGCTTCAATTCACAGGTTTGAAACCTGGTTTCTAAATAATTCATAATGGTTTTTTTAAATGTTTTATATAATACAATTAAAAGACTGATGAAATTATAATTACTTTTTACTTCTTCAGTTGTCTGGTACCTCCTTAGCATTCAAAAATTTGTATATATATTTTTAACAATTAATAGAATAACACGAGGCTACATTCTGCATAGCAAGAAGTACATTCACTTTAATTTCTTTATGTATCCATAATTTTATCCATTTTCTGTAACTATTTTTATTCTTCATATATTTAATTATGTCTCATCTTTTCATTTGAAATATATGTTTAAATGATAATGTCAGTTTGTGAGAGCTACTTTATTTTTTTTCTTTACTAATATTAAGTTTTTGTAGAATTATTTCTCTGTGGTGTCATCTTTGTTTTTAGTAATCATACCTTCTTTTTTTGTAATGCTGAAATACCAAGATAACATTGATGTCTTTGCACCATTTTTTTTCCCATAACAGTCTTTGCCATTTTTTTAAATGATACCATTAATTCTTTATATATATATTATTTTACAGAATTTCTGAAATTCAGTTTTTAAATATGGCATTTTAAATTCTTTTCATGATTTTTTTTTTGTCTGCATACATTGACTTCTCTTGGTATCAGTATAACTGTTTTTAATAGTGACATTATAGAACTGACTTAATGCATGTCTGTGCTGTATTCATAATCTGTTAATATTTTTTACATAATTTGCATTATAACTGCTATTTTGAATTCAGGGAAGAATTTCTGAAGATTAGATTATCAAGTAATTATTTATCATTTTTAAAAATATTTGTCTCTCTAGCATTGCATTATCATATCATATATTTCTTTAATTGATAATCGCTCCCTGTGTTGAAGACATTAAACACATTACAGTTGTGAAATACTTTTCTTTTAGAGAAAATATATTTCAATTTTTGTTGTTTCTACTTTTAATTTTTGTTTGGATTTTTGGTTATTTAATATGTTTATTTAAATCAGCATTTCCCAACCTTTATTGGCTCGCATATCACTTGGTAGTACATCACGCTAAATTGTACCACTTCATAAAAATTATTGTATTTCGTGAAATTTGTTATTGCAAGTGTTATTTTATTTGCATTATAAATATTATAGGGTGACCATGTATGTATTTACATCTCATAATGAGATAAATTACATTGAAACACACCTAAATGTCATGCCAGATTATAAACTCACTGAAATTATAAATGCACTGTAACATATTTATATGTATGTGTTTGTTCAAAGATTCATATTTTTTCCAAAATAATTTATTAAAGATTACATTATTTATTACATTAAAGGTTATTTGGTACATATTTTGTTCAAAGTGTTATCTCATTCTTTCATTTGATTTTCTCAAATTTGAGTCTGTTTTCTCTTTTTCGGAGCATCTTGATATTGGTTGGGCCATGGAGAGGATAAATCCAGCATGTCCCAAGTCATGGTAAAAATAACCTCAGGGGTTATCAGGCTATCTCTTGTTCTTGTTTTCTTTATATTGTTCAGCATGAAGTTAATAGGATTAAAATTTTGATGATTAAATATTAGTTTAATCTAATAATCCACAATAGATGATCAAGAATTAATAAGAGTCTAATTTCTGGGTATGATCATTTTCTGATACATTCTTTCAAATTAAATAATTTAGATTGATTTGCCTTGATCCAACTCATTTTTTATCTACTATTTTGTCATATTTCGTTTACTAACTAATAAATGGTTTTAATAAAAACACAAAATTATAAAAAACAAACAATTAGTATATTTTCTATCATAATCAAATATGTTTATAAAATAAATTTAATGAGATCTTTGTGCTTGTTTCGAACAACATAATTTTTTGAAATTTGGTTCAAAAGATGCGAGGTATACCCATAAGTCTACAGCTGCATTCAATCTGTTTCGATGCTTATTTTTTAAAAAAATATATGAAGAAAAAGCTCTTCCTATTAATTCTGTACTAGTAAACGGTAATAATAATTTAAGAGCTTTCTCAGAAAGTTGTTCATATTCTTCAATGTTTAAGCAAAAATTAATTACATTGTGTCGTTTGAATTCTACTTGTAAAGTTCTGTCACATGATAATTCTATTACATTTTCTTTATCCTTTATTGATAATGATGTAGCTTTTTCTAAATTTTCTGCATAGAAGGGGTTTGAAATCCAATTATCATTTGTGTTTTCGGGTTTTGAAAAATATTCCATGAAAGACAATTTTAATCCTGTTAAATGTGCTATTATATTTTCTCGTATATCTTGAGACAGACTAACCTTATTTTCAAACAAAAAAAAATATGTAGAGTTTCGAATACTTCCAGTTGATTGTTTTTGATACTTGTATATATTACTGTTTCCAAAAATCTAATTTCTTAATCATACTTTCAATTTTATCATTAACATTAAAGATCGTTATCGACTGTACATATAAACAACTTTACTCTATAATATTAATTAAAATAATTTTTATGAATTATAGGAAAAAACGTTTCTATATTTTTATGATTTAATTTTTTTTTTATGTCCGCCATTATTGATTATATTTCGTGTACCACCAACCAGCAACTCGCGTATCACCAGTGGTACGCATACCACAGGTTGGGAAAGACTGATTTAAATGATAAAAAATTTAATGGGATTTCTAAATTTGATGTAGTGAAGTGAATTATTATTTGAAAACAACCATTGCAATTGAAATTATGCATATAATAAATATATTTGTCTGAACAAAAGTGAATCCACTTTGAATTTCTACATCTACATATATAAAGATTGTATTTTTTTACAGCTAGTTTTCCCATAGCCAACCTGGCTCTCAATCCAATATATTTTAGTAAATCAATGTCTAGATATTTTTAGCTGTAAGATAAAAAAGGGATAGAAAACTGTATAAGCCCTTACCATCTGATAATTGTCAAAGCCTGGTGAATATTGCCTTCTTCTTCATGGTGTCTCTGTGGGTAGATGTTGGAAAAATTTGTACTCTCCTAATAGGCTATTTAAGGGATATTTTATTTTTTCATTATATATATATTAAATAGATTTTCACATATTTCAGATTTAAATGATAGAAATATATGGGTATTATTTTCTGATATAATTTTTAAAAAGTAGGAAACTAAATTAGAAGCAAATTTAGTTTAGACTTAAAGTCTTTCAGATAACATTTACTGGAAGATGTAATTTCAGTTTGCATTGCCAGCTTGCTCACATCATAGATGAAATACAGAGACTTTCATTTAAATTTCTATCACACAAAATATTAGCAGCTACTTATATCTAAGTATGATCATTTTAAATTCCCCCCAAAAAGTGATTAAAGTCCAAAGACAAAAAAGTTAACCATTTAGTATGCAGTGATTATATAAACCAATCTATGAATCATAAATGCATACATTGTCACATTCTGGTCATTAAATATGATCTTATGATGCTATTTCTTTTGCAGCAAATTTTTCTTTTTATTATATTATTTCTTCAACATTATTTTTCAATGAAAGCATCAATAGGACTCTTCTGTAAGTGCATGAAAACTATGTTCAAGATACTATTTATTTTTTTATATATACAATCCAATGCAAATGTTATACCTTACATAGCATTCCATGAAATATTTTCAAGCATTTTTGTACTATGTTGATAGAAAATCCTTGTATTATTTTTATATAACAAATTTGGTAATATAATATCATTATATATAATTAACTCAGTTGAATTAATATTATATCACTATCATGAAATTCCTTATTTTTGACTTATAAAAATGCAGAAGATATATGTGTATGTGTAACTTAACTAAAAGCATATGACTCAATGATCAATGCAGGTCTAAATATTCAACTGTTAAACAAGTTTTGATAGTCGGTAAGGCTGACCACCAAATAGCTCAATTTTATCTTTGTATTTATATAAATAAATACTGCTTGCTTCTGAATCTATAGGAGTTCATAAGCCAAGTGTGGTGTCACAGTATGATTGATTTTAAAAATAATTATTTTTTCGCCAAATAATGTCTTCTAGATTATGATTCAGCATATTTATTTTGGCTAACGATCCAATGTTTGACTGTAAGGTAATTATTTTAGTTTGTTTACACCATGTTATTTCTGTGCACTTTGTTTATCTATTATTATTATTATTATTATGATAAAACTATTACGCAGTGAAGCATATATAATCATAGAGATTGCTTCTAAGTGTATATATGTAAAATAAAAACATTTGTATATTTTTTATTAGAAATAATAGATATAAGTATATAGGTTTTATAAATATATTTTTCAGACTTTCATAGTTGATTTATTGAAATGATTTTTCTCTTTAATGCCAAGAAGGTAAGGGGATGTTTATGATTGCGTTTATTTATTATCTCATCATTCTAGGAAACCACTTTCTTGATTTATATAAAGATGTGTGAAAAGTCAATTGGACTTTTTTTTAGATTTAAAATTATATAAGCCATCACCAGTTTTTTTTTTTTATGTTAGTTTTTTTTTACTCTGTCACGAAACAAAAAAAAAAAAAAAGCAAACAAGGCAAAGTAATTGAGTGGGGTGCAGTTCTAGTTTGTTAGATGCGATTTCTGGGAGCAGTCAGCTGCAAAATTACCAAGTTCTTGATAATGAGCACAATTTTCTGGTGGAGTGCAGCAGTATTGCAATTAACAGTGTCAAAACAGCCTGATTATGAAGATGAGCAGCCTGACCAGGCATGCCTTCATGGCTAGAAAGAAAATATCACTGCAGGATACTCTTTAGCTGAATTATGGGATCTTGTAATTGAACTTTGAAACTTATCAAAATAGATATCCAGCTAATTTGATAGTTTTCTCCTTGTGTGCACATTGCATTATTATATAAAACAGGCACAGAAAAATAGTGTTGATTCGAAATTGAAATGTATATTTTAACAAGTGTATACGTATCCAATTTGTTTATTTATTTATATAAACAAATATCCTCTTTGTCTATAAATAAGCTATCCATACTGCTTATGTGTAGACATAGCTTACAATTATCTATAAATTTGTACTTTCTCTTTACATATAACTAAACAAAAAAGTTGTGATGTTATTAGAAATAGAAAGGTTAGACATTGTAGGAGTCTGTATAATGAGGTGGATGAGTATTGGGGAGATAAGGAAGAGATTAAGTGATTAAAAGATGAATAGAGTGTAATAGTTGGCCACTTTGAAGGAATTAATAGTTCAAGAATAAATATTGTTTTAGATGTAATTATGTATTTTTTAAAATTGTATATAATATATTTGTAGCAATATGTTGGATTATTTTTATCAGCTCATTGAAATTCAAATTTTATTTTTCTACATATACTTTTGAATATTTGAAAACCAGGCACTCTTCACAAACCTGGGAGCTTAATTGTAAATATAGGAGATTTGAACTCAGATTTTCAAGCACCCTTCAACTATCCACACTATCTCATACAACTGATACACATGAACACACACATATAGAAAAGATAAATAATCACTAATATACGTATTTCATGCTAAACCACCACTCATCATTTGGTCCAGATTATCATCTCCCACACATATATATAATCAGTGCTCAGTTTATATTAAAATAGCAAATCTTTATACTTTAATGGACAGGCTTCAATCTACTCCAACCTCCAACTTTTCAGCCATTTATATCATTGAAAATATGATGAAAACCCAAATCTCATGCTGATGCCAATATTATTGCCAGTCTCATGTTGACCTCAACTCACTCTGACCCCTCATGTATAGGACCGTATCTATTTAAATACATTGAAGAGGGATGGGCAGGATACAAGCTTGATGTGTAAATATTTGAAAACCAGGCACTCTTCACAAACCTGGGAGCTTAATTGTAAGTATAGGAGATTTGAACTCAGATTTTCAAGCAGTCTTCAACTATCCACACTATCTCATACAACTAATACACATGACCACACACATGTAGAAAATATAATTAATCATCAATATACATATTTAATGCTAAACCAGCACTCCATCAGTTGATCCAGATTATCATCTCCCACACATATATATATAATCAGTGCTCAGTTTATATTAAGATAGCAAATCTTCATACTTTAATGGACAGGCTTCAATCTACTCCAACCTCCAACTTTTTAGCCATCCATATCATTGAAAATCTGATGGTGAAAATCTAAATCTCATGCTGATGTCAATATTATTGCCATGCCCATGTTGACCTTGAGTTACTCTGACCTCTCAAGTATTTAAATGGATAAGGTCATATACATGAGGGGTCAGAGTGATGAGGTCAATATGGGCATGGCAATAATATTGGCACCAGCATGACATTTGATTTCATCATCAGATTTTCAATGATATGGATGGCTGAAAAGTTGGAGGTTGGAGTAGATTGGAGCCTGTCCATTAAAGTATGAAGATTTGCTATCTTAATATAAACTGAGCACTGATTATATATATGTGTGTGGGAGATGATAATCTGGACCAACTGATGAGTGCTGGTTTAGCATGAAATATGCATATTGGTGATTATTCATCTTTCTACATGTGTTATCAGTTGTGAGATAGTGTGGATAGTTGAAGGGTGCTTGAAAATCTGAGTTCAAATCTCCTATACTTACAATTAAGCTCCAAGGTTTGTGAAGAGTGCCTGGTTTTCAAATATTTACAAATCAAGCTTGTATCCTGCCCATCTCTCTTCCATATATTTAAATGAATAAGGTCTTATACAAGAGGGGTCAGCGTGACTTGAGGTCAACCTGGGCATGGAAATAATATTGGTATTAGCATGAGATTTGTGTTTTCATCATCAGATTTTCAATGATATGGATGGCTGAAAAGTTGGAGGTAGGTGTAGATTGAAGCCTGTCCATTAAAGTATGAAGATTTGCTATCTTAATATAAACTGAGCACTGATTAGTGGTAGATGATAATCTGGATCAACTGATGATTGCTAGTGTAGCATGAAATATGTATATTGGTGATTATTTATCTTTTTTACATGTGTATGGTCATGTGTATCAGTTGCATGAGATAATGTTGATAGTTGAAGAGTGCTTGAAAATCTGAGTTCAAATTTCCTATACTAAATATACTATTCTAAATTTTCTACTTTTAGTAATAACACATAGATTAGTATGGAACTTAATGTGTGATATTATTCACCTCTAGTCTTCAGATGTTCTTTACCTGATCACTGTCAGATAGTATGAGAATTCAACTAATGCCATTTAGGTTTGTGAATTAAGATCACTTTCTAACCAATTAGGTAATTTTATCAGAGGCAATAATCATTAAAAATATTGTAAATTTAAATTAAAAATATTGTAAATTTATATGTAAGAGTCCTCTTTTTTTTTAAGTTCAAGGGTAGTTTCAAACATTATAGATTATCACACTAAGTTGACTTATGTGATTATTTGCCTATGTTATGTTATGTATTGCTAATCGAATGTATTCTCATAGATACATGCACAGTTTGCTATTTTAGATGCATCTATTTATTTTTCAATTAATCTTGTTTTATGTTTTTTTAATCATTTTAAAATGATATCTAGTTTCACAGATTTATATTCTTCTGAATTTACATGGAATTTTATAGATTCAGTTTTTTTTTTTTTCAATATTTCAAGTTCTAGATTTGATGTGTGGGTGGGTGGGGCATACATTTTTATAAAGGTTAGGATTCTTCATGCTATACTATAATTTTTTGGAAACTGAAATGAGGCCTTCAATAACGCACTAGAATGCATGAGTTAATCAAGCTATGGAAAAGAAAAATATCTTGTTTTTATTTCCAAAAACATAGCTATATTTCTTGATTAACTGGCCTACTAATTATTATGACCTATGCTGCTGGTGGAATCAGCTTTTTATTTATTTTAATAAGGGCACCAGGATTCATACAAGAATCTGCTGAAATCTGTCATGCCACACATCGTAAATTAAGAAGAAAATAATTTAAAGGATCGGGATTTTGTAGTCCCATAACTTAGTTATTTTTCAGAGAATATTACACCTGGGGCTTAGTTAATAAATAAGCATATTGGCAAAGGTAATTTACACATTTATCACACAATTAACTAATATTAATAAATTTAATAACTAACATTAATAATGCACAATGAAAAGTTGATAAAAGTTATTTTATTCAAACAAATTAAAATATTTAAAAGGTAAATTACTAATTAACTGAAAAGACACATGCTAATCCAGACATTAATCAACTAAGTAAAACAGTTTAACAATTAAAGTTCACTTTGTAAGTTTTTTCCAGGAAGTTCTTTGAATGATAAATCCACAAGTGTCTCTATTAGTAGTACACCTGGGTTTTATTTTATGTGGTAGATAGGTTCCTCAGAAAATGCGCACAAAAGAAATCACACAAAAATAGACTTAACTTACCTTGACAAATGGGGGATGCGGACTGTAATTTTTCAAAAATCGCATAAAAGCAAAGCAGCAACATAAAATTACTTTAAAATTCACATAATAAAAAATTTCAAATTTGAAAAAAATTGACATAAGACAAACTTTTTTTACTTTTTTTATTAACTACAGTATTTAATTTTATTCAAAACAATATATTTTTATGCGTAATTTACATTTTTTTCATACATGTGCAGTATTTTAATTATTATCGCTATTTGAGACATCGGATTCATTATGATGTGATGTGATGTGAGGTACTGTAGCTTCTTAAACAAAGTCAAGAGGAAATACAACTAAAACATTTTCCAATCGCTATTGATCCTTCCCATTTTGCTAAGCGATCTAAAATTGAAATTTTTGTTTCCAAAGAAATTCATTTTCTTGGGTGTTTTTTTTCTCTCCGTTAGAGTAAACTAAAAGTTTAAAATGTATGAACTTAGACTTAACGATAATAAAAAGACACCGATTCACCACTGTTGGGCAAAATTTAATTAAAACACAATTAAAAATTAAATTCTTATTTTTGTCTTTAATTTTTTAATTTTCAATTCCGTTTAAAAATCAAATTTCATCGTTCTTCACATCAAATTAATTTCAGATCATGTTACATAATTTTTAAATTGTTGATTCCAATTAAAAATCAGATTTTAATTGTCAAATTTAATTGTGCCCACTGCTGTTACTCACCTTTTAAAAATAAACTTGTGGACACTAAATGATTGATTGATTACGTACTCGTTTTATAAAAAGCAAAAATTGAACAAGATTTAAAATGCAAAAACAACAACAAACACAGTATTTTTCATCTATAATGTTTGAACAGATTTACATTATAGTCTTGCAAAATTTAATGTGTGTATATAAAATGGGGAAATTCTGATTTTAAGTGAATTATGAACTTTTTTTTTACATAAAATCTATTACAGTACTATTATAAAGCACTGAAAATATTGAAATTATTAAATGAAAGTCCAACTCCGATAATGGCTATTACTTTAAATATGATGTGAAAGCATGAAATTTATAATATTTAAAGTAATAGCGCATTATCAGAGCTCACTTCTGATCAAATAATTTTTACCACATACAAAGATATTAAGAAGAATCATGAATTGCATAACTTCAAAATCGCATTAAATAAATCCGCATAAAATGAGACATGGGTGTGTGTATATTGTAAGCTTATAGGAAGAATTGTTTGCAAACACTTAATTTAGTCACAATTGGGATATGAATAATCTTACTGGTAAGTTTTGTAGTACATGTTTTGAAGAGCCCATTGAAGTTAACTAGTTTCAATCTGTTGACATTTTTGTAGGTTCTTGGACCATGAAAGATATCTGTAAATGCACAGTTCCACTCTGCATGATGATTCACCTCAGCATATGAGTGATGGTAATCTTGCATAGGAATAGTCCAGGATGCTAGTTAAGGAAAAGACAAAGACACAGTTTTTTCTGACCTTTCTATATTCATGATCAATTTTTAGACTTCTCTGCGCATCTATTTGCTTTTGTTCTTTTATCAGCATACAAGATAATAATCTTGTACATTCTTTCTTAAATTTAAGTTACAAAGTCTTTTTTTTAAAACATAATTCCACCATCTCTAATCGGAGTTAGAAAGATTTTACTAATTGAAATCTGCATGTGGAATTCTCTTGTTTTTGGTTTATTTGGATCAGTAATCTCTATGTCTTTTATTTTTTTCAATTTTCACTTTTATTTTTAATTAAAGTAATATTTTGAAACAACAAAATTAGCTTTCACTGTTCATTTAAAAAAAAAAAAAAAAATACTAACTAAAAACAAAACAAAACTAAAACGTGTCTTTTAAAAGATCGCTAAATTTACTTTTTCTTTTAGCTTTTACCAAATGCCAATATATTTGTATCATATATAAATAAACAGTACAATATTAATTGTAGTAGTTATATCACTATGATACAATAACCTGACTTTGAACTTGTTAAAAGCAGCAATAGACTCGCATTCTCAAGTTAAAAACTAATTAAGTTAATGTGCTAGCTATGACAGATAAAGGAATGTTTTTTTTTTAATAAAAAAATTACTAAACTAAAGACTTTATATATATTTCATTCAAAATATTAAATATATTTTATACATTTTGCTTTTAATTGACAGAGATAGCACAGTCTTTAGAATATTCTACATCCAAGAACTAAGAATATTGTCTTTATTTTGCTTTTTGTTGATTCAAATTTAAAATTTCACTATTAAATTTGTATCACATTTTTTTTATTTCTGTTTCATAAATTAATCTAAACTAAAGATCAAAAACAAAGTTGAAGCTAATATACATCCTTGTTTAATACCCATTTTACTTAAATTGCTTCAGATTTTCAATCTGTAACAATAACATTTTCTTTTATTACATCATATAAAAGTTTTATATGAATAAACTCTGGTAGACAACCAACTAATTTCAACCTTGCAATACACATTTTCAATCAATTGAAGCAAATATTCTGACTAAATCTACAAGGCAATATATAAATCATTACTTGTTCTCAAATATTTTTCATGTCTTTATCTGATAATAAAAACTGCATCTTTAGTGATTTTTGGTTTTCTAAAATTACATTATTTCTTTTAACCTTTTATTTATGATTGGAAGCAACTATTCAACAAACCTTAAAAGCAAATTTTCTGCAGTAACAGTAGTAACAATTATATTTCATAATAATTATACATACTTGTTTATCCTTTTTATTTTTAAAAATTCGAACAATAGAAGCATCCTGAAGATCAGATAGCATGGCTTCCTAAATTCATATATTTCTTTAAAAAAAAAAAAAGTATATTTGAAAATACTATATTATCACATATTTAAAACGTTGTCAGATATCTTTATCAAAATCTGAAGCTTTTTTACTTTTAAGATAAACTGTTTGACCAATACATATGTCCAAATTAATATTTTTTTAAAGTTTTTGTAGCTCTACTCATGATAACATAAAATAGGTATAGTATTTTTAAATTGTTTTGTAACATTTTAATTTAAGAGTTAGTTTGTGCATTATGAAATAGTTATATTTAGTAGGTATTCATCTGCACAGTGATAGAGTGGCCATCTTAAAAGCAGAAGGTCTCAGGATTGATTGTGACACTTGAACTTTTTATGAACTCTTGAGCAATAAAGCCATTAGCCTTTTTTTTTTTACTATTTAATAGGTTTTTGAAAAGCTTGAAGGATTATGGGGATTTATTGCTTATTGAAAGAAGAATCTCCCTATTGGTATTTTTGCATATCAAATTACATACATTTAAATTTCAGTTAATGATTTCATGTTTTAGATCACATTTTAATTATTGTTACTTCGATTTGAGTATAAAAAATATTTAGCTATTATTGGTAAACCATTTTCAAATTCAGTTATTTTTTATATTTACTTATCAAAGTTTAGTGTTAATACTTTTTATGCATATTTGATTAATCAAATGATTTGATTTTTAAACTATTATTGGCTTCTATTTGTTCTATTGCATTTAAAAGTTATGTTTAATTAATCATTTTAGAATGCTTAAATTGCAAAAAGTATAAATGTTTACTAGACTATGAATTTTCTAGAGAATGGTTGATTAGTAATTGTTTGCTGTTATTTTTCTGTAGTAATAGTCACCCATGGAATTATTCATGAAGATTTATAACATAAGAGTGTGGTTTCAAACTCTAAAAGATAAACAAAACAATTTAAACACTCATGCTAATTAGATGAATGTTTAATTGCCATTGTAGTGAAACAAAACAATTTTATTCTGTAATATAAGTCGTATATATACAATGAAATAAATTCTACAAGAATATGTAGGTAATTATCAAATATTAAAGTAATAAATTTAAAACAATATTTATTACTTTCCTAAGCTATGCTTTCAATAAGGTGTATTTTTGTTAAACCATGACTAAAGTGATTATTAGCAAACATATTAGTATATTTTCATGTATATAAATATACATCAAACTAGTAACTAATTATAATACATTTGCATGTGTAAATTGGCATAGCAATTGGCTATGTCATTAGATTAAGTGACCAGTGCTTGCTAAGAGAAATACTATTGGCTCTTATATTTATGGAATTTTTAGAGTTTAATTATGTGCCATGCAAATATGCAAATGTATTATAATCAGTGATTAGTTCAATGTGCATTTATAAGCATGAGGATATGCTAATATATTATTTGATAATATTCACTTTAGTCATGCTTTGACAAAGATACATCATATTGAAAACCTGGCTTAATAAAGTAATAAATATTGTTTTAAATTTATTACTGTAATATTTGATAATTATCTACATACTTTTGTAGAATTTATTTTATTACATATTAGTTACAGTATATACATATAATTTATTCTCATATTTATGTATACGTTGCACATGTAGAAATTTACATGATATTAATTAGTGTATTCTTAAAAACCTATTACTCAGCAAATTCATGGTATGTCTTCAGTGAAAATATTATATTTGTTTTTTTTTTATTTTAAATATATAATACTGTACTTAATAATTATTACAAAGTATTATTTATAAATGAAGTATTTGTTCTGTTAACTTTTTCTTGATTATCCATATGCATTCAGTTTCTTAATTATTTATTTACTATTATGCTATGAATGCTATAGTTCTGAAATTATTGAATTAGATAGGACAAAGATTATGAAATAAATAATTAACATTTAATTGATAATTATTTCAATCCTACAATTGAGTTATAATAATAGTTATATCCAGTGATGATATCCCAAATTTCCAAGAACCGGTTCTCTAAAAGTAGGTTATATTTAAGAACCTATTCTGTTTATTCTTTTTTTTCTAAGCATGGAAGCAAATCACTTCTTGATTTCATACCTAAAAAATTTTGGTGACTTCTCAGAAATTTTGCATGACCCCCCCCTCTACACAAAAAAGTGCTGCAGTGCACATGCGCACTATGATGTACTTTGCAATCTCACGGAATTAAAAAAAAATTAAACCCTTTTTATAATTGGAAAAAAACATTTATTTGGCAAGATATTTTCATAGTGATATTCTAGACACATCATATGTATCTTCAGGTTGATGATGCTTTTTGACTATAGCATCATCAGCTTATTGTGATTTCTTAGCCAAACTTGAACTGAGTCACTGCAATCCCAGTGATCAAATGGAAGATCTATCCAATTTATTACTAGAAGAATTTGCCACATTTTTCACTTCAAGGTGATTTCTTTTATCTGAATAAATTGTGTTCACCACAGAGAACCTTCAGTCAGCCTCGGTTTTAATTATATTTTTAGCTCTTTGGATAGTTTCATGTACAACACGTTTCTGGTGATTTCTCAAAACATTTTCAACATAATCACGGAAATCATTAACTGAAATCTCATGGTGAAATGTTTTGTAAAAATCTGATAATTTCTCTTCAAATTCTTTTCACAGAACTACAGCTTCTTCCAGATTCCAACCATCTGGGTTTACAATTTTAACTAATTGATGGATTTTATGATTTCTATCTTGAATATTATTACTTATGCTATTACAATCCATTAATCTTAATACCATATTTGTTATCACTACATTCAGTAATTTTTGATCGTGAAGACTCACTCATTTGTTGTCTTCAACAAAATTAATATGCAGGAATTTCTTAGAAGAGATAGTTTCATTTATTATTTTTTCATAACTACCACTCTTCTCTCTGAGATATTCAAATGCTTTAATTGTTTTCTTAATCAATTGTTCAGCATGCAATATATTTACACTTCTTCCTTGAATAGCATCCACCAACAAAGCAATTTCTTCTAGAATATTGATTCTTAAAGCTAGATCTCATAAAATATTTATTGGCAAGATGTTTAGCCATTCCAAAAAAAATTTTAGTAGTATAAAAAAAATCATATAGTGCTCGATAGACTCACCATGTTGCAACTGCTGATCTATGACTGCATACTGTCCATCTTGGGTCAAAAACTCTACCAATTTTTAGAATTTCAATTCCCAAATTGGTTGAAATTTTATTCAATGCAATTTGGTTTTTATTAGACTGATGGGAGATTTTACTTATTTCATTAATAAATGCTGTAAAGTGATTAATTTGCTTTATGTCTGATAAAATCCTCCAGCATAAGCTGAAGGCGATGATTCAAATAGTGCCAAATAATAATCTCAGGATAGTGTTTTTTATTTTAACATTCACTTCTGACCACCTTTCCAGGATCACAATTCCTCCATCTGAACAAAATCCAATGAAACTATTCTTCAAATATAGATTATCAAATCCTACTTATTGCAGACTTTGTAGTAGAGCAGTGTAAAGGGTTTCATCATCTTTGTTTTGTAATTCCACTAAATCTACAAAAATTGTTGGTGAGAAATCTGCATCTTTAACCTTAATAAAAATGATAAGGACTGGTTTGCATGATATTGTTGATGTCTCATTAATTATAAACATATCTTTAAATTCTGATCTATTATTTTTCTAAACACTTTTTTTTAAATGTATTTTTCAGTGTGCTCAACAATTTTGACAGCCAGGAATTGAGAATGAAGTCCCACTCCCATATTTAATCCATTCTTTTTTTATAATTCTATCAAATGTTCAATATCAGAAAATGGTCAGTTTCGTTTTGCTAAAGTGCAAACTGTACTGAAAATTTTACAGATGGAGCTCATAAACTTTTCATGAACTTTGTCTATGAATTTGAAAATTGCATTTTTTGCACTTTCTTTCAATTGCACAACACATATCTGGTGTGCTTTTGATGAAAAGTGTTCTTTTATTTTTTTTTTTGAAGAGAGGCTCATTGAACCATTTTATTTTTTCCACTTGGAACAATATTACTTCTCCATTCTTTTTACACATGAGCTGCTTTCACTTTTATTGACTCGATTTTGATATAGTTATCACACTCAAGTTTTTTTTTCCAATAATAAGTAAACCAAAATATTTTTCTTTGAATTCATTGGCTTATTTCATATTCCAGAAGTCAGGAAGGTCACTATCTATACTTATTTTATATGCATCTTTTGTACCTTTGGAACTGGACAGCTTATTTGTGTTGTCAACTTTATTTTCTGTTGCATCAGAAGAAACAGAAAACAAAACTTGATTCAAAATATCATCCTTTACTATTGTTTTCGATTCTGTATCAGTTTTTGGATCCTTTATGAAGGAATCTGATATTGTTTGGCATTTTTGTTTCATTTCTTGTGAAGGGCTTATTTTTATTATATTCTCGTATTAGATTCACCTTAGAAAAAACATCTAATTAATTGATTTTTAATACAAATGAGTTGTAACAAATCATAAAACTGAAATAAAATATTAAAAGTAAAAAAAGAAAAAGAAAAAAAAAATTTGAAAACGAGTCATGCCACTTGATGAGCCAAAGGTATTGTTATATTTATCATCTTGCCAAGTTATTCTAGAAAAAATATGTTGAACTCATAGTTTAAAAAAAGACGTACTGTTACATCAAATATAGCAAACTAAATGAAAATAATGTACTATAAACTTACTACAGATGATCTTCCATTAAATTTACTAAACAAATAAAAACAAATTTTGCATGATAAATATGTAAGTGAAGAAATAAAGTATTTAAATAAAAAATAAAGTTAAATAAATATTTAAAACAACGTTGGCATAACAAAATCATTTGAACAATGTTATTGTTTATTTTCGCAATGATAGGTCCTTCAGCAAGAGTAAATTTCATTAAAAAAATTATGGTAATACATAAATACATTTATGCCGAATTCATTTCCAATTTTTAATTTAATAATGCCTCTGTTAAATGTAAGTAAACTAATAGTTAATTAATTTCTTACTTACTTTGTGTAAAAAGTAAATATGGGTTCCTTCATCACTAATAAAATAACACTTTTTATTTGTATACTTTTAAAGAAACTAATTTGAAATGCGATAAATAATGGATTTAATTACTTAAAACAAAACTGTTGTGAATTATTTCTTGCAGAATAATTCATAATCACTCAAATTTCATCGCGCATATCACACGTTCCAAGTGCAATATCGTATAGTCGAATTATTCTGAGGAAAGCATTTTGAACCCAATCTGTTCAAAAAGAATCATTGTTACATTAGATATAACAAAAAAAAATACAAATAATGTTCTAGATTATTGTTGGAAATAATTAAGTAATTTGTTAATTCAACTCTTTTTTAGGATAATAATAAAATTTATTTTCGGATAATTTAACTACCGGTTCGCTATTTTTTTTTAATTTTAAGAACCGGTTCGCGTGAACTGGTGCGAACCGGTTGGATATCATCACTGGTTATATCATTATTACTTTTTAGGAGATGATTATATGATAATCACAATAGAATAATCAGTTAACACATTTTGTCTCATTTTATTTTATTTACTGATTTATAATCTTAATTATTAACATTTTTTCTGATTCCACTAATTAATAATAACTCTTATTTTAATTCTCAAGTGGCTCAGATTATACCAAGACTATTGCATATTTTTTTATCTTAGGTACTAAAATTCTAGACCTAGGCAGTCCCTCAATAGTCTTGGATTGAACAGGGAAACTTGTTTATAAGTTAGTTCTTCTATTAAAGCAAACCTATCAGTCAATACAATTTAGTTATTATTTTAAATTATTTCATTTCATAATTATCCACAAATATATTTAACAGTGAAGTATTTAGTTGGTTTGATTTTAGTCTTTATATATCAGTTATTACTACAGTGCGTTTTTACCAAACATTTAATCAGTTTTATTGATAACTTCATTTCTTAGAGATATGAAATCATTATTTTCTAAGTCTATTTTGGAATATATTATCTTGAAATTTCAAAATATATCCTATTTATTTTTAATCGTACACTGCAATTTAGTTAAATATTTAATTTTCTATGTGATAGTGTGAATTATAAGTATCTAGAAAAGAATCAAATGAATTTTTTGATCTTATATTAAAAATTATCTATACATTCGTCATTTATCATTTTCCTTATTGTTTTTTTCTGACTGTATATATGATATGCTTATTTTTAGTCACTAAAATACATAAATAATATAAATTTAAATTGTATAACATTGTTTTATTTTCCATGGTAATATATTTTCTTCCTGTTTGTGAAAATTATTTTCTTTGTTAAATTCTTTTTTCCTTTTCCAGAAATACTATTGGAAGTCATTGTTCCTTTTCTTATTGATAGGTTTTTTTCCTCTTAAAGTCTGCAGCTTTGAACATTTTTTTGAAACACTTGGGTGTAAATAGGTAGGGGGAGCCAACCCATTTTGATATGTTTAAAAATAAATCTGATTTGAAGAATTGTTCATGATTAGTTCAGTATCAGCTTTGTTCCTTCTAACAATACTAAGCCTTGCTTTACTCTACATCATAAAAATTAATTTACAGGCGGAAATTAGAAAGAAGAAATTTTAACACTGGGAGGGGAAAAAGTTGTATTCATTTTCTCTTTTTTCAATTGTCGATGTGAAATTCATTGAAAAATACCTACTGTGTTTTATCAAAATCTTTCTGTTGTTAGTTACCTTTTTATTTAATATAGCCTTTCATAAAATTATTGACTGTTAAAATTATTTATTCAGTAGATATCTCATAATTGTAACTGTTGAGAAGAGTTTATAATTACAAACTATTAAATTGGATGTACAGACAGTGGGAAATATTTCATTTATAAGTAGGATATGTTTGGTTTTTTTTTTGTTTTTGTTTTTGAAAATTGAAAGCAAAAAATATGTTTTAATCCGTAAATTATTAAATGTATTTTATTTTTATTGTTTCAGAATTTTATCATTTTTAATTATAAAATAATTTGTTTATTGTACTAATAAATGCATAGATAATATAGTATAATGGCAATCACGATATAAGTAAGGCAAGGTGGGAAGTAACTTAAAAATTCTAATTTAAATATTTGTAATCATCTTATTTTAAAGTCAGTTTTTGAACTTTAAAAAAAAAAAAAATAGGTGTGTTCTACATTTAAAACAAAATTTTAAATTGTAAAAGGGTTTTGAATTAAAAATAGTAAAAATTAATCAATGTCTCAACGTTATTCTTATGGGACATTTTTCTCCCAAAAAATAAAAAGTATATTTGTTATCTTATTTAGATTAATGTTTTTTTTCCAGTTTTGCTTCAAATTTGATCCCCATAACATGAAATAGCAAATTAATACACTGATTTCTATGTTGTTTAACTCTTTAGCTACTGAATTTTATCTAAAATTTAATAAGACTATATTTTCAACTAAGTGTAACATGATAATTAATGGGCAAGCTAGAGCATTTATTTTTATTATTTTTTCAAAAAAGAAAGGGGGGGGGGAGATATATAAAAGATGAGCAAGGAAATAATAATTAGCTATGAAGTTAGTTTTCATATGACAATGAATCCTATAATTTCTTATTAAATCTCAGATATATTCACTGGACCAATTAATTACTTTTCTGCTCATAATGATCCTTGTTTCAAGGTTAACCATCATTTTTAAGTAATTAATGGTCTAGATTAGATATGAGCAACCTTTGTTGACCACATCATTAAGGAAAAAAATCACAATTGTAATATTTAATACAAAAGTATATTGAAATAATGTTATTTTTATTTTTAAAAATTATATAAATTTTATAGAATAAGTTATTGTGCCAATATAATCATGAGTAAAATGAATACCTACAGAAAGTAATAAAGTACTTCACCTCCATTACATATTGGTATTGCCTCATCTAAATCATCATCAGAATTTTATTTAAGAAATAATGGTTATAAAATGTTATTAGTTTCATTTGACCTAAAATGAACTTTTATTAGCAATTATTTTAAAATTACTTTTTAAGTGATGCCTCACTATTTTCTTTCAGTGTCTATATTTAGATAACTCATCTATTCTGAGCTAATAAAAAAATTTTTTTTAATTAAATCATGATCTTATAGATTTTTTTTCTTCATTTTATTGAACCATGCATAGAAGAGGGGAATGTTTGATCACCAGCTGACTTTTATGTTGCTTGGTCAACTTTTTATCACTTATTGATAATCACTGTCATAAATTATTATTAAAAATATTACTAAGACTTTTGTTCTCAGCATTTTGAGAAGTGAGACACATTCTCCGACAAGAATGTAGCCACATTATATTACTCATATTTTTGGAACTTTGACTATTGAGTTAATTGCCTAGATAACCTTTTATTGTCTAATTCTAGAAGATTGCCTGGGTTTGAATGTGGACCAAATATTAAATAAATATTATGATTTGAAAATATTTGCTAAGTTCACTCAGCCCTGACAAATATCTCATATTATAGGAGTAGCAAACAAATGCATTACCTAAAATGTCATAAGTCTCTTTCTCAATAATATTCCATGAAATGTCTTCAACATATAATGCAATTAGATTTGCTAAACTAATTTAATTAGCATTTCCTTTATGTTCTTGCTTCAGTTATTTTATTAATAGTTTTAATTTTTCCATTTCATAAAAGCCTTATCAATGTTTGGAAATAATTTTTATTTTAATTAATATTTAATGCTTTTTTTTTTTTTTTTTTTGTAAAATGGGTACCTAACTTTTTTTTTTTTTTTACAATATTTTTCATAATTAATTTCTTATACGTTTTTATACATGTTTTTAGTATTTATATTTGGGCTGTTGATTTTGTATATTTAGACCCAGGTCTTGTTTTATGCGGATTTATTTAATGCGATTTTGAAGTTATGCAATTCATGTTTTTTCTTAATATTTTTGTATGCGGTTTTCTTTTATACTATAAAAATTATTAGATCAGAAGTCAAATGCTGATAATGTGCTATTACTTTAAATATTATAAATTTTGCGCACTCATGTCATATTTAAAGTAATAGCGCATTATCGGAGTTCGACTTTCATCTAATAATTTCAATATTTTCAGCGCTTTATAATAGTACTGTAATAGATTTATGCAATAAAGAAGTTCATAATTCACTTAAAATCAGGATTTCCTCATTTTATATACCCACATTACATTTTACAAGATTATAATGTAAATCTGTTCAAATGTTATAGATGCCTACACTATGTATGTTGTTGTTTTTGCATTTTAAATCATGTTCTATTTTTGCTTTTTATAAAAAGAGTATGTAATCAATTAATCATTTAGTGTCCACAAGTTTATTTTTAAAAGGTGAGTAACAGCAGTGGGCACAATTAAATTTGACAATTAAAATTTGATTTTTAATTGTAATTAACAATTTAAAAATTACGTATTTTGATCTGAAATTAATGTGATGTGAAACGATGAAATTTGATTTTTAAACGGAATTGAAAATTAAAAAATTAAAGACAAAATTAGGAATTTAATTTTAGTTAGTTTTAATTAAATTTTGCCCAACTGTGATGAGTCGGTGTCTTTTTATTATCGTAAGTCTAAGTTCTTATTTTAAACTTTTAGTTTACCCTAATGGAGAGGAAAAAACACCCAAGAAAATGAATTTCTTTGGAAGCAAAAATATCAATTTTAGATCGCTTAGCAAAATGAGAAGGATCAATAGTGATTGGAAAACATTTTAGTTATATTTCCTTTTTACTTTGTTTAAGGAGAAGCTACAGTAATCTGATGTCTCAAATAGCGATAATGATTAAAATACTGTACATGTATAAAAAAATGTAAATTACGCATAAAAATATATTGTTTTGAATAAATTAAATACTGTAGTTAATAAAAAAAAGTAAAAAAAGTTTGTTTTGTATCAATTTTTTTCAAATTTGAAATTTTTTATTAGTCATATTTTATATTCTTATTTTTTTTAATGTGAATTTTAAAGTAATTTTATGTTTTTGCTTTGCTTTTATGTGATTTTCGAAAATTACAGTAACCTATCCTCCCATTTTTTAAGGTAAGTTAAGTCTATTTTTGTGCGATTTCTTTTGTGCGCGTTTTCTGAGGAACCTATTGACCGCATAAAATGAAACCCTAATGTACATATAACTTACAACACATGTGAACATACAAAAGTTTAATTACATATTTAATTATTTCTTAGTTGATATTTGATATTTTCATTCATGAAATTTTTGTCATTTATTCAATTTATATTGAAAAATTATTTTTTAGTTAGAATATTTTTAACATTATTACAGATGTAATATACTTTAATTACACATTTTCCTAGAGGACATTTTACTCTTTATTTAATTATTAATTAAATTTATTAACAAAATATAAAAATTGCTGTAGAGAAATTATTTTTCAAATGTAAAATGTGGATTCATAAATATTTATTTATATTGAATTATAAATATATAAATTAAAAACTTTAGAATAAACTTTACAATATTCAAAATACTAATATATTTATTTTTATATATTGGTGTTTTCAATATTGTAGAGTTTGTTCGAGAATTTTTTGTTTATTATATTTAAATTATCTGATTTTTAGCTGACTTTATTTATATTGTAAAGGTATTATTTTAAAATCAAAATAAAAGGGGAAAAAGATCAGTAAATAAAATTGATATATTAAAAAAGGAAAAGAAAATTAATAAAGTTATTTAAACTAATATATATAATTGCACAGATGGAAAACTATTAAATAATTACTTAAAAGTCAAAGTAAAAATCTAAAGATAAAGATTAGTATTTTTAAAAAAAAATAATGTAAAAGAAAACAAAAATGTTATTTATTTTCTATTTAAAAATCATGTTTAAATCTTGGAAGAATGGAAATGATTGTTCTATTAAAATGTAATAAATGTAAAGTAAATGAGCCTTTGGAGCACTTAAATGATGGAAAGTCAGATTAGAAATAAAAATTAAAGATTATGGTGTTTCCTGCTTTGTAACAGACTGACTAATGCAATTACCAACAAACACATGGTCCAGAAAGTAAAACCATCAGGGCCAATAACATCGGAGAAATGTCAAGAGCGATCGATCTGAAGAATTAGTGATAACGGAGGTGAGATACTATAAAAATGATATAATTGAATTTAAGATGGGTGATTGACTATTGATTGAATGGTGATGACCAGTTAAAACATCTTTCAGCTGTATTGTGAACTCCATGATGTAGGGATCTCAATAGATTTTGTTTCCTTTATTTGCACTGACTGAGGCAGTCTCCCAGTGACATTTCCTGAAAGAATGGCAAGCAGCAGTTTCATTCCCAAGTAGAACAATATGCAAATGTTATAACTAGAATGGACTTTCATAAACTTTCCGGGATCCAAAGGATTCATCAAGACTGACTAGGAAGTATAAACTTTTATCAATATGAAATTTTAGATAGATCTATATCCACTAAACATAACTTATTAGTGAACTCTTATCTGACCATCGAAAGAACTTTAAATCAGTTATTAATATTTTTTATTATTTATAATGTTTGTTAGTGATCATTTCCATTTTTCATTTTTTTTTGTTTGTTTGTTAACTAAATTATTAAACTTAAGGTTGAATGTAAATGGTTGCATAGATTCATTATGTTTAGTTTAGATTATATGTGGTTAATTTTGGGCTATTTGTTTCATAGTTGAATTGAAGCTGGAGGGATGTATGGCTATTTATATTAATGTAGTATGAAGAGATACATCATGATTCTCATTTTCTTATGCCATGTTAGCATACAGGGCATTAATTGCAAATGAATGCATGGTCCAAATGTATAGGCATCACATTGCCAATGGATGTAGATGTATTTCCTATGCCATTGATCTCTTTACACTCTATGGATGGGGGCTGTAAGTCAGTGAGGGCCGCTCTCCCTCCATCTAGAGCATTTTGTTTTTTCTATATTTTTATATATGACTCCTTCGCCAGACAGATGCACATTCTTGTACTTGATGAAGATCACTCCTTTAAATAATATTATGCTATGGACACACATTCCTGTCAGCATGGTTTTATGCTAAAATCTTCATGTTGCATTAGTTATGTCGGTATATTAGGAAGCTAGCATTGGTTTAACTGCAAACTTTTAGCCTGAGGTTAAATGTTTTGAAAGTCTTTAAGCATGTATTCTATGTAGTATATCAATGCTTAACATTATAAAATATTGAATTCTATAAAATTTTCCATTTGTGCAAATTACAAAAAAATATCAGAATTTAAATCTAAAGTAATGCTAATAATGAAATTCTCAAATTTGTTTTTATATATGGGCATAATAAATCTTTGTCTTATTAGTACTGGCAGTGATTTATTATTTTATCTTTTAAAATATATAGTTCAATATAGGTAAAAATAAGTTATATTATAAAACTCAGTTACTTAGTGACAAGGGTTTATAATCAATAAAAGTCGGATCTTATCAATATGTATCTGCCTGCTGTATAAGTTTTCTAGGTTCTAATAGCCTAGTGGTACCCTGGTATGGCAGATAGGGAAAGTGTCTCTGCCCGGCCATTATAATATAGATTATATTTAATGTTTTCATGGTTATATAGTGTAAACAAAATAGTTTTGGGGTTAAACTGATCCAAAAATTATTTTATTTATATATATAATACCACTAATTCTGATTCCAATAATTGTGCAATTTCTAGAATCTGGGTTAAACTATGAGGGGCACTTTAAATTTTATCAGTTTTTATAAAATTTTACCACAAACTAGAATTAGTTCAATCAAAATTTATTTAATCTTGAACACATACATATTTATTAAATAATAAAAAATAAATATTCAACTCATGTACATATTTTAAAATAAAATTGAAGAAAAACATCTTTAAATTGAGACACACATTAAGCCTAATTTATGTGAGCATCATGATTCTATTTTGTATTTTAATCAGTTTTCTTTTTTTAAAAAAAAAAAATTTTACTTGCTGCAGTATATATAAAAAAAACAAAGAAAAATTGTTGAAAATATTAGTATTATATTATCTGATAAAATGGAGGAATTATCTGTAATCTTTTATGTTTGATTATATTAATATACATAATGATGTTCTAACAATTTTATCAAGCCTCTAAATAATTTACAATGTATTAAATATGTAATATTACTAGTAAATTAAATCTATTTATGGAATAAACAATCAAGTCCAAAAACATTATTATGATAATTCACAAAACAGATCTTCAAAGAATTATTTAAATGAACTTGCAAATAGTGCACACTTTTTTTATATCAATGTTAATCTGTTTAGAATGTTATGGGTATATATATCAAAATTAAGTTATTACTCACATTTAATATTTGTTTCAGCAGCTTGTAGAGTTTTTAAAGATGTGAGGAATGTATAATTAGTGAATGAGGATTACTAATCCAAAAAAAATTATTAATTGAGATAGGTTCTAGAACCAGTGCCAAATTGACAGTAATGCACATGTATGTCAGTTTGTAAGGCATGAACAAAAAATGTTTTTAACTAATTCTTATTAGTCCAGAGTTTGCTCACTAATTATCATCATTTTAATTATTATTGATCTGATGCAGGATGAAAGTTTTTCTGAGTTCATTTCAATATTTCTGATGCTTAATTTTTATAATCGCATTTCATCCACTAGGTTTATTTTTAGTATTTATTATCTTTAATCTGCAAAATCTAACATGATATAAATAGTTTTTTTTTCTGCTTTTTTTTTTCATTTTAATTCACAAATCAGTAAAATTTTAAACCCGAAAAATTGGAAACAAATATTCTCAGAAGTTAAGACACATAAATGTACTTAAATAGGAAACTAATATAAATACAATAAACCCACCTAATTTATTGAAAATCGTTTTCATATTGTAATGGTCACTCTATCCATCTTTAATTACAGACAGCACCACCAGATCACTACGTATCTGGAAAATTTATTTATTGTGATCAAAATGGATGATGGTCTCTAAATTCAGGGAAAAGCAAGAAATCTTAAATATTGTTCAGACAATTGAGAAATAAAAGTATTAACACAAACATCAGCCAAATTAAGCTTAAACAATTTGAAAATTTTATTAACAATAATATAAAGTTTAACATATAGATTTAAAAAAAATAAAAAGGTTAAATAAATCTAGCTAACAAAATATAAACATTGACCTAGATTTTTGTGTTATTTTATCAGAGAGTGTATATGAGTAGAAAATAATAGAACATTAAATACTTTAGCAGAAAGAAACTCTTTCACTATAGTTTATAAAAGGGAATTAATATTATCTTCCTGCTGTTAATGTATAAAAGAACAACAATCCTAATTTCCTGATTCAGATATATATTAAAAAAATATACTGTCTTGCAGGAAACCGACGAAATGGCACCATCGAGCATTTCTTGCCCCGGAATGATGCATTGAGACAAGAATGTCATATTGCTGGTAGGACAGCCCTTCGATATACTACCGTTAAAGCAATTTGAGGCCAATTTACATGAAAGACAAAAGAAAAATACGATTACGATCTTACATAATCTAGAAAATAAAAGAAATCTCTAATTACAGAAAACCAGAACAATAAACCACTAGCCAAAAGATTTTCCAGCTTGTACAAAGTGCAAATACAGTAATTTAAATCAATTATTGGATAATAAAATAAGTACAAGTGAGCAAATTATAATTATGCAAGGCTGCTAAAGCATTTAGAAAAAGTTAGTCATATAAATAGAGATATATTAAGCATATAAAAATATAAACTCACCATACACTCTCTAATAAATGAAATTGAAAGCAAACTTGGAATCTTAAAACTAAGATTCCAAAACACCCTATAACATACAATGAAAAGCAAACCGAATACATGCTCTAAATCTTTTTAAATTTAATGAACACATGATATAGTAAAATAGGTTCTTTTAAGATTAATCTGAGACTTAAAATTTTGCCCTGGAAAGAATAAAGGACACATGTTACTTCGAGGTATAAATTTACAATTAGCTGATGTTTTCCAGCACAGCATATATAGTTCATTCCATAGGGAACTCCGGTGAAGACTTTAGGCTTTCATGTTTACAAGAAGGCAATGTTGGGGAACAGTCCCAATTTGAATTCTTATGACATGATTTTGCAGGACAATTTGGCTCCAGGATCCGTCTTTAAGTTGGCCTAGCCCATCATGGTGAAAATACTATTGAAGCAATTTTTCCTTGCATATAGTTTTGGCATTGAAGAAATTATAACAGCACAGCAATAAGATTTGTGTATTACAAGTTGCAGAAACTCTAACAAGCAATGTTAACAACAATAGCTGGAGATTAATCAGCCTGCAATCCCAGGTCTACTTATCTTTCCAAAAACATTTTATTTTTAATTAGTGGTTTTTTCAGTAGGGCAACTTTATCATAAAAAATTAAAAACAAGCGATAAAAGAAACTATTTTAGAAATCAATTTTATAACAACACAAATAAAATGACTTTTTTTTTAAAACATAAGCGAGTATGTGTTGTTAATACACATACTCTTATAAACAAACTTTCAAATGCTTTTTTGTTAAAAATTTGATAAAACCAAAAGTTAGTTTTATTTTTGGTGAAGCGACTTTTGAGATGGATACTATCCGGCTCAATATATACAGTATTTTTACTTACTACAGCTTTTTTTTCAGAACTTGAATTCTCATCTTCATTATTTCATCAGGTACATCATCTTCACACCATTTAAATAACAGTCAAACATTATAATTTCTTTGTCAATTTACTTTCATGTAAAGTACATTTTTCTATTAAAATCAGAATCTTCTAAAATAATTTATATTTTTACAAATATTTTTTTGAAAAAAAAAAATTAAAATGTGTTATTGGAACTGTCAAAATTTTGACAGGTGCTTTTTTGTATAGAGAACAATAATCAACCAATCAGCGCTTTGGAAGGCAGGATCTTATTTCATTGTTATATTGATTTATTAATTGTAATTGGTTAATTGGTAAAGTTTTCTTGGTAAAATAATGGTAAAATTGACCTAGTAACATTAAAAGAGTCTAAAACATTCATTTTCACTTTAAAAATCAAAATGAAAATTTGGGAATTGTCAACATCAGCTAAATAACCTTAAAAGATTCTAAAACATTCATTTTCATTTTAAAAATCAAAATGAAAATATCAGAATTTTTAATATTGGCAATAATAATTTAAAGGAATTGAAGGTTGATAATAAAAAGTGGATCATCATCATCATCATCAACCATTATCAATCCACTGCAGGATGAAGGTCTCTCCAAGTTTAATCCATCTTCTCCGATCTTTAGCTTCTCTTCTCCACAACACCCCTGCACATTTTCTTATTTCATCCATCCATCTCACATGTGGTCTCTTTCTGGGTCTTTTACAATCTCTTGGAATCCAGTTTAAAATTTCAATTGTCCATCTATTATCATCTCTTCTAGCAATATGTCCAGCCCAACTCCATTTCAATCTTTTAATTTTTTCAATAAGGTCAGTAACACCTGTTTGTTGTCTTACCCATACATTGTGTTTTCGATCTCTTCTTGTTACTCCCAACATACATCTCTCCATACTCCTTTGAGTGGTCTGAAGTCTCTGTATTGCTCTTCTATTAAGTGTCCAAGTCTCAGATTCATAAGTAAGAACTGGTAAAACACATTTGTTAAAAACCATCCTTTTCAAACACATAGGCATATTTCCTTTTAGTATCAAGTTATTTCTACCAAAAGCACTCCAACCAAGTTTAATTCTATGATTAATTTCCTCCATTATGTTTCCATCTGTATTAATAATCTGACCTAGGTATTTGTAACTGTTAACTTCTTCTAATTCTTCATAATCAATCTTTATTTTCATATTTTGAGCAAATCGATTAAACATTACTTTAGTCTTTTTAACATTTATCTTTAGTCCTACTTTTCTACTTTCATCTGCTAACTCCTGCAACATTTCTTGCAGCTCTGAAGCATTATTTGCAAAAACAACTACATCATCTGCGAAATCTAAATGACTTAAATACTCTCCATTTACTTTCACTCCTTTAGTTTCCCATTTTAATCCACAAAATACTTCTTGCAGCACTGCTGTAAAGAGTTTTGGAGATATGGAGTCACCTTGTCTTACACCTTTCTCAATGTTGATTTTTCCAGTATCATTATGTAATCTAATTGTTGCTGTTGCATTTTTATAAATATTCTTTAAAATATGACAATATCCTGGATCTATACCTTGATGATCCAATGCTTTAATCACTGAAGAAATGTGTATAGAATCGAATGCCTTTTCATAATCTACAAATCCAAAACATAATGACAACTCATATTCATTTGTCCTTTCTATGACTTCTCTCAATACTTGGATATGATCTATTGTACTAAAACCACTTTTAAATCCAGCTTGTTCTCTTGGTTGGTGGAAATCCAAAGTTCTCTGTAGACGAGTTGTAATTATCTTGGTAAAAATTTTATATAAAACTGATAAAAGGCTGATAGGTCTGTAATTTCTAATATCTTCTTTATCACCTTTTTTAAATATTAATATTATTACTGCATTCTTCCAATCTTCTGGTACATCTTTATCATTTAGACATTTGATATATAACTTTGCTAAAATTGTTTCTAATTCTTCACCTGCTTCTTTTAATATATCAATTATAATTCCATCATTTCCTGGAGCCTTTCCATTCTTCATACACTTAATTGCATGTCTCACTTCTTTATTTAAAATTCTGGGCAATTCGGAAGATGTAATAGATATAGGAGGTACTTGTTCTTTATTACTATATAATTCTTGATAAAAATCTTCTACCAATTTCATGATGTCATCTCTGTTTTTAGTAATAATTCCATCTTTTTTTCTTATTGCAGATAGAAATTTCCTACCAATACCAAAATTTTGTTTAACATTTTTGAGACTTTTATTTTCTTCTACAGCTTTCCTTGCTATTTCACAGTTATACTTTTCTTATATAATTTTCAACTCTTTTCCGTACCATTTTACAAAATTCGAGATATTCAATTCTTTTTAATACATCATTTTTGTATATCTTCATATTCCTTCTTTTCTTCATAAATTCTCTAGTCTCAGTAGAAATTTTATTAGTCAATTGCTGCTTTTTTCTACCAGCTATGTTTGTTGCAGTTTTTAAAAGTGTATCAGTTATTTTCATATTAATTTCATTCAAATCTGATCATGTTCAAAATCTCCTAACACTTGAAACCTATTTGTAAGTTCTAATTTAAATTCATTAGAATGTTTCTGAAGATTTGGAATATCAACTGTAAATATTGTTTTTCTTAATAATTTTTGTCTCTCTAGTTTTACATTAACACGTAACTTACACCTTACTAATCGATGATCACTTCCTGTGTTAAATTTATTAAGAACATTACAATCTTGAAATATGTATTTTCTGTTAGTCAAAATATAATCCAATTCTGCTGTACCTTCATTTGGATGCTTCCATGTCCATTTCCTTTTAACATTTTTCTCAAAAAATGAATTCATAATATAAAGTTTTTCTTTTTCTGCAAACTCCACAAGTCTATGTCCTCTCTCATTTCTATTACCATAACCAAAATTACCTACAGCAATTTCATCTTTCATTTGTCTACCAATTCTAGCATTAAAGTCTCACATAACAATTTTAAAATGTTTACTCTGATCAAAAGTCTTTTGTACATCCATATAAAAATCTTCTACTACTTCATCACTATGAGAACTTGTTGGGGCATAAACCTGAATTATCTGTATTTGGTATCTGCTATTAAGTTGTATAACTAATCTTGCCTCTCTGTCCGATACACCATCAATCTCCACAATATTGTTCTTCCACTTTTTATTTATAATGAATCCTACTCCACTTGTATTTCCAATATGTGTGCCTTTATAATAGAGTATATATCCACTTTTTAAATCAATTGTTTCTTCTCCTTTTCTTCTAACCTCACAAAGTCCAATAATGTCCCATTTAATATAAGACAGTTCTTCTAATTCTTGCAATCTTCCTTCACTTGAAAGTGATCTGCAGTTGTAAGTACCTAAATAAAAAGTCATCATCAAATGGCAGCCTGGGTTCGCAATCAGGGGATTCTTAGCACCCTCCGCCTTTGGCCACCAAACGCTGCCTTGGTTAGTGACTTTACAGCCTCTGCATAAGGGCCATGCTTTATTTTTGTCTGTCATAATTGTATATATGTATTGGAAAAATATTTATCATTTACACAAACATTCATTCTGCCTTATCAGGCACTGAGAAGAAAGACCATGGTGTTTCTTGATCTTAAACTCAGAGGTAAAAAGCCAATAAACTCACCACACTGGCTAATGCATGTTGGTGAGCAGCCCATCCATGTTCGTATACTATATGAATAATCACATAGTAATAACAGCTGCAATGACAAGAACGTATGGAGTAGACATTAGGAATTTGCCCTGCTCGGTTCCTTTAAGGCCTCCAAGAGGAATCAAAGGGTCTCCTTTCAGTTAATAGCAAACTCCTTTCTGCAGCCAAAAAAAAAAAAGTGGATATCTATTCATATATTTCAAATGGTTAAGTGAAAATTTTTAAAGATATTTATAAAACTGTGTTTAATGTTTCATTTTATGTTGCAAATAACATTAATAAGTTAGTGAAAATATTCTAAAAGTGTCATATCTGTCAAGCAAAAATGTATGTGTATCAATTTTTTTGTGAATGTATGTTATCAAGTATTAAGAGAAGATTAAAGGAGCGTGAATTGTTTATACAAGTGTGTGAGAAGTAAAAATAATAATGATTTAATGAGTGCTTCAGTTTTTTCTTGGTTCATGAAAGGATATGTAAATATAAATTTAAGTTTGATCTTGAAAATGTTAAGATTCTTCATGAAGAGAGAAACCATAATAAAGGAAAAATTAAGAAGGCAATTTTAATAAATAGAAATAAAATGAATATAATTATTAGACAAGCTGCTATCATTAAAATTTGGTATTCATGGGATTTGAGTTGATGTTTGCTTCCATTATGTTTTTTGAATTTAATGGCCATTGAGGAAGGTTAAGGAATTAACCAAAAGTACTTCTGCAGATGGAAAGACTGTATATAATTGTTAATTACTATTATATTTATTATTTTTATTGTTATATATATATATTAAAATTATTAATTGTTAATATTTAAATTTAATAAATCTAAAAAATAAAAACTTTACAAGTATATTTTTTATTAGATATAATAATTGAATAGTATATTGCTTAGGAGTTAGTTTGAGGTCCAGAAATGACAAAGTTGGATCTGCATTGATATATTTGCAGGTTTTTGTTTTTATCAGTGCATCTTTCAGTTTAGCTCATTCCTATCACAACCATCATTCCTTCCAAAATTTAGGTCAATCTCTCACTCTATAAATACATTAGAAACATTCACTGCACTTTCACATGCATGTTTTTAGAGATACTTAAACTTAACTTCATATATATATTCTAATATTCTCATGTATAAATGATGAATTCATAGTATTATTTCCTTGAGTTTCCATGTAATAAAAATATAAATATATTTTTCCAGGAGCTTCTGTGTAATAAAAATATAATATATATTTCAAACTTTTATTTCATCACACATGTCTGAAATATGTGATCACAGATATGTGAAAAAGATAAATGATTCCCATCTTCGTCATTTGTTTGGAATATATATAGATATAAAATTACTGTAGTTTAATTGTGATGCCTCAAATTTTCTGCACTCACAACTTTGGTACAAGCTACTTTTAATAACTTTTACTAATCATTTATTAAGTGATACATTATCCCTAATCCAAATATATACTTTGTTTGACTTAATGTTTATTGTTTTGTGATTTTTTTTTTTTGTAAACTTATTGCTAATGATATATAATTTTTTACATCAATGAAGGAGACTGCATTTTGTGTGTGTATGTGTGAATATAGCCATCATTGAAAACAATTACTTATAGTAAGTGTTTTATTTTGCAATCTATTTGTAACATGATAGCTTATCTGCAATAAATCCCTGAGCATTTTGGCACAGTTGGTCAAGTGTCTGATTGGAAAGTCCCAGATTGATTCTGGTGTTTGAACTTTTTATAAACTCCTGAGCGATAATAAATCTTTTCTCACAATTGGAAACAATAAATTGAAAAGATTTTTTTTTGGTATGCTGATCACATGATTTGAAACTAATTTTCATATTTTTATAACAAAACTGTTATAAGACTTTTTAGTTATATTTAATGTGCATGAGTCAATGAAAACCTCTTTATTTCTAAGTTAAACTTTTTATGGAAGATCACTAATATATATTGTTTCCATTCTAATATTAGACATGTAACATTATATAGATCAAATAGCATCAGTTCACAACTGTAAGATATTAAAATATCAATTCATCAATTGAAATAACAAGAATTTAGAAGAATTTAGAATATAAGTTGATTGTTGTTAAGTCATAATGCAAAAGATCTGCTTTCCATTGAAAATGTCAATTGACATGAAATTAATATGGAGACTTGCTCTATTCAATCTTCTGATATTAAATGATTACTAGTGCTTTCAGAGATTTTCTGAAAAAATAATTATCTCTCAGCAATAAAGTAATCTTCCAAATGAAGATAATAAAATATAGCTGAAATTCTAATGTTATGTGTATCTAGCTATAATTGGATATAAAACTTTAATGCTTTTGAAATTCTTGGATATTCTCTTGAATAGCATAATGGAAAACAACAATATGTCTTATAGAAAGACATTGAACCAAAAATCTTTTCATGTGAGTGTATTTGTACCTTATCGTTTATGAGATATCAATGCTTACATAATTAGTTCTATGGAAAGATAATCACACTATCTAACATTTTTATTTTTTAACAACCCATCATTTAGTCATTTTTTAAAATGATTCTATTTCTACTATCTGTTATTTAATAGATCCTGTTATCATTTTTTACTCAGTATTATTTATAAGAATATCATTCTGCAATGGGTTGGTATATACATATATTTATACATGGAAGCAGTCCACATCCCAACAATACTGCTTTGTGTTTACATAAATTCATGTTAACAGCATTTACTATAAGATGGATTGGGTAGCTATAGCGAGCTTGAAAGTCTGAGTTCATATCCCTTCTGATTACCTTAAGTTCAGTATAGTCAATATACTTGTATTTAAATATTACATATTCAGCCTGTATTCTGCCCATCCCTCTTCTCTGTGTTTAAATGGACATATTAAGGCCCTATGACTTAAAGTCAACAAGGGTGAAACAATAATATTGACATCAACATGGACTTTGAGCATTCCATTGTGAGATTTTCAATGATATGGATGACTGAAGAATTGGAGAGTGGAGAAAAATTATTATCTTAATATCAGCTCAGTACTGATTACATATATCTGTGGGAGATGATGATATGGACCAATTGATGAATGCTGGTTCAGCACAAACTACATGTATTGGAGATCATTTATCTTTTCCACATGTATGTGGTCATGTGTAGCAGTTGTATAAGATGGAGTGTGTAGCTGTAGGGAGCTTGAAAGTCTGGGTTTAAATCTCTTCTAATTACATTAAGTTCAATATAGTTAATATACTAGTATTTAAACTATCGTATTGAACGTTATATATTTATCTATGTATATATAAATACGAATGCACACATGTTCGATTTTGCAAAAGTTGTTTAAATTTACTTTGCAAGAAATAAATCTCCAACAAGTGGTCATAAATTAATTAGAGTTACTTCATATCTACAGTCAACTGTTTGAATGAGAAAACCTTTTAAGCAAAAAAAAAAGTTAGCTAGAGGAAATATTTAGTTTTATTTATTTTGATTTTTTTAAAAAGGAAATCCTACTGAAATTTTTTAGATTGAATGTTTGAAATAATGGCTTTCAATTAGTAACATTATTTTATTAATCATTTAACAAACCAGTTGTATCCTAAATTTACATTTATCTATCGTTACTGACCGTGAAATTAAATTATGTTTAAAATATTAGCTAATAAGTGATACTCCTTCATTACCTATTCAGTATAATAATAAATGTAACGGATCCCATCGTGATAGAAAAGATGGCCTCTGTGAGCTCTTGGATTTTGAACATTGTTAGCCATACTTAATAGTTGGAAGAGGAAATGTACACAGAAGATCTTATTACTATAAAGCATTTTTATTAAGTAAACAATCTTAATAGTTTATGACTAAGGAGCACTGAAAATGACAGCTGAACCACAATGAATCTATCTTGAGCTCCAAAGTCTATCACTTTATCATTAGACCAATTCATACAGGATAGACTTTTTATTTCATTGTTAGAACTCAGATGAATGCGGTACAGCATTGAATTAATATTAATTACATTATGATTCTAATATTTAATATATATATAGATTTGGATAAAATGACAGTTGTAATTGAAAAAAGCATATCACTAAAATTTCATTGTAATAGAGAAATAACTGTATATAAGTAGGTCTTCAAAAATATTTAAAAAAAAAAATTTTTTTAATGATTAGTTTATATGTTGTTGTCTGTTTTTCAAAAAGTTTCTGACTCCATTGATCATAAACATTTTTTAGGATCCATAAACCAGATATATTTGACTTACGTAAAAAAAAAAAAACTCTGTAAAAGAACATATACATATATAAATTAAAATTGTTCTAGGAAAAAGCTAAATTTTACAGTGTTTGGGTAAGAATTAACATCCAGTCTATATGATTTATTAGTAAGAAATGGAATTATAATTCAAGGTCTTGCCTCTTTTCATTTGTAATAAATTGATCAAATTCTAATAAAAGATTAATCAGTTTAATAAAAATTAATATGGCCTGCTGTTTTTTCATTTAATTGAACTAGAATTTTTAGTAATTTATTATCAAAAATACTGAAAATATTTAAACAGTAATTTGGATAAATTAGAACATCTTAGGATTTTTTTCAACAGCAGGTTTAAGATTTTTATTTCATGTTACTAACAATTAACTATCTGATAATTGATTGATGAGTGATTCTATAGCTATTGTAACTAAATGTTGGGGGGAGGGGTAACTCAAACTTTTACTACTAATAGTTAATAGGCTTGGTGAGTAATCTTCACTATTCTTCTGTTGGAGAGATTTTTGCTCTGCATTGTGCTATTTAAAAGATTGTTTTATCATATTTGTCTACCATTAAGATTAATAAATAAATAAAGAAATGAAATAAGATATACATTTTAAATATTTAATGATTTTTTTTCATAATTTAAAAACTTGCATAATAAGAATAATCAAAAGACAAATTGCCAATTTTTTGTTTTATTATTTCAGAAGTTAAATCACATCATTTCTGTGAAAATCTAAAATTTCTGTCTTTATGAATAATTTGGAACCAACACTCATACGAGGAGGGGGGGGGCAATTAATGTGACATATTTGGATTAGTAAACATATGGCTATAAAAATCATCTGGCTTAAAGATGATAGCAGAAGTTTTGTTTTTTTTTTAGGTAAAAATATGAGATGCATTTTCAGGATCAATATAAGCATGATAACAAATAGATTCAAAATAAATCCTTTAATATCACCATAACATATATCTCACATGAAAATGCTAATAATGCATAACTTTTCAGAGAACAAACATAAATTCAGACAATAGTATAAAAAACTGCAAATATAAAGCTAAAACTTGAACTTAAAAAAAAAAAAAAAACATTTTCAGAACAAAGAAATTTTATCAAGATAATAGAGACAAATGTAATGGAAAAAATATCAGTCACTGCATAAGGAGAAAAATAAAATTGAAAACAGTATATATGTATCCAAAAAAAAATAAATATAGCCATAAAATTTCAAAGAAAACAATCATAAATGAGATTCTTCAGAGACTGCAGAAGAGCATCATAGAATATTATTGCAGTAAAGAAGTCAGAGAAAAAAAATAGGCTAAAATGGCTGGGAAATTATTTAAGATTATTATTAGATATACAAATCCAAAATATCATGATGATAAAAAAAATACCAATGAAAAGTGGGAATCAAAAGAAAAAATAATAAAATTCTCATTAGAAAGAATGAAATGTATAAGTTTGATGTCAGAATTATTTTTGGGGTCATTTGTCTTTTATGGTGTCTTTATTCCTGTGCTTCAATAATATGTGGTAGATGAAAGTTTACACATGGAAAAAGAAATAATCTTTAACTGAGATTTAAAGTTTACATCTGGGCTATGAAGAATCTCCAGTTTAATAAATGATTAGTGATAATTATTAATATATTATTTAGATTGGATCATATCAAAATTGTGGATGGAGTTAGTTTAATACTTGTAAATCAAAATGTAATAATTATATGGAAGAATTTGATGAAAAAGTTATTTAAAAATTAATAAAACAGCTTAATAAGATAGCAACATTATCTTATAACAGTAAAAACTTTTTTATTGGAAGAAGCTCAAAATGCAGTGAATAATTTGGGGAATAAAGAGCTTTGGAAAAGATGAGTACAGTGTTTATGGAAATGATCAAATTTGTTGGAAGCATTTAAAGACTATGTAATGTTTTATGGGGGAAAAATAAAGTACCTTTAAAGAGTGGGAGTGTCCACTCTTTATGCCATTTAAGAAAAGAGTCAAGGCTTAATTTGAAAATTATAAATACACTGTAATTACACTTTATATGAAATCACTAAGTAAATGTATCTTTTACTTGTATACTTTAGATTATTAGATAAGATCAAGTATACAGCACATAGAATGATAATCAACAACGTAAGATGTGCACAGACATAACAATAATTTAAGAAAACAATGAAATGATTAAATTAATATTAGAAATGCCAAACATGGATTTAAGGACATACACATTTTCATAAATATAGCCAAAACAAAAACAGGGTTGCTTTTGAAGACAACAAAAAGACAAAAATGAAAAACTGGTGTAGTAGTTTATACAATGTAGAAATTTTTTTATATTTTGAAAGTAAAATCCCTGGTGGTCTAGGATAATTAAAAGGAATAAAAGTAAAAATAGTTACTGCTAGAACATGGTCTCAGATCATTGTCAAAAAAAAAAGTGTGATTACAAACAAAGGGATAATTATTGGTATTTGACAGAATATCTTGCAGCAAGTAATAGAGTAATGTATTTGTAACAAATCAGAAAGAAATTCTTTGAAATCTTTTATTGAATTAGAGATATATTTGTTTGATTACATACAAATGTTTGAGAAAACAAAACTCAAATAAATAATATAGAATATGGAAAGATGATATTAAAGAATAGTTTAGAAGTATCTTGTATTCAGTCAGTCTTTCTGAGAAAGAGCAAACAAACTGAAGACTAATATTGAAAAAAAAGCATTACACATCTATAGATGCTAAATTCATAGTTTTTGATAGTGAAGATTCTGTGAGTTTTAAATGTCACAGATCAATTAAGTAATATATTACCATAAATACAATATTAATTTTTTATGATATTTTTACAAAGATTATAAAGTCTAAAGTGAATACTTTTATGTTTTCATTTTAGTTATATTAAATTTGTATAGTAATGCAGTTGTAGTTTTTATTTATTTATTTAAGAGCTTAGTTTTTCAAGGATATTGGACAACTTATCAAGAAAGTACTAAAACTCAGTTTATAATATTTGATCATTATCAATGATAGTTTGCTATCGTCTCCATTTCTAAATCAATTTATTTTAAGGCTCAAATTTAGAACTGCAATATTAATTCAATCAATTCAATTTATTTACTGTACAAAACTACAGCATTAATCCAATTACAGAATTGCACCATAACAAATATACAATAATATACATAAATGGGTATAAATGACAAATTATTAATATGATTATATGCCATATTTCTTTATAAGATAAGTAACAATTTTTTTAAAATCTAAAGTAAAAATATTTTCATTAGTAAAATCATGATTATAGGTATTAGGCAAATGAAACAAAGGTAAAAATTTTAATATGTTAGAGCAACAAACCTTAATATAAAATAAAGTAAATGTACATGTTTTATGTAAACAGTTATTAAAAGTAATATTTGAAATTTCGTTAGTTAATACAATTTTCTGATTGACAAGTTTATATAAAATTTTAAGATCTTTCATTTTTCTTCTAATAGATAGAGATAAATAATGGTCATTTAGCTTAATATACTTGGAAATTTTATCATAAACCAATTGAATTTTTATAATATCTCATTTGAAACTGGGATTCCAAACAACAGATCCGGATTCTAAAATATGCAGAACAAAAGAGAGAAATAGTTTATATTTTGTAGAACTAGTAGATTATCTACCATGCCTTAAAATTTTGCTCCTATAATTTTAAAAGCTTTATTTACTACATTTTCAATATGATGATGAAATGATCCATTGCTTGCAAAAATAATACCAAAGTCTTTCTGAAGGTCAAGGAATTTTATATTATGATATCCAATGTAATAAAGACAAATTATCATTTGAGATTTTTTGGAATAAGAAAATTTCGAACATTTATCCATATTAACATCCATTTTATCATCTCTACACCATTTCACAAAATTATTAATATATTTTTGTAATAGTATGCGATCATTAATTGAGTTGATATTCCTAAAAATTTTACAATCATCTGCATAGCATCACCATAATAATGATAATAATAAGATTAACAACAATAATAATATATCTGCGGTCCAGCTGCATCACAAGACATTGTATATGGCTCTAACTACAAACAGTAAAAAAATATCAAAAAAGAATATAAACTTTATAATAAAGGTAACAGACACCAAGAGGATAGCAATCACAAGTAAGAAAATTAAATTGTTTTTCATAATATAAAATAAATTACTTGATTTACAAAAGAAAAAATTTAATGCCAGAAAAAAACAACAACATGGCATCAACACAAAAAAGCAATGAGCTGAATAGCACCAAAATAGCTCACAATAAAGCAAAGATAAACAATACTGCCAAAACCTATGCAAATGCTGCTGAATGGACAAACAAACAACACAGAAATGACTCAAATCTAACACAGAAAAATAAATTCAGAAGAGCAAGCCAAAAAGATATTGATGCATTTAGCCTTAGAAACAAGAGCAATCTAAAAAACCCCATCAGTGATTTGGACTCAATAAGAATTGCAAATGATTAATACTAATTTTAACAGTGCAATTCCCAAAAAAAATCAGTTCCAATAGTGGCAACATACAAAAAACTGACATTATATAAATTCCCTAGAGAATTATTATATGAAGCAATAACTGCAAATGGAATGTGGGACACAGTAGTAAGCATTAGAGACTACCTTAACTTGCAATATCTGGTGATAGAATTTTTTGACGAATATTAAAGAGCCAGATTCCAAACACAGATTAAAACACTAGGAAATTATGCCTTAAAAATGGTAGATAGAAGCTTACAAAACTATGTCATGGGCATCATCTAAAACACTTACTTTGGATATAACATATAGGATTTTCAAAATATGATACAGCCATTCAGTAAAGCAATATATTAAAAATAAATATATCTAAAAAATATACCACACCAATATACAGCAATAGCTTTGAATTTAAAATTATTAAATGAGAGTGTAAACCCAGAAAACATACCAACACACTATTGACCAAGATGCAATACTCTCACTCTACCTAAGAGGACTAAAGCCACAATGTTATTCATGTGGAAACTGTGGACATCTAGCAACAAACTACAATATAATCCAAACCACCCAAAGCCAAACTAATACAAACCAACAGAAATAATGCAAAAGTAGGAGCAAACAATGGAAACCCTCCAAGCTAATGATGAGACAAACACCAGTGAAAAAACCACACAACAACAGCAACTGGAAAACACTATAGACAAAAATGCAAGTACAAATATGGAATTTCTAGACCTGTCAATCAAAAACATAAGCAAGAATCAAACATCCAATGAAGATATAGAAAAAATATCAGCAAACCATCCATCAAAAAATGTGAAAAAAAAAGATGGAGGGGCCAGAAAAAAAAATTAAAAAAAAAAAAAAAACACAGCAACATCAACAACAAAAGTAACCAAATACAGCCACAATGCATACCAAGAATAAAAAACAACACATCAACCAATATAACAGAAGCAATTAATTCATATCTACCTCAAATAATGCAAGCAGTGCCAGAGGCCAAAAGACAATCAGAGTGCAACTACCAAAGAAAAGCAAGAAAACAAAAAAAGTGAAAACAGAAGAGCTTTATTCAGGAGAAAACAATGACTCAACTGATGCAACCAATGAAGAGATGGAACTGAGCTATGAAGATGCATAAGAACAAGCAACAACAACACAACAAACCACTAGCATAACTACATCCACTTCATACATTTCCAATGAAAGTAAAAATAGCAGCAATTAACTCAACTTCAAAATTCAACAAATTGAAACAATGGATAAAAAGCACACAACCACACATACTCAGACTACTAAAAACCAAGATTTATACTGGATCTCAAACAGATCCAACAAAATACCTAAATAAAGAGGTTTCTGTGCATGCTTCAGAGACTCCTCAACCCCCTCTGCAGGCACCAGACTCTTCATTTCCATTAACTGCCCCTTAACATCATTTAAAATAATATTCATAGATTCAAATCTATTAATAACAACCTTCCAACACAAAATTATAACAATCTGTATAATTTTCATATACATGCTCTTACAAGACAATAAAATTAATACCATAATTACGAACATCAATTCACTACTAGCCACCGTGTCAAATCCAATGATAATAATAGATCACAACATGACATACAAAAAATTTACAGAGCGATGGCTACACAGAATATCAATACCACTGATGAGTGCCAAGCATTTTCTACCAAGCAACAATAACTTTCCACAATGGCTGTCATTCTTCATTCATTGATCTTTGTTTTTACTCATCAATGCCACACCATCTGATCACAATAAAAATCACACCCTCAACTTTTTCAGATCATTCAGCACAAATAATAACAATAAACTTGAGCATCAATACTTCCAGTAACAAGAACAAAGGGTATTACTACAACTGACCACACCGGAATTCTTATTCTCAGAAACCTATATTATGTTGAATAAAATGCAAAAAATGCATCTTAATCCTATACAAAAATAGCTGTCATACATAAACATACTCTCCTTCAATATCAATCACATAACAATGAACAACCACCACCATCCAAACTACTAGCACTTGCAAATGAGCTCCATAGCTGAATACTCATGATTAAGCCATTACATCACACACAACAATATATATATAAATTCATGCATATATATAACAATGATGCAAAACCTTAAAAGACTACCTAAGAGTTAAAAAAAGCAGAATGTCTCATGCAACAGCACACCTGGACCAGAGAGTACATAAAATGAGCACTAGGAAACCCATCCAACATCAAAGTCCCAATAGCAATACAGACAAACCAGGGAATATATGCAGGATATAATATTATATTGCCTATCTACGAATATTTCAAACAAAAGTTGAAGGCAAGACAATTACTCCAAAAGCCAAATAATCTATTTGGTCCAGCAGAAAAAAAAACACCATTTTATACAAATATTTTCCTGGCAAAACTGTCAAATATTCCAAACACATGCCACCCAGGAAGTCCTGGAATCCCCCTATTTGTACTAAAACACCTGTCAATACACAGCATAATATCTCTGCAACTTGGCAAATCATTTATTATAGGCAACACATGGAAGGAGTTTATCCAATCACAATAGTGCCATTCAACAAAAAGGCGAAAAACATTCCGCCATTCAACAAAAAGGCAAAAAACATTCTCCCACTAAACACCTCCATCCAATATCCATGGGACCCTTCCAATAAACATCATAGAAAAAATTGTTAAAGAAAAAATAGAACCTCACATAATGCCACTAATTTTAAAGACACAGTTCACCAAAAGAAATTCATCAACAATCCAGGCAGCATTATTTTTTAAAGCAATTCTGGATTCGGTATTAGAAAGGAAAAAATATGGGTCAATAGAAGTCTAACTCAATAGACATTACTCTTATGGATATGCTGGAAAACACTACAATACCCAAAACCTCTTTATATTTAATAGCAAATTTACTTTTAAACTGAGAGATACATATAATACTCAACAGAAGGAACTCACCATCTTTTATTCCGACACAATCTATATCACATGGATCCCACTCAGCTCACTATTATTTATACTATATCTCAACCCCCTACTACAAAAACTACAACGAACATTCACTAGAATACAGATACCTGATACCACACAGCGAATAGTGTACATAGCATACATGGATGATATGACAGTCTTCTTGTCCTCAAAAAAGAAAATACCCAAATTGCAAAAAATATTACAAGAATATACAAACCAATACAAGCTAAAATTCAACCTAACCAAGACTACTACTTGGTCAATTCACTGGCAAACTGTGCACATATATATTCCAGGCAAAAACAAGCACATTTCTAGGATTCCCATTTTATCTAAGAATTACAGGTATGAGATGTCACATAGAGAATACAATAAGGGATGAAGCTCAATGTGTCATCAATTTTTTTTCAAAAATCTATCTTTCAGTATATTCAAAAGTACAACTAATAAACCAAATTATCATGATAAAAATTCCATGTTACCTACCAATCATATCATTTTCACAGGTATTCAAATCAAATCTATCTGCAACCAACTTTTATGATGTAAAAAAATGGTTGCAAAGTCAATCGAATGGCTTAATCAATTTCTTGTAAATAATGGTCTGGGACTGCATAATATAGATATTTTAAATCTACAAAAGCTAAGAACCTGGTAATCACTATAATAGACCAATTCCCAAAATTAAAATGCCTAATACAAATTATTCCAATAGACAGACTGCTGCCAAAACATGCATATATCTCATCAATAATATACCAATATAGAATAAAAGACAAAATACCCGAACAATATACAAATAAATATACCTACTGGGAAATTTACAATCTCACATACCAGGAACAAACAATAATGACCTTCTCCCCAATGCTAGGATAGACAATAAGAAATTACTCCACGATTACAGAAAATGGGCACTAGAGCTGAAAATTATTGACTTCAATTTAAATATCAATCTGTAGGCGATGCTAACAACCTATTTTCTCTACCACAAAAAAATGTACATTACAATAGACCCATTTTGCCAGTGTGCAGAAGAAACACTACAATATTTGATCTATTAATACACAGCATTAAAGGAAGTAAGAAAAATAATATGCAATACATACTAGCAACCGAATATCACAAAGAAATCATTAGCGCCTACCAAAGGGAAATCAACCCAAAGATAAAAGTAGCAACTTTTGTGCTATATGCCTTTTGGTGCACAATATACATTTCTCATAGGTAACAATACCAGAAGCACCCACCTTCCAAAACAAATTAACCACAATAAGAAATAGAGATAAAATCATAGCAAATCCACATATATATGCAACCATGTAGTCATTGTTAAATCAACAATCAATGCTATAGCTAAACAAATGAACATTCATCTGAAATTCAAATTGCAGAACTATACTTTAAACAAGGGAAAACAAAAATTGATACAATCCAGCAATTCTAACTTATATTTCTTAGATGTACTCATTTAAACTAATATTAAGACTCTCTTAAATTTATGCAAATATGCACTCATAAAAATCAATGTAATCTAAAAATTATTCAACATCAAGTTTGAAATAGGTAATGACATGCCCCTAATCAAAATTGTAAACCCCCCCCCTTTAACCTATGTAATCTTATATATCAACTTATTCAGTCAAATTAAATGACTGCCATGTAAGCAAGCAGGGTATGCAAATGTAATCATGTAAAATTTTTTGAATCATTAAAGTTCCTTTTTGAAACACAATAATAATAATAATAATGATGATGATTTGATAATAATATGTGGTCATACCATGTGGAGAAGGAGCAAACTATTACAACCTTTAAGAAAAACGAGAGAAAAAGATCAACAAAAGATTTAAAATCTAGAATAGAGAATAACTAAGGCCAGAAAGATAACAAATTAGGAAAAATAAACCTCTCTGTAGTCAAAGAAGTAAGTACAACATATTTTTTATACAAAATTAGCACACACCAAAATTAAAAAAATGATTTTGGAGGAAAAAAACATAAGTTCAAATTGTGCCAAAATAGACAACAGTGATTTAAACACAGACAGCCCAAAGCAAACATATGCAAGTATAGCCAAATTAATGAACCAAACACACAGAATGGAAGAAAAAAATATTGCAACACAAACTGAAAGATTTAGAAAAATAACAGAATGATATTAATGACCTAAACTTACAAGAAAACAATTATGTCGAACCCCTCACTGAGAGATGGACTCAAGAAGAGATACAGGAGATTAGCGGAACCTTCAATAGCATAATTCCCAAAAAGCTTTTCAACACATTTTAAAAAATTTTTTCAACAAAGTCCCTTGTGCTGGCGGTTATGGACAGAAACCTCTCTCTATAAGTTTCCCAGGGACTTGCTGTATGAAAGCCTAACATTAAATGCACTGTGGGATCCAATTGTGACTATTGGAGAACATCCCAACTCATAATATGTAGCCTATTAGTTTTTCAACCAACATCAGCGAGGGAAGATTCCAAAAGCAAGTTAAGACCTTGGGAAATTATGCCCTGGTAGTTGTTGACAAAAATCTACAGAACTATTACACCAGGATAATTAATGCTTATTTTAGGTATAACATTCAGGATTTTAAAAAATTAATACAGCCATTCAGAGAAGCAATATACATCAAGCCATATCCCCATTCCAATAGCCAGTAACAGTTTCAATTTTAAAATACAACTAAAAGAATCCATTAACCCAGAAGACATTCCAATGCAGATTGTTGATCAGACCTGATATTAACCATCTACATTAAAGGGTTGAGACCAAGATGCTTTGTGTGTGAAGAGCAGTACACCTGGTGGCTGACTGTAATCAAATTACAAAGAACAAGGCAAACTACAAGATGATATGAATGAAGAAGAAGCATCAGAAGGCAAACTTCCAATTTCCAATCAAAAATGCAAATAGGCTGCAAATCAAAACTAGAAACACAGAGACAGGCGGAGAAATACAGCAGACTACTCTAGTATACCCAGGCTTCAAAAAAATAAAGAAAACCACTCAGAAACAACTCAACCCCAAGAAGGGAAAAATTCAACAAAAATTGACAATGACAGCTGAAAAGGAAGAAAACCTAAGTCAGAAGATTAAAAGACAATATCAACCTCAAAACAAAATAAACATGTATAGAACACCAACAAACAAACTAAAAAAATCATCAGTTGAAATAGATATTGGAATTCAAACCCAAATAAGAATAAAAGAGTAATTAGTGAATTACAACTAACTGCAATAGATTTATTGAATCAAAAAACAACAAAATAATAATGAGATAAATGAAATGGAAGAAGCAAGACAACAAAGTTAGCTGATAAGAATGGACAAAGAAATAATCCAAAATTATTCCAAGCAACTATAAAAAGAAATTGCACCAACATGTCACAAATAATAAACAAATGCAGAACAGAAATGAAGACTGGGAAGGCTGCCAAAGAAAGACAGAAAAATTAAGAAACTAAAAACAGAAGAGTTGATCATTAAAACCTCTGAGCAGGGCACAAAATCATCGAGACAACCAATAAAGAGTACAAGGTGGAATTTGAAGATGATTCAAGAGTCACCACCAATATCAAATCAAAGCACAAATGGCACCAAAAAATATATACTTCAAATGAAAAGTTAAAATCACTGCAATCAATGTCAGCGGTCTAAACTCGACCTCAAAAATATACATAGTAAAACAGTGGATCAAGGACACACAACCACATAACTGCACTACTTGAGACAAAAAATGTATGCAGGATTGCAAATTGACCGAACAAGATATTTGAATAAATAGGGTTTTAGTGCATACTCCAGGGACTTATTTTCACCAGAAGTGGGCACTGGGCTTCTTACATCTAATAATTGTCCATTTACAATATTTAAAAATATCTATATAGACTCAAGTTTGCTGATTACAACCTTCCATTACAACATTATTAAAATCAATATATTTTTTGTATATATGTCCATCCAAAGTAGCAAAATAGAAACAATCATCACAAAGATTAATGCCATACTAAGTGCTACATCACATCAATTATCATCATCAGTGATTGTAATTTAACATATCCAGAGTTTACACAGCAATGGCTTCATAAAATATCTATTCCACTGGTTAGTGGGCAGGTTTTTTGTTGAACACAGCAATATTTACAATACATGCTTCTCTTCGCTAATAAACTTAAGCTTTTATTCTCCAATTCTTCATCACTTAATAACAATAAAACTCACTCCATCAACATTCTCACAACATTCAGGTCAAATAATTATGATCGACCTAGACCAAATTCAAGCATCCACACTCCCACTAGCCAAAACAATAAGTGCTAATCCCAACAGAGATCACTGAATTCTTGTTCTTGGAAACATTATGTTACAAAAAATTCATGGAATGAAGTTAGATTCTATACAACAATATCAAATGTACATAAACATACCATCACCATCAAAACTAATAACTTTTGCAGATCAATAACACAAATGGATAGCGATGATTAAGCCATGGCACCACACATAAAATACATATTTAAACTCACACACACATATATAATAATGTATGTGAAACACTTAAAAATTACCTCAAAATTAAAAAAAGCAAAATTTGTCTCACCCAGCCGCACACTTAGACCAGAGAGTATATTAGATGGGCCCTAGGAACCCCCCCCCCTAGAATTAAACTACCAGTGGCAATACAAACAAGATGGAACCTACACAGGTCACAATATGATTAGACCCTTCTTTTAATGTTTCAGGCAAAGGCTACAATCAGAAAAAGACCCCAAAATTTCATCTCATATTTTTGGCATACCGGAAATTAAAAAAAACATTCACCATAGATGACTTTACAGTAAACCTGGCTACACTGCCTGAAGCAGGTATCCCTGGAATTTCATTATTTGTGTTAAAACACCTGAGCCAATACACGATGATATATCTATGTGACTTGGCCAATCACTTAACACAAAAGATACAGACAGTAGAAGATACCTACCCTATGGCAATAGTTACCTACAATACAAAAATCACAAACAATTTTCTCTCTTGGAGATTTATGGCCAATATCAATCGACCCATTGTCCATAAAAATAATAGAAAAGATCATCAAACTAAAAATTGAACAATACTTATTACCACTAATCTCTAAAGCATGACATGCCAAAAAAGGATCATTAACCATACAGGCAGTATTGCTCTTCAAAGCAGTGCTTACATCAGTTAGAGAGAAAAAAATATGGGCCCATAGCAGCCCAACTCAACCTAGAGGCAGCATTTGACTCGATTAACAGCAATACACTATTAGAGATGCTAAAAAACACCAACATCCCTAGCACGCATCTGTGCCTTATTTCAAATCTGCTTCTGGGTGACAGATTTACATATCCCTAAATGGAAGAAACTCACTATCTTTCATTCCAACCCAGTTTATATCACAAGGGTCTCCACTTAGCTCCCTGCTTTTTATATTCTACATTGATCCTCTCATATAAATGATACAGAAATCATTTAATGCAATTCAAATACCTGGAACAGCACACATAGCTTGTGTTCCATACATGGATGATGTCATGGTCTTCCTATCTTAAAAAAAAAAACCAAAACAAATCAATTGCAAAAAATACTCCAGGATTATACAGCACAATATAAACTGAAATTCAACCGAAGAAAGACTTCAGCATAGTCACTTTTCACAGGAGACTGGGTTTTCCATTTTATTTGGGAATTACAGGTATAAGATTCAGGCACAAGATAAGCTTAAAGAAGAGGTGAAGTAAATTACAGACTCCCTCTCAAAAACTTATGTCTGTCTTTTCAAAGGTACAATTAATAAACCAATTAGTAATAACAAAAATAGGTTACTATGTACCAGTTATATCTTTCTCAAAGATCTTCACCTCAAAGATTAAAACAATATATAATTATCTCCTCTGGTTCAAAAAAACACTAGCGATATCAAATAGGAAAATTAGTCAGCTGCCTATAAAAAATGGACTTGGTCTGCATAGTGTCGAAATATTTTGCATACAAAAACTAATGAACATGATAATCAACATACTAAAACAATTTCTGAAACTCAAGCACCTATGACACATTACCCCTACTGACAGACTGCCTCCAGCAGAAGCATATATTTCATCCATCATTTACCAATGTAAAAACACAAGAACAATATGAAAACAAATATACACACTAGGAAGTGTACATTCTAATCAATAAAGACATTGATGCTAATGATTGCCCACCAATTTGCCCACCAATGCTAGGAATTAATAACAAAAGATTAATCAAGGAATATAAAAGATGGGCATTGGAACCCAAGTTTTTTAATTTCATAATAAAAATGAACCTTACCGCCATGCCAACAACTTACTTTATTATAAAAGGATGTATATAGACATGGACTCCTTCTGTGGACTATGCCATTGGGCTGAGGAGACAATAGAATACCAATCAACTACTGTGAGGCTCTGGGCCAAATAAGGCAAATAATGTGCAACACTTATAGAAAACCAAAAACTACAATCAGTCAAATTATTGCTTCATATCAAAATAGATCAGTGTCAAACATCGAGGAAGATATCTTCATTGTATATTCTTTCTGGTGCACAAGGTGCAGTTTTCTAATTGAAGGTGCAGTTTTCTAATTGGAAGAAATACTTGGTGTCATCCATTGATGTTCATTAACAAATTAATGCAAATTAAAAACAGACAGAACAATTGCAACACCAGATGTATATGCCACGACTTGGTCATTATTAAAAAAATGGTCAAGACTGTAGCCAAAAATCCAAAGGAAAAAAAAACTATTAGGAGTTAAATTAACTACATTAAAATAATTTTAAGATAGTAATATGCAAACATAATATCAAATGATTGTTATACACCAAAAATTTTGTATTCAAAGATATCCAAGCTTGAGGAACTAATTTCATGAAATATGTAACTTTATACAACAATTTATACAGTTTGAGCAAACAATTACAATGTAGAACTATATCATAACTGAAACACACAGGCTTATTATATACCTGTATTTATATATGTAATACATAGGGTATATGAGCACAGACTTTCACATGACTCACCACTCTCCACACTATCTCATAACACTGATACACTTGAACACACATATGTTGAAAAGATAAATAATCACCAATATACATACATATTTCATGCTAAACCAACTGATGATTGCTGGTTTAGCATGAAATATGTATATTGATGATTATTTATCTTTTCAACATATGTGTGTTCAAGTGTATCAGTGTTATGAGATAGTGTGGAGAGTGGTGGGTCATGTGAAAGTCTGTGCTCATATACCCTATATAATGTAGAACTAAGTATGATTGATATAAAACCTTTTTTTTTTTTGGAAGCAATAAAGTATCTTTTGAAACATCATCATCATAATAATAATAATAACAACAACAACAACAACGATAATAATAATAATTATTATTATTAAATTCTTATTTATTACATACATTTCAATACTTTTGTTTTAACAGAAATACACAAGTAAATATTCATACATTATTAATAATTACAAAATAAATATATAATAAACAAAACATTATTTAATATATTAACATTTTAACAGAAATATACAATAAAGAAAATTACAATATATAATCAAAATATGAAAATATATATATATGTTATCTACATTTATAAATACATATTATCTACTGAAAATTCAATTTTTTTTAAACATTATTTGTAATCACAAAAAATATCAATGTTATTGAATTTTTGATTATATAACTTTTGCAATCTGTTAATAATAGATTTGTTTAAAAAAAATTTTTTTTTATTTTTTATTTTAATATTAAAAGTGTATACTTCCTTTAACAAATGAGAAGGCACTCTTAATTCAATTTTAGATATACACTCATTAACATCAATTTTTCCATCAATTAAGTTTTTAAAAAATACCATATCTTTCATTTAGTCTTCTTTCAGTTAGGATTGTTTTGAGATTTAAATTTTCTCCATTTATTAGCTTAATAAATCTTTTTTCTACATTAGAAATTTTAGATTCAATATAAATAAAATCCAAATTCCATGTAGAAGAACCATATTGCAACAAAGGTACAACAAGTGAACAGAATAACATGTACTTTATAGAAGGAGATAAATGCCTGCCAAATCTCAAAATACATCCATCCGTCTATATGCTTTACTTGTAATATATTTTATAAGCTCATTAAAAGAAAAATGATTACAGAATATATTTCCTAGATCAGAAACAACTTCTTTGTATGTAATAACAACTTCCTCAATCTTTTTTTTTTCTCAAAGCAACTTTATTGTCACTAAAGTATGATCCACCTGTGCAGGGACCACATTCTGTCACCTGCAGCAGTGGGCCATAGAGGCTACAATGTTACATTAATATTCTGAAACTGGGTGGTGGCTCAAAGCAGCAGAACCACCTTATACAATAGATTAGGTATTACAGGTATATAAAAAATGCATTCCAAATACAAACATCAAGAGAAAACACAAAAAGAGGAAAAAAGGATAGGAATTATCACAGATCAAATGTTAGTCAATCAAGGGGATGCTATGTCCATTTGAGGAGAGTTCATGAAGGACAACCAGCTCTCAGCCCACCTGGCAAGAACTCAATTTAGCGAGAACCCAGACCCATGCCTTGGACAAGGTTAAGCCACTTCAGCCTCTGCTGTAAGTGGGTTATAATTAATCTGGGTATAATGTAGGTTTAGCATGTCCAGAACACCAACCAAATCAGAGAGGGCCACAAGAACATTGCCAGATCTCTCTAGACCTGGGTGTGGTGATGATTGCCAATCGATCCCGCTGAAACAAATCCTCCATGGCCATCATCTCTACCCTTGAGACCGAGAATTCAGGCAAAACCAATGATTAGATTTATGGTCCCACTAGGTCCTCAGGTATGATTCTGCTTTACTGATCCTATTGAGTTCTTCTAATCCAAGTTGAGTTCTAATTTTGATGCTTAATTAGGGTTCCAATTATAAAATCTAATGGTTTGTATTTAGTGGTTACTTATATTAGCTTTTGCTTGATTAATGGTGGCCATTTGCCTAGAATGAAACGATTGGAAAACTGAGTTATTTTGGCTTAAAACTGATTTAGTTTCTTGAAAAGGTGTAAAAGGGTAAAACAAGTGGTCATTTATGTTTTATCATTTATCTTCTTACCAACTCCCATCTTGAATATGTGAATCCTCCCATTCTTGTGGAGCCAGTAGGCAGTGAAATGCACCCGCTCACAACAGGAAGTGGACTCCTCTGTTATAAAGTTTTGATTATATATTTGTGTTATAAAAATTAGGATTTTTGTTATCGATTTTAATATAGTTTTAATGATTTTAATGGTTACTTATATTAGCTTTTGCTTGATTAATGGTGGCCATTTGCATAGAATAAAATGATTGGTGAATTGGGTTATTTTGGCTTAAAACTGATTTAAAGTTTTTTGAATAGGTGTAAAAGGTTAAGGAAAGGAGAAAAAGAGTAGGAATTCGGAAATTTTTATGGTGGGCAGGGATGATTTGGGCTGGGAGAGATGTGAGGAGTACAGTTCTTTCTTCTCCTGCCAGAATTGCACAATGATTCATTCTTGAAGTCACTTGATGAATCACTGTCTGAGAAAAATTCAGCAGAGGGGGGTGAGAGAGTGCGAAGGGAGGAGGCCTGGGCTGAAGCCAGAGAATTCTTCGCTGAAATAATTCTTTTTTTCCTTGTGCGTTCTGTATGTCTGAGACTTGCCCTTGGTTCAGGAAAAAGATCCATTAAGATTTTACTGAGAGAATCAAGGATGGAAATCTGCCTGTCAGAGTTGGTGTCACTATCAGATGGGTTAGGGCATGCACGCTTCTGGTGTTTCTTGTTAGTGGTGGAAGGGACAGCATTGGTAGACTCAGACAGGATGGTTTCTGAGTTTGAATAAGTGGACATGCCCATCAAGGAAAGAAGGTCCTGTGGCAGAGCTGTAACTGAGAGTGGTGGGCTGTTGATGAAATCAAAATTTTGTGGCCTAGAGGAAGCTGGAGTCTTACTGGAAGGTAAGATGGTGAATGAATGCTGAAAGGTTGAATTGATATGAGGTGGAGGCAAGAGGTTAGTTAAAGGAGGAAGTTCATATCTATTGGAGCTGTGTGGAGCACAGATGTGGTTTAGGCTCTTTTTTTGGCATGCATTGCATTTTTAGGGCAGTCCCAAGAAAGGTGGTTGCGGTCTTTGCAGGTGAAACATTGTGGCCTCATCCCCTTAATTGAGATGATCAAAGGTGCTAGTTCAGCTGCTATTGTTGTGGGAATTCTTTCAGGAGAGAGACCTTTTTTAAGGATGAATTGAAATAAGGCTGTGTTGGTGAAGGTGCAACCATTGGTGAGAGTATCGCTAAAGTACTCAAATGAGGTAACTTTTCAAATGCCTCAAGATATTTCTGTAGGTGCTGCCTGTCCATCCCTATGTGACAGTTTTTGATAAATCCTTTAAGTATGGATGGTCTATTGGTGTCTATTGCAACCAGGAACATATTAAGTAAAAATTTGAATCTGTTTTTGAAGGCTAGTCTTTGTATTGTGTTGTGAAACTATTGCCATGTATCAGTCATTAGGAAGGGTGAGGATTTTTATGTATATCATCAATTAGATTGTGGAGTTTGATAAGGTCATAGAGCAGCTGTGTTGGAAATTTATTGAGTCCACATTGTAAGTCTGTAACTGCCAGAATGACAGAACTATCACTCTGGTAGCAATGAGGTGATTTGAGGAGAAGCGGTGGAACTGTCAGGTTAAGTTGTTCTGAGATCACCATGTGATTCTCTGGTGTGAGTTGTTTAGTAGGAATGAAGGTTGCTGAGGTAGCTGAATTTATGATTGTTCGGATTGTCCTCATCAAGGCACTACAAGTTTTGCAGGAGCTCAGCTTGGCATGTTTGTGATGTGGTTATATTGGGATTTTTTGGTGTGATGCTGGATGCAGCCTGAGCATAAGAATTAGCAAAGACTTGTTGTGGTGATGGATTTTTAATATGGGATTGCTCTATAGTGTGACTGATATTAGTGGGAGTAATGTTGGCAGACTTGGTTGCACTTGTAGATTGAGATGGGGAATTATGAGTAGCATCATCTTTGGAGTAATTATTGTGTGTTAGATTTTTAGAGGATTCAGAGTTAGCTGAGGTTTCTGTATTAAGCTTAGTTGTAGCAGGCTGATCCCCCCCCCCTTCTATAGTTGAGGAATTTTTAATGTTCCCAGTTTTGCTTGGAGCAACATTATGATTGGTGAAATTACTTTTTTGGGATTGTTTCTTGCCTTTGATGGGGCAAGCCCCAGCTGTAGGGGAGGAAAATCCAGAGGATCTGGAGATGGAGATCTTGAAATAGGTCCTGTGCTGATGGTTTTTTTGGAGTTAATTTAGTTAACATTTTTGGAAGTTTTGAAGGTTTTTGTTGTTTTGAATTATGTTTTTGCACATTTTTGCCGCTAGGGGCGGTGGCCATCTTTAAACTGTTTTGAAGAGTTAAAGATTATATAAAGAAAAAATTTTGAAGTGGCTAAGGAATGTGATTTTTTAAAAAGAAGTAAATCCACACTGGAGAAATTGCTAATGTTAATTTTAGTTGGCTAATACAGAAATTGGCTAGAATTTTAGGCAGCTTACTACCCCAGAGGGGGAGGGGTGAGAAAAGAAGATCGTTTTAATGACCTAAATAATTGGAACAGCACATAAAAAAATTTGATAAAAAATATTTTGAGTGATAAGGAGAACTGGAGAGGAAATGAAGTTAAGAGTCTAAGAGGGAATAAAACCTTCTATGATGCATAGAACAGTGAAACTACCCATTAAACAGAGGGAAGAAAATGGTTGTCTATTGTAGATGATCAGATGGTAGATACAGTAAAGTAATGATAAAATACACTAAAATAATTGATTGTTGTGAATGAAAAGGTACACAAACAACAAATAATATTCTTTAAAGGGACAAATACATATAAGGAATAACTCTGATAGCAGGAAAACTGACTTTTAAAGTCTTTTCAAGAGAGCTGTGAAGCAAGTGATTTTCTTTCTAGGAACTGCCTCAATCTTATAATGATAAATAGACCTATCTGTTTTATTGGTGTAAGAGATAATATATGTTTTACTTATATTTATTTTTAAATTACATTTACACCATTGTTTGAAATAAGCAATATCTTTTTGAAGATCAATATTATCATATGTACTAATCCTTTTAAATAATTTACAATCATCTGCATTGTTAAGTATCATACTTTTTTTAATGTTTTGATCAAGATCAGACATCAAAACATTAAAAAGTAAAGGTGTTAATATTCCATCCTGAGGAACCCCAATCTTATTTTTGAATTATAGAGTTAATTTTATCTATACAAATGTAAGAACAGCCATTTTCTAAATAATTAATAAACCATGCAATCAAATGAGAATTCTCATTAATTTAAGTTTATATATTAGGTGATTATGTGCCACATTATCAAATGCTTGTGACATATCAAAATAAATAACATCAAGTTGCATCTGTTCAGAAAGAGCATGAGCAATATGATAAGATATTAACATTAAGTTAGTATCAACAGACTTTCCAGAAACAAAACCATGTTGATAAGTAGGCAAGACCTTCATCATATCTGTAATAATATTATTATAAATACATCTTTCATAAATCCTAGCAATTGAAGTTAATACTGAGATGTCTATAATTACCGGTATCAGATCTATCTCTCTTCTTATAAATAGGCACAATCTTAGAAATTTTAAATATGTCAGGAGCAATTAATTTTTTAACAGACAAATTAATTAAATAATATAATGGAGTTACCAAACAGTCCACACAACCCTTAATAATAAAATTAGGAATATTATCATATCCCATAGATGATTTAGATTTAAGTTTGTATATTGCATTAAGCACACCAGTAATTTTAATTTTATCTACATCAATATTCCCACTACTTTTATTATTTGATTCAACATTAATCATATCACTATCAATAATATTTGAATACATATTTGTGAAATGATTAACTAATTTATTCATAGAATGCTGTATTAAATTATTTTTGTAACTCTTATTATCAACAATATTTAAATTTATAATATAATTCCAAAACATTTGTGGATTATTTTTTAAAACCTTTTTCAATGTCATTTAAGTGATTATCATAATCTCTTTTCATAATAATTTTTGTATAAACATGCAATGCACTAAATTTCTTATATAATTTTTTATCATTGACTAATTTATATAATTTATGATATTTATGTTTCCTATTTAGTCCCTTACATAATTCTTTAGAGAACCATTTAGGATATTTATAACTATTCTATTGTGAAGATCTAACAGGAATATAATGATCCAAACAATTTAGAATTATATCAATAAACTTACTTACAGCTTCATTTGGATCATTTTCTACAAAAATTACACTCCAATCAGTACTCTTCAAAGCTGTATATAAACCATAGTAATTACCATGTCTATAATCTTTGAACATATTTTTAACAGACTTTATATGCTCATATGATCCATCTATTACAAATTCCAAAGATGGATAATAAGAATCAGGAGATATAAAAGACTGATCTGCCAAATTACATTTTGAAATATCATTGGTATTAACTAATAGATCAAATATTTTGCCCTCATCATTAGTAAACCTTAATTTAATTAATTCAACAAAATTTTTAATTCTAAATAGTTTGTTATTTTTACCAACAGCCTTACATATTACATATTAGATAATCCGGTTCATTGAAATCACCCACTATAATAATATCATATTTGTATTTTACTAAAATATCTTCAATCTTTGTCAAAAATGTATCCACTTCACTATATAAAAGAGTAGGTCTAAAATATATAGTACCCAATAATATTTTGTTTTTACTTTTTAGATAAATTTCAATCCAACAGGATTCAGTATTATCATCATTAATAAAAATTTGAGCATGTTTAATACATTTTTGAACTCCAATCAATGTACCACTATCTCTTGTTTCATTTACATATTTTCTATCACATCTGTATAAACAATATCTATAGTCAAATATATTTACATTATTAATACTTTCATTTAACCATCTTAAACAACATATGAAATACAACATATGTTAATTTTTTATTATTATTTCTTCAAGTAAATTAGTAAAATAATAAAATATGTATAAAAATTTAATCATTATTTTGAATCCTATGATAAGCAAAACGCTTCTATTTTTATTTTGGTTTTCCATTATTTATTTGAAAAGACTAGATGATTTTAATAATTGAATAGTGTAGTTTAGACTTTAGAACATAGTTAATTCCTTTCACGTTATGCCGCTAAAGAAAGTCGAAATGTATATAAATATACACACATGTTTTGGTTTATTAAGTACGTTAATACTTATAGTTGTTTTTTCATGGCAAACAGCCTGTAAATGCTTAATTATGTTGAAACAAATTGCCTAAGGGTTTATGTTTATGGAAAAATCTGACAGATAACTTGTTCTAATTGAAGATTTTAAGTGGAAGAGAATTTTACCTGAAGCTATTATGATTCTTGCTATTTAAATTCCCATAATTTATTTAGTTATTTAATATTTTTTTTTTTATTCTGTCTACTAAAATTACGTCAGCTTCAGTTATTAATTTCTAAAATAGTAATAGGTTGATTGTCATTTTATCATTAAAAAGGTTTTCTAATGCAGTGGTATTATATTAATAATTAATTTAAATTTATACAAAGACTGATCTTTATTACGCTTTTGTGCCGTGGACTATCTCTCTTCATTAAATTTGATAATAGAATTGTATGCTTTTGTTTATAATTGTAGATTTTGAAAGAGATTAAAGATACGGTATATATTTTATGTTTTAATTTGAAACAAAAAATAAAACAAGAACTTCTGTCTGTTTGGTCTAGATTTACAGCATGCTGCTGAATGTGTTGTTTTTGCCATTTCAATAGTTGATCTACGGAATCTTTTTGAATGCTGCATTATATAAAGTATTTAGTTCAATAATTAATGTTTAAAAAAGACAGGTTCTTTATGAGTTTAATTTTTAGATTATGAAAAGGCATTTGATTCTATAAATATTTCCACGATAAATAAAATTTTGAACCATCAAGATATAGACCCAGGATATTGTCATATTTTAAATAATATCAAAATGCAATAGCAGTGATTAGATTGCATAATAATACCAAGAAAATTAACATCCATAATATCTCCAAAACTTTTTACAGCAATTTTACAAGAGTTGTTTTGTGGATTTTAATAATATAAACTTCTTCTTCTTCTTCTTTTTCTATCTTTTCTGGATTTTAATAGGAAGTTAATCCTTAAGTTATCTAGATTTTGCAGATGATGTGACTTGTTTTTAAAATAATGCTTTAGAGCAGTAGTGTCCAATCGAAATTTTTTACTAGGCCAAAAATATATTGTGGACTGCACACATTTATTGATAACAAAACATTTACACTTGAAAAAAAATTTTTTTTCTCATGTGTCATCACATCAGCCGGGAAGCGAACCGCTAACTCGGGACAACTGCCTGTAAAGCAGCTGTCGCTGACCTCTCGACCACCGATGCTTGACAAACACTTAAAAAATATTTTCTATGTATTTTAATATAAAACTTATTTTTCAATTTTTTCACTTAATTTTTTAATATCAACAGATATTTTTATGGGTCAATCAATTATGATTTTTATATTTAACAATCTTCAATTTTGAGGAAAAGGATTCACAAAGATATGTGGTTCTCATTGTAGCTGTAATGCTCATCACCAGTTTTTTTAAAGTTATATTATTATTACAAATATATTTTTTATAAGCAAAAAGTTTGTCATTGGCCTCAAACATATATTTCATTTCAGAAGGTGACTGGAGGTCTATTAACTCCATCTGCAAATTTGTTGGAGCTGACTCCACAACAATGTCCAATGGACATAAGAAAATGTTAAATATATCCTCATAATTCTTTGAATATCAAAATCTCTCCTGAAATTCTTGTATTAAATTAGTAATTTTTTGTGCATATTTAAGAAAGGTAAAAAAAAATTTCTATCACTTAAATTTATATAATAATGGAAAGTGGACTGTTATTTTTTGATTTTAATTGACTTTCATAAAGTTTGAGTTTTATCATGAATGCTTTTATATTTTGATAATAGTTTGTGGTAAATTAGTTTTCATCTTGAAGCTGATTATTAAGTTCATTTAATTTCATTGTGATATCTATAAGAAAACATAAATTCAAAAGCCACTATTTATCATATAATTCAGGAACAGGCTGGTCATTTTCATTCATAAAAATTTGAATTTCTTTTCTTAATTTTCACAATCTTTCTAAGAATTTTTCATAACTTAACCATCAAATTTTCATGTAAAAAAGCAAGTTACTATACTTCGATTCCAGTTCTTGAAGATAATCATGAAACTGATGATGCTTCAAAAAATCATTTTTTACTGTGTTAACTGTTTTAACAACTAACATCACATGGTCCATATTAAATACTTGCACAAATAAATTTTCAGAGTGCAAGGAACAATGATAAATGAAAAGCCAAAGATTTTGAATTTTTTTCCATGGCTTTTCTAACACATCAACAAACCCATACTCAAAGTCGGATTCAAACTCAGGCAGTTCAAACTGAATTCAAACCCAACTCACGAGCTCAGATCAAATCAATGGATGACATATATTGACGGTACATAACTATGCGTCAAGGAACTAGCTCAACGGATGATGATGATTAATGAGACTCCTGATTTAACTCTAATAAAATATAATAAAATAAAAGTCAACTCATATATATATATATGTTTGAGTTGCCAATACAGACAGTGAGCATTAATATTAAAATACTTATTGAATAAGAAAGAAAGTTAAAAACCAAATGTGTTAATAAAGTCTTTAATAATAATAACAATTTTGTTCAACTTTTAGATTATGATTATATAGATTACCTCTAGTCTTTAAACAGAATTATATTTACAAAAAAACCAAATGTGTTAATAAAGTGTTTAATAATAATAACAATTTTGTTCAACTTTTAGATTATGATTATATAGATTACCTCTAGTCTTTAAACGGAATTTATATTTACAATAAGAATGGCAGTCCTTATTATATGCCAATACGATTACGCAATATTCTAGGAGAAATATATATCTATGCCCCGACGAGGAAGTAAAGGTAGATAAAGGTATTTGGCTGTGACAGAAATTATGATTCAAATTCTAAAAGAAAGAATGTGAGATTTATTTTCACATTCGTAAATCAATTCACAAAGAGCAAGATACGTGTTTAGGGCATAACTTTAATATTTAATAGAAAAACTTAATTATAAATGTGAATTTGTTCGACTTTAATAAAATCAGTTCATCATGATTTACGAGCATGAGAGCAGGCTTTACTGGAACTGAGAAATAAATGGTACTGACGACTTATGAGCTATAAGAATAAATATGAAAAATAATGGCTTGTTTGTGATTTGAGAAAATAGCAGGGTGGCTTGTATTTGACAAGTCTTTGATGCCCTATATGAAGGATCCATAGAACATAGAAAGCCAGGTTGGGTCGTAGCCTCGAACCTTTGGTGTTCCAAATATAAAACAAGCAAGTGAGGAAGTACTTTCTTCCTATGTATTTTAACAAACAGTAATATCACCGAGGACAAGCCTGTGAAGCAGGAGATGGCTCGCGTCAGCAATGTACGGAAAAATGATGACTTGGTAATCATCTTTTTAATTAATAAAACCCATTTTATATAAAGAATGCTCTACGTGATGACCTGACCAAGTTGAATTAAAGTCAATTGAGATTTAACTAAAAAGTACTTAATGCAATTATAGAATCATATTAATCATGCCCCAAATGTCATGCTCTCCCTGAATATTAATACAGAAATACAAATTTAAATTAGAATATGTTCATTTTATTCCCTTTATCAACCTTTAGCAAAACATTTTAATAATATTATTAATGTGAATAAATGAATATTATAAACTCAGTAAAGTGGCCGAGAGCATAGGTTAGAAATTGAGCTAATAATTTATTATTATTAACCATTAATAAAAATAGCAAAAATTGTATAACTCCTTCAACTCGATAATTAATAGAACTGTATCCAATGAGTTCTAGTGGGTAAGAGTTACTATAAAAATTAATATAATGTTATTTAACAAGGCAAACGCAATGAAGGAAATTATTATCGAGTTGAAGTTTTACTGGCAAATAATTAAAAATAAACAACATTAATAAATCATGCAATAAATATATATAATATAATAAATGAACCGCCATCGTAAGAAAAGAGAAAGTTAACAAATGTTAAATTTAAAGACTAGAGATTAAGATAGATTACTACATAATTTAAAATAGCATTAATACATTAAGGAAAGAGAAGAGCTTTTAACAGTACTTAATTTAAAGGTAGTGTAAAATAAAGTTCGAAGACCGGCCAGAAAGTAACGGTTCATATAAGAAAGATATTACCATTTCTTCATGGTTGGCTCCTTAAATTACACACAGCAGAGTCCAGTTGGATGAAACGTAGATGCGCATTTTGGAAAATTATTTGAATGACATTTTGAAGGATTTCTCTAAGGTTTCGGCAGCTTACGATTGGTATATGAATTTTTATATTACAGCCACATTGAAGATTTTCAGGGGACTTCAGGAACCGGTCAGATTCCTGAAGTTAAGCCCCCCCACTATGGTAGAAATTATTTTACTTCATAATTTAACTGGGTGGCTTCTTCTCTAAAGAAATATATATGGCTTCTTTTAATGAGGAATAATCACTCCTTGGAAACTTTTCCTGGGCTGTTTATACTGTATCTGATGCCTTCAGGCTAGCGCTTCTTTCCTAATCAATCTAACAAAAATTTACTAGTTGTTTTTAGATACATTCCTTCGATAAGGCTTTCAAACTCATTAACTTGAATTCATTTCCTAATTAGAAAATGAATTTTTAAAATCAGAAAATGATTTTAATTAGGACCGTCCTTACATTTTAAAGACTTATCTTTTTCTAATTAATAAAAACTTTACCCATTGTTTTTGGAAAGGGACAATCTGAAAGCTTATCGAAAGAATGTAGCTTTTTAATCACTAAAAATTTGAACAAACTATTTAAAGTAAAACAAAACATTCCCAACGCAATGAAACTTTAGAACAAATATGTACATTTAAATATTTATAAATATATACGTACAATCCACGCAGTTATAATATATATATATAAATTTGTGAATAATTCTATCATGAATTTATTAATAGAAACGATTAAATCTCAATGAGTTAATTTTAACACACATTTATAATAGTTTTTCTTTAAGGAAACTAGCGTGGACTGAACGTATAAAGCCCCATTGCATCGGAAATTCAAGGTTAGTACAAGGGTTTGAAGTTGGCTACATGTGAAAGATCATGAAGCTAGGATTGAACCTAGATCCGACTACTTCATTTTTTTCCACTTCAAAAAAAAAACAATGAAAAAAAAAACTTTTTACTTATATTTGATACATTTATAAGTTTACTTGATTAATTGGTAGACTATACAAGTAATTAGTAACATACAAATATTGGTATATTTTAGCAAGTATACTAGTAATTCTCTATGTTGGATTCATTTGGTTTTTATTATTTATTTAGGCAACTCACTCTCTGCTGTACTGACAATCATATTTGCTGACAAATTTATTTATATGGGTGCCAGTCAGCAATATGAGATTAATAGGACATGTGAAATAACCTATTGATCACCCAAACCATATATGATTGACATAATTTAGGATAGAACAATTTAATTGATGAATATTTATTATTTTAAAACTGACAAGGTGTTTTAAACACCGGAGTTCAACTATTTCATTTCAAATAAGCATGAGGCTTTCACACTCAAAAAAAAAATGTCAAAATTAATATTTTACAAGAACTTTTATTTGTTGATATCATTTTTAATCTTGCTAGCATAAGAGCGTGTAAACCATTGAAGCATTTTGCCAACTGCATCTGGCTGCTAGGTGTTACACAAAAGGTCTTCACCTACTTTGAGGTTACTCTAGAAATTGTCATTTAAGCGTTTTGTCACACTGCATCGGACCGCTTGACATATAATTCCCAGTCAGAAGGTCTTCACTTGCTTTGAGGCTACTCTAGAATCACTGTCATTAAAGCGTATTGTCCTCTACATCGGACCGCTTGACATGCAATTCCCAGTCTGAAGGTCTTTACCTGCTTTGAGGCTACTAATAAGGTGTGAACATTTAAAATAATGGCTCTTGACATGCAATTCCCAGTCTGAAGGTCTTTACCTGCTTTGAGGCTACTAATAAGGAGTGAACATTTAAAATAATGGCTAGCAAGCAATACTTTGAAATTAAGACTTTTAACATGATATCGATTTTGGATGTTTTTATTTATATGATTGAGATAAACTAATTAATTTTGACACAGAAAAATTATTTCATCTAATTTTACACCTTGCTTTAACCTATAGACTCTTACTACTTTTCTAACACTAATTTTCTTACTGTCACGAACGCATATAAACAAACGTATAATATATATACTGAGATACATTTAATTAATTTATATACATATTCAATCTTATTACTTTTTCTTTTTCTTTAAATAATTATTTTGACTAACAAATCTTTTAATGAACGAACATTTACGTAATCTTGAAAACATTTAAGTATAACAAATAAAAAAAAACTGACATTTTAAAAATCATTTCAGTTATGCGTTATAAATCGCATAACTTTTCTCTTAAATATATATAATACTCTTTAAAATATCACTCTCTACAGAAACATTTAATTTATCGGGGCCTCAATGACTGAGCAACTAAAATCATAATTATTATCAACAGGGTATGTGGGGTTTATTAAATTGAAGCCCCAATGATTGGGCGGCCAAAAACATAACCAATGTACCGGTCAAAAAGAAGCCAACACATCAACAAACCCAAACTCAAAGTCGGATTCAAACTCAGGCGGTTCAAACTGAATTCAAACCCAACTCACGAGCTCAGATCAAATCAATGGATGACATGACATACATGACTATGCGCCAAGAAACTAGCTCAATGGATGATGATGATTAATGAGACCCCTGATTTAACTCTAATAAAGTATAATAAAATAACTAAGAATCTTTATAAGTCAACTCATATATATAAACAGTGAGGATTGCCAATTCCTCTACAAGCTTTATGATAAATGCTTAGCCAGAGCCAGCACTTAAAATATCTCTGTCAGGAACCCCTCCCCAAACCCCTGACCATGGTTTCGTGCTTTGGCACTCCTCAGAGAGGTGTCAGGGTAGGTTCAGACACTAGATCTAAAAATACCAACCCAAAGCTAGACACTTAGCTAAAAGTTATCTATTGAGTGGAAAATTTGAAATTTTCAGATGTCTGCATGTCTTCAAACCCAGCTATCCAACTCAAATAGCTATATGGGGCTGATAGATCGTCAGCCATACCATATATTAGTAGTCATAGCAATATAAAATTGCATAAGACTTTTGGCAGAGACTATAAATAGTCAAAATAAGAGCCATAGATCAATTCATAGATCACATGACCCTATCTCTTAAGCTTGTAAGTTATAAACAGTGAAGATTGCCAATTCCTCGACAAGCTTTATGGTAAATGCTTAGCCAGAGCCAGCACTTAAAATATCTCTGTCAGGAACCCCTCCCCAAACCCCTGACCATGGTTTCGTGCTTTGGCACTCCTCAGAGAGGTGTCAGGGTAGGTTCAGACACTAGATCTAAAAATACCAACCCAAAGCTAAGCACTTAGCTAAAAGTTATATATTGAGTGGAAAATCTGAAATTTTCAGACATCTGCATGTCTTCAAACCCAGCTATCCAACTCAAATACCTATACGGGGCTGATAGATCTTCAGCCATACCATATATTAGTAGTCATAGCAATATAAAATTGCATAATACTTTTGGCAGAGACTAGAAATAGTCAAAATAAGAGTCATATATCAATTCATAGATCACATTACCCTAAAGGCTTATGCAATTTTATATTGCTATGACTACTAATATATGGTATGGCTGAAGATCTATCAGCCCCATATAGCTATTAGAGTCGGATAGCTGGGTTTGAAGACATATAGATGTCTGAAAATTTCAGATTTTCCACTCAATAGATAACTTTTAGCTAAGTGCTTAGCTTTGGGTTGGTATTTTTAGATCTAGTGACTGAACCTATCCTGACACCTCTCTGAGGAGTGCCAAAGCATGAAACCATGGTCAGAGGTTTGGGGAAGGTTTCCTGACAGAGATATTTTAAGTGCTGGCTCTGGCTAAGCATTTATCATAAAGCTTGTAGAGGAATTGGCAATCCTCACTGTTTATAACTGACAAGCTTAAGAGATAGGGTCATGTGATCTATGAATTGATCTATGACTCTTATTTTGACTATTTATAGTCTCTGCCAAAAGTCTTATGCAATTTTATATTGCTATGACTACTAATATATGGTATGGCTGAAGATCTATCAGCCCCATATAGCTATTTAAGTTGGATAGCTGGGTTTGAAGACATGTAGTTGTCTGAAAATTTCAGATTTCCCACTCAATAGATAACTTTTAGCTAAGTGCTTAGTTTTGGGTTGGTATTTTTAGATCTAGTGTCTGAACCTACCCTGACACCTTTGAGGAGTGCCAAAGCACGAAACCATGGTCAGGGGTTTGGGGAGGGGTTCCTGACAGAGATATTTTAAGTGCTGGCTCTGGCTAAACGTTTATCATAAAGCTTGTAGAAGAATTGGCATCCTCACTGTTTATAACTTACAAGCTTAAGAGATAAGGTCATGTGATCTATGAATTGATCTATGACTCTTATTTTGACTATTTAAACTCATATATATATATATTGTGCTCTTTTCTATAGGTCAATGATAGTTATAAATGGTCAATTACTAAAAAATTTTAAAATTAATATTATATAGTATTTAAAATTATAGATTGTATTAAGCAGTAAAAGATTAATATGATATATTTAATAATAAATATTGTGATGGTGAGAATTGTATCTAATTCTATATTTTTCTAAATTGTTTTTCAAAATTTTATATAATTATTTTATATAATATAAGTAGCAAATTTATTAAGACAGATAAAATTAGACTAAACACCGGAAATGACTACGTGACTGTCTGGAATATTCTATGTATAAACACCGGTTTAAATTAATACTAATAATTAAAATATTTAAATAGTATATTATAGAAGTGGATGGAATTGTCACACATCATAATAAAAATAAGTAGTATACATCTTTATTAATTATTGTTTCAAAATTGTTTTAAAGGTAGTTAAATTGTAATAGATAATAATTGATTTAAAAATAATAATGAGTTAACATTTAAGTCTATTTATGTCATGATTTTAAAACTTTAGAAATTGTTTATAAATCCAAGTAGGGATTGACCAATAAAAAATAGATCTTGGCAGACAACCAAAATCGCGCCAACTAATTGTATAAATGGGGGAGAACAAAAATGTGTTGACTCCAGAGCACAGGTAAAATTTTAAGCTCTCTAAATTTTTTTTCTTCTTCAATTTATTAGTCAATTTTATTATAATTTCAATAATATCTTTGAAAGAAACCAACTGACAATTTAAAAATCATCCGAAGAGAATCTTAGAATAAAATGTTTTAAGAAAAAGTTTTTCATAGTAATGTTTCACTAACTTTACAGTAACCTGCCAGTGGATTCTATCGAAATATAATCAGAGTTTTCAATAGAAAATGGATAGATTCTTAAAACCAAGTTGTAAATTTTATAATGTTCCAAATATGTTAATATTATTCGTTGATATAGTTTATATAGCGTATCACTATGAAAGCTGTTTTCATGCGTATAAAATCAATGAAAGGACATTGTGCGCAAAGTTAATGAAGATAATGGAAAATAAAAATAAGTATTATTCGTATAAGAATAAATGGACAAAATGAATTTTAATATTGAAATAGTTTGAATTGCTTTCTTTAAGATGACTTGAGAAAATACTCTAGAAAATAGTTAAAGATCGGAAGTAGTGTATATAAAATAATAATGAATGAAAGTGAAGTTTACCAAGGAAAACACTTACCTAAAGAAAAAAAAAAAATTTTTACAGAAGAGAAATATAAAATATTGGATCCATGGAAAATGCAATTGGTACCGTAATTATTAAATAATTGTAGTTTAACTAGAAATAAAGATGCATCAACGCGCCGAGGTAATATTCGCCAGAACATTAAAAAGCTTCGTGGGATAACTAAATAAAATGTTTTCTAATAATTTTGGATTAAACACTAAAACTAAAGATCGTCTAAACAGTTTATTAAATGAACTAATTTATTTAAAACTTTAATAAGCATAAAGGAGAATATTCGGACAAAAGAAGAAATAATAAATATTATGGGACTAACCAAGATATACCGTCAGAAAAAATATGTGATTATGGTTTGAATTATTTTCTTTACTAATCTAAGTTAAACATTAAGTTTTAGATAGCGATAGGGAAAACAAAATACATTAATTCGTGATATAACATTATATGAAATAATATGTTTTGATTTTGAATTTTAAAATAAAATTGTATGTATGTGGAAATTTGTATATTTGCGATGCTCGAAGAGAAAGAAACCTACTACGAACTCTGATAGGAAGATAAAGATTGTTTTTGGTAACATTTATAATTATTAATGATATATAATGTATGTTTTATTTATTTAGATCAGCTGGGAATCGAATGAATGTAGCGCAAAAGTTTTATTGTTATTATTGTTGTAAAACGCATTTTTGAAAACAACACTCTAAAACACTTTGAGATGTGATTAGATTTTTAAAAATATGCATACGATAATCATTTTATGTGTTATTAATATAGTTCAATATAACCGATGGTTATGTGATATTTTCTGTTAATTTTCCGATTGGGATATTTAAATGTTGTTTTAACCAAATGTAGATGTTGAACCTACAGTGTAATAAAGCAAGACAAATTGTTCTTATGGAATAGGGAAATGTTTTTATATTAGCGAATTTTGTTTATTGTTTTTAAAAAAGTAGTTAGTATTTTATCGATGTTGGATACAGTAAAAATCTCGAGAGATAGTTTGGGTAGTGACTTGGTAGTACGTGGTGATTCGGAAACCAAGAGGATGTATTAAAAACTAGGATGCTACAGGGAGTGAAATAATAAGTAGTTTTAGATGTTAATCAGCGTAGTTAACAAAGCCCTACGACTGGTACACATGTTGTCTTGGACAGTGGTATTTTATATATTTCTTGTGAGTCATACTAGATGTTTGGTAAAGCTGAGTAAATAGCTGCCACATCATGCTTATTGCCAAGGTTATTAGACAATGAATGTCGGACTTATTCACACTGTTCCATACATTTTTGAAGTATATTGCGGATAAGTTATCTATCTATTTTCCCGATATCCTATACATCTTTTGCTATCTTTATCTGTATTTCTTGCAACTACATCATTATGTGATAAGTCTATTAAAAGGGAAACAATAGATATTTTAGAATGTATGTCATGCTATTATTTGGAATAAGAATAGTTAAGTGTTAACGAAGAGTAGATTATGATTATTGAAAGAAAGATGCAAATATCCTAAGAAGGGAAGGAGTTAGAGAATTATTTTAATTCCTTTTTAGAAATGAACTATAATTTTATAAAAGTATATCCAAATAGAAATATACAAAAATATTAAATATAATTTCACGTTTTCTTATTGTTAATTATATTTTAAAAAAATATAAGTATTGCATATTTAAAAAATACAATAACATTCGATAATTATAGTATATGTGAAACTGTAACAGGTGATAATTAAACCCGTGTTATAGTATTATACATGAGTATGGCTTATGGAATAAACGTATTATAGTTTACGAGCATTGGAGAACAAACGTTAAAAGTAATAATAATATTTGAATAATATGCGGAGTGACTTATATAAAGTTACAAGAAAATGTAATTTTCTTTTAAAAAACCATATTGATTGTAAAATTATGATGTTATAAATGATGTTTATCCACATAGATAATTTATAATACAGTAACTTTAATATTAAAAGGTAAAGAATGGTATTACCCATAAAATAGTTAAAATAAATGATATGATAAACCTAATGAGAAATAAATAAATAACTTTTAAAAGGCATAAGTTTAATTAACGATAAAAGAAATATAAATGTGTATAATTCAGCTATTGTAGTGTAAAGAAAATGAGGATATCCCTTGTAAATAGATGTAGATGGATTTGTTTGTTTTATTTATTTTTATTGATGTTAATAAAATTTTAAAATTTGTTTATTAAAACTTGTGTCTGAGTTTTGTTTTCTCTACATCATTGCATGAATTCACAGGGTATTTTCACAACCATTAAACTAAGTATATGATTGTTTGCACAAAAGATAAATAGAGAAGCATGTTTAATCTTAAATATTTATTGATGTTCTTGTAATTAAATAATTATAAAATTGCCTTGCGTTACTGGTCATCAATCCATTATCATAATATTTTGCTAAATTATATGCTATTAGTTGCCACTTGCTTTATTTATCTGATTATCTAAACACTGCCACTTATTAATTTATTTTATTACTTAAAGATAAAAAAGGGGATATTAGATTATTAACTAATTTATTACGGTTATAAATTTGCGATGAAAGAAAAGCTGTACTAGTTGGTTTAAGCAATGAAGATTGTGATTATTATTGTTTTATTATTAATCTAATTTCGGAGTAGTAGATTATGACATAAAATCCCTTATCATATTTTGCTACCATATGTTTATTAACATATGAATAAATTTAAGAACCTGAGATTATTTCATTTGAGCTAGATGATTACTATTATTATTATTAGAGATAAAAGATTAATACTTTAATTGTTAAATGAGTCTTAGTGATTAGAAGTTGCAGAAGTCATAAGAATACTATGTAGTTATTATGTGTAATAGTAGTATAAGGGGGGATAGTGTTCTTATGCCATTGAGGTGGTATCCTGTGGGATATTGTCTCAATGTAATCTACCTTGTCACCAGTATTTCCACTTCTAGTCTCATGAATTCCTGAATATTTATTTGAGTTAGTTTAAACAGAACCTAAGTTAATTTTAAGAAACTTGAGCTAGTAAAGCATTTAATTGAATATTTCATTAATTATTAGAGCTAGAACCCAGTTAGGTGATTTTCACTATATTATATTTATTTTGGGGGAAGTGGAGATGCGGGAATGGGGCGGTTAGATTATGGCCCTCAACGTGATTGGCCTGATGTGTAGTGGAGCTACACACGATGACAAGGGCAGAATATATATATGTTCGAGTTGCCAATACAGACAGTGAGCATTAATATTAAATTACTTATTGAATAAGAAAGAAAGTTAAAAACCAAATGTGTTAATAAAATGTTTAATAATAATAACAATTTTGTTCAACTTTTAGATTATGATTATATAGATTACCTCTAGTCTTTAAACGGAATTTATATTTACAATAAGAATGGCAGTCCTTATTATATGCCAATATGATTACGCAATATTCTAGGAGAAATATATATATATAATATATATATATATATGCCCCGATGAGGAAGTAAAGGTAGATAAAGGTATTTGGCTGTGACAGAAATTATGATTCAAATTCTAAAAGAAAGAATGTGAGATTTATTTTCACATTCGTAAATCAATTCATAAAGAGCAAGATACGTGTTTAGGGCATAACTTTAATATTTAATAGAAAAACTTAATTATAAATACATATGAATTTGTTCGACTTTAATAAAATCAATTCATCACGATTTACGAGCATGAGAGTGGGCTTTACTGGAACTGAGAAATAAATGGTACTGACGACTTATGAGCTATAAGAATAAATATGAAAAATAATGGCTTGCCTGTGATTTGAGAAAATAGCAAGGCAGCTTGTATTTGACAAGTCTTTGATGCCCTATATGAAGGATCCATAGAACACGGAAAACCAGGTTGGGTTGTAGCCTCGAACCTTTGATGTTCCAAATATAAAACAAGCAAGTGAGGAAGTACTTTCTTCCTATGTAATTTAATGAAAAGTAATATCACCGAGGACAAGCCTGTGAAGCAGGAGATCACTCGCGTCAGCAACATTCAGAAAAATGATGACATTGTAATCATCTTTTAATTAATAAAACCCATTTTATATAAAGAATGCTTTACATGATGACCTGATCAAGTTGAATTAAAGTCAAACAAGCTTTAACTAAAAATGCAATTATAGAATCATATTAATCATGCCCCAAACGTCATGCTCTCCCTGAATATTAATACAGAAATACAAATTTAAATTAGAATATGTTCATTTTATTCCCTTTATCAACCTTTAGCAAAACATTTTAATAATATTATTAATGTGAATAAAGGAATATTATAAACTCAGTAAAGTGGCAGGGAGCATAGGTTAGAAATTGAGCTAATAATTTATTATTATTAACCATTAATAAAAATGGCAAAAATTGTATAACTCCTTCAACTCGATAATTAATAGAACTGTATCCAATGAGTTCTAGTGGGTAAGAGTTACTATAAAAATTAATGTAATGTTATTTAACAAGGCAAATGCAACAAAGGAAATTATTATCAAGTTGAAGTTTTACTGGCAAATAATTAAAAATAAACAACATTAATAAATCAGACAATAAATATATATAATATAATAAATGAACCACCATCGTAAGAAAAGAGAAAGTTAACAAATATTAAATTTAAAGACTAGAGATTAAGAAAGAATACTACATAATTTAAAATAGCATTATTACATTAAGGAAAGAGATGAGCTTTTAACAGTACTTAATTTAAAGATAGTGTAAAATAAAGTTTGAAGACCAGCCAGAAAGTAGTGGTTCATATAAGAAAGATATTACCATTTTTCATGGTTGGCTCCTTAAATTATACACCGAGAGTCCAGTTGGATGAAACATAGATGCACATTTTGGAAAATTATTTGAATGATATTTTGAAGGATTTCTCTAAGGTTTCGACAGCTTACGATTGGTATATGAATTTTTATATTACAGCCACATTGAAAATTTTCAGGGGACTTCAGGAACCGTAGTCAGACTTCTGAAGTTAAGCTCCCCCACCATGGTAGAAACACTATTTTACTTCATAATTTAACTGGGTGTCTTCTTCTCTAATGAAATATATATGGCTTCTTTTAATGAGGAATAATCACTTCTTGGAAACTTTTCCTGGGCTGTTTATACTGTATCTGATGCCTTCAGGCTAGCGCTTCTTTTCTAATCAATCTTACAAAAATTTACTAGTTGTTTTTAGATACATTCCTTCGATAAGGCTTTCAAACTCATTAACTTGAATTCATTTCCTAATTAGAAAATGAATTTTTAAAATCAGAAAATGATTTTAATTAGGACTGTCCTTACATTTTAAAGACTTATCTTTTTCTAATTAATAAAAATTTTACCCATTGTTTTTGGAAAGGGACAATCTGAAAGCTTATTGAAAGAATGTAGCTTTTAATCACTAAAAATTTAAACAAACTATTTAAAGTAAAACAAAACATTCCCGACACAATGAAACTTTAGAACGAATATGTACATTTAAATATTTATAAATATATATGCACAATCCACGCAGTTATAATATATATATAAATTTATGAATAATTCTATCATGAATTTATTAATAGAAATGATTAGTTTAAATCTCAAATGAGTTAACACATTTATAATAGTTTTTTTTAAGGAAAGTAGCGTGGACTGAACGTATAAAGCCCCATTGCATCAGAAATTCAAGGTTAGTACAAGAGTTTGAAGTTGGCTACATGTGAAAGATCATGAAGCTAGGATCGAACTTAGATCTGACTGCTTCACTATGCTCAAGAATTAATTTAACACTGCCAATATTTTTACCAGTCATTGAAGCTGTGCCATCTGTGATGACCCCAATTAGATTTGCTAATTTCAGTCCATGGTTATGCAGTATTTTATTACAGCTTCTTGTATATTTTTTCAGATAGTTGTATCTTTCAAATTCATAATATTGAGAAATCCTTCCGTTATATTCATTTTACTAACCATGCCTTGGAAGTTGGGCCATATTTTTAATATCCATTGTTTCACCCAAAGCCATTGAGAAATACACAAACGTTTTAGAAACCATGTTCAGTATTGAACAAATTTCATTAGAAATGTTATCAATTCATTGAGCTACAGTTTAGTATGATAAATTGATTTGACTAAAAATCTTGATTCTTTCTGGAACTATTTTTTTGGCTGCAGCGATAATTCATTATTGATGTATTTACCATGTGGTTTCATTTTCCCCCCAATAATATGTGATATCCACATTGGGGATTAACAATTGTGTTTGATTGAACTGTTTGTGTATGAAATATATTTTGTTCTGTAGTCAGACTTGCCTTAAGCATTTGTAATTTCACATTTTGTTTATCACTAGTATTTTTTTTTAAAATTACCATGTTTTATTCATAATATCTTTTCAAATTGTATGAGTTTAATATTGAAGTAGAATCACGACAAATTAAACATATACCTTTGTCTTTAATTTGAACAAAAAATACACATTATCCCATTTACTTTGAAATTGCCCATTTTCATCTTCCAATTTTTTTTTTTCTTTTCAGACATAATGGAAATAAAGGGCCTAATAGAAAATTTTAAAAAATTTGATAGAAAATAAAATGTATGCAATCATACAAAATAAAATTACTTACTGTTTATTTGATTCAGTTTGCATTAGCTATTTGTTAATGTTTTACAAACACAGTATGTTTATACTACTAATAAAACAAGTGCCTGGCAATTATAAATGTGATCATAAGGAATTTAACACTTTATTACTCTGTAAAATCTAATCACAGAATGATTTAGAATTTTAAATTTATATGCATGTGTTAATGTGTAATCCTAATTTAAATTTTATTAGATTTATTTGAAAGAATTTATAGAAAACAATAAAACACAGAAAACCTTTGTAACTAAAGAATGTGTCTATTGTTTGACATTTATTACATGTATAGGACAAATTTATGGAAATATGATTCTGTTATACCAAAACACAAATTTAAAAACTTTTGTTGTTCACAGAGGCAAAATTCTCCATACAGTAGCACCATTCAGTGCAAATCAGTATAATCAATGGATGCAGAAAGGTTTGTGCATAAAATCCCTATCTAAATGCCTACTCGCCCAATATCCCCACACTATATTCTAGCTTATGGCTTTCGTCAGTGAGGAACCTTGGATGAATAGGCACTAGATAGGTATTTTATGCACAAACCCTCCTGCATCCATTGATTACTCTGGTTTGCCCTGAGTGGCGCTACTGTATGGAGAGTTTTGCCTCTGTGAAAAACAGATTGTGTAAGCCTAAAGAATGGTGACCATGTGACTTTTATTGTTATAAACATACTGAATAAACACATATGTATGCATGTATATATAGTATATAATCAAAATTTATTCCAAATTCACAACTCAAACAATCTAGCCAAAAAATAAACTTTAAAACACAACCAATGTTTCACTGCTACTTGCAGATTTCTCAAATGTAAAAACTATAAAATAACAACATATTTAAACTAAACATTGCCCACAATTTCACTTAACTTCCCATACACTCTTAATATTAAATTTTTTTTAAATAGGGTTAGAAATCAATATCTTCGTTCTGCTTTACATATTCATGAAGAATATACAGGTCACACTATTAATTTTGATGAAGCTAAGTTGTCTTCTTTAAGAGAAATAAAATAAAAAGAAGAATTAAAGAATCTTTATTATTAAAAATATATGATTCTGAAGCAGTTAACTTGTTTAAAAGTTTTTTTTTTAATATTAAGGATGTATGGGAGGTAAGTAGAATTATGGATAATGTATAGATTAATTATGTTGTTATTCTGTAGTTCTTTACACTTGAGAAGTCTTTTTGTAACAGTGAAACCATTGGTTGTGCTTTAGAGTTTATTTTTTGACTAGTCTGGTTAAGTTGTGAATTTGGGGTAATTTTGATTATTTATTGACTGGTTTAACTTTATGCTTTTAATGTTTGTATATAGTATATGTAATACATTTGAAGCTTTGTTAAAAAATATTTAATAAATGTTTTAGTTTCTAAATGTAGGTGATAAGGTGTTATACATCATATTAATGTATTTAACCATACATGTGATATTTCATGTAATAAAAATTTATATAATTACAGTTTTAAAATGGCTGCACAAAAACATTGTTTGAGCCATGAGTTAGACATGGAGGCTTTAGAGCTTCAGGAAAAGTTGAAAGAATTATCAGAGAAAAGTAAGAAAGAAGGTTTCAAAATAAATAATAATAATAAAAATTAAAATAATATTTAATGAATTTCATAAAATAAACATTGATAATCATAAATTAGAAGAAGTTAGCAACAACAAATATCTTGGTTAGATTAATACAAATGGAAATATAATGGATAAAATTAATCATAGAAGTAAACTTAGATTTAATGGTTTTAATAAAAGTAACTTAATATTAAAGGAAATATGACTATGGATTTGAGAAGGAAGGTTTTTAATAGATATGTAGATATGTTTAACCAATTATTATTTATGAATCTAAGATTTGAACATTTAACAGTTTACACATATGTCAGACAACTCAATGAAATATTGAGAAATATATGTTGGGAATAACATACTCAGGTGAGAGAATAAACAGATATTGATATCATTGAAAGAGTTAAATCATTGAAATGGAACTGGATTGGAAATATAATAGTTGGAAATTGGATCCCAAGAGATTGTAAGATATAGAAAAAGACCACATATAAAAATTATAAATGAAAGTATGATGTGGAGAAGAGAAAGTATGGATTGGAAAAACTGAATAAACTTGGAGACACTTTCATCCTATAGTGCCCAGGTGGGGAATATGCAGTCTCCATGAGTGACTTGTGCAGCCTTTGAAGAAGCTAGATCTTGTATTAATTGATATTCACTTATTTAGATAATGACAATTTGAAAATTTTTAGAATTAAATAAAGAACGGTTTCAGTAGTTATTAGAGGTCATAACCAATTGTATATTTCAAATGATAGAACACCACCTAGTGCAAAACAGTAACACTATCAGATGTGTTACCTGATCTCTACACAAAAACCATTAACAAGATGATTGTGACTTGTTGTTTGTCATACTTGTACCTTGCTTGTAGTCATACAGTTGTTATTGTTATACTTATTCTGTGGTTTTACTAAAACATGGTGTTATTGTATTTCTAGCAAGTATATGCTTTCTTAAGATATTTAATATTTTGATTACCCTCATGTCAAATTGCAAGAAAAGTAAATTAAATGAAGAAAATAAAACATTTAATGTAGAATGGGAGGAAGATTTTTTTCTTTACTTCTGTGAAAGATACAATGGTATGTTTGTTGTGTGATACAGTTTTAACTACTTTAAAAAAAGGGAATGCAAATAAACATTATTTGATACATAAAGAACATAAATTCTTTAATTTAGAAGATGAATCTCAACAAGCTGCACTTCAAAAATTGAAAAATGAAAAGCATCATCAACAGGCATGCAGTTGATGTTACCTACAAAATAGCACATATACTTGGAAAAATAGGTAGATCATTTAGTGATGTAGAATTAAAAAAAGAATGTATTGTTGAAGCAGTGGGTATGGTAGAACTAGGAAAAGTTGTTAAATACAAAAAATTGGCTCTTTCAAGAAAAACTATAACAGATCGACAGTATGGATTAGCTTAAAATGTAACCGAGCAACTTGGTAATATTATACAAAATGAAGACATTTATTTTTCAATTGCTTTAGATGAAAGCATTGATAAAACTGACTTGGTGCAAGTTTTATATTTTATTCATGCTGTAACTAAAGATTTTTAGTGTTACGAAGAACTTGTGCTGGGTACACTAACTGGAAGAACTCGTGGTGTTAACATTTTCAAAAACTTTAAAGAAGTAGGTCATCAATTACAGTTAAATGTTAGTAATTTAGTCAGTATTTGCACCAATGGCACACCTTCCATGAGAGGCAAAAAAGAAGGATTTGATGGTTTATTAAAGGACAACTTAAAATTGAAAATTTTGATATCATTTCACTGCATTTTGCATCAACAGAATCTTTGTGCAAAATCCACAATTTTGCAAGATCCTCTGAATAAAGCCATTGTGATTGTAAACTTTATTTGCATAAATTTTGGCAGATGCTAACTTTAGATGAGGAAACTTACAATGTTAATCTACTGTACTGCTGCAAGGTTTGCTGGCTATAAACAGGACAAGTTTTGATAAAACTTTTAAGTCTTCTATAACAAATTTATTAAGAGCAAGAAAAACCATGTGATTTATCAGATGAAGTATTTTGCAGAAACATTGCTTTTTTGTCTAATATCATGACCAAACAAAATAATTGAAATATTTTCCTGCAAGATAAAACAAAGCATATATATGAAATGTGGCAAAAGATCAAAGCGTTTCGAAAAAAATGATATTTTTCAAAACATTGCTCTCTTGCTTGGATATATCTGCAGAACACTTCCCCAAGCTAGCAAAAACATTAAATGAGCAGAATTGTGAAAGTAAAGCATTTGATGAATATATAGGTGTCTTGGATTCTTTAATAGAAGAATATAGTAAAAGATTTTCAGATTTTGACAAACACATTCCTGCTACGAAACTGGATATTTGAACCATATTTAGTAGTTATATCTGAGGCTCCTACAGAACTACAAATGGAGTTATTTGAGTTAGGAGAAGCTACTATTCTCAAATCCGTTTTCGATGCTAAAAAGGATCCCATGAAAATTTGGAAAAATGCTGTTGAATATCTATGTTCTTTGAAAGCATGCCCTCTGTTTACTTTCCTGCTTGGGAATTACTTACTGCTGCAAGTCAACATTTTCTCTCATAACAAAAATTATAATTAATTTAAGAACACAGATTACAGATGTTAATTTAGAGGATCAATTAAGGTTACATGTTACGAAACTTAATCCAAATATTCAATTACTTTCAAGCAAGAAACAAATGCAAATTTCCCACTAACTTAAATTTTCTATTGGGTTGTAAAATTATTTTTTGCATTGTTGCTATGTTAGATTTTGATGATTTAATATTATAATTTTTTTATTGTATTTCTTTATAATGTAATAAATTTATTTTATTTGAAGTGGTATTTAATATAAAATTTTTATTTAAAATTTAAAGATCTAAATATATTTATACATTGTAAGCAGATGTACCAACTAACTTTTTTTTTGGTTGATTTTATTTTCCAATGAACATATTGCAGGAATGAACTATTGATTGGCATTCCCCAATGCTGATGTCACCCCTCCTACAACAATATTTTATTTTGTATTATTTTACAATCAATCAATTTAAAAAGTAACATTTCAGTATTTTATAATTTAACTTAATGAATAGGTTTTACAAAATATTTTCAAGTATTATAAAGGCGTACAAGTTTTTTTACCTGAACCTTCATCTGTTGGCAGTTCTTCATAAATTTTCCAATTAATAAGGGATGTTATGAGAGCTTAACGAATCAATGATCAGTTCACATGCCTTGTTTTCATTTTACTTCCATTGCTGAACCTGGTGACAGAGGAGAGAGAAAAGCTATTTTGTATTAGCCAGACATTTGAAGATATAATACTTTAATCACTTGTTTCTTCATTTTTTTATTAATTATAGTTTCCTTCTTTTTATTACTCATGGTGCTCCTAAAGTTTGTTGGCTGGTATTCATATAATCTGGATTTCACTAGTCCACTAGTAACAGTCTTGATGCTTTCTAACAATATTTCTGCTAAAAAAATATCCTTAAGCAATCTCTACTCTCCCATTTATCTTCTCATGCTTTTCTTATAAATCCTCCTTTGGATCGATCTAGCACCAATTACATAGATGATGACGATATTTCTCGGAGGCCTGGGTGTTTATTTCCATGATTATTGGTCATCCACTTTCAGTGGGAACAAATTCTAATAATGCTTATCTGATATTTTTGAAAAACATCTCTTAATCTTCTATGCACATGGCAATCTTTTTTAATTAGCTGTTAATTACTGCTTTCTTTTTTTTAAATCTTAAAACATTAAATTTCGCAAAATACTACATTTTAATATTTAAAATATTGATTTTAAATGGCTGCTATCCTTTTTATTTTTTCTTTAACTTTTATACATTGAAAACTATATCAGCTTCTATTTTAATCTCAATTGCTATGATCCACATTTTTATTCCACACCCTAGGTATTTTTATATTATTGTTGGGTCTTTTCTTGGGGTGAGATAGGCTGATGAAATAGGTAAGATGAAATGGGAAAAGTGAATATGTGAACTGCAACCTCCAATGTCAGGACAAGCAGATGGCCAAGCTTGAACTACCAGTACACAATGCCCCATGATGTCACAAGAAAATACCCCATTTTTAAGCACTACTTCTCTTGTACCTAGAGATCATCCAATATGAGTAGGAGCCAGAAAACACATTTGGCACTGAGTCATCCCAGCTTATCTCCTGTGAGTCTTAGGGGCTTATCCATAGGGCTTATTCGTGAGACCTATTTACACTGCTGGAATACTCTTAAGAGTTCAACATCTAAGTCTAGATAGTGCTGAGCCTATACTTCGGATCATCATGAACCCAATGCATCTAAGCAGACCCTGCTCAATCATCCACCCACCTCAACATGAAAAACACAAATTCACACATTGCTACATCTCACTCATGAACTTTTTTCATCAGCTACCTTAGTTTTATTGTCAGGATTATAGTTGTATCCTGGCTTGAGAGACAGAATCATGATCAGTTTTGTAAAACTCTTTTGTGTTATGTGGTGATGTACTTCTGGCTCATCTTTTTTTTGGGAGTTTCTCAGACCAATCATCATCATGGTGACTTACTTCTCTGCTTTCATATTGTCTTTGGAGTTTGTTGTTACTGATTGATCTTTTAATTACTTGGGTTCAGTATGAATCATGAATACCGTCTATGGATCTTTCTCCTTTTCCTCTTCCATGATGGTACTGTATTTTTTAGGAATAAATAGAGATTCATTTTTAATTGGTTCTTCTGCCATAGCAAACATTTTTTTCATTTTTTTTTACTATTTGTAGAAATTTCTTGTCACTTAATTTTTTTCACATTTACAAATCCAAAGTTTTCAAATTTTTCAGATTCCTTTTTGGTTTCTTTTTCTGCAACAGCAAGTTTATTTTTTAGCAAATGTCTTTATAACTTCCTTTGCAGTACTCAACATCTGACTTGGAATTGATTAAGCTTTTGTTTATGTCTTTTGTATGTGGCTGAGGTCTAACATGTTTCCAGATTTATTTTATTTTTTTTTTTCTAATTTTGTCACTGTTTCAGAGCATATATCAAGTCTCTGCAATATTTTTTTCTATAGTGAACAGTTCCTTAGTTATATGAGGACCAAGCTTTTGATCATCTTCATTTTCATGTTTTACCTCTTCTTGAAGATCAGAAGATTTTAATTTTGTTTTAGTAGATTCATTTTCATCAGTTTTGATTATTATTGTTGATTGGGTTGGAATAATTTCAGGAAATTCTTCAGCAGCCTTATTTTTTGAAATTTTTTCTTCCTCATCCAATTTTTTTGACTGAGTTATTTCTTTTAAATTATTGCATAAAGTTACATTTTTTTAAAGCTGGTCTAAAGTTTCTATGATTCATTTTCCTATTCTTTGGTATGCTTCTATTATGTTTCTTATTTTCTTCTCTTTGTTCATCTATTTTTCTGTTATCTTCTCTTTGTCTCTCTCTTTTTTGTTATCTTCTTTTCTTTGTTTTTCTCTTTTTTGTTGTCTTCTTTTTCTTCATTTCTTTTTCTGTTATCTTCTCTTTATTTATCTCTTTTTATTTTCTTCTCTTTGTTTCTCTCTTTTTAAGTTATATTCTCTTTATTCATCTCTTTTTCCATTATCTTCTTCTCTTTGTTTATCTTTTTTGTTATCTTCTCTTTGTTTATGGTCTTTTTGTCTTTATCTCTTTTTATTATCTTCTTTCATCATCTCTAATAACTGCCTTAATGTGAATATCTTCTCAATTTTCTGTGATTGTTTTTGATCATCCACTTTGTCTTCTTGCTTTTGTTCTTCCTCAGGAAGATTTTCTTTTTTTCTGTATTCATCATCTTTTTTCTTTTTGTTCTGGTTATCATCTATTTAAACTATAATTTGTTTCTTTGTTATATTTACTCTTTAACAACTTTTTACTATTGACTTCCTTTATTTTTTTATTTAGTAAGCTTTTTCTCTCTCTCTCTCCACCCCGTGGTTCTGCTTTATCTTCTTTCTCATGTCTGTTTGTTCTTATTTGCCATTTATTTTACTTAGCTCTCTTAACTTTCCCTCTTTTCTTTTTTTTTTTCATTTCACATCCCCATGCCATGTGCACTATTCACATCCACAGAATCATAATTGCATCTGCCTTGTAACTTCTTGTTTGACTGTTTTCTTACTTTATGTCTCTAGGCACATTGACTAGATCGGGCCTCACAATTAGGGCAACAAATGTAAACGGATGTACCAACCAATCCCTCTTTTGGTTGATTTTATATCCCGATGAACATATTGCAGAAAGGAATTATCAATTTGCATACCTTTCCTATAACAATATTTCCTTTTGTATTACTTTACAATCAATCAATTTAAAAAGTAATATTTCATTATTTTATAATTTAACTTAATGAATACATTTTACAAAATATTTTCAAATATTATAAAGGCATACAAGTCTGTTTACCTGAACTTTCATCCATTGGCAGTTCTCCATAAATTTTCCAATTAATAAGGAGTGTTCTGAGAGCTTAACGAGTCAATGGTCAGTTCACAGGCCTTGTTTTCATTTTACTTCCATTGCTAAACCCAGTGACAGAGGAGAGAGAAAAGCAGATATAATATTTTAATCACTTGTTTCTTCATTTTTTTATTAGTTACATGTTCTTTCTTTTTATTACTCATGGTGCTCCAAGCTTTGTTGGGCTGGTATTTATATAATCTGGATATTTTATTCATCCATTAGTAACAGTCTTGATGCTTCTAACAATACATCTGCTAAAACAATCTCCTTAAGCAATCTTTATTCTCCTATTTATCTTTCTCATACTTTTCTTATCAATCCTCTTTCAGATCGATCTAGCACCAATTACATAGGTGATGATGATCTTTCTCTGAGGCCCATATGTTTATTTCCATCGTTATTGGCCATCCCCTTTTAGTGGGAACACATTCTAATAACACTTATCTGATCTTTTATGCCCATGCAGTCTTTTTTAATTAGTTGTTAATTACTGCCTTTTTTTTTTAATTCTGAAAACATTAAATTTTGCAAAATACTACATTTTAATGGTAATTTTAATATCTTAAAATATCGATTTTAAATTGCTGTCATCCTTTTATCTCATTTCTTTAACTTTTATATAGTGAAAACTATATCAGCTTTTATTTTAATCTCAACAACAATTTTTAAATGGGGGGAGGGAGAAATTCAAATTATATATGTGAAACATGTCTGTTTCAATATATATAATACTAAACGAATATAAAAAATTAAAGTGGCTTTTTTATTACTGCCTAATTAAAATGTGGCCTCTAATGGTAAAAAGGTTCTCCATTTCTGCTATAGTGCATCATTAACTGCTGCTGCTGTTGCATTTAACAAGTTAATAGAGATTAATAATTTTTATTAATCATTCATTAGACTAGACATTGTCCAATAATGAATAATGTTTCTGTAATGTAATTTTCATTATACCATTCACATTGAAGGTAGGGACTGGTTTCAGATATTTAATCACAGTGATCTGACTATGTTATATAAATTAATTTTGTATAGACCTGTTATTCTACAAAATTTATCATATGGAAGTTAGATATAGATCAGTTACTGATATGATGTTCTGGAAAATTTTTGTTAAATTGTGCATGTGAAGTTAATGATGATTCGTAGCAGATTTCCTGTTAAAAAGAGGTGTTTTATGGTAAGGCCTTGTTTATACTATATATATAAATGATCTGCTATCTGGGTATATCTGTGTATAATTAATTATAATAAAATTATATATAGTAACATTGGTCATTAATGGACAATAAATATTGTGAAAATAGTTAATTTATTATCCAGTTGATAATCAGTGTGATCTGATTGAAACACTATACATATTTTTGCTACAATTAACAATAGATAGATGTATATTTGTAACCTGTGAAAATCATTTTAATATATATATATATTCAAAGATTCTTTATATTTTTTCTTTGGAATATACAGTTAAGGATGGAATACAATGGAAGGACACAATAAAAATATATATATTGGAAACTTTTTATAAAGAAATGTTTGGCTGCAGAAAACATTTAAAGTCAACATTTCAAGACGTTAATAAGAAAAAAAATTAAAGAGTCAATATATGATATGGTAAAATAGCCTTTAGACAAGACCACTCAAGCGGCTTCTGACAGAAGACAGTAAAGGAAATGCATTATTCTCCAAGCTTGTCATCTATTAAGTGTGAAGGTTTGAATTGTTTTTTTAGTTGTGTCCTGTAGTTAAGAATAATTTGATATCTATTTTTAACAAATATCGACTAATTAGCTGGATTGGTTATGGGCTACATATTTAAAAGAAAAATCTTAAGCTCATTGGAAACGGGAAAAAAGTTTTGTTTAATTTTTTTCTGTTCATATTTGAATCAGATAGATTTGGAAATATTTGTGATTTATGGATTAGATTGTATAATCACTGCATATCTTACATTTAGCTTAACATTTCATATATAAGAAATATAAACTTTTAACTCTTCATTAACATTTTGTTGTTTATTTTTGTTTTGTTTTTTTCTTCTAAACTGACTGTTCCTTATTTATGAGTGGCAATCTCTGTTCACGTTATTATTTTTTTATATTTAAGCATTTTTGGGGAATATTTTCTAAATTTTATGTATATTTAAAATAAAATCAGATTAATAAAAATATGTAAAAGTTTAGAAATTGTATGTTTATTTTAAAAGTTTTTTTCAAAAAAAAAAAAAAATCATTATTTATTTAAATAGAATTAATCTTTTTAAAAAAGTAAATGTCATTAATGACAAGTTCTTCTGCTTGTTGTTAAATCTATTAATGAATATTTTTAAAATGTTTTTAACTTAATCTTGTTATAAAACATGATTAAATAACCATATTATATTGATGTTAAGAACTATAAACTCTTTCATCAATTCTCAATGCTTGTTTAGTCATAAGTTAACAAAAAATAGTAGTAATACATACAATTTTTTGCAACTGCTTTACAAATTATTTATTTATAAAGTTGATTGTATTAAATATGATCGAAATATATTAGAGTTATCCTGGAAAATATTTTAATAGATTAAAATCTATTAAAATATGAGATAGTAAAATTATATTAGGAAGAAATTTTGCAATCATTGAAAAACTTCCTCTAGTGATGATCAAGTGATTTTGCCAAATCATAAACATATATTTGTGTAGAAACATATATTTGGGTAAATATAAATTAAGGTTTATGCAGAAAGTAATAGTCAATGACAATAATCAGATGTTTCGTATTGTTCTTTTTTCAAATGCCTACAACTACAATGCTTAAATTGAAGAATTTAATAAATTTACAAAGTAATATCTATAGATTTATGGGAAATGTTCAATTGATTCAAAATCAACAAACTTATTTTTTTGCAGATTATTTACAAATTTTTAAAATCATTTCACTTAGTTGTTTTAAATATAGTATTTTGTACATATATTACAAAAAAATCTCATTACACGATCACCATCTCTATACTAGCACATAATGGTTTAACACCAATCCTGCCTAATAGGATAGTGGTGGCTATGGTTTTTTAAGAGCCAAAGACACCAAAATGTACAGGTGCTGAATTGAGTTCAGACCCATATGACTATATAAGCTATTGAGCTTAGATTGAAAATATTATTGTGTTTTCAATTTCATTCTCATAGTTTTGTAATAAAGTAGAGTTAAAAGGTGGCTGCTGGAGGGTTACATTAGATCCTAAAATCTAGGTGCAGTGCTCTCAGATCCAAGGCTCCTCACTGATGATGGCCACAAGCCAGAAACTTGTCTGGGATATTGGATGAGTAGGCACTAGATAGGGATTTTATACAGAAGCCTTCTGGCATCCATTGATTACTCTGTTTGGCACAGGGTGGCACTACTGTATGGAGAGTTTTGCCTTTGTTAAGAAAATCTCATGATATAGTGATATCACATGATCCTCACCACTTAATTATTGAGTTCCTAATAAATAATGACTTTTTTTTATTGTTCTATGGTAACCTAATTATTGAAATCTTCATCTTGCAATGGGGCTAGTTAACAATTTATATATTACATTTATTCCAATTGTTTTTAACTATAAATTTAATTTTGTGATAACATATTAAATTTATTTTTTTACAAGCTATTGTTAGTTTTATTTAAAATATAAAAAGTTTATTATAAGATATATAAAATATCTATATATACAACAAAAAACATGAAAATAACAAATTTTCAATAAAAAAGCTTTTTTCGATACATATAATTTGTATCCTTTTCAATATGTCTACTCACGATTACCGTAAAACATACATATAGCGACATCTATTTATAATACAACCAACAAAAAACAATTATTATCATCAATTATTTCATGAATACATACAATACAATATAAAAAATAAAAAATATAAAAATATATAAAATATATTCCTTCATTAATTATAGTATATTCATATATACTCAAAAACACACAAAAAACACACAAAACATTAAAATATTAACATCCTTCTTATTTATCTATCCAATCATCTAATTTTAGCCAATTATTAGTCAAATTAATTGAACCCTTATAAATGTTCATACAATTATTACTATTATTTTTAATATAACTAGTTTCATATACTTTTCGCCTATTAACATTTTTCAAGTAATTTAATGCTAGTATATTTTTAGTACAATCTATTTTATGACCATATTCTAAATAATGTATAAACAAAGCAGATTTATCATCTCTCCTATTTATTGCAGCGTTATGTTCTTTAGCTCTTATTTCTAATTGTTTACTTGTATGTCCATAGTATACTTTTTTACAAATTCCACATATAATTTTATAAACCATACCTTTCTCATATTTTAAATCATCTAATATTTTATAGTTACCTATTAATTTATCTAAATCTTTACTGTTTTCCCAACCTATATTTGTATCTTTTTTACTATTTACATAATTTTTTAATAATGCATTATATATTTTAGGATGATATGAAATTTTTATCCATTTATTATCAGATTTGTTATTTCTATTATATTTATTTTTATAAAAAATATTATCTATACATTTACTTTTATAACCATACTTAATATATAAATTTTTAAATTGCTCTTTATGTAATTTAGCTATATTTCCATATGTATTATATTTGTCGTTTTTAATTGTGAAATTTTTAATAACTGCCATTTTTTGGGTCCATGCTTGTTGTGAATCGACAGCAATTATTTTCCTCATATTATCTTCTTTTATAAAATGATTTAATACAATTTTTTTATTATCATCTAAACTAAGCTCTATGTCTAAATATTTTATTTTTTGTTTAATTTCTGAAATTGTAAATTTTATATTATATATATTTTTATTAAAATCATTATACATATTATTTATTATTCTTTTATCCAATTATTAGAGTATCATCCACATAACGAAAATAATGTGTTATATCCATATTAATCAATTTATTTTTAACTATATTAATCTCTAACTCATCAATAAATATTGATGAAATAAGACCACTAATTGCACAGCCCATCACCCATCCTTTATTTATATACCAATATTTATTATTATACTTAAAATATAAATTACTATGTATTAACATTAAACTTTCTTCAATTATTTTTACTATTTTCATATCTTTAATTTTCCCATGTAATTTCTTTATTAATATTTCAATACTTTTTATCCTTGGTATACTAGGATACATTTGTTCAATGTCCATTACAAAAATACTATATCTATTTAATTGTATATTACCTAATTTATCTACTATATCATCTGTATTTTTAATACAATATTCACCATAACCTAATTTCTCTGCTAACCATTTATTTAAATAACTACTAAATTTTTGTAATATAAAATTACTAAAATTGAATAATAATCTAATGGGATTATTATCTTTATGAGTTTTTATTTTAGCAAAAATATAAGGATTTTCAAAAGACGAAGGGTATAAAAATCTATATCTTTCCATATCGATAATATTATTATCCTTCATCTTTATCAACAATTTTATATATTTACTTTTTATACATCCAATGGGGTCCTTGTTTAAAACCTCATAACCTTCTTTTTTTATCTCATAATCTATTTTATATATATATTCATCCTTATCTATAACCACAAATCTACAACCTTTATCCTCTTTACATATGACAATATTTTCGTTAATACATATATCTTTTATCTCTTTAGTAATGCGTCTATAACTATAGGTTCTTTTTTGATCATTTATATTATTATTATTATTATTATACAACTGATTAGCTACTATACAATACAAATTCTTCTTTTCATCCGTAGATATATTTGCAAGTTCTATATCTGTTATAATTTTCTTTTTTATATCTTTATCCATAAATGGTATAAATCCAGGATTTTTACTCAATAACATATTTTGTTCATTTGAAAAGTTATAATTTGTTAAATTTATAAAATTGTTTAAAATTGTTTTATTATAATAATTATATCTATAATCAACATGTTCATTATTAATTATATTCAAAAAAGAAGTTTTCCAATATTTCTGCATCATCCAATTCCATTTTCGATTATATTTTACATATATTTTATTGTTCCATTTAAATCTGTAATTATATAAAAAATCCATAAAAATATCCCACATGTTTATTTTTTCCAATGACAATTTGACATGCCTTCTTAATCTTTTAAATTTATTTATATTATTTTTTAAAATAATATATTTTTGATTAATAAAACCTATTAAAATATACATCTGTAGTTTTGTTACCAATTTTGAATTATTACCAATCTTTTTATTACCTTTTATTCCAATAATACAAGATTTAGGAACCAATTTATATACTCTGCAGTTGTTCAAAAATGTCAATTGACCTTTTATTCTCTCTATATACAAACATAATCTTGTTAAATCCTTTAGTTTCTTTATTATATCCAAATTCAAATTTGTTTTCAGGTATTGCCACAAACCATACATTTTGTTAAATATTTTAAATGATTCAAATTATAAAACAACAATTCCAGATATAAACACATCAATCCCGATAATAATTCATAGATACGCCATAACGTAATTTAATCGCAGTTACAATATAAGCAAGATCGTAAATTTAAAAAATATATATAATCCATATAAAAAGAATATAAAAATACTTCTTTATGTTGTTATTTTAAAATATAAAAAGTTTATTATAAGATATATAAAATATCTATATATACAACAAAAAACATGAAAATAACAAATTTTCAAAAAAAAGCTTTTTTCGATACATATAATTTGTATCCTTTTCAATATGTCTACTCACGATTACCGTAAAACATACATATAGCGACATCTATTTATAATACAACCAACAAAAAACAATTATTATCATCAATTATTTCATGAATACATACAATACAATATAAAAAATAAAAAATATAAAAATATATAAAATATATTCCTTCATTAATTATAGTATATTCATATATACTCAAAAACACACAAAAAACACACAAAACATTAAAATATTAACATCCTTCTTATTTATCTATCCAATCATCTAATTTTAGCCAATTATTAGTCAAATTAATTATAAATGTTCATACAATTATTACTATTATTTTTAATATAACTAGTTTCATATACTTTTCGCCTATTAACATTTTTCAAGTAATTTAATGCTAGTATATTTTTAGTACAATCTATTTTATGACCATATTCTAAATAATGTATAAACAAAGCAGATTTATCATCTCTCCTATTTATTGCAGCATTATGTTCTTTAGCTCTTATTTCTAATTGTTTACTTGTATGTCCATAGTATACTCTTTTACAAATTCCACATATAATTTTATAAACCATACCTTTCTTATATTTTAAATCATCTAATATTTTATAGTTACCTATTAATTTATCTAAATCTTTACTGTTTGCCCAACCTATATTTGTATCTTTTTTACTATTTACATAATTTTTTAATAATGCATTATATATTTTAGGATGATATGAAATTTTTATCCATTTATTATCAGATTTGTTATTTCTATTATATTTATTTTTATAAAAAATATTATCTATACATTTACTTTTATAACCATACTTAATATATAAATTTTTAAATTGCTCTTTATGTAATTTAGCTATATTTCCATATGTATTATATTTGTCATTTAAAAGAATATTTAAAAGAATATTTTTTAATAGATTATTGAAAACATATATTTGTTTAATCATTAAAACATATATATTTGTTAATTTAAAAAAAGGCATATTTGCATTAAAACATAGAATAGACTTGTTAAATAGGAGAAAGTTGTATTTTATGAAAAAGAGATTTTTTGAAAATTTGCCTAGAATACAGTAATTCCTATGTAACCACTTTATTTGTTTTTGAATCTGCACAGAAGTTACTAAAATTTATTGTTAGTAATGAAACTTGAATAATATACATTTTAAATAACACACACACACACATATATATATATATAGTGCAGACATTTTGGCATGTATTATAGAATATACTTATCTTTACAAAATTTAAATTAGACATCATATATAGATCAAACTATCATCAAAAATAACGAAAGAATTAGAATAGTGAATACATTTATTTTAATATATACAGAACAGACATTTAAACATTTATATACATTATGCACATACCAAAGATAAAATTTAATTTAAGACTTTTATAATATTGAGACATCACTCTTTATCAAAAAAAAAATCATTAAACTTTTGTATCCTTCTTTATTTATTTATTTATTTGTGATTAAATGCATAAGATACATTATTAAATGATTCTACATTTTTCAATTCAAGTTATTATTTTTGCCTGAAAAATACAGCAATAACCATTTCTTCTGACATTTAATAATAATATTTTATGTCTTATTAAATTTTGTTTTATTTATTTAATTATTTTTTAAGTAAGAGTCTATTGAATGCAGTTTTTGAAAACATGAATATGGTAGTAGACTATATTATACAATTTTTTATTGTGAAACATAATCTTTTCAAAAATAAATGAAAAGTGATAGGATATTGAAAATAATAGTAAAAAATAACATTACTAATTTATAATTTATAGATTCATTAAAATTACTCTGATATTTGTTCCTAAGTACTCACTATTCAGCAAATTTTAACTGAAGGCTTTAAATTTTAAATGAATCTAAAAATTGAACATAATTTGATAGCCATTTGAAAGATACAATTAGTAATTTTATTGTTAGCAAAACAGAATGCCATCAGATGGCTTTTTAGTCTGTAGATTTCTTTAGTTGCAGCCAGTAGATTACTAAAATATCAATTGACTGTAGCTATTTTACAGATGGTAATATTAGATCAAAGAAATTTTAACTTTTCTAAAACCAAGATTGATAGATATTATATCTAGAAACATAGAAAAAGTTCTAAAATATTTTTTAATAGTGCATAGTATATTATCACTATTATCTGGGGAGATACTTTATCTAATCCAAAAATTGAAATAGGAAGTTTTGGATTAAATTACTGTGTTGTGGAAGGCAAGAGTAAGCAATTATAATATTTTTAACATTACAACAAATAATAAATATTATTAATATTCAAATCACCTTTGATGATATAAAATATTGGATAAAATATAATTAACAAATTCATGCATCTAATGGATCTGGAAATTAATAGTTCAAATCATATTATAAGGACACATATCCAGAAGAATAAGGATTAGTAATTATAAATAATCTTATTGCTTATGCAGTGTATTTAATAATTAAATAAAATTATTAACTTTAAAATAGTATTTATTATTAAAAAATATTAAAATTTCAAAAAATATAAATATTTTTAATAATTTCTAGGAAAATCACATTATTAAAAATCTGTTACATTAATAGAAAATCTATAAAATGCATATTAAAAATTTTAATTTATAGTTTAAAATCAGGAAAACAACAAACTTAAATAGTATAAGTGCAAGCTTTATGAAAGTTAATATGACTAATAAAAGAGTATAAATGCAAATTTATATTATAATTGGTTCAATAAACAAATAATTACTTACAAGCAATGAGTCTGAAAATTTATTATTAATCAAGAATTTATTACAAAATGAAATCTGATTTTCAAAGGAAGCCTTTGATTTCACATGCAGAGGCATGATACTTTCAAGATGGTCTGTGAGAAATGTCATTTATTTACCACAATTTATAAATTTAAGATAAAATACAAAAAAAAAAGTGTATACGTTTATAAATATAATGTATGCATAGATAAAATGATGCAACTTGGAAAAAAATACTTGAAATTTGTGTTATATACATATTAACATACATGCCATATACATACTAACATATATATTATATCTATGTTATTAAGGTTTTTTTCCCAAAAATGTTTGGGTAATAGAATTATATACATATAAAACCTTCTGTTATTTATATTTTCAGTATCTCTGTATATATATATATATATATTTACTATTTTCTAACAATATATATATATATTGTAACCAAAATATCTCGAGCCAGCCACGTTGCGCGCCAAAAGCTGTAACCAAAATCCCCGGAGCCGTCCACCCTGATGGCTCACAAAGGTGGTAACCAACCTTCCATCACCCCTCCAACTACCCATCATCATGCCGTACTTGTTGCGGCACTATAAATTGTAACCGTAAATTGTGTAATCTCAACTACGTAATGTAATTGCACTAGGAATTACAACCTTGGTCACTGATCAACTCTCATTGCACATTATCATCTATTAAGAGCTGTATCCAAAAGCATATAATACTATTTATTTTATGCACAAAAGACCACAATCAACATCTGGGGCAATTTACTACAGACAAAATTAATGAATTAACCTAACTTTTTATAATTTATTTGATCGCAGCCAGGGTATACCGCGAAGACCTATCATAGTATTATTATAAAACATATTAAACAAATTATAAGTGCAATTTTATCACCCTTAAACCTCAATTTGCGATTTTTATGGTATGCGACCCTATGGCCGACCATGTACAAGATAGCGTAATTTGTGGAACCACATAAAATTATGAAATTTTAAATCATCTATATGATTTCTAAGACAGATGCTAGTCCAGGTAAAGCTTTGCAATTAATAAACATGAATAATTGGGTTCTTTTATAATTTAATATATCATTGAGACTCTTATTGTATTGACGAATGAAAATTTAAAAATGTTAAGTAAATATATTTAATCATGTCATTATTGAATAAATCTGTTCACAAGTTTAATAATTAATTTGTATTTTATACTAGAATCAACTACGCAAAGCCACAATGATGGAAAAGGTAAATGGGATTTTATTGTACTTTACCAATCATATACTACCAAAGACGAAAAGCATCTTAATGTTTTCTCAAAATATTAATAAATTCTTATATCATGTAGACAATAATATGTAATTCAATGTATGCTCTATAATGTATGCTCTATAATGTATGCTCTATCCAAAGTTTATGATTTCTGATGTTATGAATGACACATAGCAACGGCACAGTAAGTTTAATTATAAATCAACTTTTATTTACAAACTTTATGAACAATAAATAGTTAATTTTAATATTTTAAATAAAACATAAATAAACAAATAAAATAATTAAATGATGGTTCAATAGACTTTCTTCAATACATCTCACAGGTACAGTATTTAAAAACCTAATCATACCTTATTTCAATCTAATATAATGAATATTGAGACAATTATTAAATTCAGCATTAACTTATGAAATATTGAACGTCATTTCCAGATTCAATAAATCCCTACTGTATACCTATAATAATATAATAAATAATATGATGTTTGTATGTTTTAGCTATAATGTAATCATTGATTAAAATGAAAATGTAAACTTACACTCCGGTAGATAATAATTAACCAACAGTTAATTATCATGAAGTACTTGAATAGAATGTCCTGTTGCCATTTATCAATCTAACCGATAAATTATGCTTACAAATGAAGAAGATGATTTGGCAGATTAACTAAAATACTTTGCCCAACTTATATCTGTGAAGCAAACATATTCCTGTGGATGTATTCATCTACACGTAGGAATTAAATAATACTAACGTTTTGCGTATTTAACATCATCATAAAGTCATACGTATAATCACACAATTCCGCGGATTAACCACCAGTGCAGGAATGTGTGTAAAATACAAAATGGCAATTAAAATAATCTGCGGATTAACCACCAGCACAGATTAAAGCCCTTTAACATTCTAAAACAACATTATAATTTACTTCACATTAAAGTGCAAATCATCCCCCTCAATTCTTCTGATTATTCAGAATACGCTGACACTTTAGCAAATGTGGGTTCTTGCTTAGTAAAATATTACAATAATCAGGACAACTAATGTACTACTTATCTTGCTTAAAATAAACATGTATAATATAATGTAAATAATATTGGCATGGGAATATAAATCTGGAAAGACTCACAAAATATCTCATAAAGATTGGTATATCTCATGAATTCATTAAGTACTGTTTAAGCTTTCTCCGCAGCGCTATTCTTTTGAATAAATATTTTATTCAACCTTTATTAATTTAAATCTAACAAATATAACTTATGAACTTCATATGCGAGTTCATATAACGATAAAATTAAATAAATGTATTATTCATTAACATATAACATTTAACGGTGTGTGTGTGTGATAAAACTAAATGTAAAGCATTTTATAGTTCAAATACATGAATTTTAGCAGATGTGTGTATCATAAATTGGATTGTATAGCATTTTATAATTCCTAATGTGATCCGTGGAATCCATGTACAATGTGTAGAATAATAAGTATATGAGGTAATAGCTATAACTGTAGTTAAATTCCATACATGCAATTATATCCATTTTGATTAGTTATTAAAGCAATATTAGATTAACGATTTGCGTGGCTCTCCAAACATGAAACAATTTTAAAACAGGATACACAGAATTTAAATGAAAATGTTTTCATAAAGTTATTAATCCCTACATCTCTCTATCAAAAGTGTTCCAAGTTTATCCTATCCATGCAAGTATTTATTTATCCATTGCGTTAATCCAGGAATAACCAATTACAGCAATTAATTTATTCATTTTTAAATAGACGATACAATTATAAAAAAAACTTTGATTAATTATTTGAAAAATGTTTATGATCCAAGTGTTAAACAAATTAATTAGCAAATATTAATGGTATTGTAAAGTTAAATATCAATCAATATTATATTTTATCAGAATTAAAAAACGGAAATATTAAATATTTTGATAGCTTTAACGCTTTACTTTATTTTAACTTAAACTTTTTCTTTTTTTTTTTAAAAAACAAATTTTCATTTTCATAAAACTTCTGTAATTAAAACACTGATTTAAATTTTCCAAATTGTAGAATAATAAATATTTCAAAACATACCAAATTCTTGTGTTTAATTCTTTCAAACTTAAACTGGGAAGCTCCGACATTTCAAAAAATGTAATATTGGAAAACGCTACCGGTGATTTGATTCTTGGCCGACCGACTTGAAAAGATCTTTAAATTTAGTGATCCATCTTAATTAGATACCACTAAGTTATTTTATGTTTATAACAAATTTTGTGGTAATTTATTCACTTATTAATGGTTTCAAAATAAGCTCAGCAAATTTACACTATTTGCCTTTACCATTTCTGTTCTTCTTCCCACCAAAAGACAAACTAACAGACGATATTCTCCTAGAAATTCGCGCTCTTTTCTTTTATTACATTGAGACGCCTACGTAATTATTGTATTTATTTAATAATTTATTTTAATTCAATAGAAATAATAATTTAAGATTACTTTAAATAAATAAAAACAAAATATTATTTTTAATAATATTTTACCAAATTTTAATATGTTGTAAAAATTTTAAAAAGTTAAACATTTTGATATAAGTTAGCATATGGAACGAAGCAAATTTAAATTTATTAAAATAATATAAGACAGTAATCTTTTCAAATGCGAATCAAACCAACCAAATCACCAAAAGAAGAAAGAGAAATTTTTATACTAGTAACATCAATTAATATATTTTATACTAAAATATATGGTTACAATATATATATATATATTACTCTATAACGTATTTATCTTTTTCTTTTGGTTACATAAATGGAAAAATATTTTTTTTTAGATTAAGATCTCTTACATGACCATCTCAGCAACTGAATTAAGAATTTGAAATCAAAAAACTAGATATCACTAACTTTTGGTTTAATGGAATTAATATAGAATTAAATTTAGCGTTGCAACACATAATATGTTGCATCTGTTTTTTCAAAAATAAAAATCAAATGGAAAAAAATACATACACCCTCTTTTTTTAATTTTATTTAGAAAAACAAATTATTTAAAAGAACAGTCTTTATTACTTACTATTGTACTTAAAAATTAATTTTATTTTTATATGCAATCAGGGATTATTATTAATTTGACAATAATTAAATTACAGTTCTAGTTATAGAAATTTTATTTTTATATTTTTATAATTCTATAACAAATAGATAGTGATTGTTTAATTTTGATAAATTGAATGTAGTGAGATCAAAGGAGATTTTAATATAAGAACATTCTAATGAGAATAGATTTTGAAAAATTTAAATCACTTGAAATAACAACAACCCCCCCCCCTAATGTTGCATCATCAAAAATCAAGCAAATTTTAAATTATTTAAAAAGAAATTGAAGAAATCATCTCAACTTTATTCTTTAAATATATCTCTTTTTATTTTTAAATGTAAGGATATATCAGTTTATCTCCATCATTTAGTTAAATTGCTGAATTTATAAAATTTCAAATTTTATTAATATTTTTCTAAATACATCTAATTATTAGTAATAACAAACACTGTGAACTTTATCATATTTCTAATACTATATTAATAGATATAATGGCAGCAACTAAGTAAGTCATTGAAGAATACAAAGACCATATGAAAAATATCAGTAATGCAGGTCAAACACCACCTATAATGAGAAGGAAGCCAATAAGTCTCAAACTAGACAAATCTATGATTATTCTTGTTGCTAAAGGCAATGCTGCAGTAGCAACAGATGCTTTCAATTACAATAACAAAATAAGATAGTTCTTACTGCAAGGGCAATAAAAAAGTAATGAAAAATCCTATATTCACCAGAATGAAAGCTACAAATAATAATATTTAGAAAGCATCATAGATATTTACTTATTCAAGAAAAAAATAATAAAATTCCACATTTAAATGATTTTCTCACAATTGATAAAGATTATATTTAATTCTAAAAATCATGTCAAAATTTGTCAAGATTTTTTTTCAATACTCACAGTTTTTTGAAATATAGGATGCTGGGGTTTTTTTCAAGGATGTAAGCACTTTGAGAAATTAAACAAGAACATGAAAATAAAAAGAACTGACATTTTAGTAAGTTTTGATGTGCAAAGTTTATTTCCAAATGTATCTAGAGATGAAATGTTAATTATTATAAGAAAAAAATTAAGAAAATAATTAAATTAGAATGTTACCTACAAACTAGAAAATGAATCCAATTGATAGTATAATGGAACTCTTAAACATTCTGCATAATAATAATACAGAATTCTTTGATCACAGTCATTTTTGATTAATGACATTTATAAGAAAGATTGAAAATATAATTATAAATATTACTTAACCACTCAAAAACCTAGCTTCACTATGATATTAATACTTTTATTATATGGACACATGGTGAAGCACTATTAGATTCGGGCACACATCAACCACATATTTTTCAATTAAATTCACACCAAAATAAGAAGAAGAATGAAAATTAGTATTTTTAGGTATTCATATGGCAAATCTATCTTTTAACGAAATCAAAATCACTGCTGATAGAAAAAATTCATAGACACCTGAAAATATATTGTCTTTGTAGATTAGAGCAAATGAGTTTTATTTCAGAAGTCAGTGACTGGAGGAAAAAAAGACACACAAGAACAAATTCTTATGAAAAATTAATTTTTTTATTAGCTATCTTTAAGATAGACAGCAAAAAGGAATATCAAAACAAAAGCAAAGAGAGGTTATAATATATATTGTAACCGAATAAAAAGTTGGCATACAGGTTTGAACAGCATTTTATAACTGACATGAAATGATGATGATGAAATAACCATTATTATTTTCCTTAAAGTTAGAATGTCATTTGTAACAAATCAAAACTCTAATATCATCTGAATAAAATATAGCTCTGCCATCGATCACCTTATGTAATAGAATGAAAATGAGCCCTGAAGTTGGACATCACTTATAAGTGAATAAAATGTAAATCAAATAAAAATAATACTAATTTTATAATGCCCTGTGAATAATAGTATTATTCATAGCAGAATAGATCTAATATACTAAGGTAACAAATGCTAATCAATAAATAATCATTAAATATTTAAAATAAATCTTTATTTAATCACATATCTGACTGTTAACCATACTAAAACAAAACAGTGATGATAACCTTTATGATAGCATCATGACTTTAGACAGCATTTAGCATAAAGAGAAAACAAATAAAATTATTATTTCACACACCCTAAATATAAACCTGACTTAAAATAAAGCAATTAAACCAAATATTACTGTCTCAAAACAACAACATATGCCTAAGACATATTTCACTTATAATCAAATGAAAATAATGATTAATAATTCAACAACCAAATTTTAATATACCTAACAAAATAAACATTGCTTAGAATAATATAAGCTTGTACTAAAATTTAATAATGTTCATATATAAATAAAATAATTTATGAATGATTGAGATAACAACTTTAGTATGTCCTATAAGTTTACAATATTCTTAATGTCTAAATAAATATGCTACCCAATAATTAATTTTCAGTCTCAATTAAATGAAATAAATTATATTAACTCAGCCATGCTATATTTTTAGATTAATTTACTCTTATTAATTACACTATTTATACCAAGGTAAAATAATAATGATATAATATCAATAAACCTATAAGATAATCTTGAATATATAATACCCAATCATTTCAATATATACAAAAGCAGTAGATTTCTATTGGACATTTACTTGAAGTATAATTAACTAATCATATTAATTTATTTAAATTTTTAGTAACAGAATTATTAAAACTATATATTATATCAATCAAAACATATAAAAGAAGTATTAGCATTTATTAAAATTTAATATTTAATTGAATTTATGATCCACAGCAACTAAATTTTAAATATAAAGCAAATAATTTTGACTTACAACAGAACAAAATATACTATCAGCTTTATTACTGAATAAGATTATGAGTCTTTTTGACTAACCATGAACTAAATATAGTACTTATCCAATCAATAATAATTTAGATAAAAGATACAAATATTTTATTGTGATTCTCATATAAAGTTTGTATCTAGTCAATCTAATCAGATAATAACTATAGAATTCAATACATATATATAATAACCATAATCACTTATCAATCTTGGGATTCGATTTCTGGATTATGTGATATAGTTATTTGAAATAAATGTTATGATGTAGACAGTTTATCATCTCATTCAAATATTATTAATCAATAAATTCATATTGCAGACTTGGACAATAATCAGACAAGTTTGTTTTATTTAAGTTAAATTAAAATTTATTAATAAATGAATAACAATTATATAATAAAATATATTTATGATAAATAGATCATAAACAATTGATATATATATACTTGATCTAATTGAATGTACTATAAATCATTAATTGACATTAATTTAATATTTAAGTATGTGATGAATTATGAATCTCCTATTATTTAATACCAAATACGAAACTTATACATCTATATAACATGAATATGTTGCAGGACATTCAGACTTTTTAAAATACAAAAGAGTTTAATATATATATCCTCATCTATACTATATATAAAAATATAATTAATCAATATATATATATATACAAAGATGAATCTAGTTATTTGTTAATAAAATTGAAGAGAACAAAGTAAAGTGAATATTTACAAATCTTTTTGAACTTTTAATATAAATGATATACCTGAAGTTAATTTAAAATCAGTAAAAAATATGAATATATTTTAAATATTAAAATAATAATTACTATACCATAAGATATGAATTTACATTTAGGAAAACATCACTTTTATAATTTGGTATGTAAATAGATTATTTAATTTAAATGAAGATAAACAAATGTATATATGACATATATAAATAAATGACCTGAATGAGAATTTTTAAATATTGTATTTCTAGAATGGCTTCACAGTTTTGATGTCTATTTCAAGCCATAAACTGATAGTATGTCCATGTCCAGAGAAGATATATATTTGTGAAAAGTTTAAATCCAAAATATATTTGATCAATTACAATGTTTTATGTATATGTCCAAATTATCCTTTCAAATAATAATTATTTGGTTTATATGATATAACACTTATAAGTAATAGTTTATATTCACAAGGATATAAAGATATATCTTTTTATGAACAAATATTTCAAAATATGATGAATGAATAGATCTAGCTTTATTTACAATGATATGATGGGAAATTAAACTGATTCATATCTTAGAAAAAAATGATCAATCAATCTAATAAAATTACACAGACAGGTAGATATGACACTTGTACACCTTTTGACATTTGTATTCTATCTTTAAAAATATATGTCACATCCATTTTAAAGGATAAAAATATTCAGATGAATTTAAAAGCATGAGACATCACATGATGTTAATAATTGTACCAAACTCTCCATACAGTAGTGGCATGAAAGGCAAACTTTCTTTATCAATGGATTAATGAGATGTTGGATGAGTAGGCACTAGATAGGGATTTTATGCACAAACCTTCCTGCATTCATTGATTAAGAAGGCTTGCACTTGGTGGCACTACTGTATGGAGAGTTTGATAATATTATTCTGATGGTTTATGGCATAATGAAGCAATTTTGATGATTTTTACCTTTTATGATAAATTATCATTTTCCCATAAAATTTTCTTGACAATGCTGCCTAGTCTGTAGGAAGATAACGTTGCTTATTACCCCTCCATTTTATTTAGTCAACTATATAAAGGAAATAAAAAGAAAATCATATAAAGAAATTTTTACAAGCAAAAACAAGAGAGAATCATTTCAAACTATTCAATCCTATTTATAAGATTTTTTTTATTTATTATTCAACAAATAAAAGTAAATATTTTGGAATTATTACATGCAACAAAAATTTACATTTCAAAATACCAATACTATTTTCCATTTCAACAAAAAATAAACAATTTATGGTACATTCTCACTATATTACAATGAAAGTATATTTTTATACACATTTCTTTAGTATAATATCAGACAAATAAAAAGGATAAATATATTTGAAATATTAAATATTTATTGTATTGTTTATAATTTACTATCATGAATGTAGTAATAAAAATGAAACATATAACAAAAGAATAGTAATTTTGTCCAAACTATATACTTCACTATTCGCATTTTTTTTTTAAAATAAATAAAGTCAATTTACAATCCTATAATACAATTAATAATAAACAATTTTACATTAAAGTTATCATTGTCATAGCAACACAGTTAATATTTCATAAGTCACTATTTAAAAATTAAACAAAATTACAACTCACATCTTACCAAATACTGGAATATGTCTCAGATTTCAGTAGATACAATATATATATATATATATATATATATATATATATATATGATGAATCAGACAAGTTTAGGAAACTGAGTCATTAATGCAATGGCAGAACTGCATTTGAATGTTATAGCATATTGTAAGAATTTTAATTTCTTCAATGCCTAAACTTGAAAGATTGAAAAACAAGAATTCTATCTGTAAATTTCCATGTGAATATAGAAGGACAATCATTAATAAAATTACCTGCCCTATAGAAAAAATTGTCAAAATAATGATGAGATGGAAACGGTTGTATTTAAAGTAGCAGCAAATGGATGTACTGATAAATATGAATTCAATTGGAAAACTATAAGAATATTGGAAAAAGAATTAAGACTACAGTTTAAATAAATTGTTCACATGATAATGCCAAATTATTATTTAAGACAGCCCAGTATGATAATCCATAATGTTTGAAAAGATTGTATCACTTTAAGTTTAATGTTGACAAATCTAAAAATTACTGGCTCTATCTTTATGTTATTCTACTATTTAACCAGAACAGTAGCATTTCAAGAAGGGAGTAGAAAATATCCTTTGGAAATGTTGTGTTCTTTACTAACCTGTGTGTTTTTATTAATTATTAAATATAATTAGGAAAAAAATAAATAAAATTTGATTTTTTTCTAACAATTGTTAACAATTCAGTTAGACAATGGAAATACTTCAATGTATTATAATAAGTACAAGTAAAAGACTATTATCAAAAATCTTAAAAAAAAAACCAAAAACATTATTTATAAGGTAAGTTGCCTATGAAGGTAATTATTATAGAATTTGTAAAAATACATGTGGAAAGTTTTCATAGATAAGTTTTATTATTCAAGTGTTTGTTTAGCATGTAAACAGTTGAAAATGGTAAATTCACAACTCCAGAATGAATTTCTAGTTGCAAAACAAAACAAACTTCTGTTTAGTCAAAGAAATATAGAATCATTGTATTCAGCTTATTGTGATTTGTCTTTTTAAATAATTAAATGATTATTTTTTATGTTACCCAAGTCTTCTTGGCAACAGATAATGTATTTATGCAATATCCTAAATATCTACATCTTGTTATGGGTTAGGAAATTATATGTAAAAAAAACCCCCACAAATTTATATAATAAAACAGGTAACTCTCTAGGTAAATTGATTTTGCATATTTTTTTCTTCTTAACTAGCAATGACATTGATAAAAATACAATAATATCTTTATTTTAAGTAATAAAGAAAAAATAAACAAACAAATACTCTTTTTTTTTTTATAAAAAAAATAAAAAATTATATATATATTTATTACAGAGAAAAGCATTTTCTTTCAATCAAAAACAATAAAATAATGTCAGAGTAATGTTTATTTCTATACAGTTACTTTACAATTGTAAAATTTTAATTAAAGTTGTTACGCCCATGTCCGAATGTTCAAAACTGGGTGGAGCTTGAAATTTTTTTTAAGTATAGGAGGATTTAAGTTGCTTATAAATTAATTAATAAGTGAATATCTCAAACAAACATATGTGTATTAATACACTGACTGAATAAAAAATATGATAATTTTGATACAACTAAGATGGTTGACCCTTGCTTCATCTTTGAAAGCAAGCTTGTTTTATAACTATTTGTCTAAAGAAATGTAATTTTTGTTTGTAATATTTTTAGACCAAATCAGACATTTAGGTGTATATGTTTATACTAATCTAGCAAAATTGTTAAGGAAAGCAAGTTAGATTAAACTTAGACAAAATAATCATTAAAATTTTTCAGTGTAAGAGTAATAGAGACAGTGAACTTTGATTTAGTGAATAATAATGACCTATAGTATAAGTTTCTAACTTATTTAAAAATATTTTTTTTTTAATATTTTACATCTATTTTTAGTCGCCTTAAATATAGAAAGTGGAAAAGCAGTATGTGTTTTTAAAACAATGGTGCAATTATCACAAAGGCTAAGAAACGGATATTTTGAGGCAGTATTTCCAAATCAGAATGGCTATATAATACTCGCGGACACATTTATTTCTTTTATAAATTTCTAGTTACAAAAAAATTCTGAATTAAAGTATTTTATTCATAGATACCCCCCCCCCATTTAAAAATGTCATTTAATGATCACTTTCGTGCTTTTTTAAAAATATTAGAAATTTTTGTGACACTCTCTATATATAATCATATTGCATTTCAAAACTATAATGGTTTTTTATTTTATTTTATAAATATCTAACACAAAGGCTAAGATGTTTCCATAGCAACATGTTCTTCAGTATGTTTTCCTTTTTCTGCAGCAAGACGAGATGCTTTCTTCTTTTCTAAAATTCTTTTACGATTTTTATCCATCTTCAGTTTAACAATCACCACCTTCGATGGCTGAATACCAACCAACATGTACAGCTGCACCATTGGCTTTCTCTCTCTCTGTAGTCTTTCAATATAAATACAAAATTTTTTACGATAAACTTGTACAACTTTACCAACTTGTTGACCTTTATAATGTCCACGAACAACCTTCTTACATAGTACTTCTGTTGTAATTCTTTAGTTTTACTTGTAAACAGTTAACAGGCAAAATGATTATCGACATTTTTATGAAAGCACTTTGAATAAAATGAATTTCTTGAAGTCATAAAAGTTTTTCTCTGGAAAAAAAAATACTGAAGTTAATTAATTTTAATGAAGTAACAAATACATTAATTACATATAAAATCTTCCTATATTAATCTTTATAATGTGACTGACTATTAAGATTTTCTTAGAAAAGGATTTTAATGAAACAAAATGCAAAAATTTAAAACAGTTGGCCATATTAAATTTTAAATAGATTGAAAGTATCTTTTTTAAATTTATTTTACAAACAAGAGCAATCTTTCTCTTTCTCTCTCTACTAGTCCAACCCTATTATTGTAAGCTTAAATAATTTAATTTCTAGATTCTAGTGCAAATTTATTTACTATCCTTAGGAATAGTTCTTGGATTTTGTTTTTATTAAGAGAATTTTGAATTCAAAACTGGTGCTTTAATGCAGTTATGCATTTGATACTTTATTTTACTGAGAATTTGTTTAGTTTTAAAATAATTAGAGAATTAAAAGTTTTGATTGAGAGTTGTACTGTTTGAGGGTTAATATTTTATTTATTCATCTTCAAATTATATTTTATAAAATAAATTAGATTATTTTTAATGATTGTTTGTAAAAAGAAAATAAATCTTTAGTGAGATTAAAAGACATTTTTAAAATGGAAAATTTTATTTACTGAGAATGTAGATATAGGAAATTGTAAAACAGTGCAACTTTATTTAAATGAAATGGTTAATGATTATTGTCTAGAAATGGTGAAGTTATGAGATGAGAAAAGAATGATTCCTTTATCTTATTGAATTCCTAATAAATTTTAGTTTTATAGGGTAGAATGCTTTGAATAATGTGCTAAGCATTTTTTTATGAAATTTGTAATAAGATAGTGACGAGCATAAGTGTAAATGAAACTATAAAAATACGGATATTAGTTGGACATACAACCTACTGATATTTTTTGAGAGCTTGGTTATTTAAGAATAATTGGGCTGATAAAATTGAAATGAAAATTGTTATTGTTAAACAAACTCATTTTTAGGGATGGGTTTGTTACGTGAGTTCTTAATATTGGAATCCTTGCATAGGTCAAGGCAATGTAAAGTATCAAAGTTAATATTTTCTGGATTGATTTCTAATTGAGTTAAATAAAATAAAATATCAGCTTAATGGAATTTATATAATTTTTGCATATGATTTCCTGATCATCTAACCAATATGATTATTTATTAAAGTTAATAAGTTAAATAAATCTTTTGAAAGTAATTTTCTACACATCAGAAAAATATTTAATTTTAAAATGAATCATTTGGGTTTTTTCATATTTGATTTTAAGAAAAGAAAATATTATGTAAGACTACAAACAAAGAATGGCAAATTGAACATAAAATTTCCCCCCTTTCAGTGTGAGAATAATGGAGTTATGTGGCAATAATTCAATAGTATATCTCTTACCTTTTCATTTAATGCTTCCCGTATTTCTAAATCACCAGGTTACTGTTAGAAACACAAATACTGTATTATTTTGAACATAAGATACCCCCAAATTTAAGATTCAATAGGATTTTAAGTTTGAAAAATTGGAAAAAATAAAAATGATTTTATTGAAAAATAAGAAACATTTTTATTTACTTAAATATGAACAATAAGCTCACCTAATTTATTGCAAATCTTCTTCAGACATATTTTCACTTTCTACATCTTCATTTTCAGAATTTGAATTCTTGTCTTCACCATTCCACCAGGGTATATCATCTTCAGGTCATTTAAATAGTTAGCTGTGCAACATTTTAAGAAAGATTTTTTTTTGAAAATTTCTTCAGGTATATCTTTCCAAGACTAAAATTCAGTCAAAATTATACATATATTATTTGCATTACAAACCTGTTTTTTAGTGTAAATATCCCCCTTCCCCCAGATTTTAAAATATGATATTGACATTTAATGTTATCAGTAAATCTTTTTTCTTTTGATTAAAAATCTTTTCTAAATTGCAAGTTAATAATTTATCACATTATTAAAGTAAATGAAAGTTTTTTAAAAATAAATTTCTCTTTATAATTGGTAAAAATAATGTATAGTGGTCAACGTAAAATATACTTTTTTCATCCAGTTACAAATTACAATCATACTTCATTGATTTCTTTCTCAATTTGCTTTTTGTAAAAGTAGATTTTTCTATTAAAATTTGAATCATTCTTCTAAAATAATTTATATTTTTACAAATATATGTGTAAAAAAGGAATGTTTTTACTTTGAAATTAAAACAAAGATATAGTAACTGTTAAAATGGTTGTCAGGCACTTTCTTGTGTAGAAACAAGAAACAGTCAATCAGAATGAAGGTAGGTTTTTATCTTATTGTTTTATTGATTTATTAGTTTTTTAAAATTTTGAACATATAAATGTTAAGACAGTTATAAAGAAAAAGTAGGAATATTATTTTAAATATTGGCTTTATTCATGCTGAGCATGCCTTCAGTACAATGCATACTATAATCATAGTTACCTTACATTAATATTTTGGTAGTATTTAAGTATATTGTTTATATTTAAATTCATTTTAATTTATTGTGTAGTTATATAATTTTTATATGAAATCTTCTTAGAGAGCCCATTTTTTCCAAATAGGGGTGCTGGTATCTTTTTTATTTATTGTGAATTGATCTTTGGCTAAGGTCCAAGCCTCTTTAATTTTTTTTATTCTCCCTCTCAGTTCAAACAATTTTGGCTTTAAATCAATCAAATTTATGTTCTTTAAAAATGGAGGAGTATTCATTACTTCCTTTAGCTCTATTATAGAGATAATTACTCTGGGCCAATTTTGTAGATAGATTGGCTTTTGATTCACCATGGCCTGAGTGCAAGAGATTTTAAAACTATTTGATGAGCCAATACAGTGGATAAATTTATCTGAATAAATTCTTTTTAATTTTCTAGATATTTTTGATATATATAGTAAGTTAGTATCTTCAGGTTTAGACTATAGTGGGTTTTTTTTTCATTTTGTTGTAGAATCTCGATCATGCAATAAAATTTATTAATATTGTATTCCATATTTTGTAGAACCTTAATTTACACATCTATGTTATTTTTTTGATCAATTTTGAATTTACACAATTTTGAATTCCTATATAGGAAGGCTTTAAGTTCAGAAAATTTTTGGGCCATGGGTATTTTTGATTTGGAATAGATTGTACCTTTAATATTTAATGATTTTAGTTACATTGAGTATAGTGAATGTGGCTGATAAGAATCCAGGAATTTGATATCTTGGTTCTTATCTTCTTTATCAATAGTCCAGATTAATGAAGATGCCTGTTCGAAATAATGATGAATATCTATGATTTCAATTGTGCATTAACATCATTTCAACTACATATTTGAAGTAAAGTATGTTGAAGATGAGGAAGTATACTTAGAAATAATTTTATTTTTGATGTTTGATAAGTATAGGCTACATATAATGCTACTGAAGGAAAAGCCCATTGGCTATCCATATTGCATATGGCAACTACAACAATATTCTTGCTATTTCATTTTAATGTTTATATTATGAACTCTTTTCATTCCATATTATAGTTGACATTATGTAGTATTTCATAAATATATTATATAGATTGTAAATGAGGCATGAAGCCATAAAGCTCTTTAACATCTAATAATGCTGTTTTGTAGTTATGTTTTTTTAAGTTTTAAATCTTATTTATAAATTCATAAGATTTGCCTGTGTATATACCAAAGCCTAATTCTTCAGTTAACCAGGTCACAATCATTTTTGCTGCCTTATAAAAGTACGATACTCCAAAATCTATAATAAGTCTTAATGGGCTGTTCTCTTTATGTTATTTTATATTCACCAATATTCTTGATACTATTGCAGCTGATGGGTACATTTTGAGATATTTGATTTTGGTAAATGCTTTTTCACAGTATTTTCTAAATATGGATGAGATAAATTTATCCTTTTTATATTTTAAATTATAGGAGTCTATTTGATTAAATTTGAGATTATTAATTTGCTGGTTTAATTTTAAAGGTTATTCACTATAGTTTTCTTAATAAAATAATGGTAAAAAATGGCAAAATAATGTTAAAAAATTCTAAAACATATGTTTTAATTTAAAAATCAACACAAAGATATCAGAACTGTCAAATTTGTTGATAGGTACTATCTTGTGGAGAGAACAATAAACAACCAATCAAGCAAAGTCAGGTTTTTATTTCATCATTGTATTGATTTATTAGTTGTAAAAAAATTCTAAAGGTTATTCAGTATGGGTTTCCTGATAAAATAATGGTAAAACCAGCAATATAATGTTAAAAGCAGCTGTTTGAGAGAGTGTTAAAGCTATTTATAAAATTAATCCAAAAAATATTGACATTTAATGTTAAAACTTTTTTCTTTTGATTAAAAAAGATTTAACAAATTCTATACAATGATATCAATGATTTTGATCATAATACTATGTGCATGTATAATATAAAGTAAAGATCCATAGAAATAAGATATTAAAAATATTACGTTCAAATTTAAGATGCATCCCTCTTTTACAAAGGGTCCAAAATTTAGAAGAAAAAATCATCTTACATTTGAAGTAATACAGCAGGGGTCCCCAACCCTATGCCTGTGGGCATCATGGTGCCCGCAGACCATTTTAGTGTACCCACTGCTATTCAAACACGCTAAAAAATTATTTATCTGATACAAATAAATTTAATTTTTAAAATTTCTTATAAATTATTGTATTATATTGTAATCAAATTGTAAGGCATACTATATTTTTACACCGTAAAAATATAAATGTTAATTATATGTTAAAATTTTATTTTTGAAATAAATATTTTTTTGTACATTATGTGTATTATTAATAACAATATCCAACTATAAATTTACATTGAAAAAATAAATGGTGCCCGCCACCTGGGTGAAAAAACAAATGGTGCCCGCCACCTGGCCAGTATTATAGAATATGCTCTTAAGTGCAAAAAGGTTGGGGACCCCTGTAATACAGTATTAAATGTAATCATTATTAATTATAATATCTATTTATTGTAATGTCTATTGGTATAATTATACAATATATTTTACTATATATAAATTTGATTTTTATATCTTTACAATATCAGTGTAAAGAAGATAATAACAAATTTAGCTTTTTAATAATATTTATGAAGAAATAAAAAATATGATCAATGGAAAGTTACATTAAAAAATTTTAGTGGTTAAATTTGTTTATCTTTTTTTTTTTAATTTAATTTTATAACTAAAGTGAAAATCACTAATTTTTTTATAGTTATATTTTACTTAAATAAATTATGAAAAAACAACAATCCTACTGTCTATAAATTTATTTGCTAAACTGTTTTTGCTTTAAAAATAGATATATATATATATTGTAACGGAAACCCGGAAATCGAAAGCTTAAACTTCCCTTTTATTTATATATAATGGGGAATTCTTAAATTCAAGATCGTCCACTTTCCGCTACCGCAAGCAGAGAGAACATATGGACATAAATGAGTCTATATCCGTACTTGACCGAACCTGTAACTATATGGGTATAGCCCCAGGTTATCTTTCCCGGTCAACTATCTCTCGACTGCTGTAAGATTTAACAGAGTTACAGCGCTTGGATATTTATAAATTTTAATGGGATCAAAATACTGCACCACTAGCTTCATGTGTTAATTCAGTACTCATAATGAGTAATAATTATTTTCCCCAAACCCTAAGAATATATTATTTTTGGAGTGGCGAAGAACGAGACGAAACAGATTTAAATCAATAATAAATATATTTAATAGAATAAATTAACAATAAAGGAAATACTTTAAATCATTAACACTCAATAAAAAAACAGATTATATGCTATAATGCTACGAGTAAACAAAATAAAAAGATCCTATAAATGATTGTACATTTATAAATTGTCCTTCCAGGTATATATTAAAAAGTTAAAGAATGTCTTTATCATTCAAAGTAAGAATTTGGCCATTGTCTCAATAAAGGTATGTGCACATGGAAATATAAAATGTAGTATACATATTTACCTAGGTTTTTAAGTCTCTGAATTAATTTGAAGTCTTGCTGACCGCCACGTGGAATTTCTCCACTTCTTTAGCAGGGAACGGTCGCTCTTAAGTTAGATTTTGGTTGTGGGAACTCCTCCGCATTTAGGACATCAAGGACCAGGAAAAACGAACTCTCCGGCAGATGCTACGTCGGCAGTTAATACATCTAGAACCATTAGAGCACAGTGAGTCTGGATTGGCAAGCAATCATGACGGCCCTTAGCCAGCCATTCTAGATGAGGCACCGACGTCAGAAATCATATCTTGTTAACTATGGCTGCTTATTATCGGAGCAGTGTTTCCACCAACCTCTTGACAAGAAGTCTCCAACTCTAATAATTATACTGAAACTTTTTAATTAAAAAATTCCACAGTCCTTTGTCCTTTCGATCCTTTGTTTTCGCTTTTATTCCCACCTTTCTTTTCTTAATGTGCCTTCGGCCATTTATATAGATTTGTTTTTACTAAATCTCGTAGCACTATGTACATTTAGTTCTTATCTCAATTTCTTACTTTTACTTAAACAGATTTTTAATAAAATGTTTTTTTTATTTTTGACATTACTGACAAGCATAAATTATTGCTGTCTTTATCATACTTCATACACGCATTTCGTTTTATCGTCAAATGTGTACTTTTATGACCCAGATCCTTATCTTTCTGTCATGTTTTAAATTTCTATTTTTTGCTCTGTTTAAGGCTTTCAAACTTTACTTTTCTTATACATCGTATTTTAGTTTTTCTTTCATTTAGATTTCTTTATTACTATTAATTTTCTAATGTACAATTTTAATATTTCTAACTTATTTTTCATTTCACAAAATCTTAACTTTGGAGGGTAAAAGATAAGAATCTTTTCGATTCTAATTCCCTCTCCTTTCTTAATTAAAACATTTCTTTGTTTATAATTTTTTAAACTCACTTTTTAGTATTCCAAATGCAATATTTAATATTCTTTAAATGTTAAATATCTATATGTGTGACCGCAGTATGTGCGATCATCACATTACACCATTCCCCTCCTTTAAATTTTTTCTTAAAAAATTTTAATTTAATGCATTGAAAGCTAGATGCTCCTAACTACTGTTCAAACCCTTTTATATCCAGGCACTCCTAATATGATTTAGTGATGAGATTATTCCTAGAGAGGCGACCAGGCAAATTACATTTCTACTCTGACGACCCAACCAGCATTACTAAACCGATTTAATCTCGCTATTAACATTACATGAGTTTTATTTCTGCCTCCTACTTGTATATACAGGTTCGAGTCCACAGGATATCTCTGTGACTTGATTAAACCTGTTCATACCTCACATTTTACAAACAATAACCCTCTGAGTGACAACACTGGTCACTATCCCGAGGTGGGTTGGGAGGCTGGCATCTTTTTATCCAGCTCATCCATGAGCTCAGAATATTTTACTGATAGCTCATATTTTTATAAAGGGGTTCTTTCCCCATACATTGGATTCTAATCCATTGACTCACGATATTTGTCAAATATCTAACTGGAAATCTTAATCCAGTGAGTCATTATGAGAAGGGGATCTCTGTCCCTGTCTTCTCTATCTAATAAGATCTGGTGATCGCAGAACACACATGAATGCATAACAGAGAAGGCTAACCATATACTGCTAAGATCCACCTACAAATATCTATACCTATACACCTTCAGCCTCTATCTACGATCTCACACTACCATCTATCATCTGTTTTTCTTAGTTTATCCTAAAGTCTTTTATACTGTTTGGCCATTTACTGGCTCATCATTCCTTTATATTATCATGATCAATATTTCCTAATTTCATGTCCATTTTCCATTACTCGTGGTCCAATTCCATTTCCAATCTGGTATCAGCGAATCCGTCCTTTATTGGTGATTGCACTTAGGTTTTATCTGGCAGTTGTCTTTCTCTATTGACCTCACATCTGCCTCCTCTGGGATGCAGATTTTGATCCCTACATTCTTGGTCTTCAGTCCTGTCATATGGATGCTTCCATTCCGTCTCCAATCTTTGTCATCCATTTTCCTGCCTCCTTGGGTTCCACTCTGTAGAATATCTCCAGTTTTCTCTCCATCGTCCACTAGGATCCCATCCATTTTTTATTATTAAGTGGTTCTTTTGGAGGCAGTCTAGATTTCCATCCATCCTCCTTCTGGTCGGCCCTGGTGGTATCCAATGCACTTAGCAACTTAGCCACCCAGTCCACCGTCATCCTCTTTGTACTGATTAGTGTCTGTTCTTTCTCTTTTGGGAACCCATGCCTAGTTATCCGGAGTATTTGAATCTCAGATAATGGGTTTGCAGTCATCATCCGTAACTTGGCTACTTGACAGTGAAAGAATGTTGTAAACGATTCCCCCGGTCTCCATTTCTCCTGTGTTATCTGATGCAGCATATCTTCTTGGAGTTCCTCACTCCAATAACTGGTCCTCAAAGCCTTGTGATACCCTGCAAATGTGGTGGGTTTCTGGAACAGTGAGTTCCACCAGACTTGAGATTTGCCCTGCAAGTGACTGCAGGTGACTGCTATCTTGGCCTCCTCATTCATTCTACTAAACTTGAAATACCGTTCCAGGCTTCCCAAGTGCTCCATAGGGCTTTCTCCAGGGTTTCCAGCAAAAACTTGTATTTTTAGGAATTAGTGGAAGCCAACAGGATACTCCATGCGATTCCCATAGCTCATATCTGTACATTCTCCAGTGGTTCTTGGTCCTATGCCCTCTACTTCAGTATTGGTGCTGTTATTGACTGACCTACTTATCCTCACTTCAAATTTTGTGTTTAACCTTTCTACTGCCTTCACTACCTGGCTTATATCCCACTGCATGCTCGTCAGCATCCTATTCTCTTCTACTCTTATCACTTCCACTTCTTTATCTAACTTTCTTATTCTCTTCTCTGGCCACCCTATGTCTTCCCTCAGATCAAACTCTGCTGACTCTCTATCTATACTCTCAGCCCCCTACACACATGGCTCCATACTCTTTGTTCATCCCACTTAATTTCTCTGTAAAATCCATTTCTTGTGTCCTTAGCCTCTGATTGCTGGATGACATCATTTCTAATTTCTTCCATGGCTTCAGCAATTCTTTTCTGGTTGTCTATTTCTATCTTTACCCGCCATTCTTCCATCCTTCTCTCCTGTCTGTCCACGTATTTCTTCATGAATTGCTGTTGCTCAACCCTCATTTGCATTAGCATATCCATTATATCTCTATAGTTTATTTTATCCTTTACTTTCATCTCCTTATCTTCATTTCCTTCTCTTACTTCCTTTTCTTGAAGGTCCATTTTAGCTTGGGACCTTGTACGCATAGATATCAATTTATTCAACACTTGATCTGTGTTTGTTATTATTATCTTACTAAGCACTTCTGGATATATTTATATAAAAAAATTCTTTCTACTGACTCTTTGCTTTTTACTTTGATTAGCTATTTAATTTGTTATTTGTCAGTTAGCATTTAGACCGCTAGCCAACCCAAACATCCGCACTCTGGTTCACTATCTTGTCTTCCTGCCCTAGATTCATTTGACTGCCTGCCCCACCTTGATGATTGTCCTATATATTTCCCTACTTATCCAACTCTCACTCACTATACTTCAATTAATAATGCTCTTATGTATTACCTTTAACTACAATTTCCACTGAATTCAAGTTCCTGCTATAGGGTAGTGTTAAGTGTATTCATTTATTATTCAATTTCGTTAAGGCTATCGCCAATTCACCCACACATTTATTTTTCCATTTCTTAATATTCTACATTATACCTTGGTACTTTACTTATCGCTTTCTTATCATGGTCATAAAATCCCACCAATATTTTATTTTCTAATATTACGTTTATAGTTTTCGATCACTTTAAGGTTACGGCTGTTTAAAACAAATCATACACATATATTTTCTTTAACGCACTAACATCTTTCATTACACCCACTATGTTTGTACTTTATTGATCACTTTACTATTTTAAAATCATACATATATATTTCCTTCCATTTAACAGATATACTTCATTGTACAGGCTATGTTAGTAATTTATTGATCAAGTTATCCTCACAATTATTTTTAAAATCAGACATATATTTTCCTCAACTTAACTAAGATGCGTGACTATTCTAGAATCATACATATATTTTCTTCAATTTAACTTATATACGCGAACATTTTTATCATTTATCATTAAAAATATTTTATTTTCAGCTTAACTGGGATACGTTATTATTACATCACACATATATATCTCTTCAACTTCGCTTATATATGCGATTATCCTAGAGTCCTACATATATATTTCTTCACTTAACTTAGTTCTGTGACTATTTCAATTATTTAACATTTATAATTACAACCTTACTGAAACTGTTTTATTTTTTTTAACTTAACTACTTTATTTTTCGTTACAACAATTACATCTAGATAATCAATTCTTTGTTCGTTACAATTTGTCTGAATACTTCTTGTCTTAGATTATATACATCACTATGCATTTCAAAACATTCTTAATAAAAAATAAATTCCCCCCTCTTTCTATCCTTTGTACACATTTGACGTTGAAACACATATATAAAGTATTATAAAGTAAGCAAAAAATTATCCCCTTCATCTTCGCTTCTCACCACTCTGACTTACGACGCTAAATTTATATATTTTGAAAACACATGTTTTTGTTTTATTTTAAAAAAAATTATTTACGTTAAAATTTATTCAACACGTGATCACTAATTGCACAGCAATAGATATCCTGGAACCTGGCTCCCAAAATGTAATGGAAACCCGGTGATCGAAAGCTTAAACTTTCCTTTTATTTATATATGATGGGGAATTCTTAAAATTCAAGATCATCCCCTTTCCGCTACCGCAAGCAGAGAGAACATACGGACATAAACAAGTCTATATCCGTACTTGACCGAACCTGTAACTATACAGGTATAGCCCCAGGTTATCTTTCCTGGTCAACTATCTCTCGACTGCTGTAAGATTTAACAGAGTTACAGCGCTTGGATATTTATAAATTTTAATGGGATCAAAATACTGCACCACTAGCTTCACATGTTAATTCAGTACTCATAATGAGTAATAATTATTTTCCCCAAACCCTAAGACTATATTATTTTTGGAATGGCGAAGAACAAGACGAAACAGATTTAAATCAATAATAAATATATTTAATAGAATAAATTAACAATAAAAGAAATACTTTAAATCATTAACACTCAATAAAAAAAAACAGATTATATGCTATAATGCTACGAGTAAACAAAATAAAAAGATCCTATAAATGATTGTACATTTATAAATTGTCCTTCCGGGTATATATTAAAAAGTTCAAGAATGTCTTTATCATTCAAAGTAAGAATTTGGCCATTGTCTCAATAAAGGTATGTGCACATGAAATATAAAATGTAGATACATATTTACCTAGGTTATTAAGTCTCTGACTTAACTTGAAGTCTTGCTGACCGCCACGTGGAATTTCTCCACTTTTTTAGCAGGGAATGGTTGCTCTTAGGTTAGATTTTGGTTGTTGGAACTCTTCTGCATTTAGGACATCAAGGACCAGGCAAAATGAACTCTCTGGCAGGCACTATTTCAGCAGTTGTTACATCTAGATGGGAACCATTAGAGCACAGTGAGTTTGGATCGGCAAGCGATCACGATGACCCTTAGCCAGCCATTCTAGATGAGGCACTAATGTTAGAAATCATATCTTGTTAACTATGGCTGCTTATTATCGGAGCAGTGTTTCCACCAACCTCTTGACAAGAAGTCTCCAACTCTAATAATTATACTGAAATTTTTTAATTAAAAAATTCCACAGTCCTTTGTCTTTTCGATCCTTTGTTTTCACTTTTATTCCCACCTTTCTTTTCTTAATGTGCCTTCGGTCATTTATATAGATTTGTTTTTACTAAATCTCGTAGCATTATGTACATTTATTTCTTATTTCAATTTTCTTACTTTTACTTAAACAGATTTTTAATAAAATGTTTTTTTATTTTTCACATTACTGACAAGCATAAATTATTGCTGTCTTTATCATACTTCATACACGCATTTCGTTTTATCGTCAAATGTGTACTTTATGACCCAGATCTTTATCTTTCAGTCATGTTTTAAATTTCTATTTTTTGCTCTGTTTAAGGCTTTCAAACTTTACTTTTCTTATACATTGTATTTTAGTTTTTCTTTCATTTAGATTTCTTTATTACTATTAATTTTCTAATGTACAATTTCAATATTTCTAACTTATTTTTCATTTCACAAAATCTTAACTTTGGAGGGTAAAAGATAAGAATTTTTTCGATTCTGATTCCCTCTCCTTTCTTAATTAAAACATTTTTTTGTTTATAATTTTTTTAAACTCACTTTTTAGTATTCCAAACGCAATATTTAATATTCTTCAAATGTTAAATATCTATATGTGTGACAGCAGTATGTGCGATCATCACAATATATTAACATGTTTATCACTTTATTTTGAAATTTGAAATGTTCTTTTATAATTTTGCTCTGACTAATAAAATTGAGCAAGATTATAAGTTGCTAATATTTGGATGTTAATTTGAATATATATGTATATTAGTATTCAGTGTGGCACTGTTGGAGAAGTATTACTTTACAATTGCCTGCTTAAATGGTTTTTACATTTTACTTATATATATATGCTTATATATGTGTGTGTGTGCTTATGGGAAAATTTTAAAGAAGAAAAATAGAGTGAAATCATTTAAATACAAAACTGTAATTAATTATAATAGTAAAGTAGGAGATGTGTAAACATTAAACGTGTCTAAATGTTAAAATTATTAGTAAATATTCCTTAAAAATTAATTTAATAAAAATGAAATAAATTCATTACTTATACATATTTAATTATAAAAAAAATTCACATTATTTCGTAACAGAAATTCAATTTATTAAATTCTAATACAGAATAAACGTTTAATACTAAAATCAATTATTGAATTACAAAAATTGCCACTAAGGAGAATAATGGAAATGTTTTCATTAATTGAAGAGTTAATGGACTGACTTTCAAATGATGATAAAATTTGTCTCTTGCCTTTTTTACCTTCACCAATATTTATACCATCTATTATAAAGAAATAACTACTATAATTTATTTATTACATTAGTATTGTATTTAAAAGGTAATGTGGATTGCCTATGATGATTAAAAATTAACCCTTGAGTATGGATTATCCCAGTTAATCTTCAGGCAGAGAATTAAGTAGAGTCTTTGGATCCTTTATCTTTGGCATGAATACTTATTTGAAAGCTGAATCATTTATTATTACAGAAATTAAGTCTATTTAAAATCCAAGGCTTTAACTAGTATATTATTTATTCTCTCTGTCAAAAACATGCAGATATATTTATTTTCACATCCCATGGAAGTTGATCTGCCTTTTTTAATTTCCATTTATTACTAGATTGTGAAACTTAATAGTAGGAATGCACTTTTATGATTCACATAATACTACTGCTAGCTCTTGGGAAGAAGTTAATTTAATAGGACATTGGTATCAATATGATTATTTAAAATTTTTGATTAAGTGAGGAAATAATATAAAAAGTAAACATATCTGCATTCTGAAACATGGATCCAGAAAAAAAAAGTTAAAAATTAAAATCCTATTGATAGAAAAAATGAAGAATGCAATATTGAAGATATAGAAAAACATAAATCATCATCATTTTTTAATATTGTATTGTTCATTCTAGTTTCTTCAATAAATATCGCCCTCATTTTTGCATGAATTTAGAGAAGATTATTAACTAATTTATTCATTTTACATGTTGTTTCTTTCTAGATCGTTAAAAATCTCTTGGAAACCAGATTAAAATTTCAATTTATTAATCTATTATCTCTTTTCCTAACAATATGTCCATCACAGTTTTATTTCAGTCTCTTAATTTTTTCAGTAATGTCATTACAGATATCTATTTCTCTCAAATGTATTTAATATTCATTTTATAGTTGTTAATCACAACACATTCTCTTCATACTTTACCTGTATAATCTACAATCCCTTTTCATAAATGCTCAAGTAGAGAGAAAAACCAAATATTATGAAAAACATTGAAAAGAAAATAATAATGTCATATTATTAGAAACTAATTTTTAATAGTGTAACAGTTTTTTATAAGAAGGTAGATGAAAATGAGTAGATCATATAAAAAGTTTGTGAATATTATTAAAGTAAAAAGAAACTATCCATCAAAAATTTGACTCTAAAAAAAATACCATAGAAGATAAGTCATGTTGGTTTGATGATTCTACTTTTATACAGTATGCATCTTATTTTTAGAACACAATAGTTAGCTTTGAATTGATCAGGTTGAATACTATGAAAATTGAGATAAGTTTGTATTATAAAAACAAAGTCAATTTTCAATTCTAAAAAGTATCTGGTGATTTTTGTTAGATAGACATATATATATATGCAGTTAATGTTAAATTCCATATTATGTATATTTGTTAGATAGACATATATATATATGCAGTTAATGTTAAATTCCATATTATGTATGAGGAAGGATCCAAAAATAATTGGAATCATTCTCTGATTTTGGCACCTGTTGTAATATATTTTTTTGCTGTTACATATTTTTTATAGGAATCCTTCTGCATTAATCTGCCAAATGACATCACTATGTGAATTCATGGCTATGTACCACTTTTTTTTAAAAAGTGTGTTTCATGCATTTGTAAAAAAATATATATATAATTGCTAAAATGTTTGAACAATGTGAAATTCTATTTTCGGTTACAGAAAACTGCAAGGAAAAAGTTGTAATTCTTGAAACAGATTGTAAGCAAGTTAATTGAAATGTTAAATTTGCTACATCCCTAAAAAGCAATCAAAGTGAAAGTGAAGTCCAAGGTCAAAACACTGCTGATTTCTTTTTATGCAAATGTGGCATTTTTCTCTCAAATTTAGTTCATTTTTATCTGCAAGTTCTGAAGCATTTATGTGATGCAGTAAAATATAAACATCCTGTTTTGTGTCAAAGAAAAGAGAGCAAGATCCATCCCAAAAAAAGTGTCATCTCTCAAAGCCTTAAGTGTGAAACATTTTTCAATTAAATCCAGCATGACCCAGCTTATCTATCAGCCATATTTGCTTGATCTCGCTTCATCTTGAATGAAAAAATGTCTCTTTTTTTTTTGGCAGACTTAGAATGGAAGGGGGAGGGGTGATAGAGATATTAAAATGCATCATTTTGCAAGTGTTTTTGGACTACTTCAAAAAGTCACAAACAGGTTTAGATCTATGCATTACATTAAATAGATTATACTTTTTTAAGCAATTTAATTTGAAACACCTAAAAATAAATGTAAATTTTTTTATTACAAAATACGATTATTTTTGGATCCCTCCTTGTATATTTCTAATAGAATTCAAAACATATATAAATATGATTTACAAAGAATCCAATGAATAAAATTTAAAAAAAAAACAACTATACTACTACTTCTATTTAGCTTAACACATTTTGAGTATCAAACACCATAATCATTGCTATTCTTAATAAGACTCAATGACTAACATTAATATTATTAAGCTAAATAGAATTAGTAATTTTTTATTTTAGTTTATTCATTGGATATTTTGAAAGCTCATCTATATATGTATGGTTAAATTTTGTTACATTCTTATTAACAAAAGTTTTTTATAATTACTATTTATATTTGTAATATAAAGACCAAAAAGTTTAACAAGTAATAAAGATAACTAATTATAGCTGCAAGAAAGTATAACTTTCATTATTAATATTTTGGTAAAAACCACTTTTCTTTCTTCTATTATATTCTTGATATTCAGATGAGGGCTCTTTCAATATTCTCATATCATCTTCAAACTGTGATTGATAATAATGAAGCCTAATATCAAAGTTTAACTATTGTTTAGCATTTTTTAATTAATATTTCAGAATATGCTAATTTTGATGTACTGCACACACAAAAAATAGTTTGACGACAGTATTGTAATGTATGTATGTACGTACACATATATAAGTTTATATAATTTATTAGTTTTATGCTTTATATACATGACAGAAATTAATGTGTTTTGTAGTAATTTAAATGTACATTTAAGTATTAATTTAAAGTCTCTAGTTCCAGAACCTTTTTAGATTTGGGAATTTTTTGGATTTTAAAAATAAATCTTTTATCCCCTATAGTAAACTGAAATATTATTAAGATACTTTAAAAAAAAAAAAAAAAAAAGATACCTTATTATTATAATTAGGCTTACTAATTTATAGATATATGAGGAATATTTCTTTCTTTAATTTTATTTGTAAATGTGTATGCAAAGGTTAAATATCATCATTGAAATTTTGTTTCAATGATAGGAAAAATATATTGGGATAAAGAGATTCAGAAATGAAGTAATATCATTATTGTTATGTTAGGAAATCATTTTTTTTTTAAAAAATAAAATAATACAAATTTTGAACAATACTGCTATTGCCAACAAGATGCTTGGAGCTTATTATAGGGCTATTACGTGAAAAGGGCTATTATGTGAAATCAATAATACAAACAGTTTTATGAGCATGTACCTAAGAGTACCAATTAATATGAGTAGCTTTAAATGAATGATTTAAACACTGTTTCACAAGTTAGCTTGATATGTTTTAAATAGCTAAGAAATCAGTATAGAACAGATTAATGACTAATAGTTTTGATGAAAACAAAAAAAAACTTAAAAATGAATATATTGTCATGATATCAATACTTTGATTCAGATAGATTATTTAATTTTTATTATAGCAAAAATTTCTATCCAATTCTGTTTATGATTTGTAAAAATAATTATATTGTGTATATCTTAAAATATTGTCAGTATTAAAGACCATATGTGAGATTTGTTAAAAGTCCTTGAAATAAATAAATGAATGACACTGTAGAAAAAATAAAATTCATCTATGATTTATAATTTAATTTCGTTTTTAATAAAATGCATAACATTGTTAAATGTGAGACCACACATGAGAACTGTTCTTGAAGTATTATTAGATATTATTATATAACTCATTAGTAAAATATTTGAAATTAAAAGTTTCTATCAATAATTTATGTTTTAATAGCATACAACAAAGGTTCTGATTAGTAGATAAAAACAAAAATTTAAGTTTGAATCAAAATAACATATAAATATATTTTATACAAAATAAAATTTAAAGAAAAGACAATTTACTTATAAATAAATTGCTATTTTAACAGAAAGATGCATAATATAATTTTAAATCAAATAATTTTAAGTCAATTTCATACCAATCAATTTTGATATAGAAAACCTTTAATGAGTTAATAAATGATTCAATTTGATTGTAAATTATCCATAAAGCAACAATTTTTTGATTATTTTTTTTAAAACCCTTATAATTTTGATTCTCCTATATGAATCTTCTTTTCACTAGCTTTTTAAGTCTTATTGTTTTATTTGCCTGCGAATTGCTGAATGTTATTAACAATTTTGGGATGTCATCTCTTGCTAAAGAAAGCTTTTTGTTAGTCCTCTGTATTACAAAATCTTCAGAAACATTTAACCATTTATAGAAGTCACTAAAATTAAATTATTAAATACAGATTTAAAACTTCTTATGTACTTATTTTAAGAATTTATTTTTAATTCGATATTTTTATTAACTTGTTAGATGAGTAATTAATTTTTGAGGAAATTAAAAATGATTGCGAAAATAAGTTCCTCATATATATATACACTCACACAGTCCTTATAAATTTGAAATCCTTCAATAAAACATTTTGTCAATCTGAAAGTTAACTTTTATTAACTTATTAGATTAATAATTAACTTTTGAGAAATTGAAAATTAATTGCGAAAATTAGTTTATCATATATACGCACACACACTCATATACCATTTAATAAAACATTTTGTTACTGAAAATTTAACACAACTTTTTGAGTAATAATCATCACTATTTAGGCAATTGTCACAAGACTATATCAACTTTTCGAAAATCAATAAGGAAATTAGGTTGAAAAAAATCATACTGTTTATCTAATTTACTATCAGTGACATGTTTTAATTTTGATCTTAACCATAAAATACTGAGAAAGAAAACATTTTGATCTCAGAGCAAAAGCCGTAATTTTAGCCAACTGGTTTATAATCAACTATAATTGGATCTGAATATTCAGTGATCTTAGTTGAAATGCTAAAAATTTGTTTGAAATTTTCTACAATACAAGCACTGTGAAAGTGCACACATTGATCTTAGATCATACTTTGATCCTAACCAAAATCTTGATGATAAACTAGGTTATGATAAGATGCCCTATCTGATAAAATCTAGTTTAATAAATAATTAGTAATAATCATTAATGTATTTATCTAAAATGATCAGTGGCAAAATTGTGAGTGCACAGTCATAAATCAAAGTGTAATAATATAGCATTGATAAAAGACTGAATAAGTGGTGAAAATGTGAGTGTGTGACCTGACCAATTAATGATTTTTGCTTCAGTGTAAAATGAATTTGGGAACCATTGGGGTGAGAGTATCTTTATTTATATGTTTTAAAATGCATGATAAAATGGGAATTTTAAGTATATCTAATAAAAATGTTACATGTAGAAAATGAAAGATGAAGTTGAGTGGGGTTTAAAATTTATATGTGGGCTAGGCATAATTCCTAGTTTAATAAATGATTATTATGTGTTGTTTGAAATGATTGATATCAGAAAGTGTCTCACTTGTAAATCAAAGAATAAAAGATATTTCGAAAGTAGATTTGTATTTAAACTTGTAAATATTACAAGTTTCTTGTTTTACTTTTTTTAAGAATTATTTTTAACAATAACATTGAATGAATCAGGAAAGAAATTATCTTCAGTAACCTAGTAAAAAAAAAATAATTAATATGTGTTTTATCACTGAATATTTTTCTTTAGTTAAGAAAAAAAGGGGGATATCTTAGATTACCTAACATCTATGTTATTTATGGACTTTACTTACACATATACACATTGGATTAAGTTGCTTGTTTTTGATGGGGTACTTTTAGATATCTGCATTCCCATAGTCTTTACACAACATGCACCACACAAAGATTTAAATTGCCTATTTTTGATATGATTTATAGTATACAAAATTTCATTCTATATTTTATGACATCTAATAGAAAATATATTAGTATTAAGAGAATAAAATAATAGTATTAAACTAAATAACAAAAAAAAAAAAAATTACTATTGAAATACACTGATATCAATTATAGTTTTAAAATAATGTTTATTGATTATACTAGAAAAAATAAAATGTCATAAATATATGATATTTTGCATCTAATAATTTATTTTTTATAATATCAAGATATAGGATCATCATCATCATCAATCCACTGCAGGATGAAGGTCTCTCCAAGTTCAATCCATCTTTTCCTATCTTTAGTTTAATAGTCTTTATAATGTACAAAGAAGTTCACAATTTGTAGGGCTATATAAGGGAGGGGGACAAAAGATTATATCTCATTTTTACTTTATTATATGTTCTCTATTTTTTTCACATATACATATAAAATAACACAGAACTTATTTAAAAGTAAGACATATTTTTTAAATGACAATTACAATGGTTCTGATAGTGAGAGTAAATATCACATCATTGCATAAATATAGAAGATTCATGAGCCTGATCACTGATTTTTATTTTATTTTTTGTAATTTATTATAAATAAAGAACACTTGGATTAAAATAAAAAGGATATCTCAAAAATCCAAGAATACAAACTATAAAAAATATAATCTTTTAAATATATTAAAAAAGAAATAGAATTCTAGTCCTCTAGAATTATAGAATCACACTTATACAGGAGTCAATTAATTCTTGCTCGTTATCAATTTAAATTTCAAAAAAGAGAATATTTCTTCCCTACAATTTTGTTACAAAGTCTGTTTTTTTTTTAAAAAAAAAATATGATGTAGAGAATCCACTATACCTAAAATATATAAATTTGCAATTTCATACGTAAAAATGACAAATATTTCTTTGATAACTATATAGGTCTGTATGATTTAGTGCAGAGGTAGAGTAGCAGATTCAGAAACTCAAAGTTCATGGATCACTGTTCTGGTCTGAAAATTAGTGTTCAAACTTCACATGAACTTCTAGCAATAATCATTTACTAGTCACAATAATTTTATTTTATAATCCATGCACTTTATATCTATAAATAATCCATCCTCCCCTTATATATGTTAATACTTGTATATAATTTGTAAATAATAATGTTTATGGGGAAAAAAAGTCATTCGATTATTTAATTTATTTCATTTACAACAAAATGTTATTCTTTATGACAAAAGAATAATAACAATAATTAGCATAAAATGAAAATGTAAGTCATTATGACTTGATTAAGTTATTTAAAATAAATAATTCATTTAATAACAAATTAAATAATATTTATAATTTAAAATTCATGATTCATAAAATCATTAAATATAATATTTAAGTATTTTAAAAAAGAAATTAATATATAATTTACAACTATAAAGCATTTTTATATATTTGCAAGCATAATCATGTAACATATGGGTTTTGTTTTCCACATATGTATAGATATAAAATGCATACACTTGTATACTCTATACACACATGCTTGTGTATAGTGAAACGGAAATCTCCAATCCCTTTCCGTTTCACCATCAACCTAATGACCTACTCGTCTAAACTAATTTCGAACCTATTTTTAATGTAAAAATGTAATATATAAGTCGAGCGGGAAAACTTTGCTACAATGGCCGCTTGAATGGCATCATCCATTTACATACGAAAACACACTATAATTAGACAGGTTTGATAAAATTATAGCGGAGAAATGCTCATAAATTATTATAAAATGTTTTATTAATTTTCGGTCAATTCTAAATTATAATTCGCTATTATATTCGTATGTGGATGGATAATTTATACCTTGGAATAATGGCAAAATGATTCATATATATTTAAGTTTAAATAAAAGTAATGTAAATGTTTTCTTTAATTTATTTAACGGTTTTCTGATTTAATGTTTTACATATATAGTTGAAACAAGTATTTTCTTTAAATTTGCTTTTTTTTTAATAAACAAATATGTTAAAAGTTATTTAGTTTTATAAAATAAGAATTATCTGTTCGCAATTAAAAAATGAGAATTTTTGTAAACAAGATATCAATTAGTGACACACCCGGGTAAAAAAGTAAAATCTGTTTTCTGATTGATTTTTGTTTGCAACAAAAGACTTTTTCATTAAATCAGAATACCGTTCCTTCTGCTAAGTAATAACACCTGAAAAGGAATTTAATTAATGAAAATGAATCAAATTATATAGTTTATATATTTTGATACATTTTTTAAGGAAATTAAATATAACACCTCGGAGATTTTATCAGTTGTTGTAGAAATTGAATTATATTATTTTGCTTTAATTAAAAGTCAATTGGTCCCGAGGTTTACGAAATTCCAGAAAGGTGTTAAAGTTTAGTAGAAGGATATAAATAGGCCTTATTTTAAGCGGGATGGAAGAATCCATCTTACTTTTGAAGAGAGTCAACAGGAGAAGTATTATTGTTCAACCTTAACATGTCTGGCTAAAGTCAGGCAAAATTTTGCTGCTTTCCCGTGATGGAACACCGTGTTCAATCCATCAAATGCCAAAGGAACAACCAAGCTTACACCAACTAAATTTGAAGATGCCATAAGCCGTAAAAATAATTTGCCCTCGTTCTGATTTCAATCCAGCTAAAGAAACACTATTTTAAAAAATCGTCTCCCAACTAAATTGAAGATGCCATAAGCCGCCAAAGAAGTCACCTTCGTTTCCAGCTCGAATCTCTCCTTAGCTACAGAACTATTTTAGTATTATTTAAAATCGCAGAGCTCTGTGTGCATTTCAAAAACATTCATTATTTCTTCAAAAACAGGTTAGCTAACCATATTATTGAAATTTCTATCTAAATTGTTTTCGAAATATTTAAATGAAATACTTTTTGCTAATACAATAGTGTAAACTGTCTAAATTGTTTCCTAAAATATTTTAATTCTATAAATGAAATACTTTTGCTAAATTTCTGTTAATTAATGTTTTGCTATATAATTTAATCACTGCAATTATATTTTGCTTTTCTTTTGCTTATTTTATTTATTATTAGTTATGCCTATGTTTCGAAACGGCGTGCATTTAATTATAGAATATGTTTTTAAACATATAAATTTAACATCTTCGTATTATTATTTATATAGCGTCATTTCATGCGCTGTTTCGAAACCCAAATTCATATTTTGTCATTTTGTAAATTAATTAATATAAATATAAAATGTGGCTTTTCAACCTTTATTTATTATGTTACTAAAGATTAAACTAGCCTGGAGTGCAATCATAAGTATATTTTTTTAGTTAAGTAATCGTAAGTCCCTTATTAGATATACTTTTCCTCCTTTTTAAAAGTTTAGTAGTTATAGATAACTAAAGAGATTGAACGGGATAAAGTAAAGTTTGTATCTATATATTCCTGTCAGTAGCATATCGTATTTCTCATGCTACAGAAGAGTTGGCTCTTTTGATCAAGCTGATGATCTAGTGTTCATTTAATATATGATATTTAATTTATAATATCCTTCGGCTTGGCGGATGTGAAACTTATTAATATTTTTCTCGTTGTGCTGTTTTATATATAAGATGGAGCCACAGCGTTGCCAGCACATCTTCTCTTATGGGTAGTGCAGTAGCGAAGTCTGAGCTACGGGCCAGATTAGCACGTAAGTCCCCCGCCTCTGAACCAAATAAAGGTTCCCCATTAGCAGCATGATGACCGGTTATTGGGTAAACCGTTGTTTGTCACAAAAACCCTAAAACTATTCTTCCATCTGCAGAGCCACTTTATTATTATATTTTACTTGTGCCTAGAGTATTAGTAAAATCGTTATAGCCAACTCTTTCCTCCCTAATATGCAGTCTTTGGTGTTGATCCGAAGCATTCTTGAAAACCTGTTCGATCTAAAGCTATCTGGGACGCTTTAAAAGCCCATAGTTAAAATAAATTTATTATAATTAAGATGTATTAAGTTTCACTCCAGACTTGGTTTGATTTCACGTACAATAGCCACACGAACTGATGATGAAAGGGCATAACTGGTAAGAGTTAATGTAGTGATTAGTTATATAGTAGGGTATTTGTTTCCATTAAATAATATTGGAGCAATTAAATAATAGCCAACGTATCAATTATTGGCCTAGAGTAATGTTACTTTATAAATAAAATGCCTGCGTGCATTTTCCAACAACAATTGTCAATAAATATATTTTAATTCATCATATATCAGTTTCTGTCTCATTATTAAATCAATCCAATTCACTAATTGCCATAAGTATTCATTAGTAAAGCCCCTATTATTTAAATCTGTTAGATTTTATCTGTGGAATGTCTAGTATTTACGTTGTTTATATATATGTTTAAGTCCATGAGTCTTATTGTTTTCTCCGATTTGCTAGTGGGCCGGATGAAGAATTAAATCTTGTGTGCTACCATTGTTATGTTATCCATTGGGTGTTACATCTGGGGCTTGGAGAGTGGGTTCGAATCCAGGCTGGTCCCTGACCAAAATCTCGGGCTCGACTGGGTTTGAAGTACATTTTGTGAGTTCCAGCTCGTGTTAGATGGATAAGCATGTTTTGACTGGCACAATAGATACTTATCAATTTGCATATATAAAATACATCTACATATAAATAATAGTATTATGCTATTTCTAAATTATGTGTAATCACCATAAAATAGTGTCAAATACAGTCTTTAACATTATAGCAAAACAAAAATGATTTCACTCCTACCTTTACATTTAAAAATAGTATTGTTAAAAAACACTAATTCACCTTATATCACTCTACTTTAGATCTACTACAATTAATCAATTGATATATCTCAATATTAGTTTTTAGTTATTACCTTTATCAGTATTGAGCATTTGATGGCTTATAATAATTCAGGAGTCTACTTAATTTTATTATGCTATTCAAGCTAATGATTTAAAAAGTTTCAAGTATCATAAAATTTTGAACTTAGCCTATATTTCTTGACTAGTATATAAATCTGAAATTAGTTCAGTAATTGTACATTTTAATGTACTCATATTCTAGCACACACTTAATATCTGTACATTTAAAGCAATACTTTATATATGTATTAAATGGATTATGTTCTGTACATGAGGGGTCAGATTGACTTTAGGTCAACATGGGTGTGACAAGAATCTCAGTCTCAGGTTGGCCTTTGAGCATTCCATCATCAGATGTTCATTGGATGGATGGTTGAAGAATTGATGTGTGGAAAGGATTGAAGGCTGTCCATTAAAGTGGGAAGATTGGCTATCTTAATATATATCTGAGCACTTATTGCATATATGTTGTAACGATCCGGAGAATACGGCTTAACGTAAACTGCACTACAGGGCGCCATCTAGGCATTTGAACCTAGAAAAATTTATAAGTAGGCAGATACGTAAGTCAAAAAAAAAAATTTTTTTTTTTTAAATATTTGGTTCCAGTCGTTAGCCCATGTCACTAGCTCAGTGGAATAGAAATAGCAGAGATTAAATAATATAATATCTTATCTAATTATATTTCAATATTAAAAAAATAAATAAAATAAGCCACTGCCAGTAATTAACATACAAACATTTATTTATGCACATATATATAAGATTTAAAATTATTTTAGTATTAGTTTTACATTTTAACATTTAACATTATTTTTAACTTTGATTTTTGACTTTAATTTACATTTAATTACTATTATATTCTAATTTTACATTTTAATTAAGTTCGCACAGATAAATTTATGAAAGCTTGTTTATATGTTGAATATAGATCGGTTACATAGATTTCACGGTCAAAAACATTTCAAAGTAAACATAAACGATCAAAATACAAAATTATTGATTACTGACAATTGCGGAGGGAAATTTATACTTAACCCAATAGTATTCACCATAAGATACTTGCATTGTCACCAATAACTTAAAAGACATCCGAATAAAATACTTTTTAGATACTCACCGTAAGGTATCATTATTTGTCGAATGTCTACATATTTTGATCAAATATGAAAACCCAAAACATACTCAACCGATAACCAATCCATGCAAGCGTCTATAAACAACTTAAATTTAATGCATTTTTATTTAGGGTCAAGTAGGAATAGACCATATAGATTTGCTTTTGAAAATAAACATTCTATCCCTATTTAACCTTAGGTTAAAATTCGTAGTCAAACTGGCATCAATTCATCTGATATATCGATGTATTCAATGTAATAAAATACGGCAGCACAAAAGGTTAAGAGAAGAAATTGCCTCTTATGAGATAGGAATATTACATCTATCTGCAAAGAAGAGCAATAAAACAAAAAACTCCATAGAAAGGAACTGCAGTATCCGACTTATAATTCCTTCCATAGGCAAACGGAAGTGTGCGGCGTATGAAGCGATTCTGCCCGTAGCGAATCAATATTACATCTACTAATCACACCAATATATCCAATCCATTGACCCAATCTAACCACGAAACAAATAACCTAAGATTACCCTCCCCTAATATAACTTTACAAATCTATACAGCCATTCACGCCCGACTTAAGTTTAACATTTATATAATTTAACTTAACGGAAAACAGAAATCATAATAAAACTTAAAGAACAAAATTAAATAAATGGAAATGATTTTTAAATAAATAAATAAAAAATACATCAAATAACATTATTAATAAATTAAGTTGGTCAGATAGGATAATATTGCAATCATTTAAATATGGAAAATTTTAATTTAATGTTCATTATTTATAAAGTTCTTATGGTTTAAAAAGTTCATCTTTATCCGTTGCTTGCCATGAACGTGAATTCCCACGCCGTCCTAAGATTGGTATCCATTTAGCCGTTGTTTTATTTATTCATTCGGAGGTTTTTTAGTTTAATTGGTCCTCAATGTAGGAAACGATAGTTCATTTCTCTTTTCTTTAACAGCTGAAAGAATTGACCGTGCATCTGTCAATTCCTCCAACTCCGTACTACTACATATAGTCACATCGTAATAATCAATTTCCAGTCACTAATTAATAATTTCCAAATTTTCCTTTTATACGTATTCGAAGGATTGACTTGGCATTATGTCATCGATGCGATGATCCTTTTCGTTGAGGTCCGATTTCCCAATGGATTTATTTCATTTGCTAAAAGTTTCTATTGTTTTCCTCTCTGACCGATGTTTTTACATTTAAATGCCCAAGGCTGGTTTACATTTAACTAATTAACAATCATTTCCATTTCTGATTAATTAACCTGTTTTCCAAATCAAAGATATATTTTTATCTCTAAATCTTTTTAAGTTTTTGTTTTAAAATACCTTTTCTATTTTTAATACAGTTTTATTTTAATAATTTTTTTTATCTGTGCGATTTAATATATACGAGTTTAAGATGATATTTAATTTCAATTTTTAATTCTAAAAGAAAATTTTTAAATGCAAACTTTTTAATTTACTTTCATGTTTAATAAATAAAAAAACAACAACAATGTAACGAACGTCTGTGCTCGTTACAATGTGTAGAGATGATAATCTGGACCAACTGATGATTGCTGGTTTAACTTGAAATATGAATATTGGTGATTATTTATCTTTTCGACATATATGTGTTGAAGTGTATCAGTGTTATGAGATGGAGTGGTGAATGGTGGGTTGTGCGAAAGTCTGTGCTCATATACCCTATATATTATAACATTCTAATTTACAAGCATTTATGCCTGAAAGTAAAATAAAAGTTGCTAGATATTTACCATTCACTTCCAATAGACTTTGGTCAACAAGAAACACAAGTAAGGACTGCAATTTAAAATTTCATAAAAGTGTTCATATGTATGTGGTAGTTTATTTAAACAATAATAGACAAATGTATAAAATGACAAATCAAATTAAATTGCATTTTAGTTTAAAATATGAGGAAAACATTGAAACATCACAGAATCAGATCATTTTGAACTCATAGTTTTATAGTTAAATAAAAAGATGAAAGATGGCTGCTGGAAAGTTGCATTAGATCCAGAAATCTAGGTGCAGTGCTCTCAGATCCGAGCTTTTTCACTGATGAAAGCCACAAGTTGCAAACTAGTCTGGAAAAATTAGATAAGTAGGTACTAGATAAGGATTTTGATGCACAACCCTTCTTGCATCTATTAATTACTATGGCTTGTGCTGGGTCACACTACTGTGTGGAAGGGCTATGCTGAATACATGTGCAAGTCTGGGTTAAGAGACGAGGATTAAATTTAGTGAAGAAAAATTAAAAGTAATGATCATTAATACTGGGGAAAAAGAAAAGAAATAATTTTTATTGGGGGATATAAAGTTAAATGTGGTGAATAAGTATTTTTATTTAGGAATTATCTTAAATAATGAGAGGAATTACATGGTTAAATGGGAGAAAAAAATGATAAATGAAGTAAAGTAAAGAAAGTGATTGATAAAGAAATTAACAGCTAGAATTATATGGAAGGGAGTGGCAGTAGCAGTGTTAACATATGGTAATGATGCGTTATGTATTAGTAAAGGGGTGTTAGATTACTTAGAAAAAGTACAAAGAAAAGTAAGAAGATACACATTGGATACAGATGTGTGGATGGCAAAGGAGACAATTCAGTGAGAAATGGGATGGTCAAGTTTTTATATGAGAGATGTAAGAAAGCAAAATGAAAATGTTCGATAGATTGCAACCTATTGGATAATAAGAGAATAGCCAAAATAATATTTAATTGGGTAATGAGTAAAAGACAGGTAAAAAGATGGGTGAGAAAGGTAATACAGTATGCAGAAGATTTGAATAAAAATTTATGTCAGTACACTTAGACAAAAGCTGGGATAACTGTGTTAGGAGAATTGTTGAGTGTTGTACTGTCAAGGAATGGGATGTAACAGATGCATTAATAAAAAAATAGGGAATTGGAGAGATGGAGAACTAGTATGGAGAGTAAAAAAAGTTTAAATATATATAGAAGTAAACGGAATTTGGGTATGAGTTAATTTATAATAATAGCAAGGAAAGTGATTTACTGTTTAAGGCTTGAACAGGATTTTTAGCAATGAGTGAATACACACATAAATTGAAAAATGTGGGTGATTTAGTCTGCAAGTTGTATATGGAAGGTGTAGAAAATATTAGGCATTTTTTAATTGAATGTAAATGCCTGCAAGCAGAAAGGTATAAATAATGAAGTTGTGAAAAAATAAATATAAGCAAAGTGATTATACAGAAAGTGGATTGTTAATTTTTATGCTGGCTCTGAAAAAAGAAGGGGGATTTAGATATAAAGGTCATGGAATTGATGAAGATCATGTTGTGGAAATGGGATAGAGCAGGATTAAGAAGAATATGAAAAACTTAGGGTGGGGAATGGAAAGGGAAGGTAAGATGGCTGACAGGTTTCTCTGGGCATAGAGGCTGAGAGATTTCTGACTGATAAAGAGAAGTCACAGTGCATTGCATCACTTTGATGCACTGATGTGGATGATTTCACTCCGCAAGATGTTTTTTTTTATATCATCTGGGAAAATTTTGTTGCTACAAAAGTTTTTTAATTAATTTGTGGAAATGTAAAGAAAATTGGGATGAAGATAGATATATTTAATTGAATTTGGAAAGATCGGGAATAATATTGCTAATGTTTAAAGAGTGATTCATTTGCCATTTTAAATATAAAAGGAAAAAATAATAATTTTTTTGGGTGTGAGTTCATGGCAAGGGGGCTTTAAAACTAAGTTGTACATAAGATTAGTTGTTTTACTAAATACTTTTTCAATTTAAGACAGAGTGATTTATTTGAGAAAGAAGATAACATTTGAGGTGTAAGGTTAGGAAGCACGTGTTTATCAATCATCTTTTTTTTAAAAAAAAAGTTTTTCTCCTTTTATATGAAGGGGTTGAAGAATAGTAGATAAAGCATAAATTTAAGTATAGCATAGAGGACTTGAAAAATAAGGAATATGTATTGCATTTATATCCCACAATGTATATATAATGGTCAGAAGGAAATTAGGCATTTTGGTAGAGTGTCCCATTTGTGATAAGGTTTATCATTTGAAATGCTTAAATAAGACTAGAAAGAATGTAGAGGTATATAGTTATGTAAATCATGTTTAAATGTGATAAAAAGAGGTGAAAAAATGGTTTCTAAGTGTAAATATTTAAAAAAGGAAATCAGATTAATGGAGCAAAATGTAGTTGAGTATGATAAAATAGAGTATGTTTTAGTGAAGTGGCAAGAGATATGGTTGACTAAATAACTAGTGTAATGGATATGTAGTCAAAGAATAAGTAAGATTGAGAAAAAGATAAAGGATGTAGAAGCAAAATTAAAATCATTAGAATTGAAGTGTGAACAGATTAAGAAATTAATGAATAGAAATGATAATGAAGAACTAGATAAGGAAATTCAGAAGGTGGAAGTGAATGTCACAGATGAAGTAAAAAAAGGAAACTATGAAATTGTATTGATAGAAGACTCACTAATTAGAGGATGTGGAAATATAATTGCAAGAGAAAATAGAAATAAGTATGTAAGAATATGTTTACCTGGAGCTAAAGCTAGGTATGTTACAGATAAGGTAAGGGAATAGAGCTGTTTATGTTGTGGTAGGGACAAATAATTTGTCGGTCATTGGAGAGAGTAATGGAAGAGTACATAGAATTGATTAGTAATTTGGGAAGATTAAGGAAGAGTAGGAATAATTTGATTATTACCAAGATTTGACAATAGTTATATAGGGCATGTTCTATAAACCACTAAACATCACATGATCACCATATCTATACTAGCACATAATTGTTGTAAACAAAGGCAAAACTCTCCATACAGTAGTGCCACCTTGTGCCAAACAGTAATCAATGGATGCCAGAAGGCTTGTGCATAAAATCCCTATCTAGTGCCTACTCATCCAATATCCCCAGACTAGTTTCTGGCTTGTGGCCATCATCAGTGAGAGCCTTGGATCTGCTGGAGGGTTGCATTAGATCCTAAGATCTAGGTGCAGTGCTCTCAGATCCAAGGATCCTCACTGCTGATGGCCACAAGCCAGAAACTAGTCTGGGGATATTGGATGAGTAGGCACTAGATAGGGATTTTATGTACAAACCTTCTGGCAACAATTGATTACTCTGTTTGGCACAGTGTAGCACTACTGTATGGAGAGTTTTGCCTTTGTTTACATGTTCTATAAATGAGAGATTGAAAAAATTATGTGAAAAAAATAATGTTACATTTGTACATGTGGGGGATTTTTTTTATTAATAAGAGGGAATTGTATAGTAAAGACAGATTGTACTTAGAAAAACAAAAGAAGTGAAGCATTAGGGAGTTTGATTTATAAAAAATGTTATAGTTCAGGAAACATAAAAGGAATGGATGGGATGTAAGAAATAAACAAAGATTATCTGATATAGATTTGGAGAAGGAATCGGTCTGATTTAGATATAAATGTAATTGTGGAGAGGGAATGTGTCTTTAAAATTAAAGGTAAGCAAGTTACTTACAAATGTAATAGTGAAGAAAGAGTCAAAAGAATTTATAAAAGATCACATGATCATCATTTCTTATGCTTGTTCATAACTTATTAAAACTGGCAAAACTCTACATACAGTAGTGCCATATAGTAAGTCCAGTGCTCTCAGATCCAAAGCTCCTCACTGACAAATGCCACTAGCTAGAAACTAGTCTGGGGACATTGGATGAGTAGGCACTAGATAGGGATTTTATGCACAAGCTTTCTGGCATCCATTTACTCCTCTGGCTTGCACTGAGTGGCACTACTGCATACAAATTGGTAGGAGACCAGAAAAGTGCCTGGAATTAAACAAAGCAAAAAAAATGAAGAGGTTTAGGTATTAATAGTAATGGAAACACATCTAAGAGAAGAAGAAGAGTCTATACTGTAAGTCTTGGTATGACAGGGTAGAAAAGAAAAAAAGGGGTGGTGGTATGGCAAAAAAATATTTAAATATTGTTAACTATCAAGAACATTTATGATTTGAAATAATATTAGGAAGACAAGAATGGATGGTGGCTATAAAATACATAGCCACTGGAGATAGTCAAACTATAATGGGGTGGAACAGTAACATATATGAATGCCTAGTTAAGGATACACAGATTTTCAAAAAGAAAAGGGAAGTAAATAATGGTTATAGGATATATGAAGGTCACATTGAAGGAATGGATGACATGGATAACAAAAATGGACAGCTTTTGAAGTATTTTTGTCAGGGAGTGAATTTGAGCATTGGAAATTTTATGACGAACAATACACATAGTCTACAAATAATATATATTTATACAATAGATTGTGTATTAGTAGAGAAAGCAGGAATCAATAAAGTACAGAAAATTAAAGTGTTTGATAATGAAGAGAAAGTATGTAATAATGAGTCATAATTTCTTTATAATAATAATAATTTCTTTATAATAATAATGGTTAGTAATGAAATGGAAAATAGCAATAAAATTAGAAAGGATAGTGAAAGATGTGGATGGAGAATGAATGATAAGAATAAGTTAGAAGAATATAAAATAAAAATAGAAGAAATTATGGAAGAGTTTGTGGAGATGAATATAATGACTGGTGTGGTGAAGTAGAATAAGTGGCAAATAAGGTTTTAGGTGAGAATATTCAGAAGAATAAAAGTAATAAAAATGTGAGAGTTAGGAAAAGTGTAAAAGAAAGGGGAAAAGCATGCAGAAAATATAAATGCGCTATTAAAAACAAAGAAAGTGAAAAAGATGATAATATTAAATGGGAAAAGTATTTTAAAAAAGAAGTTGCATAAAATAGATAATTATATAGAGAGAATGAAATTAAATTCTATAAAATTGGAAGAGATGGGAGTAAACAATTATGGAAATATATTAAAAAAGGAATATAGAGGACAGTGAAATAGTATTACTAGATAATGAAGGAATAGAGTGTAGGTTTAAAGAATTAGAGACAATTTTAAATAAGTATGTAATAAAAAGGCTATGTGAAGGACAGAGTGATAATAACATGGAAATATTAGGTTTACAGAAAATTAATTGAACAAGGCTGGGAAGAAATTGAAAAGTGGAAAGGCAAGAGGTTTAGATGGCTGAGCAGCAGAGATGGTGATGAATTTATGAAATAGGCAAAATTAAATCTATTATCATGTTTTAATAAGATGGCACAGGATAAAGAATTTCCAGATAGCTGGAGTAATCCAAGAGTAAGGCTACTATTTAAAGGAAAATTAAAAATGATAGAACATTAAACAATTATAGACTGATAGTGGTAACATTAGTATTAAATGAAATTTTTGCATATATGGTGGTGGCTAGAAGGGTCATGAAGTGGATGGAAGAAAATAATATAGTGGGAAAAATACAAGGCCATTTTTGATTGGATAGGCATATAGGAGATAGTTTATTTATAGATATAAATAGGAATACAGGTATATAGTTATATATAGTTTGATAGATATAGAGAAGACATATGATAGAATAAATAGAAATAGATTATGGGTAAGTTTAGTAAATTTGGGAATGAATGCAACTTTAATGGATCTTATTAAGAGATTATATGAAAATGACTACTATATGTATCAATTAGGAAATATAGAATTAAAGTTAAAAATGAGGTGGGACTAAGGCAAAGCTGCTCTATATCAACTATTTTGTTTTTGTTATATTTGAGAGAAATGTGGAGAACAGTAGAAAAACTAGGAAGAGGGGTAGAGATACCATTAATAGGTGGCAAGTAAGCATATATATTATCATATCTTTTATTTGCTGATGATATATTCTTGTGTGCAGAAAATGGGGAAGTTATGCTGAAGACATGTGCAAGTGTGGGTAAAGAAATGGGGATTAAATTTAGTGAAGAAAAATCAAAAGTAATGATGATAAATGCTAGCAAAAGAGAAGAGAAATATTTTTTATTGGAAGATTTAAAGTTAAATGTGGTGAATAGGTATAACTATTTGGAAATTGTCTTTAGTAATCAGAGAAATTACTTGGATGAATGGCAGAAAAAATTGATAAATGAAGCAAAGAAAAGAAAGGGACTGGTAAAAATTAACAGTGTTTTCATATAATAAATATGATGTAACTACAATTATATGGAAGGGAATGGCAATAGCAGGGTTACTGTATGGTAATAATGCATTATGTATTTAGTAAAGGGAAGTTAAATTACTCAGAAAAAGTACAAAGAGAAATAGGAAGACATGCATTAGATAATGATGTGTGGATGGCATAGGAGGCAATTCAAGGAGAAAATGTTTGGTAGATTGCAATTTATGTATAATAAGAAAATAGCAAAAATAGTATTTAATTAGGTTATGAGTAAAGGATAGGCAACAAGATGGATATTAAACGTAGTATGGTATGCAGAAGATTTGGATAAAGACTTTATGTCAGTATACTTATACAAAAGATGGGATGACTATGTTAGGAGAATTGTTGAGTGTTATAGTATCAAGGAATGGGATAGAAGAATAGATGCATTAATAAAAAATGGGAAATTTGAGAGATCGAGAACTAGTATGGAGAGTAAAAAGAATTTAAATATATATAAAAGTAAACGGAATATTGGGTGTTAGTTAATTTATGATAATAGCAAGGAAAGTATTTTACTGTTTAAGGCTTGAACAGGATTTTTAGCAACAAGAGAATATACCAATAAAAAAGAAAAATATGGGTGATTTAATCTGCAAGTTATGAAAGTACGGCATACAAGCAGAAAGGGTGCAAATAATGAAGTTGTTGGACAATAAATATAAACAAAGTGATTATACAGAAAGTGGGTTCTTGTTTTTTTATGCTGGGTTTGGGAAAAAATAAGGAGATTTAGATATAAAGGCCATAGATTTGTCAAAGATTATGTTGTGGAAATGGGCTGGAACAGGATGGAGAAGTATAGGGGAAAATGGGGTGGGGAATGGAAAGGGAAGGTAAGGCGGTTAAGAGGTTTCTCTGGGCGTAGTGGCTGAGGGATTCCAATTCTGAGAAAGAAGCCACAGTGCATCACATCAATAGAGTTTTAATTTAACACTATATTAATATTTAAATCAAAAAGAGAAAAAAGAAATTCTCAACAGTTGCATTTTTCAACAATGGTTTTAAAAGATATTAATTTGATCAATTTTTATCCAACAATTATTAAAAATAATTAATATTTGAAATTGAAAAATGAAAATTATGTTAAAATTGTAAAATTACTAATTAAGGAAACCATTTTATTTATTTTTTTCTATTAAATAATGAAGAATAGAATATAGGGAGACAGTATACCAGAGAAAAGGTCTACTGTTTCAAAAAGAGAATAATTAAGTTCCATCATATTTGTTAATGAACAAGAGAATTTTGAAAAAAACTTTATTCAAATATTTTTTGGGGGAAAGGGTATTTATTGGAAGAATCCTAAAAACAACAAATGATTGATTGAAAAGCAGAGATCAGTTGTAGACAAAAATTATTTTCTGGATTTTAGATTGGAACTAATAAAAAATTAAATGTAAAATTGTTGTGTTATGGTTGGCAACAGCTATAAATAATATAGGAAAACCCTTGTGGAGCACTTTCGAATTTAAAATCAAAGCATCACCATTACTGTGGCTTATCCACAATATGTAGCAGAATTCCTCAGGAAAGTGTGCTAACTCCTAGCTATTTGCTAGTCGATCTGAGTATGTGGGAAACTAAAGTTTACAATTTTCTGATAAAACAATGAAAAACATATCTGTTACTAAACTTTCATTTAAATATTAAAATTGATTACAATTGTGAACCAAAGAAACAAAACCTATGAAGTAAAAATGGGGGGATTTCATGAAGAGAAAACAATTGCCTGTGTATTAAGGATAAGATGTATGTTAATATTTAATTGCAACAGTTGGATCTTTACTTTATATAATGATTTTAAAATTATATATATTAATTTTACATTCATGTGGTTATAATACTTTTTATCTTTTTTTTGTAGATAATTTAATTCATTCTGATTTTTTTTTTTAGTACTGTTATTTGTATAACAATAATAAGATAATTTAATTCATGCTATTTTTTTTTTTTAGTACTGTTATTTGTATAACAATAATAAGTCAATTATTTTATATAGCGCGATGTTTTTTATAAACAATAATATTTAAACAGCATTAAACTGTTGCACATGAGCTTTGGATTTTAATTATAAAATAAATTCTAATAAAATTCACCAGTGTCATTCATTCAAACATGTAAAAGTAATTTAAAGTGATTATTTAATAACTTCACGCTTTCACTTTCAAACACTTAAGATTCGCCCATACAAAAGCGTTTGGGTTCGAAAAGATAGATGGCCATTCTATCTTTTCCAAAGATTTTATCATGTGGTTGAAGTGTTAGTATTCATTCATTTTATAGTTAAAATCCAAAGCGCATGTGCAACAGTTTAATGCTGTTTAAATATTATAACAATAATAATAAAATTTTGATTATTAATGTTTGTATTAATATTCTTTGATTAAATGTGATGACAAAATTTTGAATTTTAAAGTGAGAAAAATAGAAATATTTTGTTTTTATAGTTTCTCTTCCAAATTTTGATTTAAATTTGCTATTTTTATTGCCAAAATATGTCAAATGATGATACTATAGATTAAGTATAAAATTAATGTATGAATTTTTATCATTAATATGTTAAATTTTGTATTTACAAGGGAAGTATTAATGTCGATACATGCCAGTTATATTATATTTATTGATTATTATACACAATAACGAGGTAGTATGTGATTGGGCAAATTGCTTATTTGTATGTACAATTCTTTTTATTATCTGATTTATTCAATATATATTTTTTAATTATTATTAAATAATTTTTTTGTTAAATTTAATGATAATTTTTTTATTCATCATATTGTTCTATGTTGGATGCATATATATATATTGAACCGTATTCGAATATGTGGATTCGAAACACCGGTCTCTTAGGCAGAGAAGAACATACTTGGAGAGTATGTATGCCCAAACGATAGCTATAAAGTATATAACTAACGTTACATTTCCAGGACATAACTTCTTCTCGACTGTTGAGTTCAACACCAAGTTCAAAGCACTTTTTTTGTTTGTGTATAAACACGGGCGCCAGCTGCTTATTCTAAAAGAATAGACAACGCACTTTGAATAGTGGCAACTAAACCAACGCCTAAACCCACGACTAGCTCAGTTGTTTGTAATCACTAATAGATTATACTTAATTAGTGGTTAAAAGACTTGATAAAGAATTTGTTAAAAAGAATTTATAAAAAGAATTGTAAAAGAATTGATAAAAAGGAATTGATAAAAAGGAATTGATAAAAAGAATTGACCGACAAATAAAGTTTAATTTTAAAGATAATTTATTAACTAACATTTATTTTCTAAATTTAAACATTTTATAATTCTAATAAAACACACGCATATTTTAAATTGACATTTCTAAACTAGTTTAAATATTCTTGTTTACTTTCATAACAAAACACTGGTATTTATCTAATTTAACTAATAAATATTGATATAAGGATCACGCACATATTAACTCATGCACACACATAATAATATTAAGGTATTACATAGCATTTGAAATTTAATCACACACATATCAATAGTTCATTTATGTATGATATCGAGTTCATATAATTAGACTCTTGGAGGATTCGCATGAATTAATGAAATGCAATGGCTATTACAGTATAACGAAAATAAGCAAATGTTTTACCTAGGATTTTGAATGTTGACGTAGAATTTTGTTCTTTGGAGGCTGCTTTCGGTGAGGATATTTCCATTATAAATGCTTACCAGCCGGCTGGGACGTTTCCTTGCTGAGTTTCCTGATTTTCACGATTATTGCTATCGGAGACAAATAGATACTGACGGAGATTTTCTAAGATGTTAAGCTGACATTATTTCACGGGCAGATCTGCTGTTTTCATAGGACATCTGGGCTGGAGGTGAACGTGCGTTCCAAAATATTCTCAGCACTGCATTGTGTTTCTTAACTGACTCAATTAATTTCCGAACTACACTCTCTCAATAACTTTGTGAACTGATTGTCTCAACTCAATTAATTTGTGGAACTGAATTACTGTCCGATAAAATAGGTCTATTTATACCTGCGCCTTGTTGTCTTTCTGATATCTCTGGCAAAGATCTGTTGTCAAATTCCTTATCAATTAATCCTTTGATAAACGTGTTTTGGAAGATTGCTTAATTAGTAATAGCCATGCAGAGATGTTGTTTTATATTTTAATTAATAACCATTGCCATGTTTTTTAATAATAATCTTCTTTAACTTTATAATAACATTTATTCTATTGTTGACAATCGCACATATATACGGTCATATATTAGTTTTAACATTATTTTTCTTTAATTAAAATTGAATGAAAAGAGATTTGTATATTTTAACCTTTGAAATTATATTTTTTACGAATACTAATAAAAACTATTTATTTCCTTTTGTAAACCTTTAGTTTCATGTCTCAAACCAAGACTCCCCCTCCCCCCTTAGGATTAATTAATTGTAGCTTTTTTATTTCAAAAACTAACGCTAGAAAACTATTTAATTCTTATCTTTTTTCTAAAACAAACTGCAATAAACTCTTCAACGTTTAATTTTATGTTTTTCTTTTATGAACGATTACTTTAATAATAATTTTAGATAAAAATTATATGTGCCTATATCAATATAGGTACAATATATATATCAGTGACGAAGTGTGACTTTTTTAGGAACGGAAGCACACTACATCTTTTTTTTAATAATGTTTTTATTTTACTTGCCACAACAATTTTCACATATTTAAAAGATCGTGTATAATTTAAAATGCAATTTAGTTTAAATTATAAATCAATTTTATACTTTATTTTGATTAGATCGCATGTATATATAGGTATATCCCACGTACCACCGTCATATATATATATATATAGCGTTTTATTTAGTAGTTTGCTATTTTTTAAATTATTTAAAAATAATCTGTAAAAATTATATCACGACCACACCTGCATTTAGTATGGTGAGTTGATGAAATGAAAATTTTATTAAAGGCAATAAATGTTTGTTATTATTTAAAAAAATATATTTATTGACATTATAAAATTGTACAGATGCATAATAAATACACTTTGTTAATGTTGGCTCATCCATTGCTGGCGTTGGTCTGGAAGAAGTATGCCAGAGCCCTTCTCTGCACTAGCAGGTTGATATATGAGTAAATACGTACTATTTTGTTGGTATTGCCCACCCCTTTTGAGGTTGACCCAATAATGCTAACTTATCAGCTGGGATACATGTAGTGTGAAATCAATGCCTCTCTAGTAGAATCCGACATGTTGCAACACAGACTACTTCTTCTACGATACACTACAATGTGGATATATCAGGTCCAAAATTCATGTAGAGTCTGTGGGCCATACTAGTAGGCTCCATGTATTATTAAACAAAAATCTAGAGGATAGTATCTTGTCCTTGTCTTGAAGAGCTTTGAGCTTATCGCAAAATATAGCATTGGGGTCCGGTGTTGGTTGTGTGAACTTTGTCCTGCACCTTGTGTACCAAAAAGCATATGTCAGGAAGATAGATAACCTGATTACTGTAAAGTCTCCAGAGAAGAGACAACCCCTGATGTCCAGGATTTTATCCACTGCTATAATGCAGTGTTGAGAGATAACACTTCGAATACTGTTATAGCCTGGACATATATTTAACAGATGATTAAAGGACTCCTCTCCTCTAGAACAGGCATGACAAATTGGGTCTATTTTATTTAGAAACCGCTATATTTTAAGTTGTAAACAAGATTTAGCCAACCATGTCGATTGCTAAAATCTTGTTGGAAAGTAAATAGCCAAATATAAGAAAACATCCTGTTCATGAATTAAAACCAAAGCTAAAAGTTATTTTGGTCTCAAAAAATATCAAATTTTAAAGGTTATAATTGCTAACTTCACTGAAAAAATTTTGTTTATTAAAAATGTAATTTCATTATGAACAAGATATAAATAGGCTGTTTTTTCTACATATATACTCAGGGAAATTTTAGAAAGGTCTGCAAGGTGAATCCATGCCTGCTTGAATTTTAGGATTGCTGAGTAGTTAGGCAAATTGTGTTATTTCTTACGCCTGAGGAACGGTGATCTTTGTCTCCATACAACGTGTCGAAATGGTACAAGATAACATACCGATGGATAACCTTCCTGATAGAAGCCTACTGCAATAGTATTTCAAGTAAAAGAGCTGCTGCCTATCCAGAGAACAAAGCCAAGAGACAAGATGCTGCCCAGGAGTTAGGTAATAACCTTCATGATTACTGCAAGAGATCTCAGATGAACTTTTAATTATTAATTTTCAAAATTATAGCTATAGTAAATTTCAATAAGTGTCCAGTTTAAAGTCTAATAGTTTAAATCATTCTTTTACTTCAACCTGTAAAACCAATAATAAATACTCGTTTGATTTACTGTAAAGTAGCTCTGTAAATCTATTATCTCGAATCTGTTAAAGAGATAAGCTTAATAATTATTTTGTTAATTAAATTTTGTAGTACTCTCATATTTGCAGTGAAATCTATGCTCTTTTATATATTTAAGTTTTTAATATTTCATTTAGTTATGTGATATGTGAAATATATTTCGAACCAGCAAGTGGATATATTTTAATAATTTTATTCTGAAGATAATATTTTTATCTTCAATTTAGTAATTATGATATAACGCTTAGTTATATTACATCCAAATCGCTGATTCAAAATTGAAATTAATTAATTAATAACTGATATCCTTGTGATTATTGCAGTAATTTAAATCAACTCTGAATTTGATTTTATATATAATTGTTGTGGTTTGCTTTGTTATACTGATAAATTATGATTTTAAGCATAGTTTTACTTAATTAATAATAGAATTCTGGTCACAGAAATATTAATAAGATATATTTAGTTATTTTCATTAATTTGATCTTCTTAAATATGCTTTCTCTTCTTTTTTTTTATTAAATATGATTAGAGATGCGAATTAATTGTTTGCTAAACAAGAATATTAAAAAAACCCTTCTCTTTATAGCATATTTTAAGTACCTATAGTGAATGTATTTAGGACTAGTTCAACCATTTCTTTCTATAATATATGTTATTTGGGAATTATCCGAAACTAACATAACGCTTAGTTTGATGGATGATGATTTGCATCATTATTGAGCTATATTATTAGGCTCGAATATTAGAGAAATTTAGTAAACAGTCGCAATATTATTGCTGTACTAATTAAATTATATTTCTGGCTAGCATTGTTATTTATCACTTGGAAAACCAATATTAAATGAATATTATGTTGGCATATTAAATTCTTATATACATAGATTATTCTCTGAGCATGAAAGTCAGCTAATACATTTAAATGAGTTTGAACACTATATTATCCCGGACTGATTACATTCTGTTGTATAACATCTCCAAGCATCTATTTGATCTCAATGTGATCCCTAAATAGTGTAATGTAATTTATTTTGTTTTTCATTACTAATAATTTTAATAAATTAATTAAATTTATCTCATCTTCATTATTCATTTATCATATCCCAATCTAATCCACTTACTTATTAATTATATTACCAGATATTATTATCCCAAATGGCAATACTATATTAATAGATGTTTAATCCAATTTTATGTGATGCATGTGTAGTTAGTTATAGAATATCGTGTTTCTCTCTGTTTGGAGCTGGCTCACAATTAAAATTAAGGCCCATGTGTAACCTCAGAAATGTCACTCATATGCTGGTAAATGAGTTGGAGCTTGTTTTGAACTCTGGATCTTACCATCCCATTCAATCGGTTTTAGGGTATTGGATTCTGGATTTTGTTATGTGAATGTACAAATCTGGTTGTACAATATAGAATGTTACAATATAGATTAATACGTTATCAATATATTTTTATCTACCAAATGTTTTTAACATTCTTAAGTTTTAATTGTAAATTAGATTTTAACATTGTGTGAACTTTTTATAATCAACATATAATGCATTGGCGAAAGTTATTTCTTGCCATATATAAAACAATTCAACTGTTGGTAAAAAATTGAAAGTCAACAGAAATTCCATTCAAAAAATAATGAGTTAGAATTATTTATTCTTTTTTTATGTTAATCAGAATGTGATTAGTTTAAATATAAATAATACATTATCAATATATTTTTATCTTTCAATGCTTTTAACATTCTTAAGTTTTAATTGTAAATTCGATTTTAGTATTGTGTGAACTTCTTATAATCAACCAATAATGAGTGGGCCAAATTCATTCCTGGCCTTATATAAAAACAGTTCATCTGTTGATAAAAAAGTTGAAAGTCAACAGAAATTTCATACAATAATAAATATAAAAAAAGTTTGAATAATTCGTTCTTTTTTTATGTTTAGCAAAATAGTTGAGATTTTTTTTATTTTACATTTTCCAAAATAGCATATATGTACTAATGTACTTATTGTTCTTACTACACTATTGTACGTGCAAGTTATTGGATTGTTTTTGTGAGGTTGAAAATGTACATATTTTAGTGAATTTTTAAAACTGAATTTCAATTAAAGCTTTTGAAAGTTTTAATGAATTTTTCTATGGAAGCGCTCATTTCGTTCAATACACGGATGCTTTGTCCCTGATATATATACGTACTATAATGGCATGATTCAACCTCCCAATCCTATTTTTCATGCTAGGGCACCACTAGATTATTCGAACCTAAAAAAATTTATAAAGTAGGCAGATACGTATGGGTAAGGTTCAACTTTTATTTGACCGATAGCCCCAGTCACTAGCTCATGGAGAAGCTGAACTTGACTTTAAAAGATATTAATAAAAATAAGTTATTGCCAAAATTAATTAAACAAAACATTTTTTATTATGCACATACACATTAAAAGGAAAATTTCTGGAAACTAAATCAGTTACACATAAATTTAATTTACGTTATATGCACAGATGGATGCATTTAAGAGATTGAATACAATTTTAATATTTGACTAAATATAAATATGTTACATAGACTACATACTTAAATAACTCGATTCGTTTAACTCCAAGCTACAAGTTCGCATCCAAATCAATGCCAGTTTACTAATATATCAATGTGATCAATGCAAAATGAAGATGTTAGCATAAAAAACATGTTGACAGGAGTGTGCATCTGTAGCATGATATTATTAAAGAAGTAATGACTTTCATCCAGTACATGAATGTAGATCTGTCTGATAAGATAATCATTGAGAAATATATATATATAAGAAATGCTCTATACATGGGGAATAGTGATCTTTGCTAGCTTACTGTTCGAACTGGAGCATAAAGAGATTAACTGCATAGTAAATACATCTACAACCATTGGTAACATGTTGGCTACACTTTTGGGCCATACATTCAGTTGGGTATTATACCCTGTATGCTAATGCAGCATAAAAGAATGAGAATCCAATGTGCCTCCCCAGATTACATTGACATAAAATACCCATACATCCCTTGACCAGCACTGATTCAACTATGAAACAAATAGCCCAAAATTAACACACCTTAAATTAACAATTTTATGAATCTATGCAGCCATTTATGCTTATTTTTAAATTATTAATTAAAAGAAATTATGAGAATGGACATAATAATAATAATAATAATAATAATAATAATAATAATAATAATAATAATAATAATAATAATAATAATAATAATAATAATAATAATAATAATAATAATAATAATAATAATAATAACAACAACAACAACAACAACAGCAGCAGCAGCAGCAAATATACTAAGAGAAAAATATAACAAATAATTTAAATTTCTGTTTAATCAGATGAGACTTTATGGTTTAGGTACCATTTATGTTTAAGTATTTGAAAAGTTCTTATTTTAGATGATTAAAGTTCATACTTTCTGTGGTTTAGGTTTATTTGAAATCTGTCTTGGTGATCCATGATGCATCACAAAACTCCAATCAAAGTCCATTTAATATTAATATATTGTTTTTTTGGAAGACCAGTCCATTGTTCGCTGCTTTTCAGGAACCATCACTGTAGAGGTTGCCTCAGCTGGTACAAATATGGGGAACTAATTAATGTGTGATCCTTAGCAATACATGTAAATATGTTTAAATTATGTAACCAACAAGAGCAATATAAAAGAACAAAACTCCATTTAGCAAAAGTTTTTGTTTCTTTTTATATCATTTAATTTTTTATCATCAAATTCCAGAATCAATCTTGCCTGGCTTCTCACTGATGATTCTCTCTGTGGATCATGTGTGTTCTTTCACATTGTTTATTGGGCAGCTCACTTTTGAGTGGGAATATCAGATTTTATTACTAATAATTTTTTTATTGATATGTTATCTGACTGATCATCGGTTAAATGCCCAAGGGCATATTTGCTATTATGTCATTAATTTAAATAAAAAATCATTTCCATTCTAAGATTTAAAATAATTTCTAAATAGAAAATAAGATTAAAAATAATTTGTAAATAGAAAATAATTAAAAGCTTTTATTTTTTTTTTACATTCCTTTAAAAAAAAAATCTTTTATCTTTAACTTTTTTTCTTTTTTACTTTTTTTTTATATGTCATAGCATCAGCCTGGAGGTGAACCCACAACTGTCTGCAACCAACTACTTGCTTGCAAGGCAGCTGCAATGACCTCTTGGCTAACAACGCTTGACTCCTTTTTTACTTTTAACTTACTTTTCAATAATTATTTTATAGTTTGCCATTTATGCAATTATTATATATTGATTTAAATAAATTTATTAATTTTTTAAATTTCTATATAATGTTTTATTCATCTATATATTTTTTAATATTTTACAGTGATGTAATGTCATATATGTGTACCATTACAATATATGTATAAATGCACCCAACACAGAACGATATGATGAATAAAAAAATTAATCATTAAATTTAACAATATATTTAATATTATAATAATATGCCTGTTCTTAAACTTATATATTAAAAGTTAGAAAAAAAATGTTTACATTTGTAATCTGTTTTGCTTTATGTGAAGCCACTTATTCATTATTGTTATTTATATTTTAGTCACATACAGATTAATTAATAAGTTATATATATATATATATATGTGTGTGTGTGTGTGTGGAATGTTTATTTTCAAAGCATCCCAAATTATAATTAAATGTTTAGTCAAGTTATAATAGTAGTGTATATGAGTTTAATTAAAATTATAAAGTAGTATTTAATGGCTGGAAGTTTATGATATGTATTTTATAAAGATTAAATGATTTATATTTTATTAATTTTCAGAAATTCCAAAACAACTAACTTTAAATGTGAGTAGGAGTACAGCAAAATTTATATAAAAGTATCACTAGATAATTTATTCTAGAATCCCTATAACAATTTTATGTGAAATTATGAGATGAGAAAAGATATCAAAAAAAGAGAAATTACAATAAAAAATTACTGACTTGCAACTGGAATCAGCAGCTATTAACATCAGGTGTATTTCCTTTTAAAAAAATTATATCCAGCATTCAAATAGCAGGATGTTTTGCTAAAAGCCAAGTAGAAAAGAATCATATGCCTTTGATCTTTCCAATTCCTGCTTATAGGTTTGATGATTGTTGTTATTACATGCATTTAGAAATTTCCTTCTCATCTTTTCAGAAGAATCCTATTTATAAAAGTTATTTCAAAATTTCCATAAGTTATTTTTCATGAAATTCATTCTTAAGAAATGGCAAGATAAGAAATTTATTCTATTACAAAATAAGCTATTTTATCACAACTATACCAGAATTTTTTGAAAGAAGTTGTTTATGACTTTGGTAGACCAGTTGAAAATTTTCCTGGAAAAATTGCATTATCCTACAAACTGATAATTGACTTAGTATGAAGAAATTATTGTCTGGAGCCAATTTATCCATTAAGCATGTTAATCTTCACTGATTATAAGATCTAGAATAATGAACTGTTTATACAAGAACTTTTTTTTTTTTAAAAAAAAAAGAAACTTTTCCAGCAACAATAAAATTTCACTTATTATTTTTTATTATGCACACATACTTTTCTTTATTTTGGAGATTTACTGGCCAGTTAAAACAATTTTAATATCATTTTTGTTTATATATTCATATGCACATGCAGTGCAGCATATTGTGACAGTCAGATGATGTATGATGGTTTAACCCAGTTCGAATACTAGGTGAAAGTACCTCGAGGCCATCCATATGCGAGATATTAAATCAAGAATACTATGATTTCTGCCCTATTGGCCTATTCTCAAAGCTAATTACGAACAAACAACATTATCTGAGACATACATAAATTATTTTCTCACCGGCCACAAAGCTGAGCAACAGAGGTAGAGACTTGGATGGGAACACCTATGGAGCTAAATAGTTAAAAGTGCATAAAATTTGCTACGAAAAATGTGTTTTGCGTGCCTGGATCATTAGAAAAGTAAAATAAAGCATTATAATAAAATTTGGAAACTCCAGCTTTTTATAGTTAAATAATATGTTTAATTAACAACTTTAAAATATGAATAATGATTTAATGGCCTCCGCTATTCCCCTAAATTAATGAAAACTGATTAGACAATAAAAACAGATTAATATGTTTGCGGTCTAAATCTTTTCTTCCCAATTTTATTAAAATTGTCAACCCGAATCTCCTCGATAAAGTGCAATAATAAAATCTTTCACAAAGCATTTTTTAATTGCTTTGCACTAAAACAGAGTTTAAAAATTATTTAAAATGTATATAGCTAAATCTGATATACATAATAAGCTAATGGCGGACAAAAGAAGCGTTATCGAGGAGATCAAGTTGGCAACCAAAAGGAAACTTACTCGTATTGAATTTTACAAATATAATGAAAATTGGAAAGAGATTTAAATGAAAAACTAACCTTTAAACTTAACCACAATGGAATACGAAATATTTATAAATGTTAGTAATGAAGAATAGCGAAGGAAAAAGGGTTAAATATATAGATAGATGATCACATAATATATATCTAAGACTAGTCTAATAAAAAAAATGGTTACCTTACAAATATAATTAAATACAACAATTTATAATATAATTCAGTGAAGCACTTAAAAAAGGGTATGAACAAAAAAAGTAGAAAGTAAATAGTTCAATGGAGGAGAGATACTATTACCATCCTGGTTCCTTGGTCATGTTCCATCGACGAGCGTAGCTTGATCCGTCCATCGATAGGTATTTGTCCGGACAATGAAAATGGAAATATGTAGCATGGTTTCATGAAAAATCCTACAGACACAGCACAGAGTTCAGATCATTATTAGGTGGATACTACGGCATTTTGGATGGTATTTAGGAACCTCGGTGATAGGCAAAGCTATTTATTTGCCTAGCCAAGCATAGTAGAATCCATCAAATTCATATGACTTTTAGCTTGAGCATGTTCAAACTTCTCCATGATTTTGAAGATGACAGTTGTATAACTTTTTGGAATAAAAATCTCAACAAGCAAAAGCAAAATCTGAAAGCATTCTCCATTGAATAACAGCAAGAAAACTCTGAATAATCTTTTGTTCTCACTTCTATTTATACCCTCTTTGTCAGCTACCTTCTATTGTTTGTATGATATTAGATAAGCCCATCCCCACTCTTTGTTTCAAGGTAACATTTTCTAAAAATAACTTTTACTTTTTTCTTCTAAATTTCTTTCTTTAAAGTTTGAATTTTAGTAATTAAAAAAGAAAGAGAAAGCCATCTTTAATTTGCCTTGAATGGGCTAACTAATTACAAGCATACATTCTTTTAGAAAATGTTGGCGGGCTTATCTCAAAATCAAATCATATTAAATATTTTAACAAGATTTAAAAAGAAAAATATATCATTTCTTTTAATACTGTAAGCATTTTATTTCAGCAGAATTTTGCATTAACTCATATATATACGCTTGACGTATATATATGTTTGACTAATAGGTTTTACATGTAATTTTTATTAACAGAAATCTAATCTTAGAATGGAATTTATTTAAAATGAAATAGTTAACTGCAAAACCCTGCTGATATTGGACTATAAACTTAATTCAGGCCTACAATACTAATTAGGTTTATAGAAGGCTGTGAAGCATGGATCGGACTTCAGATTCATTGCTTCAATACGAATGTATGAATGCTTAGGTAGTTAATACACATTATATTGTTTATGTTTCAACTGAGGAAAATAAACTAAAAGATTCCAGCTTTATATATCACTTAAATGCTTTTGCCTGTTCACTTACACAAAGATTTTATTTGAATTTCATAAAAGCTTTCATGTAACAATGTTTATTTATAAAACTATTTGTAACACCTTTGTGAGTTGAATGTTATAAGTTGAACAGAGTCATTTAAACTATTAATGTTATTTGATTATTATTATTAGTGATATAAATAAAATTGGATGATTTTTTATTTTATATATTCATATTTGTTAATTTATTTGCTCACTTATATCACATCAATTTACAATCACATTATTATTTTTATTTTAAGTTCTGAGATCATTAATCATTTATTATTTTTCATTTTAATTATATTTGAATTTAATAAAAAAATACTTTTAAATACCTTATTGTAAAACTTTGTTTTCGGTTAATATTTATGAAGAATTTCACAGCTTTTAATTCATAATTTTATTTAATAAAAGTTAAATAGAATATTAAGAGAATCTCAACATAAATTTATCCTGTTGAAAATTAGCATTTGAATCTAAAGGTCATTCCTTTTGCCCATATATACTGTTACAAATTGATGTCCAACATGGACTCGAAAGAATAAGAGTAGCCTAAACAAGTTAACTTTTTGTCAAGTGACTTATGAGTGAATTATTCATGCAGTATATAAAATTTTATCATTATCAATATTTTTTTAAAAAATATATACTCCTCTCATTAGAAAAAAGTAAATTTATATAAATTGTTGAAAGAAATAGATAGGATTCTATTATATATGCATATTACTAATTTTAATTATAGCTAGTGGAAAGAAGGCATAATATATTTATATTTATTAAAAGATTAGTTATTATTAGATTATGTTATGTTTAACTAACAACTTACTACTATGGATTGAACTAATTAAGATTTATCAGGCAGACCCAATCTTGCTTTCCAAGAAATTTTAATCTAATAATAGGGTTAGAAGCAAAGTTGCAAGAAGTACAAACTCGAAATATGCCCTTTTTTTAATTATAAAACTCCATTCCTGTGTATATTCACCATTGTAAGTACCTTCTTCTTTGGCATATTGTCTATTGTTTAGGGTTATTAATATTCCTATCAACAAAGAACTAGTTTAACTACCCTATCAAGCAAAGTAGGTGCAAGTGCAGTCAAATTTTAGCCTACAAAAATCCAACTGCCCATGCTCCAAGGCAATAGGGATCTTTGTTTTGTTGTTGGAATTTGTATGAAGTTTTTATATTTCTGTAGAGACTGAAATGGACAGAGGGGCCAAGAAACTATCATTTTTGCAATGAATTATTTATTTAAGACAAATAATAATTATGAGTATTTAAAAATTTGGACTATGATCCTGAACAGACATTTCAGGAACACTGGGACATTTAATCAAAAATAGAGACAAATCCCAAAAAATCGGGATGTCTGGTCACCCTAGGGCCTAGATAAACTGCATATGGCAGTAAAACCATAAATTCAATATGGTTTTCAAATATTTCATTATAGTAGGAAGAGCATTGAAAATGATCCTTAGCTAGGTACATCAAAAATTACTAGAAACAGTTGCCAAAATCATTGGACTGTTCACTGTGTGTCATTAGACTCATTAAATAACTTATTGGCAGTCATAATATCACTATCCATCTTAATCAAAGATTTGAAAAAGCAAAAGACATCCAAGTGCTTTGTTCCTCACTTGTTGATAATCAATAAAAAAAAGTACTCGAGTCAAACACTGCAGAAACATGAAAGAATCAAACTATGGACCTGGAATTTGTATTACATCTTGTAAGTGATGAGTGTACTTGAGTCAAATACTGCAGAAACATGAATAGAATCAAATTATGGATCTGGAATTTGTATTATGTCTTGTAAATGATGATGAAACATACTCCTTTTATTATGAGTTATCAGCCAAGCATCAGAGTAAGCAATGGAGATCACAAGAAAAATTAATATATAGAAATGGTTATGTCTCTTGGCATACAACAATATAGTAATGTGTATGCACATATATAGATAAAGTTGTAATGAAAAATAGAAATAAACACAAACAAAAAAAAAATTGTAAATATTTTCTTTATTACACTGGAATAACAGATAAGGATCAAATAATTTTGAATTTAAAAAAAATTATTATAAATTAAACATTTAAAAATGTCAAATTAATATTTTATTAATTTTGATAAAACAAATATGTTTTTATGTATAATAGATATACTGGTAATTATAAATTTACGCTATCTATTTTGATTAGATTATGAAATTTTTTTAATTAAAGCTTATATAACATATTTTATAAAAATCCTACAAAGTTGTTTTTGATAGGATTAAAATGAATTGAAAAGAGTCATTAACTTTTTTCAATCAGATAAAGAAATCTTACTTTTATTACTATTTTTTAATACCATCCTTACTATAAAACAATTGGAAAAAAGATTAGATGAGAGATTATGACATGATTTTGAAGTTATAACTGAAAAAGAGTGTATCTAGCTATAGTTTCTTATGTCATGATGGTAGAGTTTAGATTTACATGGAAGCATGACTTATTTTTTTTTATTCATAGCTCATATATATGTTTATTAGATGTGTGAAGTCTACCAAATTATAGTGACTGAATGCAAATAGTTACCAAATTATAACTTTCCCAAAGATGACAATAAGTCAGTCTGCTGTCTTAGAAGAGACCAGCTTACCAAGAGAGTCCATCAGCTTGCTGAAGAATTAGTTTATATGTATGTTTTATCACTATGCAGAGAAACACTGATAAATGTACTGTGTTGGATATATATAAAGTACAGCTGGTGAGTAGAATATACTATATATATTGAGAATGATATTATTTTAAATAATTTTTTGAAAATGATAGTTAAAATCTTTAACTTACAAATTTTTGAAAGTAAATAACTTTTATCAACTAAAACAAATAATGAAAGGAAATAATAAATGACTATTTCCAGTATTTTTTATTAAAAAAAGAAAACTCCAAAAATCTTTCTATATTGAACAAAAGATCTTGCTAGAATATTTTTAAAAACATCTTCAATTAATTAGGAGTAACCTGGAAAAAAAAGGAAAAACTTTTTTGAAGGACTATAGAAGAATCATTATATTTTTTGGAAAAAAAAAACACTTTTTTTTAAAATGTACTAAAAACCTAGATCAATAAGAAGATAATACATACACACCTACATGTGAATTTTATGAATATTTTTGACATTGAATTAATTATGTCTTGTGAAAATATTAACTAATTAAATATCATTAGGATATAAATGCCTGTGTATGCACACATCTGAATGGTTACTCAAACATATTAAATCGATCATTACTTAGGTGTTAAAAAAATGAAATTTTTTATTGGTTAAGATAATTCTAAAATGTTAACTATATTATTAAACAGCATAGCTGTGCTTATACAGATGCCTGTCATGTAGACACATATATGTTGAAATTAATTGTACTTTATAAATTATTAAAATGAATTATATATATATAAGTCTGTAACAATTAATATGTTCATTTTTTTTATACAGGCATGTCAGGTGCGGATATATAGGTGTTTTATATAAACCTATTGAGATATTTGTAAATCACAATGATAGCTTATTTCTTTTTGTATTAATCAAAATCAGAATACTGAATTTATATCATGCATGATCAGTAAACCTTAATTTCATTTTATTATTTCTAATTTATACATTTACATTTCATTGTTTAAATTATTCCAGTGAATTTATTTAATCCTAAAATATTATAAATTATTATATGTTATATCTCTTGCTCATGGTAACAGTTATAAAGCTTTACCTTACTGAGTTGGATTAATGCATAATGGTTGTTATAGAAAAGAGATTTACATTTAGTGATTTTGGACATCCAGATGATTCACAATTGGTGCAAAGGTATATCCTTTAAAGTTCATGCACTACATTCATTTTATTTATTAATTTATTTAGAAATTTAGTTGATTAGTGATACTAAATGGTCAGGGCATTGATAATGATCAATATGTTTCTATAGCCCAGTATTTTTTAAGCTGTTATATCCTTATGCATTAGCACTTAAGATTGTGCATCAAAATTACTGTTTATGTAATCTGCCCTGAGCTTGCCAAGGGCTAAATAATTAATAGTAGACCCATTTCAAATCCAATCACAAGATTGAAACCTTTGATTTATTTTTATTCTTGATGATGAATAATTATTGCTTTTGAGCAATGCTGGTGAATTTATAGTGCTTTAGCTGATCTATCATGCTCTTCATATTTATTATAACATGCTCATTTCTTTTATATTTAATTTTGTCATTGATTTGGGTTAAATGATGATGAGTGCCATCACCCCAGATTTACCTTAAAACATTGTACTGTTACAATATATATATATATATGTATATTATCATGGATGAAAGATGAATTCATAGTATTATTTTCAGAGCTTTTATGTAATAAAAATATAATAGTTAAATAGCTGATGCTTCAGTACAATGACAAGTACTTTCCTCAGAACTTCTTTCTCAAATCATAAGAATGTGTGTGGGGATATTTAAAATCATTATTTTTTTCTTTTTATTTTCTCTTCAAATTTTATTGGTTGAGAAGTTTTAAAAAATAATTTCTCCTTCAATAGCATTTTCCAAATACTGTTAATTTTTTTTAATTCACAATTTTCATTTATGTTCTTAGGTCTTTTAAAAATCTCTATAGCTTCCCTTAGCAGACTTTGATCATATTGTTCAATTTTTGCCAGAATATGTGTTTTATTAAAATTGATATCATGATTAGTTAATTTAATGTATGAATAAATAGCTGATGAATTAGATTTTTCTCTAACTGCCAAAATGTGTTCTTCCTTTCTTATATTTTTTTTGTTGGTCTGTCCAATGTATGAATGCAAACAAACTCCACATGGTATATATGAAATTTCATGTGGAGTTTGTTTACATTTATACATTGGACAGACCAATCATAGAATAAATAAAAGAAAGGAAAACATATTTTGGTAATTAAAGAAAAATCTAATTCATCACTATTTAATCACATTAAATTAACTAACCATGACAACACATATTCTGGCAAAAATCGAACAACATGACCAAAAACTGCTAAGGTAAGCTATAGCAATTTTAAAAAGTTCCAAGAACATAAATGAAAAGTTGTGAATTAAAGAAAATTAACAATATTTGGAAAAAACAATTGGAGGATAAAGTATTTTTTAAAACTTATCAACAAATAGAATTTGAGAATGAGGAGAAAATAACAAAGGAAAAAAATAACAATTTTAAATCTCACTACACACATTCTTATGATTTGAGAAAGAAGCTCTGATGAAAGCACTTGTTATTGTGACATTTTATTGGTTTATGCAGAAGGAACTAAAATTTAGAATTATACTTAATTGTATAGATTACATATAGATTATATAATAGTTTCTGTTTGATTTTTTTTTTTAATTTTTAAAACAGCCTATTTGACAATAAACACTACTTTCCTTAATTTTCGTGCTATTTTATTTTTATAATTAATTGATCTCATTAAAACCAAATCATTTGAATTGTTTTTCTAATAGGTAAAGATAAAACATTATGACTTTGATATATGAATAACTGCATTTACAAACTTTTCATATACTAGGGACAAATTATTAATAGACATACAATAATTATATACTTTATAACTTTTAGTTATTTGATTGAATATGCAGTCATGATTTATTTACACATTTAACTTAGTGGTTTAATAGTAGAAAATAAATGAATGTATTTCCTATTGAGTATAGAATCCTTTATTCTAAATATTGTATTTGTCCTTAAAATGAATTTAATCTGATTTTCAGTTTTTTAACTATGGTTTTAAAAGAATGAATTCTGTAGGGATACCACTTTGATTACTTGTCAAGTTAATGAGATATTATTATAAAATATGTGTTACTTGATGGAAGACTAATATGAGATTCTAAATTTGATATTCAGCTTCATTTATTTTATGTAGCTATATACTGTGTAACTGAATCTATTGGAAATAAGTTGTTTTTTAAGACATTCCTATAAGCAGCACTCACTGATTTCAACCTAGATTATGTGAGTAAAAAAGCTTTATTGCATGAATTAATGATGATCACATTAATTCCTAATGATGTTATTATTAATCAAATAGTATCATCATTGTATATGAAAATTATGCAGCAACTGCATCTCAAATTAAGCAAAGTTTTATAGTTAAATCTACTTCTGTTTACAGTAATAGATGATTTCTTTCCATTTGTTTTTTTATCATTCTTGCAATTCTGCTAAGGTATTTTTTTCAAATGTAGGTTACATGTAATCATTTACTATCTTCAGAAAGTTTTTTTTTTTGGTGTTGTTTAAGGTAGAAATATTGTTTTGAGAAAAAAAAAGCATAACATTCTTTTTGGTGATATAATGTAGTAAATAAAAGTCTAGACTCATATGTAGTGATAGATAATATAAAACCAAAAGGCTAAAAAAAAAAAATTGTCACCAAATTTAAAATTTTGCCATTAAATATCTACAAATAGATGGTTAGAGTAGATGTAAAGAAGTCACTAAAACTATTGAAGCATAGAGAGTATTTGTCTTAATTAATTACAGAAGTGTGGAAAAACTCCAGAAGAGATATTAATAAGAAAATATGCAATAAAAAAGAAAGTAATTGATAGATAATCTTAAGAAAGAATATATTTTATTTGAATTTGAAAAACATTATTTTCAATCATTATCAGTCAATTGAATAATGGAGATCTTTTCAAATTTGATCTAGTTTCTTTGATCTATGGCTTTTATTTTCTGTTTTACTTCTGAAAACTTTATCCACTTTAAGATTTTAGTTCTCCATTTATTGATATAACTATTAGATGTTAATTCAATCTCATTTCTTTCAACTATATTATTGAAACATCTATTTGTTCTCTCACCCATACATTTCATGTTTTGGTGTTCCACCTTATGATTTTTTTACATATTTTTTTCCATACTTCTATATGTAAAGCAGCCTTATAAGTCCTTTCTAATTTAATTATCTAGACATATTTTCGATTAATATTACATTATTTCTTCAAAAAGCACTTCATTCAAGTTTAATTCCAAAATAATATTTTATCCATTATGTTTACATCTGTTTTAGTAGTTTATCCGCAATGCTTATAATTGTTAACGTCATTTAAGTGAATTTAGATGGATACTATTTTCTGGGACATATCTTTTCATAATTCTGTCTTCCCTCAACCAATTTATATTTTGTTTACTTTTTCATTAAATACAAGCTTACCTTTTTAAAAAAAGAAAAGAAATTTATATATAAATATTCCTGACATTGAAAATATTTTAGAAACAGCATTGTTTTTACTTAGGGTTTTTTTTTTTTTAAAAAAAAAAGAAACAAAACGAAACATACCTTTAATTAATAATGATATTAATATTGTCATACAAGAAAAATCCGTGATAAAAATAATATAAATTAATATCTTTAAATATTTAATAGTAATGATACTAATATTGTTTGTACAACCAAAATCTATGATAAAAATAATTCTTTTTAATTTATCTTTATTTTTCTTTCATTGACGTTAATTTAAAAGAATTTAAGTCCTTAAGATTTATTTGTTTTATTTTGAACACCACATAGTGGAGAGTTTATGAATCACTGATGTCTGTCATGTGTTTTGAAAATACAGAGATAGTTAATCTTTATCATTTGTTTTTGACATATTATTTTCAACTAATTCCATAGTTAGTGATTTTTTTTTTCAATTTTGCTTGAAATGGGGCTTAGTTGTGTTAGAAGTGAAACAACAAAAATATTTCACATTGCTTTAATTTAATGCTTTTCTGCTTGACATAACAGTTAATAAAACACTATAATTAGAAACAAAAATGAAAAACTAAAAACAATAATTTTAATATTTATACAAATGTATATATATATTACACATGTATTTCTTTTGTTAGAAAAGCTAAATAATATACTATACTATACTATAGTATCTGAGATCTAAGATAACAGAAGGTTGTAAATGCACAAAACTCAAGCAAATGAAAAACTATTACAAATAAGAAAGTAAATAATAATAGTAACTAAAAAGTAATGTCAACAAAATACTTATATAAACACACAAAATTCAAATATACCAGATATAGAAATATATATATATTCTCCAAAATATATAAAGCAATATATATTGTTATGTATTCACTTTATAATTAATAGCTTCATTCTTACATTTTAAACACTGTTGCAAACATGTGAAAAAGTATATATACATATGTATATTGTAAGACTAATTGCTGTTTAAAGTATGAAGTGAAACATGTAATATGTTTTCAACTTAAAAATTAAATTTTTAATTGATTTTAAATTGAGGATAATCTTCAAATAGCCAGTATGAAAACTATTGCTTCTTTATTTTCTACCTTAGATCATATAAGGAAATTATTCTTATGATGGAAATGTGTAAAATTGTTGTTTTTAAATTAAATGAAAAAATAAAAGTTTTTTTTTAATTAGTATGTGTAAATATTCTCTTTATCTTTTATGAATATTGCCTGTATATTTCAACAGATTTGCTATTGAAACACCACATTGATTTTTTTTTTATGTATTTACTGAAGATGCAATTTTCACAATAGCTTAATAATGCATCATGAAAATAATAAAATATATAAAGGCTCCATAGAATTATCAAATCATAAAAAATAAGCAAAGGAAATATATTAATTAGCATAAAATAAAACATTTAAAAATTTATTAATTTTAAATTTATTCATAAATTGTAAAAATTTAGATATATTAGTTTAAAAATAAAATGGTTTTTTATATTCTAGACATATTCTACACAAAGCAAAGAAAATGAAGTTTATCAATTATATTATAAATAAGTTGTTTTTTTCTTTCTAAAAATGAGAATCCTTCTATCATTCCTCAAAATCTCAGATCTAGTCCTTCTTACATATTTAGGGGGTCTTTGTTTTTTAATAAAATAAATTATTAATTATTATTAATTTGTTTTAAAATATTTATTTAAATAATGAAGTTCATAAATAGAATATATATATATACTTAACTGAATTATTATATGCACATACATGGACTTATAAGTACATATAAGCATATGTTTGTCAAATTTGTTTTACAAACTAATATTAAAAGGTGTAATTTATGTAGCAGACTCAAACTTAATTTTTATTTTATAATTAAAAGTAGTTTTGCATTGAAATAATGCATTTTGATATAATTGAAAATATAATTTAATATGTATATATCTGGAACCATCTATCAACTTATTCTAAAAATCTTGTGTATGAAATGTCTATGCAACTTTTTAAAATATAACTTTTACAAACTGTAAATATATCATCATTATTGATATATCATTAACAATTATAGTAAATTATTTTCAAGATAATGTAATACAAACTTGCACAGTGCACATTATTTTTTGTTTGCACTTCCATAAAGCTAAATATGATATTAATAATTGCCTGATGACAAAATATTTCATGGATAGAATCATTAAACTGAACCATACAATATTTTTTTTTATTGTTTATTAGTTATTTAAGAAATATATATAACACACCCAGAAGGTGAGAACACATTTATGCAACAGTTTTTTTTAAAAAAAAAATTAATTTCCACTCATCATTTGGATAAAAATAATCATTTTATATGTTTAATTATTATAATTTTTTTTTTTAGAAAAGTAATGATTTTTAAATGCTAAAGTATCAGATAAAGTGCATGCTTTTTTTAATGGTCATAAATATGTATGTATATGCATGTTTGGTTTATAATAGAGTGGATCAATTAATGGATGTTTAATGTATTGTAGTTTGTTATTATCTTCGATCTCCTCAATAGATTATTTCACTATAATGTTTAAGATATTTAATAATATAAAAGCATTTCAAAAATATTTCATACTTTAAAAATCTGATTGGTCTTGAATGTAGTATTTACATGAAAAGGGCTTTGTACGTTTTATTAAAAAACTATTAATATTAGTAATAAGATTGCTGCTATATAATGAGCAATACTGTAAGCCATAAACAATTATTCTAAGAGAATTAACTTGCTGGTTATTTTAATATGGTATCAAAAGGTGGTAAGTGTATATTATTGGCAGTTCGAATGTTTAATTTGGGTAAATTGTCTATGATTAATTAATTAATGTATTATTTTCAGTTTAGCAATTATGCATATTGGTTTACATATATATGATGTACATAAGATAAATAATAATTAACTGTAATGCTAACAGAGCAATTGTTTATAGTCATAAAGATAATAATTATGGTGTTTTGTTTGTAGGATTATTACTTATTTATTGACTAACTTCATCAAAACCGCCCCATAAAAATACTTTTAATTATTTCACTGTTAAGGAAAAAAACAAAAATGTAAATAATAGTAAGGATGCTATAGAAAAAATATAAGAACATAAATAACTATTGTATTTTAAAATGAGTAATAATAATAAAAAAACAATCAATGACTTTATCAATTGTAAAATGTAATGTATGATACACTTTGTAAATACTAAAATTATTCCTTGTTTTTTTTTTAGAATTCATTGAAATCTTATTGAAATGAATGTGAAAATGTGTTGAATGAGAGAATTCATTTGTATTATCATATACAATTAGAATCTTCACCTAATTAAATCATTTACCAGAAAATGAGAACCATTTCTGAACATGGGAATTTTATTTGAAGAAATATTTAAATAGAAGATGCATTAAGACCAGAAACATCTAGCTAAATTGACAAAACTTTTTATATTTTATAACAAGTGCCACAGTATTATATTATTCACAATAATGTAAGAGATTATACTATGAATTTACTAGATTTAACTTTTTTTTCTTCTTATGAACAAGTCATTTTTATTTTTTGACCTATCCCTTGATAATTTACAAAGGTAGTTTAAGAAATTTATTTTAAAACACTTAACTGGGAATTTGAATAAGACATGCTAATATGAATGTAGGTACATATGTGTGTGTGTTGTTTGTAATCTAGTTTTATAGTAGTGATGTGTGTTATTTCTGAAGATTCAAATCTTGAAAGATATATTTCCATCAGTAGTTTTTTTTTTTATTATTTGCATCTTAATCTATGATTTTTCATTTTTTGGGGGGCCTGATTTTGAGTGTTAATGCAAAACTAGAGAGACAAAAATTATTAAGAAAAACAATATTTACAGTTGATATTCCTAATCTTCAGAAACATTCTAATGAATTTAAATTAGAACTTATAAATCAGTTTCAAGTATTAATAGATTTTGAACATGATTCAGATTTGAATGAAATTAATAAGAAAATAACTGATACACTTTTAAAAACTGCAACAAAGATAGCTGGTAGAAAGAAGCAGCAATTGGCCAATAAAATTTCTACTCAGACTAGAGAATTTAGAAGGAATATTAAAATATACAAAAGTGATGTATTAAAAAGGATTGAATGCCTTCAATTTTGTAAAATGGTGTGGAAAGGAGTTGAAAATGATAAAAGAAAGTATAACTGTGAACTAGTAATGAAAACTGTAGGAAAGAATAAAAATCTCAAGCATGTAAAACAACATTTTGGTTTTGGTAGGAAATTTACATCTGCAATAAGAAAAAAAGATGGAATTATTACTAAAAAGAGAGATGACATCATGAAATGGGTAGAAGATTTCTATCAAGCATTATATAGTAATAAAAAACAAGAACTTCCTATATCTATTATATCTTCCCAATTGCCCAGAATTTTAAATAAAGAAGTGAGACATGCAATTCATTTTATGAAGAAAGGAAAAGCTCCAGATAATGATGGAATTATAATTAATATATTAAAAGAAGCAGGTGAAGAAATAGAATTTTTTTTAGGAAAGTTATATATCAAATGTCTAAATAATAAAGATGTACCAGATGATTGGAAGAATGCAGTATTAATATTAATATTTAAAAAAGGTAATAAAGAAGATATTAGAAATTACAGACCTATCAGCCTTTTATCAGTTTTATACAAACTTTTTACCAAGATAATTACAATTCGTCTACAGAGAACATTGGATTTCCACCAATCGAGAACAAGCTAGATTTAAAAGTGATTTTAGTACAGTAGATCATATCCAGGTATTCAGAGAAGTTATTGAAAGGACAAATGAATATGACTTGCCATTATGCTTTGGATTTGTAGATTATGAAAAGGCATTTGATTCTATAAACATTTCTTCAGCGATTAAAGCATTGGATCTTCAAGGTTTAGATCCAGGATATTGTCATATTTTGAAGAATATTTTTAAAAATGCAACAGCAACAATTAGATTACATAATGATACTAGGAAAGTCAACATTGAGAAGGATCTAAAACAGGGTGACTCCATATCTCAAAACTTTTTACAGCAGTGCTGCAAGAAGTATTTTGTGGATTAAAATGGGAACTAAAAGAGTGAAAGAAAATGTAGATTATTTAAATCATTTAAATTTTGCAGATGATATAGTTGTTTTTGCAAATAATGCTTTAGATCTACAGAAAATGTTGTAGAAGTTATCAGATGAAAATAGGAAAATAGGACTTTATAAGATAAATGTTAAAAAAACTAAAGTAATATTCACTGGATTTTCTCAAAATATGAAAATAAAGATTGATTATGATGAGTTAAAAGTTAATAGCTACAAATATCTTGGTCACTTTATTAATACAGATGGAAACATAATGAATGAAATTAATCATAGAATTAAGCTTGGTTGGAGTGCATTTGGTAGAAATAACTTGATACTAAAAGGAAATATATACTATGTGTTTGAAAGGATATAAATATGTTTTACCAGTTCTTACTTATGGGTCTGAGATTTGAACACTTAATAGAAGAGCAATACAGAGACTTTAGACCACTCAATGAAGTATGGAAAGATGAATGTTAGGAATAACAAGAAGAGATCAAAAACTCAATATATGGGTAATAGATCAAACAGGTGTCACTGATCTCATTGAAAAATTTAAAAGACTGAAGTGGAGTTGGGTTGGACATATTTCTAGAAGAGATGATAATAGATGGACAATTGAAATCTTAAACTGGATTCCAAGAGGTTGTAAAAGACCCAGAAAGAGACCACATGTGAGATGGATGCATGAAATAAAGGGTGCAGGGATGATGTGGAGAAGAGAAGCTAAAGATTGAAGAAGATGGATTGAACTTGGGGTGATATTCATCCTGCAGGGGATTGATAATGATTGATGATGATTATGGCTTGGAGATTTTTTGGACATTATATGATATGTTTGATATAGTACAGTAATTTGATCACAGAAATTCAGGGTGAAATTTTATTTTTATTTCCATTTGGAATGCAGCTTGGAACTTTTCCCTTTTTGTATACTATTATGCCACTGAACCACCATATATAAACAAATATTTTTGCATCTATAATAACTAACACTTTAATGTCAGTGCTTTGTTACAATCCAGTATTGTATATTATACAGTAGAACAGTAATTTTCAACATATTAAAGCAATATTTATATATGGTTATGTCTGTAATTTAAAAATTAGAAGTTTATTTTAAAAGTAAAGTTTTTCAACAATTTTAATAAATAAAAAATTATATATACAATTTATATGCACAGATAAATGGATACAGTATGATTAATTAGAAGTTTATTTTAAAAGTAATTTAAAGCAAGATATCTATTTTATTAACATTTGTAAAGGTATTTTATAATTATAAAATAGAAATGGCATTATCTTAGAAAAGGTAACTAAAGTTCTTATAAAAGATTGATTAATTAAGGAGATAAGTATTTGATGTAATTTAGTCTGATAATCTCTTCCAAAGATAAAATTTTGTAAATGTCATGATTGGAGAAATAAGTTGCAGATCAAAATGAAGTTGATGAGTTATCTATGCCTATTCAAACAATAGCTGATGGATCCGATTTTGCTGATAAGCTAACTCCAGGAACTATAAATAGGTGTTATAAATTATTGTGTGCAATTTACTTTTGATTGATTAGTGCTGAACTACTTTGATTGCTGAAGTATTATTGCTGAAATACTTTGATTGATTTTATTGTGTTGATCTTTCTGATTGTGCTTTCAATATTCTTATTATATTTAGTGTTGAAAAATACAATGGAAGAGTAGAGAAGCCACAATTTGCTTCACTCTTGCCAACTGGCAGAGTGCAGGCCAAATAGTCATAGAGAAATATAGAAAGGAGTTGTCACCTAATGTAGAAACATTTGTGTCCATTATATGCATAAATTTCAATTGTCTATTGCTGTGGAGAGAAAACAGTCATCAATTAATAAGTAAACTATCATCCAATACTGCCTGATTAAAACATATAGCTACAATAACTATGGTTGAACAACTGAAGTTCACTAAAAGTATATTAATACCTGAAGTCTAATCTCAAATTTTTAGTGATTAAAGGGAATGCATATTACATTTAAAATATATTCTTATAGTACTAACATTAAATATTTATCTTCATTATTCCTGAAAATATTTTATAAATTATCATTATTTTTGATTTTCTAAATATGTTTAAAAATTAATATGATTAGATATTGCTATTTTATTTTATTTAATCATGCCACAAATCAGGCGGGGTAAATTTCAATGAAGAGTAATTTTTTATCAAAAGCAATTAGCTTATTATTGCAATTACTAGCCATGCTTTTAAAGACTTATTATTTGAGGCTGTTTTGTTTATATATGAGATTTGTTTGTTTGTGTTTTATTTCTTTATAAATTATTGTTATACCATTGTAATTGCTGGTCACTTGCAATCATCATGTTACTTAGAGCAGTTGTGCACAATAGTTAGACATTCCTACCACATATCATTTGCTTTGTTTTTTGTATATCTTGGCTGATACCGTTTGCAACTGCCAATCACTCTTATGCTTAATACCTTTATAGATTTATAGAAGAATTACAAAAGTGGTAATTTACATGAAGTTTGATTATTTAAATCAATTCATTCACATCTTATAACCATATTTTATATAAATTTCACAATTTTCTTGAGAACTATAGCCATGAATATGACTACCAGTTAGTTGACAGCATGATCAGCAAACTATGTTTTATGTATTTATTTTTTTAATTAAATTAGTAAGAAAATATTTTTTTGTTGTTGTTGATTCTGAAAACTAATTGGGATGGTAATGCCTGGGTTTTTTTTTTTTTTTTGCAGCCCAGTTTTCAGCTGATAAAGAGTTTATTTTTAGAAAAAATGTATTTATAATTCGATCACATTAAGAAAGCAGAAAAATTTGAATTTATTCAGACTTTGCATGATGCATGGAAACTTTTCATATTATACTTGTTAAGAATAAAATAAGTTTTAAATTAACTTGAAAGTTTATTTTTACATTTCAAATATATTTTCATTTATTTTAATGATATTATTAACAAAAGTAAAATATATTTAATATTTATGTAATAATAAATAATCATAACTTTAAATATAAGTAATTGAAATGGAAGTAAATATCTCCCACTGAATTATATAATTTATTTTTTGTCTCTGTTGTTACATAAATTTAGTTTTTTGATGTAGTTTTAAACTAGAAGGTGAATTTGATCTATTATTTTAATTTATGTGTAGTTTTATGGATTTTTTTTTTCAGGATTATGCAAATCTACATGGAAAAACCTAAAAAAAAATAACATTCATTGGATGCTCAGACATAAATGTTTTTTTTTTCAAAACTAGTCTTTATACATTTTAAAATTATTTTATTTTTTGAATTACATTTGCTCATTCTTGAAACATTAATTACTATATAACAAAAAACACAAAAGAAAAATAAAGGAGGTCACTTGCTTCGAAATCTCGAAGAAATTGGCTACGTAATACTAGCTTATTTGAATATTTGCATATATTTTACTATACATTTTATGAAGGCTATGAATATGAGGCATAGATCCTTGAAAACGTTAAGCCGTTAAACTTTAATATTAATTTATATCTTCTTCTTTATTAACAATTATAAATAAGTCTTTTTGTTACATAATATTGAGAAGTAAAACTATATTAATTACTATCGAAAATAATTTAATTTTATTTCAAATTTAGTTTAAACTGAAGGTTATATATATATTGAATAATATTTTAAAGTTGATTTTAATTATGTTTAATATTCTGTGAAAAGTTCATAAATAAATGAGTTCATGCAAGGTTGCAAGATTTGAGAATGTTATATTTACTGAAGGCATTTTAAGATAATAAAAAAAGGCAGCCACTGTATTTTAAATGACATAGACTAAAATGTACAAATCTTAATGTTTTTATTTTTTATTTCATTTTTATTTGAAAATATATAATTGAAACAATGTATCTTGATGCAATGAATTTTGTGGATCCATTGTATTGAAGACTACTCATTTTCAGATTCTGTATAGCTATAACACTAATAGAATTTTAATTTAATTTTATTGCTTTTTTATAAATGTATGATATTATAATATAAAATAATTTTTTGATTCATTTACTCATCAAACAGCAAGTAAATAATACAATAATATAAATTTCATACAAGAAAAATCTTGAATTAGGAGTTTCAAATATAACCCATAAAATATAAAACATTATATATATATATATATATTCTAACCTAACCCATAAAATATAAAACATTATATATATATATATATATTCTAACCTGTAATTATGCATCTTCACTTCCAGATAATATATATGAAATAAAACGGGTTCTATCTCAGTTAATAATTAATAACTAAAATATTCAGCATTAAAATTAAAATATTCCACTAGCTCAAATTTAAAATTCGAATAAGGTTCAATTTATAAAAATATATTAAATAAATATTTAATATTTTCATGAGACTTGAAGTGAAAATACAGGTGACAAGATAGATTACATTGAGCCAATATCCCACAGGATACTACCTCAATGGCATAAGAACACTATCCCCCTTATTACTATTTCAAATAACAAACGCATAGTAATCTTACGACTTTAATAACTTCTACTCACTAAGATTAAACTAATAATTAAGTCTTAATCTTCTATTTGTAATAATCTAGCTCAATAAAATAATCTCAGGTTCATAAAGTTTATTCTAAGTTAATTTAAAAATACGGTAGTAAAATATGAGAAGGGATTTTATGTCATAATCTACTACACTGAAACTAATAATAATAAATAAAAGTAATAATATTCTTCATTGTTTAACTAATTCTGTATATCTTTTCTTTTTACTATAATTTTATTACCATAATAAAATAATAAAATAATTTTATATAATCTTTACCTTCATGTGATGATATAATAAATACGTGGTAGCATTTTAATAATCTGACAAACAAAATATGTGTGGCAACTGATAGCATATAATTTAATATAATATTGTGATAACTGATTTATGACCAATAAAATAATGTAAGATTATGATTATTTAATTATAATGAATACCAATAAAATATTTAAAATTCTTAAAATAATTCTCTATTTATCTTTTGTGCAAAATTATATATTTGTTTCGATTATTATGCATATATCGTGTTTTCATGCAGCGATGTGGAGAAATAAATAACTCGGACACAAAATTTTTGAAATAACAAAGTTTATTACTAACAACAAATAAATAAACAATTTATTTACACTATTTACAGTGGATATCCTTAACTTTTTTACTTTACAGTTTGATCTACCGGGTTATATAAAAAAAAAAAATTATATTTTAATTACATCTTTATTTAGATTTAGGACAAAATTAAAAAAATATTACTATTTGGTTTCTCATTATGGTTAACTTATTACAAATAAATTTATCTATTTTATTAGCAACAGCATTTTATCCTTAATATTATTAAACTATCTTATTTTTTTAAAAAATTCATACTTAGGAAACATTCTATAGAAAACAAAATTTTATAATGAGTATGGATTTCTCAAAATATTAAAAAATTTTCATCTTGCAAAGTCAAAGATGTTACACAAAATATTATCTAAAAATTCAGTACTAGATTTTAGTGTTTATTACACAATGTTTACTAATCATAATATATTCTTCTTTAAGCCTTACTTTAGTATGATATAAGTGTAATCATCAATATATTTCTGTTAATCAATAAACAAAAAATATACTATGCATATTGTTTACATAATTTACTTTGTACTATTGTATTTTAAAAATATGCAATACTTATTTTTCTCTTAAAAAAAAATAATACTAAAGCATTTAAAATTATTATCACTTTAAAGAAAATATCTTTGTTTCGATACTTTATTTTAAAAAAGTTTATATTTCATTTCCGAAATAAAATTCAAAATATATTCTATGATTCTTTTCTTTCCTTAGGATACTTTGGATCTTCAATTTTAAGTTATAACGTCCTATTCCTTCTAAGCAAATAAACCAATCTTATACAAAACTATAGCATAACTTAAGTTCTAAATTATTTATCATTTCTCTTAAAATATCTTACTAAACGATGCAGTTACATGAAATAAAGATAGCGAAAACAGATGCATAGGATTAAGGAAGAAAGCTAGAGTATTACTCTTAACATATTTCAAAATCATGGTACAGTGCGAAGAGGTATGACATTTACCTGCCTAATATCCTCTAGTACAGGGACGATGTTAAAGCTATTTCTTCAGCTTTATTAGAACATCAAATATTTAAAGAAATATAAACACTGTCCAAATAAAATGTGTATCAGTCATAGGGCTTTGTTAACTATGCTGATATTCACATAAAGACTAAATATTATTTCCATTCCTTATAACATCCTATTTCTTAAAACATCATCTTGGTTTCCTGTTCACTAAGTACTTCCAAGCCACCATCTCAATATTATTTCTCAAGATTTTCCACATCTTACATCGATAAATAACTATCTGCCTTTACAAAACAATAAATAAAATTCATTAATAGTTAAACAATCTTACGATCCTATAAGAAAAGTCTGCTTACTTCATTGCTCTGTATGTTTAATCATATACAATCTACTTAGACAATATTTGAATATCCAATAACATGAAAATTTTAAAAGAATCACATAATTATTTGTTATGTTGGATTATATCACTAATAAAAATAAAAAAAAAAATTGTCGTATGCATATTTCTAAATCAATCCTATCTCATAATGTTTTTTTAAAATGTTGTATGAAATGTGGTACATATAAGTAAAAAAAAACTTTTACACTTCATTCTTCCAATTTATGGATGATCTAAAGAAAACAAAAAAAAATATACATTATAAATTATCAATAGTTATTATTATTACCAATAACCTTTATCTAGTCATCGTGTTCAGTAGGCTTCCTCTATCCACTTGAGCATTGCAGATATAAAAAAAATTCACACCCATACTCTTTATATTAAAATATTTTAAGCTAAATTATTAGATTGTTATATTATAAAATTTTAATATTAATAAATTAATGTTTTTATGTTTTTCCTAATCTTATATAAAAAATTTAGATTTAAACTAGGTTAACAAAATAAAAGGAATCAAAACTATATTTACATATTTTCTTGACAATAGTTCCTGATAAGTCCAAAATGTTTATTATTTTCTCTAGAGTTTTTAAAAATGTTCTTCTCCAAGCGCGTTAAAGTTTAAAATAAAATAATTATTAATCCATTTAATAAAATTTATAGAAAATAATCCTTGGTTTTAGTATTTAGGACGATAATTATTAAATCATAATATTAAAGAATTATTCCCACGAAGCTTCTTAATCTTCTCTACCAATATTATCTGCGTATCCAATGCATCAATCCATCTAATTTAACTTTAAAAATATTCGATAAAATTTTAAGTACTATTTGTATTTTCATGGATCGATCTTTTATTCATCTATGTGTTCACTTTTTTATTATGTTTCCTTCTTGATACATTTAAACTTTCATTTGGTATTTTTTATAAATCTCTTTTAATAATAAAAAACTTCAAGTACTTTTAAACAAATCTTTTCTAAATACATTTTTAAATAATTCTAAGAACGGATATTTTAATATCAAAAAACGCTTCTGTTACATATTTTCCTGTGCTCTTTCTTTAATTCTTGAAAACACTTTTAAAAAATGCCACCTTCAGGAAATATATAACACTTTACTCCTTTGAACATAATATTCTATAAAATAATTCATGAGACATAACTGTCTTATCACCATTTTAAAATAAATCTTAGATAAACTTATAAATAATACGTTTCAATACATTTTTTAGACTCCGTATAATGTCCGAGCTGTGGTTTTTTTTTATGTACCAAAACAGTTCTTCGGTGAAATATTAATAAAGCTGTATCAATAAATATTCCAAACATTTTTTCAGCATTACAACTTATATTCATTTTATTTCGTAGTATATCCATCCTTTATTGCGAAGCTTAGGTTAAATTTTTAGATAAAATACGACTGATAAAGGAACTTTAAAAAATTTAACAAAGCATGTTAAACGAAATTATTAAAATATTTTTTTAGTTTACACTCTCTTTTTTACAAGTTACTTTTAAAATATTACTTAGTTTTTGCAAATAAATTATGAGAGAGTGCTAAAATTGACTAAAATAATAATTTTAAAATACTATCTCTTTGATAGCTATAATTTACTTTTCTCTGGTTTCAATACATTATTAATCTCCCTTGATAACTTAGTTATGACAATATTTATAGTGTGTAAGAATACCTATTCCTATTGGTTAATTCTTACTTTAGCTTGAGAACAAATTTACATATTTTCAATTTATAGCAGAATTATATTTCAAAATCAGAAATTATGACATAATGAACCCAAAATATTATTTAAAATATTACTTTTAAATAAATTATTATTTTATTAAAACTATTTAAACATTTAAAATAACTTTTAAAATAATTTTAATAACCTATTCCATTTTTTTTTAATATTCAATTTATCTTGTTTTTATTTAAATAAAATATTTAATTTTTATTATAACTGTATTCGTCTTTATGATACTATTTAAAACATTACATCATTTAAATATGCAATAACGACAGTTAACTTAATATTTATTATTATTTGCTTTTATGATAGGCAATAATTCTATCCAATTCTATAATATAACTTTTAAAATATTTTAAACTTTGTTATTAATTCAAACAAGCAGTGTGTGAAAGTATATAGTATACAAGTCACATGATTAATAACTTTGACAGACGATTTTTAATCTATTTTTCTGCCCAGATTTACAAAATTGATACACTTATTATATTATATAAAATAATTATAAAAAATTTGGAAGAATAATTTAGAAAATATAGAATTAAATACAATTTTCACCATCATAAAGTTTATTTTAAAAATATACTATATTAATTTTGATTATTAAATATGATTACAAATTTAAATGTAGCATTTATTAAATTATACGTTTTAAACTATTAAAATCGAATTTTTAAATATACTTTTAATTATTTATAGCTGTGTTATTTAATATGGCCAGCTTTTACAACCATATGAAACAATATTTTGAACTTTACTTAACTACTTTTTAAATAATTCGCCATAATTTTATATACTACATATTTGCTTTAGCTTTAAATTGTACTTTAAAAATATAATCGACAAACTATAATTAATGTATTAAAAGAACATATTCTAAAATTTAAAATTTTTAGTAATTGACTGTTATAAACTATTACTGACCTATAGAAAAGGGCACAATATATATATATATATAGCTTTTTTAATTACATGACATTTTATTTGTATATATATATATATATGGGTGTGTAATTAAAAATGCATAAAATATTATTTAGTGTAATAAAACTAATGTTGTAAAGATTTTTAAAAAATAAAATAAGTGGTATTAGTTTTATTCAAAGAACATTCTACTATGAACATATTAAATAATTTGGTATTATTATAACTAAGCTACTTTTAACTGGAAGTCTTAAAAAAATTAGTATGATTATTTGAAATTTAGCATATGATGGTATATTTTCAAATGAAAATCTAGCATCTAAACAAGATCTACTACTATACCAATATAAATGAATAACATCTAATTTATTATGAATTTCATAAAAAAATATATTTTAATAGATGTGGCATATAAATGGAATGTATAATTCTGTAAAACAGATAAAATAGACAACATAATAATTCTTCTGAACAGAGATATAATGTAATAAGCTTTGATAACAAGAAATATAAACAGTACAATTAAAGCTGATCAAGGTAAAAAGTTATACACACACACACATATATATATATAAACAATTTAATTTATATAAATAAGAACGTAGGAAGTCAATATGATTTGCTCAGAGTAATAATGATAATGATAATAAAAGAAGAAAGACTTTAACTATAATATTGCATATAATTTATATAACTAAGTGTTATACATTAATAATGTGAAGTAAGAAATCAACAATATATCAAATCTATATAACCAATATTAAATATTTCACAGAGACATATTTTTTAGAATTGAAAAAATATTTTTTTAAATTTCTGTTTATTTTATTTTTGCAATCATACCAATAAAATTAATATGAAATTGTGTTTTATGTTTTATATAAACTTGTGTTGGAATCATTTTAATTCAGACATACCCTATCTGTGGTCTTCCAAGTTTTTATATGTGACCTGAAACACAGTCATTAATCTATTTTTTTTAAATCTTGAGATGTCTGGCATCTACCTGTTCCTGACTTTAATTGGAAACTGCACTCATAACATATTTGTTTGTATGGTGTTTGGTAATTACATCGATTTGTGACAATTTTGTTTCTTATAATTTCAAGATCGATTATGATAGCAAGCTATAATTTTACTCACATTGGCAAAAGTTTTCAAAATACAAATGAAAAATATTTGATGAAAATAATGTTTCAAGACAATTTGGAAGAAAAATACTTTGTTGTGCAAAATAAACACAGTTTAGCAACTTGTTTGATTTGTCATGAAAAAAATATAACATTATTCATCATTATAACATGAAGCACAAATCATTTAAGGATTCTTTTTCTCCTATAACCTTAATATATGAAAATGAACAATAATTGTAAAGGCATTCTTTTATGCATACTCACTGTGATGGTTAAGCAGAGGAAAAGTTCTGGATCTTTTTTTTTTGTCAAGAAATTATTTAATTTTTACAAAAAAAAAAAAAAACAATGAAGTTTACAGAGAACTTGAAAATGATTGACGGTGATATTTTTAACCTTTCTGTGTAACATCACAGAAAAAATTGGTGTAGTCAGTCATTGTTTGTAAACTGAAAATAAATCAAGTTCACATGTGGAAAATAAAGTATTTGCTTTTGAAGAGTGCAGTGTACACATGCCCATTTAGAGTGCATGCATTTATTTAATTAAAATAGATATTGAAAGAAGTTATTATGTCTAATTAAAATAAATTACTAATTAATTAAGAAACTAATTAAAAATAGACTAAGCATCTATCACAAGGAAATATAAAATCAAATCCTGCATAATTTTTCAACTGCTATGTCTGAGTTCAATACACGCATATATTTTATGTTTAACAAAATATGTTAATTAGTTTTATAAATGATCATTGAGTAATAATTAATTAAATTAATTTTACATAAAATCTCTCTATTTAGTGATGACTACTTTATATATATATATATTAGACATTAAACATATTTCTGCTATTATATTAACTTTAATCTTTATAATGTATATAGCAGCACTAACCATAATAAAAGCTAACAAGATGGTATTGAGATTTTTCCAGAAAACTCTATGATCATTTGAAATTAATTAGCCACTTTATACAAGGAATTTAAGGAGTAGATTCTAGGATTAAAGAAATGTTAAGAATTGTCTGTTGCTTGTAGAAAATTCTTGATATTTAGAAACAGCAATTATTATACAACTATCTGTATTGGGATATGATTATGCAAAGCTATGTGGCAAATTCATCGAGCATGAGCTCAAAAATGATTTTTTTAAAAAAAAAAAAAAAAAAAGAGGAAGGGGAAAAGTATGCCAAATTTAGAAATTAGTGCCTGGAAACCTGGAAAATACAAGACTATACAAAAGTGTGCCCAAATGCTGCTCATGTTGTTTGTACCAACCAATTTTTGCAGATCATTCTCTTCTAAAATGAAATATGCAAGAATATATTAAGAATAGCATGTAGCAATCATAAATAATCAAAAGTTAGTCTCTACATCAAAAATCATACTAAGTTATAAATAAACATTTTTGCATTATTATATTATGAGATATAGTATACTATTGTTGTGACCAGTAACATAGAAAACATGTGTATAAGACCTGAAGAAAAAAATGTTAAGTATAGTTGAATTTGAGACTTTTAATATGGTTTTTTTATTGAAAAAATACTGAGTAAATGCATGTGTCTTATTTCAGTTCTTTTCATTTCTCTGTTATGTCTCTGTCATGTATATGAATCACCACATATAGTAGAGTGGATACTTTTTTTCTGTAGTAAATTATTAGTGAAATTAATAACTAATTAATAAAGTCTTAAATAATCATTATTTTAGATTATATAATAAATTAAAATTGCATTTAGCTATTGCTAAAGTTGTACACTAACTTAATTTTTAAATTTAATTATTGATTTTTTTTTATAATTCTTTTTGTATATTCATTATATATATTATAAAGAGATATATACGAAATAATTATTACATTTTAAACATGTAAAGTTAATAAATGGATCTTAAATACATTTAATTTTGATAATCTATTTCGAATTACATATAATTTTGATATTATTATTGCTATTGATTGAAATAATGCTTATTTTATTTTAATATTTTGAATCAATTTATATATTATTGCATTTCTGATGTTAGACTCTAGGGACCCCTGGGAAGATTCTCGGAACGAAATGTGTTTGTATGTTTTAATTTGTATGGTGTATCTCAAATTAAAGATTATCTTTTATTTTACGCTTGTTGAATGGATTGATTAACAATCGTCTATTATTATGTAAATGTATGTTTATAAATTGGAATCTGATATAATAAATTGTTTTGAGAATATCATTTATTATATCATCTCTTCGTTATACTTTACAGTGAAATACATATATTTAGGAATAATCAATTCCAGGCCCATGACTTAGACCAAAATTACGATCCAAAATAATCATTTAAAGTAGGACACCATATAAAAATATACATGTAAAAATACGCAAGAAAATTAATTGCTATACAAATAGTACAAATAAATTTTAAAGGAAACTAAAATTTATTTTTACAAGTATAAAATTAAAATATAATTAAACATATATATATTGTAATTATATATTGGACTATTTTCATCATCTAATATTAATTGTTGAATGTTTTTAGAAAAATTCAAACTTTATATTTTTCGAATACAATGTATTTGAAAAGTTTAAGTAAAAAATTGATTTTTCTAAATACATTTAATTCATATTAGATTATGGAAATAGTCAAACATATAATCACAATTAAAATACCACCATCACAAACTTTCAGAGAACGCAAACTTATATATATATATATTTAGAAGAACGTGAACTCAAACTTTCTAGCTCCCCATAGCTATCCACTCACTATACAACCGATACATATGACCACGTACATGGGAAAAAGATCTCCCATATATGTATTTCGTGCTGAACAAGCACTCATCTGTTAGTCCAGATAACCATCTCTACACATATATAAAATTAATGCTCAGCTTATACTAAGAAAGCAAATCTTTAAACTTTAATAGATAGGTTTCAATCTTCTCCATCCTTCAACTCTTCAGCCATCCATATCGTTGAAAATCTGAGGATGAGGTATTCAAAGCCCTTGTTGATGCCAATATTATTGTCATACCCATGTTGACTAAGTCATGCTGACTCCTCACATTTAGAATTTTAATATGTCCATTTAAATATACAGAAGAAGGATGGGCAAAATACAAACTGAATATGTAATATTTAAATACATGTATATTATCTATAGTAAACTTAATGTAATTAGAAGGACTTGAACTCAGACTTTCAAGCTCCCATAGGTATCCATTCCATCTTGTACAACTGATGCACATGACCATATATTTGTGAAAAAGATAAATCTTTTTGAAGATAGGTATTTCATGCTGAATATAAGCTGAGCACTGATTGTATATATGTGTGGGAGATGGTTCAGCACTAAATATATATATTGGAGATCATTTATCTTTTTCACATGTATGTGGTCATATGTATCAGTTCTATAAGATGGAGTGGATAACTATGGGGAGCTTGAAAGTCTGAGTTTAAGTTCTTCTAATTACATTAAGTTTAGTATAGATAATATACATATATTTAAATATTACATATACCTTAACAAAAATTCATAGGTTTTTGATATCAACTTTTCTTTTCTGCAAGATAAGATTCAGTAGTAATCCTGTCTGCACCAGCAATCTTGTTATAGAAATCTGTTTTTTTTTTCAGAATCTAGTAAGCCACACTTTTCTGGCAGTCAACCTTCTCACAAGAATAGCACTTGTACTAGGAGACTTATGAGAATATTTTTTTAACAAGTGCTTAACTTTATCACAAATAATCATCACATTGTCACTATTGCCTGTCATTTCTTTTGATTAATCCATACTACCAAAATGTTCATACATTACAATGCAAACTACTTAAATTGAAGATCTTTTTCCTTATCTTTGCTTTTTTTTTTTAATTTGTCACTTTAAATCAAATAGTATTCAAAACTTAAACCATAGATTGTTTTACAGCTTTCTCTTTTAGAATTTTTTTTTTTCACCTCAATACTGATCAATTTTTTGATACTATTTTTCTGGTTCATGATTAAAATTAATATCTATACAACAAGAATTTAAGTGAAATGAAAAACTGCTAAAGTTTATTAAATAAATTGTGTAAGAAATATATTACAATAATAGATGCATACAAGCTCCAAAAACCATGATAAATGTGTTTGATACTTTACTGAAAACTGAAACGCATTAAAAATTTTGTACTCATGGTTTGCCAATCAGCCTATTTATAACATTTTCTTTTTAAATCAATGGCATTCATTGATACAGCTATTTCTTGATTAGCATTTAGATGTTTTGCCATTTAAGCAAATTAAATTGATAACTAAATTTTAGCATTTTGATTTCCATCACTTTCATTGAACTTTCATTTTTAATAGTTATATATATATATTTAATATTAATACTATTTTGATTTTATAACACATGGCTAAAATTATTGCAGTATGCATATTTAGGAGAATATTTACATATAAAAATGTGTACATTCTTACCATTAAAAATAGAATTATGCAAACTAATTTGTAGAGTAAGTTTTTCTCAGCAAAAATATCTATTGTTTTTGTGCTCATCATGTGTTTTGTATTTGTTGTATAAAGTTTAATTTAGTGAGGAAGTGTTTTTTTTTTACTAGTCATTCACTATATAAGCTTTATAGATCCATGAATCACCATTATTATTGATCATTATAGATTAATTGCAAGATGAATATCTCTTTAAGATAAATCCAGTTTTTCTTATTCACAGTTTCTTTTTTTCACATCATTTCATAAAATTTCTTATGTCACCTGTTTCCCTTACAAATGACTTTTCTATGGCTTTAACAATCTCATAGGACTTCAACTGCTTAACTAATTAATATAACCTATCTTGAAACATGTTTAGTCTAACACCTTTTCAGCTCTTTTTATATGCATTATAAAATATATAAATGTACACATAAATGTATTGAAAAATGTCAGCATACTAAAATTGGTTATTTTTATAAAATAAATAAATTAATTTGTTTCTTTTATAGAAATAATTGCTTTTAGTTTCTGTCTTAAACAGCATTTGTCTTATTTTTTTTATGCTTAATGCTGTAATTCAAAAAAAAATTGCATTCTTAGAAAGCTATGATTTGCAAAGTAATAAACAGCATTATCATTTCAAATGTTTTTAAATTCTAAACAATAATAATTTAATGAGGAGTATATTTTTAGAAATTAATTAATTTGCTAATTTGAAAAACATTCAATAGAAGTGATTCAGTTTTTTTTTTTTTAATTTTTAAAAATAATACATCTAATAAGAAAATTTATTTCAAAATGTAATTAGTTTTTAATTGTGAATAGAGGGGTGGATATGAGGTAAATGGCTTCTGTTTAAATGAAATCAAAAGATTTTGTACATAATATAAGTATATATATATCTGTAGACATTGTTAGCCAAATTAAACATTTCCCCATTTTAAAAATTTTATATGCTATATATACACACTCACACCCACAAAATAGACTGCTTCTGTTATTCTTTTTTAATCTATAATTATAAAATCATTGCACCACTGGCATTTTCCCTCCTATTCCTATTATAATTTAATGAAAGCGGTTTCATTAATTCTAATATCTTGTTCTCAAATTCTCCATTTTTGTTATAAAGGTATAAATGGAAAATTAGAAAATCTTTATTTTTTTTGTTCTATTTCTGTTTATCTTGCTGTGAATCAAGAATAGTTTTAAATAATAATTAAAAAATGTATAAATTTATATATATGTAAATATGTTAGATAGACTTTAATCATCTGTCATTTGCAATAATATGATAGAAAGATTTCATTTTAGACATTTTTGACTTTATTGTATGTAGTAACTATTGGTAACTCATTTCTGTACATTTAGTCTTATCCTTTTATAACTCAAAACATATATTCTGAATTACAGTAGAATGTTCATTATAAACATGTCATTTTTATCATTGTCCTCAGTCTTACCATACATTCAGATAGAATCAGTTCATAAGTAAGACTTTGATGTCAGCTTGAAGGACCAAAATAATAGAGGTTTTTTTTTTCCAATTTGTAATTAAACTAAGAAGGATGGTCATTTGTAACTGCTTTAAAACAAAATCAAATGTCTTGTGTGAGTTAAAATGTCTTCTAATTACTAGAATTTAATACTTCTCATTAGTTGTCAAAGCTATATTATGATTTAATACTATCATATTTCTGTTTTTTAATTATTGTAGTTACACTTATTTGACTAATCCATTTAAGCTGGCAACTTTACTTTTTATCTAAGAATATATAGATGCTTGCTTTCAACTAATAATTATTTAATTATATTGGTTTATTATGATCCAATTATTTAAATATATATATATTTGGAAAAAATTCTAGCTTTGCCCACATTCAAATTTTTAATTATAAGCATATACTAACCATCATGCCATGATATAAAGTAAATTGTCATATGATATAAATAAATTAATTTTAATTAATTCAAATTTCTTTTTTAAATATGACTATTGATTTTATCCTATAATGATAAGGTTTGATCACTTCTATCAATCTACATCATTTTTAATAATACAGAGGAGTTGCAATATTTGCTGTTTTGTTCCATGTGCTCCTTGGTACATTGTATATTGTAAATAGTAGCTCATGTTTTGTTGATAAGCTTTGATTATAATACAATATGTATTGTTCACTGTTTACAGAACATTTTAACACCCACAGATACATATGCACAATACAGAATCTTTTTATGGGTATAATATGCATTGTGCAAATTAAGATTATAGTATAAACAAAGAATTAAAAATAATAATGTACTTAATAATAAATTGAGAAAGTGCATGTACATATATATAGTTATTATGTTCACTCACATTCACTCAAAAAATTAAAAATTATAAAAAACTTTCTGTATTTTATCTTATTTTTTTTTAAAAAATTAAATAAACCATGATATATCACTGATCTTCTCAAGACATTGATATAACCAAAGAACCAAAATGATCACAATTAAACATCCTAATATTCTTCTTTTTCCATAACTTTTTTGCCAATGGAAACTTAATAGCATTGACAGATATGGCTTTTTTAATGATTTTGATGTTTATAAGTTTATGTTGACTTCACTTCCTATTAGATAAACTCTAAATACCATCTTTAAACTTTCTGAGCATTATAAAACTTTTATCAGTTATTTTTATCTGCCACTACTATGCTACTCAACTTTGGTTTTATTACTTAAAAAAAAAAAAAAAACCTTTTGGATTTGCTTAAATTTTGTAACCTAATTTTATATTTGGAAAATATTTTATTATATAAAGTTAAAAAAAAGTGAAGAACAAATTATTAATAAACATATGTTTAAATTTTTACATTTGAAAATTTGAATTTGTAAAACAAAAATGTAGTTCCTGCCATATAAAATTTATGAATTTAATTACTTTATATTTTGTTTATTTATATTATTTTTGGATATTATATAATTGATAGTATATATTGATGTAGCTTATTGTAAACTGACAATGAGGGGCCAAGCAAATGATGATTTATTTCTTTATCATACAATTATTTGCTTTAAAAACCAGTTAATGTTTGATGATCAAAGTAACATGCTGACCTTAATATCATTTGTAATTAAGATTAATAATTAAAATAATTTTACTGTATTTTTTATTTGCAAATCAATTTAGGAGTCTTTTCATTCTCTATAAAGCGACTGTGTAAAACTGTTCATAATATAATTATTAATGAATAACTGACTTAGTTGTTTGTAAGGTCACGACATTTAAGGCATTCGAAAGCATTGGAAATGACAGGTTGCAATGCCTTAATCCAGAATCTTTTATTCTAAAGTTTGTCATACTATCACTGTGTAAATCATGTAGGTTAAAATAATCTAATGTCATGTAAAATTCAAACACCAGAAGTGAACTAAGTTTTGATCTGAGTATCTTTCACTTGAGTCTGTTACTTTATTATAGATCAAAAAGTCATAAGATCATCCCTAATTATTAATAAAGTGTGAGAATGACTGTAAAAATAACAAAATGTATCAAATAAAATAAAACGAGCCTGCTTTTTTTTTTAAATGATAGTGTTTATAATAAATTTAATTTATGAAACCATTGTTTAAGTAACGTTATATTTTATAAATATTGCACATTTAATTTAATAGAATTTGCATAAAATTTTAATTACAAATTTAATTTGAATAGCTATTGTATAGTCATTAATATCTGTCAAGTAAAGCAACTTTTTTCCCTCTACCCCCCCCCCCTGGATTTATTAAAGTATTTTTATAGATTAGAAAATAAATATTAATTATTTAAAGCATGTTAAAAATAATAATCACATGATCACATTTCCTATACTAGCACATTAATTGTTGATAAACAGAGCAAAACTCTCCATACAGTATTGCCACCTGTGCTAAACAGAGTAATCAATGGATGCACAAGCCTTCTGGCATACTGTATGGAGAGTTTTGCTCATGTTAAAAATAAATATAGAAAAAAGTTTACAATTGTTTTTTAATAAGGAACAATAATATATATAAAAGAAGAAAAGATAATCAAGTATTTCCTGATAATTAATATATTTTAACTGAAGTAATATTTAACATTTTACATAAATAATAGAATCATTAATATTTTAACTTGTTTTTTTTTTTTTGTACCTATTAAAATTGTACAAAAAAAAATATTAGAAATGAAATAATATTTGATTATATTACTTGAGAAGGCAATCTTTTAAGATCATAGTAATGGGAAAAAAGTTTCCAAAAGCATGTTTAATCTAATTATGATTTTTAGAAAGAGAATAAAAGATTCTAAATTAACGCAAGTTGAAATTAGTTATTAAATGGAGAAAAATGGCTGAAATTTATATTGCATATGCTTGAATAGTGCAATCAACATTCTGTTTATTAGGGAAACCAAAATTGATATTTGCGTGTGTGCATTTGCTAACTCATAAATAATTGACTTTATATATCTGCATACATCTCTATGCATTATATGCATAAAAAAAGTATATGAATAACAGAAAAACACTTTTATCTTACATACAAAAGATTATATGTATTTTTTAAAATTAAAGTTTCAAATTCTTTCAGATAAGTTACCATTTCTACACTAAATCATTTGATAGTATAGAATGAACATATATTTTTTTAATGGCTACTCATTTATGAAAATTTACACTAGAAATGAATTGGCTGCACATTTATACTTTCATTTAATGAAACATCTAAATACAATCCTTTTTATACTGAAATATAGCATATTCCCAAAAATGAAGTTTATGACACTTCTTAACAAGTTATTGTATCTTAGTGATAGATTGGAGAGCTAAAGATTTCTGATTGAAACTTAGCCTGACACTTGTACCTGTGCAACTAGGTATTCAGTTATTTTTGTTTTAATTAGACTCGTTTTAAATTAGATACAATAAGTAATAATGTGTGATAGATTTATTGCAGACTATTTTCTATTATAGGTGTCCGGTACTATCAACAGCTACTGAGCTGTCCAGAATTTGCCAGTTGAGATCCATTCAAACTGTCAGTGCTATATAATAAATAACTTCACTGAAAACTCCAAAACTGCAATTATTAAACTTTAATATATTTAATAAGATCTGCAGCCATGATAAACAAAAGAATACTAGAATATATTTCAAATAAAAATATTTCTACATATTTTAACTTTTATGGCGTCTGGTTATTTTAGTCATTTATATAAAACAAATATACTTTTTATTGCTAAATATTTTTTTATATTTCACATGTTTAACATAATGCTACCAGTATGCTTTTTTTTTTAAACGAAAATATTTTTGAACAATAAATTGAAATGCCTGTTATAATAACAATATTAAATATAAATAGTAAGAAAATAAAAAAGCAATATTAATATATCACTGGTACAAAATTATTTATTTACACTTGTAAATATAACTCTTGTTTGTTTAGGATTGTATTATTTTCATTTTTTAATTTAAAGTAGAAATTAATCTTTAAATTATATTCATATCTTTGCTTTCTTTAGTTGACTTTTTTGTCTGAAAACATTTAAAAAGAAATTTTTGTTTTAGATATAATATGTGTTTTAAAAGCAGTTTTTAAAAAAAAAAAAAAAAAAAACGAAATTAACTTACATTTATTTAAAATTGAGTTCTATGAGGATTGAAAAACTAACTACTTCCATGAAGTGTAAACTTAGACTTAAAAAGTAATATAATCAAAGGAAATTCAAATTACCTCGTTGGTTTTAAATAAAAGAAAATAAATGTATCTAATTATTAGAAAATAATGTTTTAAAATCACTTTTCTTAAAAATAAAATAGTCTTATTTTTTAAAAAATAGTTCTACTTTTTTTTTATAGTTAAATTTTGTAAATCTGCTTAAAAAGAAAGTGTTCTTTCTATAGATTTTAATTAATTTCTTACAGTTAGCTATCTTTGTGCAATGACCACATTATAACACATTTTCCCAGTTAAAGGCCAATTATGTTAAATATTTATATTCTATTCAGTTGTTCTAAGAAACTGCTCTGAATTATAATATTTTTCACCCAAGAAAACCTTCATTTTAATATATATATATTCTAACCTTGCCGTTTGCATATTCACTTTCGGGCAATATATTATTAAATAAAATGGGTTAGCTCATTTGATGATTACGTTTGATTAAATGCAAATAATTAATAAATAAAATATTCTGCATTAATATTAAATGTTCCACTAGCTCAAATTCAAAATAAGATTAAGGTTCATTTTATAAAATAAATAAATAAATATTTATTATTTCATGAGACTTGGAAGTGAAAATACAGGTGACAAGAAAGATTACATTGAGCCAATATCCCATAGGATACTACCTCAATGGCATAAAAACACTATTCCCCTATTACTATCTCAAATAATAAACTTATAGCATTCTCACGACTTTAATAACTCCTACTCATTAAGATTAAACTAATAATTAAATCTTAATCTTTTATCTACTATAATTTAACTTAATAAAATCTCAGGTTCATAAAACTATTCTAAGTTAATTAAAATCACTGTAGTAAAACATAAGGGATTTTTATGTCACACTCTACTACACCTAAACTAATGATAGTAATAATAATAAATAATAATAATATTCTTTATTGTATGAACTAATTCTGTATATCTTTTTCTTCACTATAATTTTATTATTATAATAAAATAAATAAAATACTGTAATATAATCTTTTATTTTCATATAATAACATAAGAAAAATGTGGTAGCATTTATAATCTGACAAATATATATGTGTGGCAACGGATAGCATATAATTCAATGTACTCTTTGATAACCAATTTATGACCATAAGATAATGTAAAAATATGATTACTTAATTAAATGAATACCAAGAAAATATTCGAATTCTTAAAGTTATTCTTTATTTATTTCTGTGCAAAATTATATGTTTGTTTCTATTATTCTGGGTGTATCATGCGTTTGAATGAAAAAAAAATAGTCTTAACACACAAATTTTTGAAAACAAATTTTAACAAAGTTTTATTATAATAATAAAAAAAAACAATTTATTTACAGTATTTACACTAGATATCCTCAATTTACACCGTTCTACATTTTTTATTACTTAGTTATTAAAAACAAATCAGGAATTTAATTAAGTCTTCATTCTGACTTAAAATAATAATAATACAACAATACAATTTCTTTTATCTTTTTGAAATCAATCTTATGATAAAATTACATTTTATTATACTAATTTTAATATATCATATCTTGAAATATTATTTTACTATGCTTCCTTTTATTAAACATCTATTGAAACATAGTACAGAAAAACAAAATAATAATAACAATTGAGAGCATGGATATTTTTCACTAGACAATTTCATTTTGCAATGTTAAAAGATATAATATAAAAAAAATATCTACTGATAATTTATTACTAAATTGTGTGAATATCGTTGTTCACTACACAATGACTATTAAATATAATACATATCCCATTTAATATTACTCTAATACTATATAGTTGTAACTATTGATATATTCCCTATTATTTAATAAATATAAATTGTACTTATGCTTATTGTTTATATCATTTTACTTTATAACATTGTATTTTAAAAATATGCAGTACTCATTTTAAAATGAAATAAAATATTTAAAAATTATTTAATATTTCAAAAGAAACTTTGCTTTACATATTTTATTCCTAAAGTTTATTTTATTTTCCAAATATAAAATCTAAATATATTTTATGATTCTTTTTTCTTTTGGTTCCATTGGATTTTCAATTCCAATTTGCACAAACTATACTTCTTCTTACAAGTAAATGAACTTATCTCATTCAAACAATAGCATATCTTAAATTCTAAATTGTCTATTATTTCTTTTACAATATATATATCATACTGTACGATGTAGTTACATTGGAAATCTATATAGTGAATAGATGAGTAGGCAAGGGAAGCAAAACTAGAGTATAACTCATAGCACATATCATAGAAAAATTCCATGGCACAGTGTATCTATAAGAAATAGAGGCATGACCTATTCTGTCTAATGTCCTCCAATACTATCAATGATGTTAAAGCTATTCCTTCAGCTTTATTAAAACATCAATACTTAAAGAAAAATAGACACTGTCCAAAATAAATATATCAGTCACAGGGCATTGTTAACTGTACTATATACTTAAGAAGATTATAAAATACTATTCATATTCCCTTATTATATCCTACCATAACATTATCTCTTGGGTTTATGTTCATAATACTACAGCCAAGTCACTACCTTATCATCATTTCCTGAAAGATTTATCAAATCTTACATTGACAGAAAAACTAACTTGCATATTCAAAATAATAAACAAAATTCAATTATAATTAGAGTGATCTTACTAATCCACAAGAAAAGTTTGCTTTACTTTCTTATTCTATATTCTAAAACATATACAAACTCATCATATGAATCATTGGAACATCCAATAATATGAAAGTTTTAAAAGAATCATATAAATACTTATTATCATGTTGTGTTATATTACTAGTATAAAATTATAATATGCATATTCCCAAAATAAATCCTAATCTCATAATTTTAAAGTGTTGTATAAATGTGTTTGCATATAATTTAACATTCATACTTTCATACATTATAATTCGTAGGCAATCTACAAAAAAGAAAAACAAAATATACATCATAAAAATATATCAATATTCATTAACTATTACCAAGTGATATTGACTTGTCATCACCTTTGCAGTCTTCTTTTCCCATCAATTAGATACAACATTGCATACATGAAATAAAATACATCTATACTTTTATTTAAAATGTTCCTATTTAAATTATTAAATTACTCTACTATAAGATTCTAATATTCTCAATAAATTAATATTCATGTTCTAACTCTTATAAAAATAATATTACATTTTAAAAAAATAAATGAGTCAAACTACATTTACTAATTCTTCAGCTGAGATGAAATTTTTTTTATAAAGTTCAAAAAATGTTTTTATTTTCTTGAGAGTTTTTTTTTTTTAAATGCTCTCTTAAATAGTAATTCTACAACTCCCCTGTTGCATGAACAAGACAAAGCTGTTTCCTGCAGTGATTGTTATACTCCTTCCAGTACGAAAACCTCAGATTTTTTTTAAAAAAAATAATAATAAAAAATAATATGATGTCTTTTAAAATCTTGAAAAATTAAATAAAATAATCATCAATCTGTCCTGGAAAAGTTTTATAGAATAATAATTTATGTTTCTATTGTCCAGAACGATGACTATTAAAAACATAACAAAATCATAACTTTTAAAATAATTCCGTGAAGCTTCCTTTAGTATTCCTTATCAGCCTGGTGATGCATCAAATCCCATTGACTTAACTTGAACTATCCAGATAAGCTTTTTGCGCACTATAAAATATTTTACGTAATTCCATACTTTCATTTATTTATGTATTCCTTTTCTTTTAGATTTCTTCTTTTAGTAAAATTTATTACCATTTATTATCTACTTTCAGCGGTTTCATTATTATCTTAAAATTATCCATTTTTAAATAATTTTAGCAAAAAAAAATGCATATAACCCTCTATCATTCAGGTTTTATACATATGCTTTTCTAAATATTTCCTCAGTCTTTACTTAAAATAATTTCTTGCAAATATTTTAAATGTTTCCTTCAAAAATGATATAACATTTATTTCTCTAGCATTGTTTTCCATAAAATTATATAATACACTTGTCATATCACTTGTTAATCTTGGACAAGCCTAACTTGCTGTTATATAAAATAATGTGTACTTTACTTTTAGTCAGCAAATAGATTTTCTATTAAGCTTCTTGTACAATGTCCATAAGAATAATTTATTCACTGGAATAGTCCTCTGCGTTAATATTATCAATATTATGTTCACAATTATTATATTTCTCATTAAAATTTCCATTACATACATTTTAATTATCGGCATTTTCATATTTTTTATTGCGAAGTAGGTTAAGTTTTCGATGAATACTCCTGGTAAGAACTTTAAAAATTAGCAATGCATATTAAAATGAAGTTATTAAACTATTTTTATTATGACACTCTCTTTGCAAATACTTATAATAAATGTCCTATTAGCTTTGCAAATAAATTGTACGAGAGCACTAAAAAATTGACTAAATAATAAAAATTACTATCACGTCGATCACCAACACATTTTAATCACCTTTAATCACCCCTGATACCCCCATGCAATTAGTATTTATATCCTAGAAAATATGTCAGCCTATTGGTTGATTCTTACTTTTCATTCGATACCAAATTTGCATAATGTTACAATCTTACACTATTAAATTTCAAAATAAAAAATATGACGTATTATAACTTTAAAAATATTATTTAAATTATTACTTTTAAATCAATTATTACTTTACTAAATTGATTAAATACCTTTAAACAACTTTTAAAAACAATATTTAATAAATTTATCCCACTCTTAATATTTAATTTATCTATTTTATTTTATAACAAAATATTTAATTTTTATTAGCTGTATTTGTCTTTATTACATTATTTAAAACATTTTATACAACTAACTTAATATTTGCTTTTATGATAGGTAATAATTATATCCAACTCTATAATGCAATTTTAAAATATTTTGAACTTGACTAATCTAAATACTAGCAAGCATGTGTGTATAACCATATTATTATACAAGTCACATGACTAATATAACCTAGACAGACTATCCGATTTTCTGTCTGGGAATAATAAATAAATTGCTTGTTGTATTAAATAAAATAATACAATAGAAAATTTGGAAGAATAATTTAGAAAATATAGAAGTAAATATAACTTTCACTACCATAAAACTTACTTTTAAAAATATATGATATTAATTATAATTATTAAATATAATTCATAATTTTAAATATAACATTTATTTAACTATAAGTTTAAAACTATTAAAATTGAACATTTAAACATACTTTTAAATATTTATAGCTGTGTTATTTATTATGGCCAGCTTTTGCAACCATATATAACAATGTTTTTAGCTTTATTTAACTGTTCTTAAGTGATTTATCATAATTTTATGCATTACGTAATTTCATTTAGCTTTAAATTGTACTTTAAGATATTATTAACAAAATATAACTAACACATCAAGAGAACATTTAAGTTACCTATTAAATCATTCTTTTCTTTTAAAGACATAATATGTCTTGTTATCAAATATGACAGAATAGCTGACCAACCCATATGGTTCTAGGAACCAATTTTTAATACACAGTTTTCTTTCAAATTCTTCATTTTAATTAAAATTGGAATAATTACAAAAAAGATTTCAATAATATATATATATATATTGTAACCTGCTAATAGGACGATGATCCCTAGAAACCATGACAAATCCCTAAATTATACTATACTGTTAGATACCATTTGATACTCTTAATTATTTTTAAATTATATTTAATTTATATTACTTAATTCTAAGGAATAATACTCCTTTATGTTGTTTATCTTATAATCAATAAAATACAATATAAATCTTTATTATATTATAATAACACCTTATAAATACATTAATATAATAATTATATATATATATATATATATATATATATATATATTATATATATTTATATATATATATATATATATATATATATATATATATATAAAGCCTTTTTCAGCAATTCTAAATTTTTTACCCTTTTCAATTTATAGGGATTCACAACAAGCATGGATGCAAAAGATGACAGTAATTAAGAATTTTAAAATTAAAAATGATAGGTATGATATAGATAAAAAAACTGCTAAAGTACAAAAAAAAACAAAAACAATTTATTAAATTATATTCTAGCTATGGATATAATCCTAAAAATATCAGGAATATATTATATGATAATAAAAATAATATTAGATGGAATAAAATATTAAATAATATAAAATGGATAAAAATTGCATATATACCTAAAATTTATGATATTTTCACTAAAAATAAAAATTATATGGATAAAAATATAAAAATAGGATGGTCTAATTGTAAAAATTTAGATATATTAATAGGAAATTATAAAATTAAAGATGATATGAAATATATAAAGGGAACAGTATATAAAATTACTTGTGGGTATGTAAAATGGTTTATTATCGACAGACATTTAAACATTTAGAACAAAGGGCAAAAGAACATAATAGTGCTATTGAAAGAAGAGATGATAGATCTGCATTATATGTTCATTATTTAAAATTTGGACATAAAATGGATTGTATTAAAAACATAAGACCATTAAATTATATAAAGGAAATAAATTGAAGGAAAATATATGAAACAAATTATATAAAATATAATATAAATATATGTATGAACATTTACAAAAAGTCAATTGATTTAATGAATTATTGGGTAATGGATAAAGAACGGAAAGTAATATAAAGGGAAATATATAAATAAATTGATAGAAATAATGAATTATAGGAAATGTGGGTAGATGTTGCTATGTACATAATATACGTGTTAGTATTAGTAGGAGGTATTATATTGAAAAGGGTAAAAAATTTAGAATTACCGAAAAAGGCTTTTATATATATAATTATTATATTAATGTATTTATAAGTTATTATAATATAATAAAGATTTATATTGTATTTTATTAATTTATATTAGTAGTTATGAGTCTCACTTTTCCTAATAATCAGATCACATACCCTTTAACATTCAACAAATATTAAAGTATCTGCTCAATGGCATAAGAATAGTAAAACACCCCTTTTTATTAAGTATCTAAATATTCCCATGACTAACAATAATACTTATTAAATATAATAAAGCATTTATAATTATTAACCTTAAGTTAAATTAATTAATGAGATTAAATTATTATTCTTTTGTATATTTATTTTTTACTATTATTAGTTTTATAGGATTATAATTAATAATAACCATAAGAATAATATTATACTAGGAAGTCTCAGAATTATCATTGATTTTAAATTAGTTATTCATTCCGCCTATAAGATATCAAGAGGGATTTTTTTTACTTAATTCTGTAGTTAGACTGGTCTTAATTAATAAAAGACTTATAACCTTACTACTACTTTATATTCATGTTTTTTACTATTTGATAATAAATAACTATTGTTATCTAAATTGTAATCATAATTTATAACTTTAAATAATAACTAATTCATACCCTGATTTTTTATAAATAAACACACTTTAATAAATTTGCAATATATTTTATTAATGATTTATGTAATCAAAGCTATTTGCATTAATTTAAGATCCCATTTAAGAAATGTTTCCTAATAATTGTTATACAATCTCTTGTACTGAATTAATTTCTCATTAATTTCTTGTACTGAATTAATTTGTCATTTAAATATCAAACTGTACGCTTAAGACTCTTTGAAGATGGTGTAGTAATCATGATCAAAATAAAAGAAATGCAACTTTAAATAGTTTAACTTTTAAACATTAATTTTAATAATATTATTTACAGGATCTCTCAATAATTATTTTAAACTACTAAGTAACTCAATAAATAGCAATATTAATAACATTATATATAATAATATAATACTGTAACATATATAAATATTTGAACATTTCTAGTCCCTTTAATTACAATTAGATATTTCAAATTAAAAAAACTCTCTTCTCATACAATATGGTGTTTTTATTATATTTAACTTTATTTCTTATATAACAAAATCATGTGTATTTATTAAATAATCATTTCCTTTTTTATGGATTTGATTTACTCTCATTACCCCTTATAGTTTATGCTGCAAAATATAAGATTTAAAATATGAATTATTGTTTTATTTCTTGACTAAAATAATCTCATTGTAATATTATGAAATATTTCATATTTATCTGAGTTTATATTTTATGATATTCAGCATTTGATCTCTTTTTTTTTACCTTGCACTAAGAATATATTAATACAATACTTATGAAATCATTAATTTGCTTGCTGAAATCACACTCAATTTTTCTATGATCTTATTATTAAACTCTATAATGAAATACAAAAGATGAAATTTTTATACTATATATTCTCAAATATGACAAGTTATCTCCTCCTGAATTAATTTCAATTTACAATTTAGGATACTATACTAAAGATTGATAGACCACTCTTTGGTGCATCCTAAAATAAGAAATCCTTATCTTCATTTTATCTAAATAACTCAGATATTAACTTCCTATTTTTAAGCTATGCCAATTTCATACCTTTCTTATAAATAATAGCCTATAAAGAATAACAAACTAGAATTAGTTATGTCTCTATTCAACTATATTAAATTATTAATAGTTAAACATAAGATCAAAATTTTAAATATCGCCATATATCATTTTCAATATTAACTACTTTTATATGTATATTTCACTAGCTCATTGTTTATATCCATTTATTCTAATTATCTAACAATATTTAATAAAATCAAAACTTTAAATAATTAAGTACATAGATAAACAAATAAAATTAATTGTTAATTTCTTTATCTACTGACTTATCTACCCATATTGATAATGATTATTTTAAAGTATAAAAATTAAACTATATACAAGTTTTTTTTTTAAATACAAGTTCATCTTCAAAAAACTTTCATCTTTTTTTAATGGTAATCCAATCGTTCCAAATGTTTCAGACTAGTTATGCATCAATATTCCTCTTACTTTTGCTTTTTTTGATCTCATATGAAGATTATAGACTTATACAATTCCAATGTAAGCAGATTATTGACAATTTCTCTGGGCTTTTTTTTAAGTGACAGTTAAAGATTATCTTGAACTTGCATAGTGTATTTTATTCAGATACTTCTCATGTTTATTATGATATTCATATTCACTGGTCCACTACTATGCTTCAAACTTCTCATTATTTCTGATGTACTCTTTGTCAATGTTGTTATTTGGGATGCATTTTATACCTCTTTAAATATAGATAGACATTATCTTCAATATACATTTTATATTCTCAAATAAGCTAGTGTTTATTCTATTAATTTATTCAACTCTTTTCTCCTCCCATATATATTCATTCTTTATTAGTTGTCTTCAGTAATTATTTAATTTTTTCCACTTATTTTATTTTTTCATTTACAGTTTTAATAAATATTTTTTTCATTTTTCAAGCAGACTGCTATGATTTATTACAAGTACAAATGTAATTATTAAATAACTAAATGTGTGGTTTATATATCTAATAAGATCAGATATTTTACGGTAATATCTCCACACTAAAACTCAATATATTTATATTATTCTATTTATTTCTATACTTAGTGCTTTCGAAGGAACGATTCATGATGTGCAGTGTGCGACATGAGATAAGAAGAAAAATTAAGGAGGCCTATTTCATTAATTTAGATGCAAACTCGTTAAATAAAAGAGACACGTTTTATGCAAACTTGAAGAAATGGCAGACCTGATTTTAATAATTTGCATATGTTGGTTTAAATAAATAAATTGAACATCATTATTAGAACTATCTATCTATAGCTTTGAAAATAAAGGCATCGTTCCTTCGAAAGCGCTAATTATAGAAATAAATAGAATAATATAAATATATTGAGTTTTAGTGTGGAGATATTACCATAAAATATGTGATCTTATTACAAGTATAAATATAATCTTTATTTAAAATTTACCTTTTGCATTTGCCTTGTATTACATCCATACATCTTTCTAACTTGTAATCCTTCATTTACCATATATATATATGTATAATTCATCATAAAATTTTATTGTACATGAATGTTATACTAAAACTAATAATGATCTATTTATATCTTTTATACTATTGAAATTTTCATTCAGATATACTTTTGTATGTTCTCTTTTAAATCAAGATTTACATGATCCCATATGATAAGTTTTGTGAATAAAATTAATACTTTAATGAAAATAAAATTAATTCCATATGCTCTTTTACTAAAATTTGTATAAATAAGATTAATATGAGAGATTTACTACGAAGTTTTGTTCTTTGTGCTAGTAAGAAAATATTAAATAGTCAAGTATGGTTAAAAATATATATTCAGGATTAATAAAAAAAATATTGAAAAATTAAATATGAATATGAAATATATATATATATATACCAGCTGCACCTGGCCATACAAAGGCCCATGTTTTTTTTAATTGATTGCTTTAGCAATTTTTTTTAAGATTTAATGTAAATTGAATAAAATATTTTAAGTGTGAGAATTATATACCAATATGAAAGATTATCATTATGGCAGAATACAAAAACTCTAGGTTTTCAGCTCATTGTTGTTATAATAATTGATTGCTTTAACTATTTTTTTAAAAAATTTAATGTAAATTTAAAAAAAAACAGTTTAACATTATATAAATAAATTTCTGAATCTTAATAAAGCTAAATTAAAATTTCCATTTTTAAATATACCTTTTATATTTGTCAATATTAAGATACAAATATATATTTACTAAGGTTCCTTTTGAATAAAAAATTAAATTATTTTTTGTGATAGCATCATGATTAATCATAATAGGTTTTTTAGCTTTATTGAGTTAATGTTCATTTATGTTGGTTGGAATATAAAAATGCCAGTTGTTTTTGTAATATTTTTTATTCATTATAATATTTATAATATCTTTTTAATTGGTTGCTTTAATTTTTTTTTTTTTTTAAGATTTAGTGTAAATATATTTTTTATCAAACATTGCTAAGTATGTCATTCATCTGAACTGTATTAGGGGATTGACAGACCATGGAAGCAAGGTGTGCCTGAACATCAAATTATGAATCTGTTTATGGCCGTTTCTGCAGGTGGCTAGAAACTTGTACAGTGAAATATATACTATATTGGTACCTACTATATCTCTAGTTAAAAACACTCATACTGATTTTTCCCCCAGCATTTTTTATTTAATTGTGGAATTACTTATTGATCAAACATTCATATATTCACCAATCAGACAACAGAGAAAATATGGATTTTATATATAAAATAATATATATAATGTTCGACTGCTTCTGATTTGTTTCCTTCATGATTTATTGGGTTTTTTTTTTTTGATAATGATTTAAAATACATTTTATAAAACAGGAATTATGTTTATCTCATTATTACATTTATGAAATCTAAGTTTTAATTGATTTTAGAATGATACATAAGAAAATTATAAAGATGTTAATTAATAAGTTAATTCTGGATTTTTAATATATAGCATGCTATGGTTTAATTAAATCTGAAATCTTATAGTTTAGATCTTAAAGTATGATTAGTAATATCTGATATCCACTTTTTGATATAGTTGTATAATTATAGTCATTATGTGAGCGTATGTGTATATTAGATTAGACTTTTTTAAATTTTACATGCATATTCTCTGACTTAGTGCTAAATGACATGAATTTTAACGAAGGGATAAATAAATTTATACTTGATTACTATAATCAAGAAATTTCTATCAGAATTAAATGCAATTTGTGATTTTCTTTTAAACCTGGCATCAATTTTTTTTTACTATAACAGGCTTTACTATACATAAAAATATGATAATGAAATAATCTAACATAATTTGGATGTTATTCTACTAGATCAGATCTTCCATAAATGATGATATATTTTCTGGAATGTACAGATTTTGCACAAATACTCATAGGCAATATTTTATTAGCTTTATTGAAATACTATTTTTAATGATTCTGGGATTGATTTATTCACAGGGCTTGGTGTTTTGTTGCATGTTATATGCCTTGACTCATATGCACAGCTTTATTAATTGCACAAATAGCAGTCATGCTTTTTTGATATTCTGATTTTTTTAAAGCTAATGCTTTCTTTTGCCCATCACTGTTATTTTAGCCAAATATCTACTTGCATTGGTGTTATATATTCCTAAACAATGTGGGTTCATTAATTATATGCATGAAATTCACATGGGCAATATGCATAAGTAAATCAATTAAAAATCTAGCAGAATTTAAAGAAATACTAATAATTAATTATAATATATAAAATTAAATGTCTATAATGCTGTTTTATTTTTTTTAAAAACATGTAAATATAAATAGGTGTATTATTGATACACAAATTTTAGGCTTTCGGTTTATATCAATATTAAAACATGATCATTTAATTCTCTTGAGATTTATAACATAGAATTGTCTCTTTAATTTTGTATAAAATATATTCAAAATATAATTTTATCAATTGAGCTGTACTATATGATTTATTTTGAGCACTACAGATTAGGTTTCATATCTTTTGCAAACTACATTCCCATGCATGTTATTTCAATATACTTGACCTTAAAATCAAATTAATTTACATCTAATATCATTAACCAATATAAAAAATTATGTAATTTTATCAGTTAATGATATTTTCTAGAGTAATATTTACATGTGCATTTACAACAAAATATTTTTTAATTACGTATTTTATAATTCACTTGTCTGTCTCTGATTTATTTATTTTCAGAATTATATTACAAACCAATATATATTTAATTTAGCTAATAAATTTTAAGCCTAATACAAGTACAAGTCATGTATTTTTATACTCTTATTATTAAAATGAATGTGATAGTTAGTTATTTTTACACACAACCCATCACCAATATATTATTAAAATATATTCTAAGTAAGTAATATTGCATTTTAATATTCAGTGACAAAAGCAATACAATAATAATAATAAATATTTGAGACTGAGTGAATGTATCTATAATTATGTATAAAGTTGATTAACTCACATTTTTTTGATTGAAGGCAGAATGGACAACATGTTAGTAGATTGAAATATGTACATATATGATGCTTTTTGCAAGTCTAGTAAAATATAAGTTTGAGAGTGTAAGAATTTATAAATAATACCATGTTCTAGAACTTTCAATTTCTGCATCTTTTGTAAGAATTTATAAATAACATTTTCATTTTAAAATAATTAAATTATGCCATTGCTTCTTACAATACTTAATTGATGTGAAATTAGTTATTATTAGTTTTTATAAGATTTGTAATTGATAAATTAAGATCTTATGATATTTGTAGCTTTCCAGTAAGTTTTTCTAAGGATTTGGGATATAAAAATACATAGTTGGTATTTAGATTGGAGCTTTGAAAGATTTACATAGAAAGATCTATATGAAGCTTTATCCAGAAATTATTTCAAATAATTTCAAAATTTTACCTATGATATTTTTACTTCTCAGAATATTTTTCATAGATTTGTGAGGTACACTTTATTTTTATATACTATTCTGAAAAGTTGCAATCTAAACTAAGAAAAGACTGCAGGCTATTAAAATCTGGTGAATCTGTAGAAAATTTATCTTGGCAACTCGTTAATGGAATATAATAAAAGAAAATCAATTACTACATTTATTTAATTACTTCATATCAATTTAAGTAATCAACATTTTAATTTGTGCAAGTACTTTTAGGATTTCATCATCCTTTACAACTTGAAAAAAAACATATTATGAAAGTTTATATATAATTATTTTTACTTATTCATTCAATAACAACTTTATATCTTTTAATTACTGACATATTTAAAATGTTTTTATTGAAAATTTAGCAAAATATATATATATGGCTTTATTTAGAATATGGAATTTTTTTTACATTTCATTAATTTTAATGTGACATATAAATGTGCTGTAGTTTGTATAAACAAGTACACACACACACACACATATATATATATATATATATAATAAAATATTCTATTAATTAATATTCACGCTGTAGAGTATTGAGTGAAGTGGGAGCGTGTATTATTTACTGTTATATTTAATATATATATATATTGAAGCAGTCAATCTTAGCTTAAGATTGTGCTTCATGTTTCTACCTACTAACCTGTGTTTAAATCCCTATTTCCCATCCCGCTTCTTTTGTCGTGTATATATATTTCATGTATATATTTGAGAAGCGCGCCTAAATTATAAAATTTAATGTTTCAATAACATGTTTTAAAATTATTATTAATTTTTTTTAGTAATTATTAGTTCTTTTTTATTAAAGTATTATAGATGTGGCTCAAATATATATATATATATAGGAGCAAAACTTACTAACAAAATATTGATGTTTTTAAATATTTATTATATGTCATTTTTAACTTTTTCTTTTAAATTGCTTGTTTTTCTATTAAACTCTATATATTTTTTTATAAAATCCAATATGGAAGATGTGACTGTTGTTAATTGTCCAAAAATAATTAAGGGTTGGAAGTACTATTATTTTAGTCTGGGATAGGTATTTTTATTTAAAGTTTTACTTAAAAGGGGATTAAGATTAGAGATACTTTTGTTAAAAAACATGTTGTCAAATCTATTTCTAATCTGGAAATAGATTTGAATTTATTTTTGGACGTTATCTTACAATTGTATCTTCAAAAACAACTGATAAAAGAAAAAGTATAAATGACTGAATTTTGAATCACAGGAGAGATTAGAGGTATTATAAACATATTTCATTTTGCTTGAAACTTACAAATGATGTAGCAGTAAATCCACCACTCTTCTCGACCCTATGGATCAGGGTCATCATCTGCCGCTACCGTAATATCCTGCTGCCATGAAATGAAGAAAGGTCTAAAAAGAACTTTAGAATGCTAATAGAAGTTTCCTGTCACCGAAGTACTTGCATTTCAATCGCCATGCACATGCCATATTTTAAAATGGATTCTTAAAATTGCAAGGTAAATTTCCAAGCCACCACCTAATAGTCTATTTAGTCTAAATAATCTATCAAGATCTTTTCTCATGTATTCTTTAACTTTGCCCTTTTATATATATATCTGTGAATGTAATTTTGCTCTCAAATGATTTCTTTATATCTAATCCTATCTCATATGCTTTTAACCTTCCTTAACTTCGGTGCGGTCATTTATTTATAGATATTTATTACTTGATTTTATATATATGATTTTTTTTTTATTAATTTGCTAATCTCAAACAAACTGGCAATTTTTAATTTATAAAAATCTTTTCTGTCATTTTTTAAGTAAACCTTCATGAAGCAAGTTATTAATGTCCATTTAAAACAATGCATTATTAATTAATATACTCGCCAGATTGTTTTTTGAGTCAACATTTTATTTATGATAAAAATGTATTTGTTTAACTCTGGGTTTTCTACCTGGAAAATCCAGAACCCAAGCTAATTAACACTCTGAAACATTTATTTTATAATTATTTATTAAATTCTAAAAGGGTGACTTATAATTTGTTTTCTATATAACTGCTAATCTTACTTCATTTTTCATACTCTTAAAATTTCAAATCTTGTATTTAAATCATTTATTGTAAAATCAACAAAAGTGGGATTGATTTATTTTAAATAGCAGAAAAGGGATGGGGGTGAATCTTAATGTTTCTGTTACTAAATCAAATCTTAACATATAGTTTATTAATTTGAAATGTAAATCTTAATGTTTCTTTTACTAGGTAAAATCTTAATGTATATTTTATTAAATGAAATATTCTCTCTCTCTATATATATATATTATAATTGCATGGTGTATTATAGTATTCAAACAAGGGCCATTTATTTTAAAGCAGTAAAATTTATTCAATGTTGTTAGAGACATGTATCATTACTGCGTTTCTGTTATTTAGCCTATCTTTGTATATATATATTATGTGCTTCTAATCTGGGAGTTGCAACAAGTTCGAACCCATAGATTTCTTTTCGTACCTCGTTCCATAGATAGTTGAGCTATCTGGAACCACATTTATTTCGTATAAAATGCCTCTGGTGGTGATACCGTAAGTTTGGCACATGCTATGCATATTCACTTCGTATAGATAAAAGGCCTCTCGCATTGGTTATACCAGCAAAAGTCTGGGCCATGCCATGCCTATCCACTTTTCTCTAAGCACTACCCAAGAAGGGGGTGTGAGATTTCGTTTTTCATCCAGAAGCATGACCTTTTCCTTTTAGTTATTTTTAGGCTATTATGTCAGCACCGTAAACTTCTTCGTATTTATTATTCCTTTTTGCTTCATGACCCAGTTTTAATGCTCTAATATTAAAATTAAGCTTTGCTTAAAAGATATATATATATATATATATATGTCCACAGATGGCGTCCTACCAAGACTGCCAATCAAGCGTATGTTTTGTTTACATAAACGTCAGAGTAGTTAGTATTCACTATCTCTAACTATAATTCCACTTTCAGATCATGATTTCAAGCTATTTGCTATCGTCAGTGAAAGACAGGAATAAAGAAACTAGATCTGAATACAAACTCTGAGCGTTTATGAAACAATTTCTATTCAGCTTGCAAGCGTGAATTTTTTAGACACGTAATGTCTTCAAACTCAGCATAGCAAACCAGATAGCTACATGGGTCTGATCTCAGTTCAGCATCACCACATAGTAGAAGCCTCTGCAATCTATATCATTGCAAGAAAGACCTCAAAGGTACATTTATGATAAACAAAAATGCAAGTTAAAAAACTTGCTAACGCTTGTATTTATGTCCACAGATGGCGTCCTACCAAGACTGCCAATCAAGCGTATGTTTTGTTTACATAAACGTCAGAGTAGTTAGTATTCACTATCTCTAACTATAATTCCACTTTCAGATCATGATTTCAAGCTATTTGCTATCGTCAGTGAAAGACAGGAATAAAGAAACTAGATCTGAATACAAACTCTGAGCGTTTATGAAACAATTTCTATTCAGCTTGCAAGCGTGAATTTTTTAGACACGTAATGTCTTCAAACTCAGCATAGCAAACCAGATAGCTACATGGGTCTGATCTCAGTTCAGCATCACCACATAGTAGAAGCCTCTGCAATCTATATCATTGCAAGAAAGACCTCAAAGGTACATTTATGATAAACAACGTTAGCAAGTTTTTTAACTTGCTAACGCTTGTATTTATGTCCACAGATGGCGTCCTACCAAGACTGCCAATCAAGCGTATGTTTTGTTTACATAAACGTCAGAGTAGTTAGTATTCACTATCTCTAACTATAATTCCACTTTCAGATCATGATTTCAAGCTATTTGCTATCGTCAGTGAAAGACAGGAATAAAGAAACTAGATCTGAATACAAACTCTGAGCGTTTATGAAACAATTTCTATTCAGCTTGCAAGCGTGAATTTTTTAGACACGTAATGTCTTCAAACTCAGCATAGCAAACCAGATAGCTACATGGGTCTGATCTCAGTTCAGCATCACCACATAGTAGAAGCCTCTGCAATCTATATCATTGCAAGAAAGACCTCAAAGGTACATTTATGATAAACAAAAATGCAAGTTAAAAAACTTGCTAACGCTTGTATTTATGTCCACAGATGGCATCCTACCAAGACTGCCAATCAAGCGTATGTTTTGTTTACATAAACGTCAGAGTAGTTAGTATTCACTATCTCTAACTATAATTCCACTTTCAGATCATGATTTCAAGCTATTTGCTATCGTCAGTGAAAGACAGGAATAAAGAAACTAGATCTGAATACAAACTCTGAGCGTTTATGAAACAATTTCTATTCAGCTTGCAAGCGTGAATTTTTTAGACACGTAATGTCTTCAAACTCAGCATAGCAAACCAGATAGCTACATGGGTCTGATCTCAGTTCAGCATCACCACATAGTAGAAGCCTCTGCAATCTATATCATTGCAAGAAAGACCTCAAAGGTACATTTATGATAAACAAAAATGCAAGTTAAAAAACTTGCTAACGCTTGTATTTATGTCCACAGATGGCGTCCTACCAAGACTGCCAATCAAGCGTATGTTTTGTTTACATAAACGTCAGAGTAGTTAGTATTCACTATCTCTAACTATAATTCCATTTTCAGATCATGATTTCAAGCTATTTGCTATCGTCAGTGAAAGACAGGAATAAAGAAACTAGATCTGAATACAAACTCTGAGCGTTTATGAAACAATTTCTATTCAGCTTGCAAGCGTGAATTTTTTAGACACGTAATGTCTTCAAACTCAGCATAGCAAACCAGATAGCTACATGGGTCTGATCTCAGTTCAGCATCACCACATAGTAGAAGCCTCTGCAATCTATATCATTGCAAGAAAGACCTCAAAGGTACATTTATGATAAACAAAAATGCAAGTTAAAAACTTGCTAACGCTTGTATTTATGTCCACAGATGGCATCCTACCAAGACTGCCAATCAAGCGTATGTTTTGTTTACATAAACGTCAGAGTAGTTAGTATTCACTATCTCTAACTATAATTCCACTTTCAGATCATGATTTCAAGCTATTTGCTATCGTCAGTGAAAGACAGGAATAAAGAAACTAGATCTGAATACAAACTCTGAGCGTTTATGAAACAATTTCTATTCAGCTTGCAAGCGTGAATTTTTTAGACACGTAATGTCTTCAAACTCAGCATAGCAAACCAGATAGCTACATGGGTCTGATCTCAGTTCAGCATCACCACATAGTAGAAGCCTCTGCAATCTATATCATTGCAAGAAAGACCTCAAAGGTACATTTATGATAAACAAAAATGCAAGTTAAAAAACTTGCTAACGCTTGTATTTATGTCCACAGATGGCGTCCTACCAAGACTGCCAATCAAGCGTATGTTTTGTTTACATAAACGTCAGAGTAGTTAGTATTCACTATCTCTAACTATAATTCCACTTTCAGATCATGATTTCAAGCTATTTGCTATCGTCAGTGAAAGACAGGAATAAAGAAACTAGATCTGAATACAAACTCTGAGCGTTTATGAAACAATTTCTATTCAGCTTGCAAGCTTTCTTGCAATGATATAGATTGCAGAGGCTTCTACTATGTGGTGATGCTGAACTGAGATCAGACCCATGTAGCTATCTGTTTTGCTATGCTGAGTTTGAAGACATTACGTGTCTAAAAAATTCACGCTTGCAAGCTGAATAGAAATTGTTTCATAAATGCTCAGAGTTTGTATTCAGATCTAGTTTCTTTATTTCTGTCTTTCACTGACGATAGCAAATAGCTTGAAATCATGATCTGAAAGTGGAATTATAGTTAGAGATAGTGAATACTAACTACTCTGACGTTTATGTAAACAAAACATACGCTTGATTGGCAGTCTTGGTAGGACGCCATCTGTGGACATAAATACAAGCGTTAGCAAGTTTTTTAACTTGCATTTTTGTTTATCATAAATGTACCTTTGAGGTCTTTCTTGCAATGATATAGATTGCAGAGGCTTCTACTATGTGGTGATGCTGAACTGAGATCAGACCCATGTAGCTATCTGGTTTGCTATGCTGAGTTTGAAGACATTACGTGTCTAAAAATTCACGCTTGCAAGCTGAATAGAAATTGTTTCATAAACGCTCAGAGTTTGTATTCAGATCTAGTTTCTTTATTCCTGTCTTTCACTGACGATAGCAAATAGCTTGAAATCATGATCTGAAAGTGGAATTATAGTTAGAGATAGTGAATACTAACTACTCTGACGTTTATGTAAACAAAACATACGCTTGATTGGCAGTCTTGGTAGGACGCCATCTGTGGACATAAATACAAGCGTTAGCAAGTTTTTTAACTTGCATTTTTGTTTATCATAAATGTACCTTTGAGGTCTTTCTTGCAATGATATAGATTGCAGAGGCTTCTACTATGTGGTGATGCTGAACTGACATCAGACCCATGTAGCTATCTGGTTTGCTATGCTGAGTTTGAAGACATTACGTGTCTAAAAAATTCACGCTTGCAAGCTGAATAGAAATTGTTTCATAAACGCTCAGAGTTTGTATTCAGATCTAGTTTCTTTATTCCTGTCTTTCACTGACGATAGCAAATAGCTTGAAATCATGATCTGAAAGTGGAATTATAGTTAGAGATAGTGAATACTAACTACTCTGACGTTTATGTAAACAAAACATACGCTTGATTGGCAGTCTTGGTAGGACGCCATCTGTGGACATAAATACAAGCGTTAGCAAGTTTTTTTAACTTGCATTTTTGTTTATCATAAATGTACCTTTGAGGTCTTTCTTGCAATGATATAGATTGCAGAGGCTTCTACTATGTGGTGATGCTGAACTGAGATCAGACCCATGTAGCTATCTGGTTTGCTATGCTGAGTTTGAAGACATTACGTGTCTAAAAAATTCACACTTGCAAGCTGAATAGAAATTGTTTCATAAACGCTCAGAGTTTGTATTCAGATCTAGTTTCTTTATTCCTGTCTTTCACTGACGATAGCAAATAGCTTGAAATCATGATCTGAAAGTGGAATTATAGTTAGAGATAGTGAATACTAACTACTCTGACGTTTATGTAAACAAAACATACGCTTGATTGGCAGTCTTGGTAGGACGCCATCTGTGGACATAAATACAAGCGTTAGCAAGTTTTTTAACTTGCATTTTTGTTTATCATATATATATAAATAGCAATTACTTCTATTTTATTAATTAAGTTTATTTCAATCATATACAATCCTACCTTCATAATTTATATATCTATATTTAAGAGTATCTATATACCTTGGGGAAAATAAAGCGTTCGTCTTACTATTGTTAAAATAATTTGTCATTAAATATTTTGTCATAGGTTTAAATATAATCAAATGTATTTTATGTATTTTCACGACCATAATGGCAGGAAAATAGTTTGTATTTATATCTGTAATGAATCTCAGAACACTCCCCTAATATATGTTAGTCACCACATTTCTGAACCGTAAATCAAAGCGTTAATGGCAATTTTATGTAACTTCTTTCTAATAACTGATTGGCATCTTAATATTAGACCCACCAAAGATGTGTGTTTATTTGTAATATATTATTTAGCTAATGAAGAGCATATGAGAAATAATAGCGTGAATGACACTGTAATTATCTACCACTTGCTCATTCACGCACATACTAATGTACTTAATTTATAAATGTATAATAATTTGTCAGTATATTAAAATATATTATTGTCTAACTTATTTGAGTAGTTTGAATTCCTTTTCCTCCACTTCCACATATTACAGCCATGCTTATCTATTATTTTAATATAGTCATAGGTAATAGATGTCTCATTGTTTTGCTCAGCTTTGCTAGTCGGCCGGATTAAAATTAATTCTCATGTGCCATCACTATTATGTTATTCATTATGTGTTTGATCTGGGGCTTAGAGAGTGGGTTCGAATTCTGGCTGGTCCCTGACCTAAATCTTGGGCTTGACTGGGTTTGAAGTACATTTTGTGAGTTCCAGCTCATGTTAGATGGATAAACATGTTTTGACTTGCACAATATATATATATGTTTCAACATAATATACGTATTCAATTTTAAGAAAAACTATAAAATTATTACAAATTTAGAAATAATATTTTAAAGTCTATTCAAATATTTTATATGCCTGTGTTTTTCTCTTCAGATTTTTTTTAATATAATGTGATTATAGCTCATTCAGTAATGGAATCACTCAAATAAATAACCACGTACTTGAGAACTTAATCTAAAAGTTATTTTACTGATGTGATACTAAATAATTATATCATTTAATAAATATTGCATAAAATATATTGATTTCAAAGTAAATAAAATGTAAGAAAGTTAATAAATTCTATGAAAATATATAATTGTTAATTAGAGAAGATATTAATTAGTATTAAAGTTTATCGGCTTAATGTTTTCGAGGATTCCATGCCTCATATTCATAGCCTTCATAAAATGTATAATAAAATATGCAAATACAAATATTCAAATAAGCTAGTATTACGTAGCCCATTTCTTCGAGATCTCGAAGCAAGTATCCTTTCTATTAATGGCATGGATGTTTCCATTGATGTAAAATGCCTCCTTTATTTTTCTTTTGTGATCATTTGATTCTGAGCACAATATTATGGGATTGGCAGGTGTGAAGTTGTGTCCAGATTGTTTAGCATGCTCCAAGAATACAGAGGATGTGTTGCTGTTTTTCTGAGCTCCGTTAAATGTGTAAATATGTTGACCCAGTCTAGTATTGATTGTAGCTTTTGTTTCACCATAATATATAGCATGGCATCCAGCCTGAGGGCAGGCAATAGAGTACACCACGTGTGGGGTGAACGATCGATCAATGTGGTCTTTAGAGTTGTTAAGCAATCTATTAGAATTAGGTGGAGTTCTAACTGCTATGTTAAATTTATCGTTTAATGCTTTCATTAGTTTGTTAGATATTTTAGGAATGTAGGGGATTGTTATTCTAGGTAGATTGGTGCGAGGTACATTATTGTTTATTGTATTATTAAATTTTATGATTTTATTTTTAATAGCTTTGAATTTGAACCCTGCTGCTAATAGATCTTTAATATAGTTGTTTATGTTTTCTTTCCTGTCTGCTTCATATTTACATAAATAAAAGTTTCTAAACAAAAATGCATTAAGGCCAGCAAATTTATGCGATGCAGGTGAGTTAGAGTTAGGGTGGATACAGCTGCGAATTTCAAATGGTTTAACAATCATTTTGTAATCTATTAAGTGGCAATTTCTCGATAAAGAGAGTTCGAGATATTTAAGTTCTTTATTATTTTCATATGTGATGGTGATTGAAAGTTTGGTTAAGTTTTGTAAATCACGTAGTATATTTAAAGTATTATCTTTAGAGGTTATGATAAAGATATCGTCTACATAACGAATATATGTAAAGTCTTGGTTGATATTGTGATATTTTGGAAGGATCGGTAGCTCGTATTTATTTAAATATATGCTAGATAAAACACCACTGATAGGAAGGCCCATGGGCCATCCATCTTGCATTGTGTACCACTTGTTTTCAAAGAGTGTAAATATATGTGAATCAAGCCATGACAGGAAAGCAATAATGAATTTAACTCTTTCACTAGGGCAATGTGCTCGCAGTAGCTCTTCGTGTACTATTTGGATAGATGCTTTTTGATTAATTGATCCGTATAGTTCCTTCACATCCATTGTAGCCATAATTGAAGTCTGAGAGATTTGAGTATTTTTGATTTTGGAGATGAATTGGAGAGACGAGTTTATCGTGTATGAGCCAAAATTAGGTAATCTATAAGTAATTGATTGATTAATTTGGCTGCTTCAAAATAATGCACACCACCGAAATCCATCATCAATCTAAGTGGTTCGCCTGTTTTATGTAGTTTTAAATTGGCAAACATTCGGGGGGGGGGGGGGTCTAGTGGCAGAAGGGTAAATCCTGTAATATTCGGCTTTAGTAATCCCTTTATCCTTGAAAGTCCGAAGCACACTGTTAATAAATTTATCTCGATCTAGTTTAATATTAAAAGAGTTATCATGCACCAACTTTAATATTTTAATTTGGTCGTGCATTTTATTTTTATAGTCTGTGTTATTTAGCAAAACAAAACGATTGCCTTTGTCTTCTTTGAGACAAGTAATATTGTGTGTTTTGAAATATTGTTTGGTATTTAATATACTTTTATTCCATGCCTTTCCTTCTTTATCAACCAAATTGTTATTTAATAGTTTAGATATATCGGTGATGATTGCATCTCTTTGTATATTGTTAATGAGACTTGCATGAATTGTTTTGTATAAAAGAGTATAATATTGTCTGAGTGCATTTATATTGTTTAAGATCATCATGTCTTTTTAATTTTTTATCTTATGGGATATGTTAGATGTAAAACTTTGCATGATTGTTTTTTTTTTGATAGAGTAATAAAAAATATATACATATTTAGAACAATTGAGTGAAAAATTATAAGGTTTAAGAATATATAAGCAAGCGTAAAAAGTTCACTTGATTAAAAAAAAAAAAAGAAATCGGAAAACTTATTATGAAAAATTCTATTTTGTATAGTTAGATAAAAGAAACATTCAGGCTGGTTAAAAAAACACTATAATTAAGTGTTACTTAATTAGGTTTTGTAATTGAAGGATTATCTCATAATTTGTCTAAAATAACCTACAATTAGAGATTATTTATGCTAAAGAAAATGACTTTCAATAAGCAAGAGGGTGGGCTTGTTGGCTAGAAAAACGTTTTGTCAATTTTAGAAAGTCTATATAAAGAAATTAAAATTGATAATTATTTCATTATTTTTTGAATTCAGACCTTTTTCAGAGGAACATTTATTCAGATTGATTTAATCTGAAGATATTGATAATGATTAGTCTGGAAGAAGCTTGTTTCTGTTGTTGGTGCATTAACTCATTTAAATGAAGTAATATCTAATGCAAGGAATTCAAAGAGAACCTATTTTGGAGATTAGGAAGTTAAAGAATAGAGTAAAGAAATATTAAATGATTACTATATGAAGGCAAAACTATACTAGAAAAGTCTATATTTTTACAAATTTACCTGGCCAATAAGTTTACAAATTATTTTTAACTCATTTTTTCTTATTATATATATTGTTATTATTTAGTAATAGATTATTATAATATATATTAATTCAATTTATTGGAAATGTATATTTTTATTTGGTAGTAAATTTATTTGTATGTGTCAGTGAGATATATAGCAGATTAAAAGTGATTAATGAAAATTTTTTTTTTTTTTTTAAGAATATGCCATTAGTCCTGGGATTTATTTTTATTATATTTGTGTGCACACATACAATCATGGATAATATTTTATTAATCAAATCATTTTAATAAGTTATTTATATTTGTGATTTAAAACTAAATTTAAGGCATATTTCATTAAATGACTTTTTTTATGTTCTTAAGTGTTTTTATGTTCTAGGCTGAAAAATAAGTTGGTATGTTAACAATAAAGGAATAAGGATATTATGATATGAAAGTAATACTTCATCATGTATACTTTTTTATTAAAGGAAGTAATGATGTAGGAATCTTTTCAGTATATCCTGTTTATAATTAAAGTTATTAAATGATACAACTTTTAGTTTAATCCTCATATAGATAGTTGTAAATTGTTGATGATCAGGAAATATAGCTCATATTTTTTTTACAATTCTTCAATATCATCATTTCAAAATTGGAAAATATGATTTTATTATCATCATCATTGTAATCACTAATTGAGAACTGAATTCCAGATCTCTTCCATGCTTAACATAATATTTAATACCTTTTTCACACCAATATATTAATAATGCTCAATGTGGAATACTTATAAGCATTTATCCATACTTCATTCCGTTATCTAAAATGTCCAACAATTTGGCATTCTTCATAATTTTTTTTTAGGAATATATTTTCATGTAAATCCATTTTTTTCTCATTCTGCCATACATATATTATAGATTTTCATGGTTATAAGATGATAATGTTGGCAATTTAATTCAGTGAAGGAATTTTCTGTTTCAGTGGATGAAGGCCTCTTTAGAGATTTTAGAAACTTCAAGCAGTATTTTTTGTGTGCTGGATGGAATATATATATATATATGTGTGTGTGCGTGTAAATATAAAATTAAGTGCATGATCGAAGATTAATTTTCTTCTGCACGATTATATATTTGAAGTTTAAAAAGTGAATAAAAATCATTAAATTGTCTCTATCTGTAATTTTAATATCATTATGTTCTCCATCATTCTTAAAAAATAGTGGGTTGAAATTCATTGTAAATGCATTTTATTGAAGTAAGCGATTTCAATATTCTATAGTCTGTACATCAGAAATTATTAAAGTTGATGATGATGGTTTTAAATACTGATACTAGAATAAATTGGATTAAAGTAATGATTAATGATTAAACTACCACCCCCGATTACTTGTTTTTGTAGTCATCATAACTTTTCTTTAGGCAGAACATGTACAAAGAGAAATAAAGATCTAATATCTAATAGGATATATATCTTTTCATATTAACTTTATTGTTTTCTTTTTGTTTAGGCAGCATCTATATAAAATAATATTGTTAATTACAGAATTAGATTTACAGCAAAAAGATAATATTAAACAGCATAGAAAAACGTTCTATAGTTATTAATTACTCCCATGTATAAGATTTCCAAAAGTTGACATTTATTTTTAAAATAAATATATAATTCGGTTTTATGTGTGAGAATAAAAAAATAGTATCATTTAAAATTTTTGTTGTAATTAAAATGTTTTATAATTTAATTTATATATGTTTGAGGTACATTAATATGTGAGCACCGTAATTTATAGAACAATAAATACTGTATTTATTTTTAAATATTCTAAAAATGGTATTTCAGCTAACCTTTGAAAGCAAGTAGTGCTAGTGTTACTTTTTTCCACCGACAGTGAATTTATTTCAGTATTAAATATATTTTTGTTTGTTTTATAATTTACAATAACTATTTATCAAGTTTTTTTTCTTTCTTTTTTTAATCTTTTATATTTTGCCTACAATATTTAGTTTTTTACATAGAGATTTAATATGTTATTCAATAATATACTATTTCGGTATAGATTATGAAGAGGGCTTGTAAAAAAACAAACAACAAACTTATTTTCTACATCTAACACTGAATTGATTTTATAAATCAGTTTAGAAATAGTTTCTATCGCTTTTTAAAATATATTTGTTATGAGCAGGGCAAATTCCTAACGTCCACTTCATCTTTGCAGCTGTTATTACTATATGATTATTCATATAGTATACTAACATGAATGAGCTTCTCATCAATACATATTAGTCAGTGTGGTGAGTTAATTGGCTTTTTACTTCTGAGTTTAAGATCAAGAAACATCATGGTCTTTCTTCTCACTTGCCTGATAAGGCAAAATGAATGTGTGTGTGAATGAAAAAGTTTTTTTAATAGATATATACAATCATGACAGACAAAAATAAATCATAGTTCTTATTTCCAGAAGGCTGCAAAGTCACCTGCCAAGGCAGCAGTTGGTAGCTAAAAGCAGAGGGTGCTAAGAATATACTGATTGCGGATGCAGGCTGCCATTTGATTATGCTTTTTATTTAGTTACTTACAACTGAAGATCACTTTTGAATTGGAAGAAGAACTGTCTCATATTAAATGGGACATTATTGGACATTGTAAAGTTAAAAGAAAAGGTGAAGAGACAATTGATTTAAAGAGTGGATGTGTACTCTATTACAAAGTCACAATATTGGAAGTACAAGTGGAGTAGGATTCATTATAAATAAAAAATGGAAGAACTACATTGTGGAGATTGATGGTGTATCGAACAGAGTGACAAGATTGGCTATTCAACTTAATAGTAGATACCAAGTGCAGATAATTCAGGTTTATGCTCCAACAAGTTCTTATAATGATGAAGTAGTAAAAGAATTTTACATGAATGTACAAAAGGCTTTTGATCAAACTAAACAACATTTGAAAATTGTTATGGGAGACTTTAATGCTAGAATTGGTAAACAAATGAAAGATGGAAAGTACTGTAGTAAAATTTGGTTATGGTTTGCAGAAAAAGAAAAACTTTATATTATGACTTTAAAAAAATGGATTTAGAAGCATCCAATTAAAGGTACAGCAGAATTGGATTATATTTTGATTAACAGAAAATACATATTTCTAGATTGCAATGTTCTTAATCAATTCAACACAGGAAGTGATGATCATCATTTAATGCAAAACTAGAGAGACAAAAATTAAGAAAAGCAATATTTACAGTTGATATTTCTAATCTTCAGAAACATTCTAATGAATTTAAATTAGAACTTGCAAATCATTTTCAAGTATTAATAGGTTTTGAACATGATTCAAATTTGTATGAAATTAATAGGAAAATAGCTGAGACGCTTTTAAAAGCTGCAACAAAGATAGCTGGTAGAAAAAAGCAGCAATTAACCAATAAAATTTCTACTGAGTCTAGAGAATTTACGAAGAAAAGAAGGAATATAAAGATATATAAAAATGATGCATTAAGAAGGATTGAGTATCTCAAATTTTGTAAAATGGCGCAAAAAAAGAATCGATAATGATATAAGAAAGTATATTTGTGAACTAGCAAGGAAATCTGTAGAAGTGAATAAAAGTCTTAAAGAGTATAATACAACATTTTGGTGTTGGTATGATACTTATATCTACTATAAGAAAAAAGATGGGACTGTTACTTAAAAAAGAGATGATATCATGAAATGGATAGAAGAGTTCTATCAAGAATTATATAATAATTTAAAAATGACATCTTGAGAAAGTTCATATTAAAATGAAAATCGATTAGATGATATTAAGTTTTCTATCAACAAGTTGTCTATTATTTAAATTTATCAAGAGTTTATTAATTTTCATTTATGGAAAAAGATAGGAAAGAAATTAATATTATACAAAAATAAAATGTTAAAATATTAATTAATTTGCAAAAAGGAGTAAAATATTGTTTTTATGTGATGTTTGGAAAAAAAAAATCAAAATGTAATTCAAAACCAATTAATATTTGTAATAAAAATTATTAACTTAAATTGTCTAAAGTTTATTACAAATAAGTTGATCTTGAATCATAAGTTTATTTTACAAATTTACATAAAAACTAATATTTTAGTTTTTTTTACAAATTAGTTAATTAATAATTATTATTTAATTTATATTTTAAGCCAATAAACATCACATGACCCTCACCTCTTATGCTTGTGTTGTTGTTAAAACAGGCAAAACTCAATATATATATATATTGCCACACACAACAAGCTAGAGTAATCAATGGAAGCCAGAAACTAGTCTGGGGATATTGGATCAGTAGGCACTAGATGGGGTTTTATGCTTAAGCCTTCTGGCATCCATTGATTACTCTAACTTGTTGTGTTTGGCAATATATATATAGTGAGTTTTGCCTGTTTTAATTTATATTTTAACAGTTTATAAAATAATGTAATTAATCAGTCTTAAGTTATTTCACCAACAATGATTAAAACTTAATTGTTTCATCAAGGATAAAGATGCTGTTGATTAATCAGCAAGTATATAAAATGAGAGTTCCATTTTATTTTATCTTAGATTCACCAGTCTCTTACTATTATAAAAAAAATTTCATGCTGAAAGAGCCCTTTAGTGATAATCAAAAGATACTAAAATCAAATTACCATGGAGAAGTAGAGATACTTAAGAATATATAAGTATATTATACAATTTCTAAAACCAAAAATCATATTAAATCAAAGAATCTGTATTTCTTGTAAAATGTCTTGCTTAGTTTCCATTTGGCTGTGTATTTTACCAAGTCTACTATGAATTCTGGTTTGATGTGCAAAAATGTCCTTAACTTGCAATTTATAATGTAAATGCTACAACCACTATTGCATACCATTCCTAAGACAAATATTTGTTTTATATAATTATTGTTACAAATTTGATTTTTTTTAAATTATAAGCATTATTTACAATAATTACCATGTTTCAAAAAAAAAAAAAGACCTAACCAGAAAATAAGTCCTAGCATGACTTTTCCAGATGCTTAAGCCCTACTCCAAATATAAACTGCAGTTAAGATTATTAGACATTAAATTATAAAGTGATGAATATACTATAACAATCCAAATGAAGGTGGAGACAGCAGTCAATCGTATCTGCAACTACCAGGGCGCCATCTAGGCATTTGAGCCTAGAAAAATTTATAAAGTAGGCAGATACATGCTGATAAGATTCCATTTTATTTAATATTTAGATCGTTAGCCCAAGTCACTAGCTCAGTGGAGACGCAGAGATAATAATCTATATCTTAATTTATATCTTAAATATAAATAAATAAAAGCTAATGCCAGAAATTAACACATAAAAATATTTATTTACGCACATATATAATTTTGAATCATTTTAAAATTTTGAGGAACAACATTAATTATTTTTTTAGATTTTAATATTCTGTTAATTTAACTTACTATTTTAAAATTTTAAATCATCTACAGATGAATTTATATTTATTTTAAGATTGTCGAGTATGAATAGACTATATAGATTGTATTTGAAAAGAAAAATGTTCTATCCCTTATTTAACCTTAGGTCAAAAAGTTTGCAGTCAAACCGGCGCCAACCCATCTGATACATTTATGTATTCAATGTAGCATGAAAATATGACAACACAAAATACTATACTGTCAGGAATGTACATCTGAACAGTAAGTAGAGTTAGAGAAGACATTGTCTCTCCACCAACAGGAATGCTACATCTGTTGGCGAGTAGAACAATAAACAAAAAACTCCATAGAATGGACTGCGGTCCTTTGCTGACTTACAAACCCATCCATAGGCAAACAGAAGGTGTGTGGCATATATGTGCAATCCTCCTGTAGCGGATCTCATACTACATCTACTAATTACACAAATATATCCAATCCATTGAGCTAATATTCAACTACGAAACGAATAACCTAAGATTACTGTTCCTTAAACTATATATAACTTTACAAATCTATATAGCCATTCACACTCAACTTAAATTTAACATTTAATTATGTTCGCACAGATGAATTTTATACAATTTGTTTTATAATGTCAAGTATAGATCGGCCTCACAGATTCCGCGGTCAAAAACATCTCAAAATAAACACAAGCGATCAAAATACAAAATCATCAATAATGTCAATTGCATAGGGAATACAAAAACCCACTAGCATTCATCGTAAGATGCTGCAGAGACATTGATGACTTATATATTCCAATCGACTATGAAACAGCAACATAATTAACCGCTAACGAATCTATGCAACGTCTATACCCAACTTTAAATTTCATGCATTTAAATAATTTATACGATAAGTATTAATACAAATAAAAAAATAATAAAATGGAAATGATGTTTATCAACACAAAATATATAAATTTAAACATTTTCAATTGATTTTAAACTTAAAAGTCAGATGGAAGTTCATAAGCTTGAACGAAAGTTCTTAATTATTTTTAAATTTTAGAGTTCATATCAATAGCTTACAGTAGAAGAATCACTGCTCTTGATGTAAATTTCCACAGAGTCTTTATTTGAAAACCCAGTCAGATGTTCCAAAGGTAGCATTAGCTGGTTCATTTCGGTATCACAGTCAGTTCCTTTTTAAAATAGAGAGAGAGAGTGTGATATGTGCGTCCTATCACGACCCTCAAAAACAAGCCGGAAAAAACTCTCAGGAAAACTGTATTTCTTCTTTTATAGTATCCACACAGATTCAATCAACAAAACGTCACTAATTCATCCTTCTCATTCAGTTCCGGGCTGAGGCTTGGTGCTTCCATTGGTCAAACAAATTTCTCTTTATTCTTTTATCTGTTTTTCATCTGACTTTTTAATTACACTGCTTTTGGATAATTAATAAACAATCATTTACAGATTACAGGAATTAATTAATACTTGTTTTTATTTTAACTTACGTTATTTCTTTATTAAAATATTTTTATATTTAAATCTTGTATTTTTTTATAAAAAAAATACGTTCAAATGTCCTTTTTTTATTTATATATAAAAAATATATTTTTAAAGTTTAGCATCTGTGCGAATATATATGTTTAACAAACATTTTTATTTTAGCGTTTAGTTTTTTTTTAATATATTTTATTTTTATTTGCGAACTTTAAGATTTTATTTTAAATTAATGTAACGACATATTTATATATCGTTACAATACAAATAAACAATATTATTGGTGTTAATGCTTTTGATAAATGGTAATATAAATTATATGGTTCTTTTGTATTTTCTGTCAATATATTTTTGACAAATGTAATTCTACCTTTGTAGAGAAACAATTTTTCTACCATAAATCAGTATATTAGACAATTTATAATTTTATTTATATATTTTTAGGTATTTATTTATATATAATACTTAGAGATTTAGAATATTCAATTTAGTTTTAGTTTATCATGGTAGCTTTTAAATATCCAAGGTAAAAAAAAAACTAGTTTGATTTTTTAAACATATTTTTTTCCTCCTTAAAGATGGCAAATAATGGAAGTGATTATAATAATCAGTCTTTCTATTGAAGAAAAGTTTTAAAAAAAAAATGCAGAAAAATTTTCTGAATTTTTTTGTTGCTTTTGTGTGAACAAACCATTCTTAATTGTAATCATTTTTGTTATCTTTCCCATCTAGCAATCTTTAAGTAACACTTGATTTAATGATAAATTTAAATGGAACAATATTCTGATTGCAAGATAAGATGAGTGCAAAAAGAAAGTTATTCCAGAGAGTATAAGAAAATAATCGTGGAAGGCTTCTGGAGTAAGGATCTTACAATTTTCCATAAAGAGAAGTACTTGAATAAATGTACATTTTTGTACGTAAAAAAGACATTTCAAGTGATAAATGACTTTTGGAGCAAAAATTAATATAAGACAGGTCTTGTTTGCAGTGAAACACAGTATATAAATTTTTTGTTTAATGTAATCAAAAAATTACAAAAAATGGAGAAATAAAATTATTTTTATTTAAAATAGCTTCTAACTAGAATCAGTTGATTCCTTATTTACTATCAATTATTATAATAAAATAAATTTGTTATTTATTATTGGAAGCATTATTTACAATAAGCATTACAATTGTTCTTGCTATGACATATTACTCTGATGACGTATTATTCGAAGTTTGTGATATATTTAGGATAACATTCCTAAGTAATGTGTAGACAAACTTGAGTGATAAAATTTATCCACAAATATTATGGAGGTGTTATTTTAAACATATTGCAAACTAAGAATAATATATCATTGTATGTAATATAAAAAATAATGGAGACAGTATATTAATTATAGAAAAAAAGGCAAAAAGACATTAAAAACTAAATAAAAGAGGCAGTTATGATTGGTTTTTGTTTTGGACGACACCACATGTCATAAACCAAATGTTGAATCTAAAAAAAAAGTCAAACTATAACTTTAAGATAAGATTTTAAACATCATTTTAACAGCAAAAAAAAATGAATATTTTTAAATTAAAAAAAAAATACTTACAAATGATGAAAGTCGCTGGGATGGACTGCTGTGTAGTGTGTTTCAGAATGGAAAGGTTTTTTTTTAAATATTTGCCTTCACATGAATTCAGTCAAATAGTTATCGAGATGTTGATGTGCTGTTTCTCTGTGTTTTTTATTCCACCATTTGACTAAACCTTATAACTTTTCAATATTTTGTGTGTGCACATCACTTAAGGGGTTGACAAAGTTATATGTGTGATTAACTGAAAAGTGTTCATAATTGGCAGCTCATAATTCCTCTGTTTTGTAGGCTTTCCAGCAATCAGAATATTTTATAGATCCTTCCTCACATTTTTTTTGATGGCTTGCATGAGAGTGATGGCAATCCTGCTGTTAATATTAACTATAAAGTATTCTTCCATCTCCCTACAAATTTCACCAAATATTCACTGTTCTAGAAGTACTCTGCTGACCTTGTTTTTATGTTTTGTAAAGAGGCTTTCATCAATTTCAGTAATTTTATCTGAACCTCCAATTTTTTTGTTTCTCTGTGCATAATAACCTCCACAAACACACTTAACATAAGTAATTGTTCCAATCAACTATGGTTTTGGTGACCATTTTCAGATGATCATCACATCACTTAACAGACATCAATTGTCACAACCAGCTATATATGAACCATAGAACAGTCATGAACTTTATTTTTGAGCCCTTAGATCATATTCCCTTACAAATGGATACTTTTTTGTGGATATACATTTTCATATCATGGCCATTGTCACACAGTTTCTTTGATGGTAGGAGTCCATATTTCTGAAAGAAATTGATTGCTTCCTCTTCCAAAGCAGCTAATTGACAACTTTTTATAATTCTTTTGAAAATTACTAAATTCAGAAATCAAAAATTTTTGAAAATTACAAAAAAAACAAAACAAAACAACTCAGTGAAAGGATTACAGTGTTGACATGGACAATGTGATAGCACAAAATCTTGCAAGCCAGCATGTTTTTTAATCTTGTAGGTCAGCACATACATATATTAAATATTAACATGGATTAGTAATGTCAATAATTTGTTTGCCATGACATCATTAACTGATATTTTAAATAAATATTACCAAATGAAAATGTCATCAGAGTAATACATTATAGCAGGAATAATATCAAAATACCTTATGATCTTTATATAAAAAGTAGAAAGAAAAAAAACATCCATAGAATTATGGAGAAAAATCATTTATATGTAGACTACAAAGGACTTTGAGATAACGCTAAACTACAAAAAAGTGATTTAAAATTGGCATTATATGAGCAAAATTAAAATTAATTGAATTTTTTCAAAATATGGACACAATTAGAATGGTAATGAGTCAGATATCTTTTCAATTAAAAAAAATTATATGAAATTAAGGGCTATGATCATTTCTTGTGATATCACATACCAGTTGTAACTATTGACAATTAAGAATATAAAAAACTGATATCTTAGTAAATTTTGATGTGGCAAGTTTATTCATAAATGTACTCTATTGTAAGAAAAAAAAATGAAAATGATAAGTACAAACAATTCTTTTTAATATTCTGTATAATGTGCAAATTTAATACATTATAGAATTTTTTCAACAAAATTAAGCTATGGTTATGAATTCACTACTATTACGTCTTATTAGTCATATTTATTAACAAGATCTTGAAATCACAGCAATAAATCTTAATTCATCTCAATCAAAAGTTGTTGCATATACACAATGTGAAGCAGTTTTACAAACATTCTCAATATATATTAACATCTTATCTTAGATATTCTTGTGACATGGCAAAATTTAATTTACTGTTTATTAAAATATACATACACAGTAAATTATTTACCATATATATATAATCATGACACAAAAAAAATTGAGCTTACGTTATTGCTATGATATTGCTGACATAGGACAAAAGAAATTAGTTCAAAAGTTATTGACTTGGGAAAAAATAAATCCAGTATATATAGAGCAAAACTCTCATGAGAAATATTCTTCCATCAGCTATCATTAAGAAAACCTTAATTAGATAGCAAAAAGAAATATCAAAAGAAAAAAGTAATGATAAATACTCCCATGTATATGTAATACATGTGATGGATGATAGATAGATTTAAAACTTACCATCAATATTAGAATAGGTTTCTAAAGCCTTCTCATACTTTTGAAGAATTGTAATCTCTATTAAACTTAAACTTGAATTACTGCAAAACAAGCTCAATTACATGTCAGTGTGGAAAATCAAATATGGTGCTGCCCCCATCACAACATTGCCATGAATAAAAGAGAGATGTTTTTAAAGCAGAAGACTATACATATATTTGTTTAAGAAAAAGAGTATTAACAGAGAGGAAAAAGTAAAAAAAAGAAAAATTTAAAAAGTTATTCACATAATAATGCAAATAATAACATAAGTCTAAGTAATGTGTTAATCCATAATATTTGGAATCTTATGTTTAAAGAGGGGAAAAATAGAGAAATTAGAAAGTCTTTCATAAATAAGTATACATAAATTTGTACTAGATATTGTCTTTGTCAGAATATTAGCTTGATTATGGCATCACTTTTTATTCAATATTTACATTTTAAAATATTATGTTCTATAACAACTTGAATGTTATTACTAATAAGTCGAATAAATATAAAAAAGTTTCAATTTTTCTAAAAAATTTTACAACTCAATTAGATGATAACAAGAGCAAACTATAGGTCAAAGTATCTAGTTAACTATGTATAATATGAAATCTATGAAAATTTCACACTATACCTATCTATGTTTATTTTATTAAATTCATAACAAAGTTTAAGCATTTTGATCATTTTTATATGATTGTTGTCTTAATATCTACAGTATATGCAAAATGAAAATATGAACTAAAATTCCACACTATTGAGATTTAAAAAGAAATATTGATATCAATTTTTTTTATATTAAAAATAATACCCTTTTTTTTATATTCTCTAATTGAAAAAAAAAAAAGTTTTCCTTTATAAAATAATAAGATTTAAAAATTCTGAAGAGTACAGATAAAGAAGTATTTATTATATATGTATGTGTAGGTTATATAATATAAACTTATTCAATGCATTAATATCAATATTCAGATTAACAAATTATATAATTTTAAGTAGTATATATATATTGATTACTCACTTGTATTCCTGTTGCTTCTACACTAAATAATATTCTCATAATATTACAATTGTCAGATTTATAACTGATCTTGATTAATCATTATTACAGTCTGAGTAGTTTTACTTATAATATGAAAATTATTACAATGTAAAATACTATTCAAAGTTCAATTGTTAATTTTATATATGCATAACTTTAATCTCTGCTACCTTGAAGTAAGATGTATAAACCTTTGGGAAATTTTTGATTTGATCCTTTGGTCCTAGATTTCATTTTGTCTTATCTTTTAATGATTAGCATTTAATTGTTTGGAATTATATTCATCGGTGATATTGAATAGAAGAATTTCTGGCAATGTTCTCAGGAATAGTCTCTGAAGAATCTCTCTTAATTTATTAATTTCTTACCTTTTTATATTGTTTATTGGTGTTGTTTTTTAATTAGAAAAGCAATTTCATAAAAACAAATGTACTAATTATCACCTGCTAATTAACATGTTTTCAAATGCACTATTGTTTTACATTTTAATCCCTTTATTATGGCTTATTTACTATTTTTATTTAGAATCAACATTATTATATAAAATATTTAACAGCAATATCTTATTTAGGTTTATTTTAAAATATTGTTTATCACTCACTCTATTTTTTTTATATAAATAAACCAAATACTTATCATTGATCTTGCTAATTTTAAAAGTTTTTTGATAATAAACTTATAAATATTTATATATGTAATATTATATTTATTCTTATTTTTATAATGCTTTTTATTATTGCTATTATTCCTTATGGTTTCAATTGTCGTTCCTCGTATTTGACTAGTTACTAGGTTTCAGCTTGGAAATACCATTTTAATTAGAAATAAATACTGTAGTTTGAATTTTACCTCCCCCCCTAGTTAAAAAGATGTTTAAATAAACCTAGTAACTAGTCAAATACGAGGAACAAAATATTTTATTACATATAAAAACTGTGTGAAAAAAGTATTTAATGTTTATATAAAACAAGATAAATATTACTAATTTAAAGAACCTGAATTTATGAGTACTAACTATATCTTGATTTTAATAGTGATTATAAAGCATAAAAATAAAAATCTTTTTTAAAAAAATAATAGTTTATTAAATATTGCCTTTTCTTAAAACTTGCATTTATCCAATTTTATTATTTATTCATATAGGAAAAGATTAGTATTATGTCCAACGTTTATTAAATTTATTGTACTTTTATATCTATGTGTGAGAGTTCATGTTAATAGAGGATATTATATAAACATTGTTTTCAAAATTCAACCGAGTTTATATATACAAAATTACTACAAATTGACTTACACATATCAAACTTTCTGCACTCACAATTTTGGCGCTATCCACTTGAGATGAATACGTTAATGTTTAGATATTTTTATTGGTACGTTTCAAGAATGAGTGACGGAATGGAAATTTTAAGTTTATCTGATATATATACAAGTAAAAACTTTTCACAGTTTTTTATTTAAAAAATTTAGATTTATTAATAATAGGTATATACAAATGTTTTCAGTGTTAGTTATATATGTTTATATGGTTATAGGTTCTCCAAGAGTTTGTGTAGAATAAGATGAGATCTGATTTGTTTATTTAGTCAGATCGTAGATCAGAGAAAATTAGTGTGTGCTTAGGACATTTTAATGTCCATACATTAATCAGATATTCGCGTGTTTCTTCTACCTGTTATATGGTTTGTCAATCATTAGGATTGATGTCATTTTGTAGGTAGGGTATTTTGAGCAGTTTTCATGTTTTTTCGTATAGAAACTTTGAGGAGAGCATTCTGTCTTTCTTTTGTAGTTTTGAAAGGGTAGCAAGGAAGAAAGAGTTTGCTTCTAGCTGGGGAATGCTAAACTTTAATTTACATCTTGTCATCCAGATAGAATATGTAACAAATATGCTATCCTAATCGTGGGGAAGTCTCTTTTCTTAATACACTCTTTGATTGTTAGAATTTTATAGTAATCATTAATACTATTTTGAGATATTATGAGTTTAATCCTTCCCAATCTCATGCAAGAAAGCATAATGTGTTCAAGTGTTTCTTCGTGCATTAAGCAGTTTGAACAAATGGGGTCTATATTTCTTATACCTCTTTTATAATGCAGGAACCAATTGGTATGCATTACATTTAGGTTCACCTTTATTAGATAGTCGAGGAATTTGGTTCCAACTTCCAGAATTTGAATAAGGTGGTGATTCTGTAATTGGAACAGCCAAGACTTGGTTTAATTTGAGGTGGTTTCGGGCTTATTAAATTGTGTGCATCCCATATGTTAATTTTGTCTTTGAATACTTCAGTAGCAGTGCTGTTATGTTGTTTTAGAAGGGAAATTAGTTGGTCTAGCCAACCAGCCTTGATAGGAGGGGGAGTGTCTGTAGGTATTACCTCTCTTAGTATTAGGGGTTTGCCAAATTTTTGGATAAGGTTGAAGATTAGTGTGTGGCCTTTTTTATAGTTAATGGCTTGAATGGAATGTAGAGACATTCCATTGAGTTTTCTGTGATATTGCATTCTTGAAATACTATTGGATGTTATGTGGCACTTCCAGAACAGACCCGCACATATACTATTGATTTTATTAATGAAGGTCTTTGATACGGATATGATGGGCAGGTAGTAGGCTACTTTAGACATTACTTTCATGTTTAGTAAGTCCACCATGCCTTTGAGAGATAAATAAACTTTTGAGAGTGTCCGTGTAAGATGATTTGTTGAGTCAATGATGGTATTCTACAGGTTTCGACATGGTGGATTGGGATTTATATATAGGAAATCCTAGAAAATTCTGGGTCTCGGCTAGAAAGTTAGATTTGATTTTTTTTTCATTAAGAATATGAAATGATGACAACTTTTCAGGGTTTATGGTAAGCTGTGAGGTTTTAGAGAAATTGTTACGGATTTTGTAGAGAGGTTTTAGGAATTTCTGGGATGGTAGGATAATAAGAATGTCATCCATATAGGCGATGGTTTTAATCGATTTCTTGATGTGTGGTATAAATACTCCAGGGAGGGAGCTCTCTAATGCTATTAATAGGGGGTTAATGTAGCATGAAAAGAGTATTCAGTGGGGATCCCTGCGGAATAGATCTGGTAGGGGAGAAACCATTGGAATATGGCCCGTTGAGCAATATGTGTATTAGTCTGTTGTAGAAGAGTTTATCAATGATTTGTATAATTTCTATGGGAATTTCACATTCATCCAGTAAATCAAGTAGAGTATTAATGTTGACTGAATCGAATGCTTCAGTAATGTCAATCTGTACTGCAATAGGTTTGGACATTATAAATTTTGGGAGTGGGGGGTTTAAGTGGTTTTTTTTGGGGTGTTTTTTTTGAGGTGGGGGGGGGGGGGGGGGGGGGGGGGGGGGGGGGAGGTCTGCCTCAGTGATGCCATGTGCATTTACTCTAGTACTGTCTCTCGATGCTTTGTGTACATCCATGTAGTGAGCCTGAAGGCGATCTCTGAGGTGTTCTTCAATATGTTGAATCATTTGGTGGCCAGTGGTTTGAAAACCATTGATAGTTATAATTGTTGGAGTGGTTTGTTTTGATTTTGCACCTAAAGCCCACCGCAGGTATCCTCTTGTCCAACAGTGTTGTGATGGCAGGAAAATCTTAGATCTCTTAATAGCTATATGTTCTGCTATTGTTGTTTGTTTATGTTTATATTGATTTTTGGAGCAAGTAAATTTTCTATAGGTTCAGGGTCTATAGCAAAAGTCTTGATCTTATTGTGGATATGTTCTAATTCTTTGAATAGGGTGGTAGGTCCTTTGACTTCCTAAGTATAGTATGCTATTAAGGTCTGTAATATTCCTATGAATGAAAACCAAGCTTCTTCTGGAGGCCTAGAAAGAATATCAATCTTATGAAACAGAATGTATGTTTCAGAGAAAAAGACTTCTGTCGTGGCAGCACGAGTTAGTACTCTAATAGTTTTGTTGAGACTGATTGTGGTACAGTTTATAGTTAATAGTGCTTGGTGGTCTGAGAAGGTGACTGGCTGGAAGGTGGCCTCCAGACCGAGGTGTAATTCTGGGGTATAAAATAAGAGGTCTATTAGAGAGTGCTGAGTTTTATTGTAAAAAGAGAAGGTGTTGGGTGGGAAGAAGCCTCTTCCATTTAAAAAGCCTCGGTCAAGCAGGTGTAAATATTTTAATGTGAAGCAGTCATAGGAAATTTTAAAATCCCCCATGAGGATTGAGGGAACATCGTTATTAGCAGTGAGCATATTAATAGTTTGAATAACTTTTAAAATAGTTGTTATATTATTAGGTAGATATACATAGAATGCATTGAACGTGTTACTATCATAACTTTTCACAGTTAAAGAAATAAAATGCCTTTATTGTGATAATTGTAGTTGATTGTTATTGTTATAGTTCTGTATAAAAGTTACTTAGTTTGTAGTGTGCTAGACCATGATGGTGTGCTTGCCGAACTTAACGAATGCTCATTGTTTTTTAATGGTGTTGCAGTTTATGATAGTTCATTACTATAAAACAATGGATTATTTTTTATATTGTTTATATATGTATAATGTGTATAGAAGTTTCGTGCATTTATATGTATGTTCGTTTGTAGAGATTAATATATAAATCTTAGTTATTTAAAATATTTTTTAAAAAAAAAAACTTTTTAAATCTTTTTTTTTTTTAAATATTTTAGTTTTTATTATATATTCTTGTTTTTGTTATGAGGATTATTTTGTATCTATAGAATCTCCACAAAACCTAGAGTCTCTTTTGAAGTAACTGTAATATAAAATCTGGAATTTTTCCATTTTATTAATAAGTTTAATTTCTTCTTATTTAGGATTATTCAGTAACTGATTTCTTGTATTTATTTGACCTCGTATTGTTATTCTTTTAAAAAAGGTCTATTCCAAACAGTGTCAAAATTTTGATGTGTATGTCTGGAGGTTGTTCTGTTAAGATGCTCTCCTATAGGTCTTCCTTCAGGCAAGCCTTTTCTTAGTAAGATAGAAGACTAGTAATATAAGGAGTTGATAAATCATTGTCAAGCCTGTTCTCTCTTTTCCCCCCTTGCTAAATTCTATTCTTATCTTCTGAAAAATAGTAGTGGGTCAGATAGAATAAACAAAGAAAATCCTAGTTTTGTAGTTACTGGCCCTCTGCTAACTTCCACATAAAAGCAAAGTTCAAATTATTCTACAAATTACTTTTTATTATTTCAGGTAACACTTAAAAAAATTATTTCGGATGTTATTATTTCATTTACTCTTTTTGTGTAAATAGAGTTTAATGAAGGATTTATCTCGAAATTTATTGTATAATTAATTACATTAGCTAAATATTAAATTTCGAATTTTAATATGCCATCCCAAATCTGTTTTAAAATTAATTCTGTACTACCTTAAGTTTTATGATCCCGCTAATTGATAGTGTGAAGATACTAATATGTACGTAATTTATTTGAATATATTTAAATATTTTAATTTTATGACTTCTTTTTTGTATATGTACAGTGTATATATGGAAATGATGCGCTTTGTAGAGTGATAAGAGTACATTTCTCGCCTGATATGATTTAAAATATTTTTTTTTTAAAATTCATATTGGTTTAAAATTTTTGTTTCAAATAGTCAGTCTAACTAATTCATCCAAAACTGGTCTATAAACTAGAGGATGAAGGAAAGGATGTGTAAAACGTTTAAAATCCTCACCTATAATAATTTGGCATATCTTAATACGTAATGCATTTTTTTTTCTCGGTTCTATATTGGAGAGTAGATTAAAGAGCTTTTACCCTGTAGTCCTTTTTATATACTGGTATGTGATATATATATTAACAATATTGCTACATTATACAGGAATTTTATTGCGGGGAAACAAGATTTTATTACAATACATATTAGCATAGCTAAATCAATTGATACGCGCACACATTTTTTTATTTTGAAATTGTTTATTCTTTCTTAAATTTTAAAATTATTGTTTGCCTATCTGTGTATTTGTAAAGAGACGAGATACAATATCTTTGGAAAATGTATATTTTCGTTATAATCTATATAAAATTACTACAATTCTACCCCCCCCCCCTTTTTTTTTTAAAGAATGAAGTTAACTATATATATTAATAAATTCATTTTCTTAATTCATGCCTACTTTATTAATAAAAATATATTTATTAATTTTTTTAGCATTCAACGTATTTTGAGCGTTAAATACACTCGACCTAGAGAATTTCTAAGATAGAATAGGGAGTTAGTGACTGGATAAAAAGGGAGAGAAGGTTTTAGATTGTAGGGAGGATTATCCCGCGTAATTATGTTAAACGGGGACAGGTTCATTTTGCCCTTAGTTGCTTCTTAATGCATGAAAATGTCATTATAATCCATATGCTTATATTGTGGATAATAGATTTACTAAAATTCTTGGAGTTAAACTACTTCAGTTTTAGGTAGATAATTAATTTTTGTCTGGATACATTTAAAGAAAATACTTTTTATTAGAGATTTTAATATCTGTAATCTTAAAAAAAAAAAAAGTTTTTTTTTTCTATGAAATGATTGGTTAATTCAATTGTGTGTGTATTTTAGGAATTTCAAGTAAAAGGGTATAATTTCAGTAAAGTAAGTTGTTTTTAAAGCAATTACATATATATATTAACTTTTTATTATTATTATTTCTATTAAACATGTACTTATATAAAAATAATACATGCTGACAAGTTTATGAATACTTTTGAACATGTCTGTTTGTGTATATTATATAGACACACTAGCTAATATTATTTAAGGATAGTTTTATACATAAAGAAATTTAAAAAAATTCATTCAAAAATGTTCAACAAAATTCTAAAATACAATGATAAGATCAGAATGTATCAATCGCTATATTCTTCACTTTTTTTAGGTGTGATCTCATAGAGTCTATTATTGTAAAAACATATCTTTGACGGATTTGGCATGGGGAGCCAACAACAATCACAAACTTTTTATAACAAAGTATTTTAGCATGAATTTATGCGTGCTTTTGCAAAAGTATCATAACTCCTTTATCCTCCAAATACATTCTAAACAAATGGTATCAGCATTAATTTCTTTTCTTAGGAATATATTGCTGAAGATAGAACAGACTGGAGAGTTAGAATTAGACAATGAGTTAAAAAGACAATGTTGCACAATATCAGAAAACAGACCAAAGGAGACTAGCATTTGATATATAAAAAGGGATTTGCGCTTTCTATATTTTTGGTTGTGGATTTATTTGTATAGTGATTGCAAAACTTATCTCTAATAATTCTTTTTTTTAAATTTATCTTTCATTCTTTTGCATTTAGAATAACCATATCTGTTTGCTAGTGACTTGGTAATGATGATGAATAATAAGGTTTGAATATGAACAGGAGGAAGAATCTAAAACTTAAGTATTCACTCATAATCATTGTAAAGAATATTTAAGATTTCTTGAATTAACATTGCATGTTACTTATTTTATTATCTTTGAGAAGCTCATCTTTTATTATTTTCATTAGTATTGTATATTAGGTTAATTAACCCAAGTACAGGTTATATAAAGAGTGTGATTATAGCAATGCTTGTTTGCAAATATATTATTTCTATGCTGATACAGGTATATGTATGTGGTGGTGATTGTTTATACACAAGAATATAGTATTTATCTTTATACCTTTCATTTATATCTGTACCTGTGAAAATCTTCGATTTAATACAAGAATATAGTATTTATATATCTAGCACTTAGTTTATAAAAATATATATATATTTTTTCTAATTTGGTACCTGAAATATTTTGACAAGTAAATAATTGTGTTGGTGGTGAATCATGGTAATATGTCATTTATTACCATTAATTATAGTAATGATAATTAATCTCTTAAAAATGAATAGAAAGTTATATATCTTTATATAGAATATTTTTGTACATATTATATAATTAATATATAGTATAATTGACTTTTTTTCTTTTATTATGTTTAAAAATAATTGGTTGGCATTATCATAATTTTATTATTGATTTTGATTAATTTTATATAAAAAATGATAGTTATTACTATATATGTATGTAAATTGAAACTGTAAAATAAATTACAATCACATTGAGATGACATAAATATTTGCCTAAAAAAAACTTTTATTTATTGTTCTTATAAATAAATTAATAGATTTATAACTATTATATAATGATATTTTGTATTATATATTTACTTAGTGATAATAGAAATATTTTTATACATATTTTCAAACTCTAGATCTGCTGGAGAATGAAGTTCTTTCCAAGTTTTACTATTGTATTTGTCATTTATAGCTTTTTTCATCCACATCATTCTAATAACTTTATTTTATTCATTCATCTCATGTGTGGTATCTTCTTGATTTCTTAATATTTCTAGGGATTTGGTTTACAACCTGTTTTCTCTACTGTTATCTTTTTTAATATCATGTTCAGCCAGTTCTATTTTATTCTATTAATATTCCATTATTTTGTCATAATTTTTTCCCCTCACCCATAAATTTCATTTTAGTTTCTCTTTATTAGTTTTGACACACCTTTACATTTTATTATGTGGTCTGTGATTTCTCTGTTGCTTTTTTATTAATTGCTCAAGTTTAGTAGAATACATTTATTAAAAACTTTCCTTTTAAGCACATAAACATATTTTTTATTTTAATTTTTTTTAATTATTTCATTTTTACTTTTAATTCTATAATTAATTTCTTATACTGTATCCATCTACATTATTAGTTTATTGAAATATTTATAATTTTTAAATTTGTTACTGTCAATCTTTATTTTTATTTTATTTTTTGAAAATCTATTAATCATTTTCATCTTTTTAATATTTATCTAATTTTACTTTTTTGCTTTTCATGTGATAGCTCTTGCAATATTTTTGCAAGTCTGAAATATTATTTGGAAAACAAATGAGTCATTATTAAAATCTAAGTGATTTTAAATAATTTATACATTTATTTTTTTTGTATTTCAATTTAATGCACAAAATACCTTCATAAAACTTGTTTGCAATGTTTTGGAGAGATGCAATAAGCTTTCTTATACCACATCACCAAATATAATCTTCCCAGTATCTCAGCTTAGTCTAATCATTACTGTTATTTTTCGATGAATATTTTTGAAAATCTGATGATACTTTTGAATCTATATTTTAACGCTACAAAACTTTAATCACAGCAACTGTTGTTATAGACTAAATGACTTTCCATGGTAAACAAATTTATTGCAAAATGGCATCTTTCTATAAATCTTTTTAATGCATGATGTGATTTATTATGCTCTATTTGAAATTGCACTTTTTTTTTGTTTGGCTAGATTTCTAAATTGTCTATAAATCATCTATAATGATTATAGCTTATAGAGTACTGGCAAGTTTGTAAATTTTATGTTCATATTACATTTTTCCAATCATCTCCTATGTCCTTTTTTGATATTTGGTGTGTGACACTCCAAAAATTTATTTATTTTTTATATCTATTTTTTTAAAAAAATATCTGAAGTTACTATTTATTTTGTGTGTGTGTGTGAGAGATCTTCACTTTATAGAAATCATTCTGCTCATTTAGATTATGTATCATTTTAAATGATGTCATTGTTTGAATTAATTTTTTTCATTTTTTATTATTCTATAGCTTTACACATTGTATATGATTCTTATTTTTAATAACTTATTAATTATTTTACCCTTGTCATGATGGCATCCTATATATGTTTGGAACTGCTTTTTTTTTTTTGTGGTTATTTTTTCCATTTCACAGTAACAATTTTTTATGTGATTATTAACTCTTTTTTATATATAACAATTTAACAGAATTCCAGATATTTCTTTTTTAAAATAGGTCAATTTAAATTATTTATATATATTTTCTCTTATTACATACATTGTTTTGATCTAATAGAAAATACTTGTTTCTGTTATCTTACAGCTATTTTAAATAAAATATCTATTTACTAATTTTATTCAAGTCTGGATCATCTTCAAAGAATTTTAATTTATATATAAACTTTATTATAGTATTTCAAAAAATTCAGGATATTAACTATTACTATTAATTTTAGTAAAGACTTTATTTCTCTATTTTTAAGTGAATACCTATTTTGCATCTTACTAATTTGATGATCTTTTCCTGTTTGATTCTATTAAGACTCTTATCAGTATTGATACATATTTTCTAATAGAATATATTTGTCATCACTATAAAGTGTTGCTTCTATATATATTTTCAAAAAAAAAAAAAAAACTTCAGCTAATGAACAGTTTTTTTTCTTTGAAAATATTTTAAGTCTGTATCTTTTTTTTATTTTTGTATTCACATCCAAAGTCATTTACAATTTTTTAATTTTTTAACATTATTTTTCAATCCTTGCAATAAAAAATTTTTATGTTCATTTTAAAATGTGATTTGTTTTGTCATAAGTTGTTCTATACATCTATATAAAATTTCTCCACTTTTTTATCAGTAGAATTTATTAAATCATAAACTAAATTATTTGCATTTAATAACGTCAGTAACTTGAACAAATAATGAAGTACATTTTTTAATATTTCATCTGTCTCCACAGTCTTCCATTTTAATTTAATAATGAATCCCACTTCCAATTAATTTGCAGTAATTCTTTTTCCAGTTCATGCAATTTTCCCTCATTTTAAATTTCACTCTCGGATAAACTAATGAATGCTGGTTCAGCACAAAATACGAATATTGGAGATCATTTATTTTTTTCACTTGTATGTGATCATGTGTATCAGTTATATAAGATAGAGTGAATAGCTGAAGGGAGCTTGAAAACCTGTGTTCAAACCTCTTCTAATTACATCTAAAGTTCAGTATATACATTATACTTATATTCAAATATTATATGAATACAATTTTGATATTTTATTTGTGTTGCTGTTTGTTATTATAATAGAACAAACATTTAAGCTGGCTTTCAGCCACTAGTCTGGAAGTATTGGTGGCTTAATAGTTACCATTGTTACACTTACACTAATAGAAAATAAATTGTAGATCATTTTGATATAAATTTTAATTATTTTAAACAATACAAATATTTGTAAAAGGTTATTATTATTATTAAATGAAGAAATCTCAGTGAGTGATAATTATTATTATGGCATAACTAAAATTTTATATATATATATGGGTGAAAGTTTTGCCATTTTATTCATATTGAACAAATATAGCAATTAAAAACTTCAAATCTTTTTATACTCTGTCTCTTTTTTTTCAATCAAAATCTTCTAAATCTTATATGAGATAAAAGAATTAACAGCTAAATCATGTTATGCTATTATTATTTTTATCTGTGTTTTGAGCAGTAATTAGTGAACAATTCTTACTTAGTGATTGATTTTAAAAGGATATGTCATTCAATTTAAACTTTGATCCTCCATATGATCAAAAACAAGAAATGGATTACTTATTCCAGTTTTGCATTTTAACCTTTCATACCATGTTAAACATTATATCTATCTGATCAATGAAATTTTATCATTGAAATGACTGCACAAAGTGCCAATGTATGATTCATCTTTTACTAAATGACTGCAATTTTCCTCCAGAACACATGAATCATAATTCAAAAATGAAGTCATTTCAATTCTGTTCTTTTATAATTATATTTGGTGATCATCTACCCCAGACAATGGCAGGTAAGATCCAGCCAAAATCATTGGTGCTATATGTATATGGTAAATTCTATGTTCACATTTTTTCACCAGTTGAATGAATTTGAAAGCTTTAAATAAAATTTAAATTTGTCTAGAAACATAGTTTGATATATAATTAATACTAAAATACATCATCACAAATCTTCAGACAAGCAATTTGAAATTTATCAGAATAATTACCTCAGTTCAGAATTAGATGATTTGATAGGATAATCATATCATTAAATGTAATGATTAAATTTTTTATATCAATATTTAAAAATTGATTAAAAGTCTTCATCTATCTATTTACAATATATTATTTTAATATAAAAGTGTGTATGCATTAATTTAAATAATATTATTTTTAATGTCCATGAACATTTTTTATGCATTTAGAAAGACCTAATGTAATCGTGATCAACAAATGATTGTATCTCTTTTACAGTTTAATCCATCAATGATTTTCTTTTTTTCTGTTCTTAAATTACTGTATTTTTTATGAAGCTCTATATTTACTCTATTATTAATATATGCACATAATGCCAGATTATTGTCAGAAAAACAATCAGGATTTTATTTTAGTTTGATTTATTTCTATTCATGATATCCTTCATGAGAAAATACTATGTCTAACTAATATGATCACTTTGAAAATTCAAATTAGCAGTTTTTTGTATTTTAAATTTTCTACTAATATCATTTAAACCTTTGATTGTATTAATCTATAATCATTTCAATAATCTGTGTAAATAAATACTCTTATAATATTGACTTTTTGTATTCTGGCTTGTAATTATAACATTATCTATGAAATACAAATGCCTTCTTTTTGAGCATGATATTATTCATATTTCTTTTTAGCAATTTTTAGGCAGAATGTTGTAGCCTAGTGATTTCATGGTTTGAAAAATTTTTTTTTCATAATAACAGATTATTCGATTTCACAAAATTGTTACCATTGTTTTGTTTAACAATAAATATGTTAAAAATTTTAAGAAGAAAGAATGCAAAAACACTGTCCAAGAAACAATAAAAGATATATTTTTGTGAACTTTCTGCTCTAATAAAATAGGCATAAATAACATAAATATAAAACAACTTTTAATAGTTTTAGATTTTCAGTGAAATTTGAGTAATCCAAAAATTGAAGATAGCAAGATCGATCTCAAAGCAAGTGTATTCTTACCTGATTGACTGGCCATGCAAAAAACTTTCTAATTATCTGTTCAGTTAAATTTAGTCCTCTAGAAGACTAAGTTTGACTAAGAGTAGTTATATCAGTCTTAAATGTTTATAATTTTTTAATTGCAAAGAATGTTCTTATTTGTGTCTCAAAAAGTCTATATTGAGATTTTTTTTAAATGTACTTTTATTGCCACCTTAAATCCTAGTTGATTCTGTTGCTTTAAATAATATTACAAGTTTTTCTTCTTAAATGAATCACCCAACAAGTATTTCAAAAAGAAAATTTTGTGACATCATTTTAGACCACAACATCTATGTAATTATTTCAACAGAAAAATTTGACATTCAGTGACATTGATTAAAGAATAAAGAACAATTTTTAAAACAAATTATTATTGAAAGAACTGTTAGATCATGCTAAGAGACTGGGAAACTCTAGATGAAAAACAAAGAAAATATTTCCATAATTGAATGGAAGTACACCACTAACACCTGCTTTGGTGCTTGACATTCCATTCCCTACTACGCACAAAATTTTTATCATGTGATAAAAAAAATGGAATCAAAAGAATTCAAAGTCTATTTCTGTTATATTTTAAATTGATATTTGCTCTCTTAGAGTAAAAAATATACATAAATTTGTAATTAGTAACATATATGTATATTATACAATTTTGCATTGTCTTCATACTTGCACCTACACATAGGAATTGTTTGTGAATGTCATATAGCATGTAGTTTTGTTTCTTAAAAAGGTATTTTTAATGTAAGTATATTTTTCAACATCATGTAATCTTCACCAAACTCATTATAGATAAACTTCACAGAAATAAATAAATTTATTGTCAAGTGTTTAATATCTGCTTTGTTTATACTTATCTATTCCACTTATTTTGTAATTCAAATCTTATGTGTATGTCTATTCACTTACAATTACAATTTTGTTTGTCTTGTCCTAAAAAAAATTTCAAACTGTCATTTAAACATAACTTTAAATTAGTCAGTCATAATTAATTATAGACTATTTTTTGTCTTTTTAACAAGTGGACTTTTTTTTATACTTCATTTATAGTATGTGATGTCTCTATGGATGGTACATATTTCTACATATTGAACAAATATTTGTCTATGCATACAGGGATTATATATGAGAGATAATAAATGTAACTAAATGCTAACTTGCAGATACAACATCATCACTAATTTATTTATTTATTTACACAAACATGTGTGAAAACAAATATATTGGATAAACCAGGCCAGTTCCATAGATGTGACAGTAGCTAATTCAATTGCCTCAGATGCCAAATTACAATAGGCATCAAATTTGAGACATATTTTTTAAAAATAATTTTTATAAAATTAATAGCAGAAAATACTTAAATAATTTTTTAAAAAAAGCTTTGAAGACATTTTTAATATAATGAATAAACCATCTTTTTTTTTTTGTCAAAAATTGTTCAAAAATTTTCATTCTCACAACTTTTTGAAATAATTCTTTAATGTAATAAGAATATATTAACATAAATATTTTTATTATTTATCATATTTTAATTTATTTTTTTCATTTTCTGCATTTTTTTAAATTTTATAATTTATATTTTGAAAGATGCAATTTATAATTAAGATTTTCTTAGACACCAAAATTAGTGTGTTAGTCTGTCCAACTCCTGTGGATATATTTGTTAAGTTTACAATTTTGAATCTGTCAGAATGATTTGCACATTAATTATCTTCATCATTAATTGACAGTTTATCAAGTATCTTTTTCTATTAACTAATTTTATATATTTTAATTAAATATTGCTCCTGTGTGATTTCATGCCAGTGGCAAGGGCAATGGATCTAAGTTTCAGCTTTCTTCTGATAGTTGAATTTTTTAAGAACTTCTGAGTAATAAACCTTTAATTGTTTTGTTACAATAATATAAGCTTATAATATTTATTAATTTGTCCCAAATCTTAATATATTTTTTGATAGAAGACCAATGTGAAAATATATCATGTGCTTTGCGTCTAAATCAGAGTTATAAAATATAGTAAATCTCTCTCTCTCTCTCGTGATTTATATATTTTTTTCATTATATTAATCTCTGAGTGAGCCTAATCAATTTTTACTTAGATACTAATCTAACTTCTTCAAGACATTTAAAATGGGTTATTGGGCTCAAAAGAAAGTTTTAGTTTTCTAACTCATTTTTAGTTTACAGTCAAAATATTGTTGTCTTACTTTTTCTAAACTGAATTTTTTTTTTTTTTAATTTTTAAATATATATATGTATAAACATCTCAGTGCACTTTTTTTTTTTTGCCTAAACCATTATGTTGTTTTTTTTACTTTTTCTAAACAATGCTTTCAGTTCATTACAAATTCTTGTTAGTATTGAATTTTTTCATCAGAACTAAATCAATCTTACCTTTATACTATAAAATTTTGCTACTGATTTACTACAATAATTTTACTTTAAATGAATGAAATATACTTATATTAGCTTATTTATGTGATTATCATATGCACACATATTTTCTCTTTTATTATTGAATATAAAATACATTGATATTTTACAATTTAAATCAATCATAACTTAGCAAAGCTTAATTCAAAATTTAATTTTTTATATATAAAATAATACTCAATATTTTTTTTATAAGAAATGTCACAGGTTCTTCTATCTAATTTCAAATTATATCTCTATTTTTTATTCTTTTCTTTTTAATTTTTAAAATATAAAATTGTTACTAATAAGACCCTATGTCACACAGAGGCTAAACTCTCCATACAGTAGGCTACCAATGAAAGCCAGAGTAATCAATGGATGTTACTGTATGGAGAGTTTAACCTCTGTGTAAACAGCTTGTGAAAGCATAAAATATGGTGATCATGGGATGTTTAGTGGTATAAGACTCTATGTCATTTGATGCAGTGATAGAATAATAGATTCTGGAGCTTAAAATCCATGAATTACGTCTCAGCTCTGATACTTCTAGTATTCAAACTTTTTCATGAACTTTCAAGCAATAAACCATTTGATTATTTTTTTTATAATTATTTATGACAATCCAAATAGACTTGTTTTTTGGAATATATCACATTACATTAATTATATTTTTATTACTTTTGTTTTATTTAACATATATAGATCTTCATTATATATGAGGAGCAAAAAAATACTGAATGTATATATAATAACAGATTATAAGACTAAACTGTTGTTTTAAAAATAAAATAACAGTGCTGGGAAAAAAATTCAAAGCTTTATTAATTAGATATTATAAAAATAAAAACTTTGTGATAATAGAACATAAAATGCATCCAAAATAAATTTTCAAATATACATTGCGTTTCTACATGCTTTATTTTAACTTAACAAATGGTGATTCGGGGAATATCAACCTCATGTAGGTAAGAAGCAAAATAGTGAACCACCAATTGAAAAAAAAAAAAAAGTTAATACTTTTTTTTTTACATTAATAACTTGCCTTAAAAAATTGTTTATTTATTAATTATTTTTTTGCAATTTCAAGCTTTGTTTTTTTAATCAAGTTTATATAGATTTTAGGGTAACAAGCTATTTTTTTTCCCATAAAAACTCATTATAATTGTTTATTTTTTTTATAAAGATTTTTGATTTACAAGGCATTTTGGGGACTAATTGAGATTGTTATCCAGGTTTAAAACTGTACACAGGATAAAACAAAAGTTACAATAACAGTAATATTATCTTATTAAAACAGTTGTACTATATTTCATTAATTATTTTATTACCACAATTACTTAAACATTTATATATAAAATCTGAAAAAAAATAATTAAAAATTATAAAAATAATTTTAAGTTGTGTATTTTTTTATAATAGTATATTATTATTTTTTAAATAAAAAAAAGAAGACTTTTTCTTTAAATATAAGAAGCTATCTCTTTTTCTATCATCTTTTGTTGTTTTTACTTTGAATAGTAACTTGGCTTAGAGCAGCAGTCCCCAATCTTTTTGCACTTAAGAGCACATTCTATAATGCCGGCCAGGTGGTGGGCACCATTTATTTTTTCAATGTAAATTTATAGTTGGATATTGTTAATGATAGTCCCTTTTATGCTGTAAAAGTATAGTATGACCTACAATTTGATTACAATATAATACAATAATTTATAAGAAATCTTAAGAATTAAATTTATTTGTATCAGATAATTTTTTTATCGTGTTTGGATAGTGGCAGGCACACGTAAAATGGTCTGCGGGTGCCATGGTACCCACAGGCATAAGGTTGGGGACCCCTGGCTTAGAGGAACATTGTTTTCTTGATTTATAATTCATACCATTAAGTTTCTTCATTTTCAGATAAAAGATATATATATTACACTTACTTAATGTTTTATGATTGAAGGAGTAGTATTTAAAAAACTTGTTTTATTGTTCACAGCAATTCTGTTTTGTGAGCCATTTCTAGCTTATAATCTGTGTCAATCATTAACATATCTCAACTAAAGTAAGATTTTTACACTAAGCAAGCGATTGCTGCTTTTAAAATAATGCACTATAGCAAATTATGTCATTTATTAAATATTATAGTTTCTAATTTTATTACAATATACTATAATTTATTTATATGTACTTAGGAGCATTGTTTTTCTATGAATAAATTTATGGTTTTAGAAATAATATCTTATGAACAAAATTGTAACTATTACCAATATTAAATTAAATTTTAATAAAAATAGTCTACAAAATATATTAATCCTTTAACTTTTCATTTTTAAACATACTGATGTGTTCAATTTATAAATTAGTTTTCCTTCCATTGAACTTTTTTACAAAACAACACTTTAATTTTATTAAATTATGTTTTTGACAAATTTTATTAAAAACATAAGTTTTAAACAAATAATCTTAAAAAATAATATATCAACTTTACAAATAAACAAAAAGTAATAAGCAGAAATAAATAATCAAAACAAAAGACTTAATTTTAGCTTTTAACTAAAAAATGTGTTCTGACAAAAAAAGAAAAACATTACCCATCATATTTGTATATTTAAAACAAATTTGAATAAAGCTTATCAAGTAATGAAAATTCTGTGAAATATTAAAAACCAATTTATAATTACAAAAAAAAAAGAAAAGAAATGATAGTATTCTTTATAGTAGGTATATCCTGTTTGATGCCATTAAATCTTCATTTGACTAATTTTCTGTCACAAAAGCAAATATATTTAAATAAAACCTAAATTAAAACATTTAATAAGTTTCTATTTGTATTTAAATTTGTTTTTCTTTTTTTACATTAAAAGTAAAACTTATTTGTGCCGTATAGAGGGTACTTTTATTTAGAACAGACTTTTCATCGATAGCTCTTTATATCTAGATATATTAATTAGAATTTTCACTCAAAACTTTTTTTGTTTAAGTTTTTGTCATTGAATGAATGTAAATTCATAAAATGAACATGATTACTTTTGAATTATTTTACAATATAGATTAGTTAATAGCAATTAAGAATGTTGCGTATATGAATTAGAAATAAAAAAAACTTTTAATTTAATTTATAAATATGAAATGAAGGGAAAAAGTGCAAGTAAAGTTGTTTCAAATAAAATTTTTATATTTATTTATTCTAATATTCTATTCACAGATATGTAATGTATCTTTATTAACTTTTTTTTTAATAAAGGAACTTCAACAATTGTTTTGCAGATGGGCACCAACATTTCAATATTAGCCTGATTTTTCATTTTCCCAAATACTAGATTACGTTTTGTCAAATTACAAGTATTTAATACTAAGGTTTAGAAAATCATTAGGAATATGTATAATTGTTATAAACATATTAATGTTTAATGATCCTAGCACATATTGATGAAAAGGTCATACACATATAATCTAATATAATTTCCATTAGCCATTATTGTGATCTATAACCATATATGCATAGTTAGAGTTTAGATGTTCTATATTGAAGTCTTTGATTAATAATGCTTCATAATCATCAGCTATTGCAAATCACTTGTTTTTGTAGAAGAGGATCGAGTATTATGGGTTTTATTAATGTGTTGGCAAATTTAAATACACATATATACAACACATCCTAATATTAGAGCCATTATCTATTTTATTTTTGGCAAACATCTTTTTTTTTATAACAAATCTGACCTTCTAATTGCCTTAATCATTTTTTATGTATAAGTGTCACTAATGGTGCAAAAGTCAACTTACTTCAATATGTAAAATTAAAAAATTCATTTTCATAATTAGCTTCATCATTCTAGCATCTGCTATTTCACAGGAAATAAACAATTTAAATTATCTGTTTGTTTTTTTTTTGTTTTTTTTTTTTAAAGTGTCAGTTTTTTTTTTATTTTTAAATGTCTTAAATTTTTATTTTTTTCCTAAAATAATACTTTCTAATTTTGTTTTTTCCTTTATATATGTATATAAAAATATTTTCTTAATAAATCTTTTTTTTTTTTTGTTTTTAAAAGTAAAATTTTGTCACTGTGTCCATTTATACATAACAGCATGCAAAGACATTACAGACATGGATTTCCATGTATAATAGAAACCGATGACTAGGAAAGCAATATTCTGGAAATTCATTAATTCTATCTTTACAGATTTTGCTTAGTAAGTAGATGCAGTCCATTTTTATTGCTATTGCCTTATTTTTTTAACATTATTCATTATTAATGATATTTTTTATTATCTTTCCTTTTTTTCAACATGTACATTTGAACCAGTAATTCATTTTATTTATTGTATTCAGAAGTGTCTATTGTAAGCTTAAATCAATAAACACTTGAAGATAGTATATAAAAGTCTCCAGATTAATTTCTGAATAATTGGTTTTTTTCACTGAAAATTATTGAATTACAAAAAATTTTATTTGTTATATCCAGATAGAAATTGAATTGAAATTGTACATATTATTTTAGTATTTAATTTCCAAGTAAGTTGTTCTTATTTTTCTTAATATATTTATTTAGTTAAGAGTAATTTGCTTGTGATATGAAATGCTTATTGTAGCAAATATTTTTTGTTCACTTCCTATTAAAGAGAGAGAAAAAAATATGTCTGGTCATTTTAAGGTGGAACTGTATTACAGCATTTATAAAAAAAATAGATTGGTTTTGGCATTATTACTGATAGGATATTCAAGCTAGACAGATCTCCAAGTCACTGGGATTTCAAAATGTGAATTAATGAATTCCATTGGTCAATCTCAGACATAAAATGATTATTCTAAGGAGTTCTTTCTCATTATATATCCTCATAAGTATAACTTTTTGGTTGTCAGAAATAATGAACCATGTTATAGGGATAAGCTACATATATTTCTATTAAACAAGAAATAAGGTTGCTAAAGTTTAATATAAATTATTATTATATGTTATCTGTTTTATAATATCATAATGGATTGAGAGTGTAATTCTAGTTTTTGTATTATATCCTTTGTGAAAATTCTAATACATTTGTGTTTGAGTTTATGGATGTTTATAAATACATTAATTGCAATAACCTTTCTGATTATGCATATATAGATTACCATTGTTTTTAATGCATTTTTAAAATGATCAATATACTTTATCTATAATTAAAACAACTATTCATTTAGGCATAAAGAATACTTGCATATATTTCTTTTTATATACTTCTGAATTAGAAATTTTTATTTCATTGTGACCTGGGGAAAGTATTAATGAAATTTTCGACATCACTTATTTAAAAAAGCGATATATATATATATATATATTGAAACCATCTAATCTTCTGGAATGAAAAATCATTGATTAAGTTATATAATCTTAAATTTACACACATAAACACATGCTCATATAAATTTATGTATGTACTTACAGATTAAAAGGTGTAAAATTTGAGACCAAAAGCCTTTCCATAACCCTCATACAGTAACAGTGAAGGAGGTGGAATTATTTATTAGTATTACCGATTTCAGAGTGATAATGCTTTTGTTAGTTTTAAATCTTATTTTACTCTCTAGCTAAAAGTAATGTTTACCAACTAATATTAGATAGTTGGCTGAATTGATTGAACCATTGGATTTTTTTAAGAATGTATATAATTTTTTTTTCTTTAAAAAAAAAAAATTGATATAATAAGGTTACACAAATTCAATACTTGGATTAATTTTTTACAAGTGATGTAATTAATTAATAATTATGTATAATAAAATTTCATGATAAAATAAGATTTAATATATCTGGTTGTTATAAATGTAATTCCAAGTTATAGATCTTTGGCAAAAATACATTTAAAAGTAATTATATAAGGCAATAAAAAATACAGTTCAAAGCAACCATAGTTGGTGAATAAAATTATATTTCTAGATAAGAATGCAAGTCTAAATTAGATATTTTAATCAATTAATGTTTTTTTTTCTTTTTTTATGAGAACATATATACATAAAAGAAACAAGATCTGGTCTCTTAAAAAATAAAAATTAGAAATTTATGTTTGTACAATATTTAAAATAAACTTATGATAAACAAAATTTACATAACAACATAAGAGCAAAAATGATATAACAACAATCAGTTAAATAACTTAGACAATTGTAGTGGGTTTGCAAGTTTTTCCTTAATAGCATAAATGTTATTTAGCATGAGTATCTGGTTTGAGTTTGATTTTGTTTAGGAAAAGTGATTGCAGTGTTCAAGATGTTGGATTAAAGCAAAAATAACAACTCAGGAATGAGGATGAAAAGAATAATTATTCTAATGTGAAAATAAACTCCTATTTATATTTGTAGAGCAATATAGTCAAAAATAAAGTGTTCTATCCCATTATCCTATGTCACAAAAGGAAAATAGCACCAAACTTTGCAGTTGGAATTTTGCAATACAGGAAAAAGTGTTCATAAAGTCTTCAGACTTAGTTTGATTAAAAGTCCAAATACTTTGGTTCCAAGTTCCAAAACTAAGTCTTCTAATGATGTCTCTATTATTCAGTTTTATAGTTGACCAAATTATTGTTTCATTCTCAATACTATTAACCTATTCAAAAGCTTCTCGGTATTTAATTTTATTAGACAATGTAAAAATTAGTGATTCTTTATATTTTGATATGAGCTTTATATCTTTTGGCATAAAACTTTGTAGCTCGATGTCTGAATTTATAAATTTAATCATCTTACTAGCTGAAACATACTAATATTGCATAATAAGAAACCATTATAACCTAGAATGTTTTTGCAACTATTAATACTAATGGACATCATCCTCTTATTCCAGATCAATTTAATGCACAAAGATGATCTTATTTATAAGTGTATTATTATATCTAATAACAATGGTATAACAAGTTGTTTTGGTGAATATTATAATATTTATTGGATATACAAATTAAAAAGCGTATGAAACACTTGAAGGAGAAGCTATTGGGAAAACTTTTGTATAGATAGATATAAATTTTGTTAAGTGAGTATATTGTTCTTATTTCATTTGTACAAAAAGTGTATTGGAAAACCCAATGAGCACAGATAGCTGATATGCTATTGTTTTGCCCCTGAGAAAGATTTCCTTACTGAAATAGAGACTGTATTTCTCATTATAACTTTCCAGAAATGTGATAAGCTGTGAAAAATATTAGTACTGAGTATATGTATACCAGGCAATTTTTTCTTCAGTATTAAGGAATGGATTAGTATAAGCAATAAAAAGTAATGCATTCAATGGTGAACTTTGTGGATGAGACATTCAATGGTGAACTTTGTGGATGAGACTTTAATCCAGGGGATATTGAATCTTCACTGTAAAGTGTATTTTTATGTTTAAAAGAAAATTAGCCAGAATATCACTGTACAACAGAATAGAATCAAATGTGATTGTGATATCTATGTGATTTGTAACATCTCTTCTCTATAATATAATCAATCACTATTATAAAATATTTAATGGCTACAGAAGATGAGGGACTTTTTTTTTTTGGAAAACTAGAACTACGAGACAGAAGGAAGAGTATAAAGAAATACTTTAAACTTAATGAGAAAGTTATTTATTTAAATATGATTAATAGTCAGAACATAGATATGAACTTACATTGACAAATGGGAAAGGATGGATATTTTTTAAGAAATGAGATTATTATGATGGGATATAGCTAAATAATAATGTATATTTGTGTTGTAAGGGTGGTTTACTATCCTGTCTAGACCAGCTTTTATTTATCCACAACAGCAAATTAAACCCATTTAAAAACATAAACTAGATAATAGATAGGTGGATACATACTATCAATTGTTTTATAATGCAAACATACATATACACATGCGTAACAAAAGTTCATTTTATTAAATCTTAAATTAAATAATGTCGCAATGGAATAATTTATCTTTTTCAAAATAAAGTAAAAGAGACCATTTAATAAGATCTTTCATATATATACTAACAATAAGGTATTTGGCAATGTATTAGACATCACGAATTATGACTTCAACTTAGTAGACATAGCGATGATCTGATTTCAAGTCAATACCTAGGCAACTAATTCAAGAAAATGAGAGTAGAATTTTATTATGTAATTTTAATTTTAACTACAACTATTTAGTACACACAACAATAGACAAACCACAGCAATGAAAGAGGAAATGGAAAAAGCTCATATACTAAGCAATGGAAACTAAGCATGATATAAAAGTGAACCCAGTTCATTTTCATCATCTTTTATTATTTGTCAAAGGATAGGATAACCACACACAACCAATATCTCAAGATTGAATCTTAGAATGCAAGGAAAGATGGATGATTTGTTTGAAAATCCTGTATCAGCCATATAATTTTCACATTGCAAAAAATTGAAAGAAATCATAATCAACTTTTGAAATAAGGAAAGTTGATAATTTATAGCAGTGTAATGAAAGAATTGAACTTATTTTGAGTTGACAATTAATAATAAAAGACTGTGCTATTGTTCGAATGAGGAGAAAAGGAAAGAGTACATTGCCAGCTTATATAAATAAATGGTGAAGTAAAATTTTACTTTTATATATTTTGCTAAATGCCAAATAACGAACTGAAGATAATTAAATTATTATAAATTGCTAAGCAGTGTATTCTGGCTAAATAAAGTCACCATAGGACCTGAATGCTATTTTCCCAACCATAGAAGCATAATGATATAATTCACTCATCTATAAAATGCCTAAAGAAACATCAAATGTCTCATAAGAAATGTCTGAATGGATCCTGGAGGAAACCCAGCTGCAGAAAATGGAAACAAGATTATTCCAAGCATGTTGCTGAGAAATTTGAATGGTTGAGGAAGGACTACCTAGAGTTTAATGAAAAGAAGGGTGATAGACTGTATCCATAAGAGACATTATCACTAGATTCACAGACTTTAATCTGGATGATAGAAAAAATTTGATTTATGTGTTAAATTTATATATATATATATGTTTGTAAAATTCTATTCTTATTTCATTTCTACACTTAGAAGTTTCAATATGCCTACACTTGGAAGAGTCCATATGTTTAAAAACAACATAGTCCAGGGTAAGAAATTATTAACTTAGATAAAAAAAAAAAATTATGTAAATAAAGTTTAGGTCATTTCCCTCCATACTGACTTGACATTTGGATCACCACCATGTAATATGGCATAAGGGAAGAGTTTTGATACTATCCATTTTAATTACATGCGCTATTACAGGACAGAGTTTGTGTTGTTTGTTTGTTTATTTTAACTAACAGTCATTATATTTATTTTATTCTATATGAATCTTCTTATGTAAATGTTCTTTTCTGTCAATCATACCAACCATACTTAGGGAGGGAGTCCCAAAGAAGATGGAATGTCAATCATTGGAATTTGATGATGAGGCTATTATATATATATGTTAATGTAACATTGTAAATTAGTTAGCTTCGCGGTCGATATAATCATGATTTTTTAAAAAATTTAATTTGCTTTGTAAATAGTGAGTGCTGAGTTATATATCTCTACCATGGGTATGGATTGGAATAATGAATACTTTTAATCGATGATATGGTAGAAATGCATACTTCATACATATAACTGCATCTTTTATCATGTTAAATGAGTTTTACATTTTATTTGTTATTAACAAAAGTTGTTAATTTGATTTAACATTTAACTGGTCTTTAGTTTATCAGAATCATTCATACACCCATCCATCAATTTATTTGACTACATATATGCACACACCCACATCTTTTCCATATATATAATGATACAGTAATAGGGTTGGTTGCATCTTAAGTCAATGGGAACCTATATAGAGGTGCAATAGTTGCTATACAAAATAAACTCACCTCTGAAGAGAGATGGAGGCAACATTCCTTCTGAGTTGAATACTGAGGCATAATGTAATCCAAAATAGCGGTGTGGCCTGGATGAGCTAGTATAAATTGTATCTGAATGTAATGTATAAACTTAGAGCTAGCTCATTGGAGGTAGATATGATCATTGGTTAGGTACTTCATTGCATCAGTCACAGCATTCTACCCAAAGACCCTAGGTCTGACCATAGTGAGATGCAATCCCCCCTCTTCTGGCAGATTGTTACATTCTGGATAAAAAAATTATATATAATGGGTCTGTAAATATACTAAGGTAAATTAACAAAAACTTTAGAATATATTTGCACTTTAATAGATCTTATGGGATAGAATTTATTTTAAGCATGATTTCTTGTCACATATATTATAACTATCTCTTTCACCAAAATAGAAAGGGATATTTGTGGAATGTTCACGAGTTTGCAATTTTTTTAAAAATGTGTTGACACATTTTTCTACAGTGATTACTTTTGAATTTTTAAAATGGAAGAAAGTACAAATCTCTTGGGTTTACAACTGAATATTCAGCAGATATAGATGAGTTGTGAGGGTTGTTACAAAATTTTTTATTTTATTTTTGGTGACAAGGTAGTCTGGAAGTGATTTTTGTTTATTTTTATATTCTTGTTCAAGGACTATAATAGATTATACTATAAATTGGTTGAAAGAAGTGTTATTTCATTTAGCATGAAATACACCCATTCATTTTATCATATTAGTTGAGATCTTGTTTCTATATATACAGTAATTTGTTATAAATTTTACAGAAATTTATAAATGTGAATCAGGCTTCTGTAAAACTTAATTAATGTAAGGATGTTGATTTTTTTTAAAGTAAATGTTATAATGATATTGATATTGCTTTATAAATAAATCATAAATTTATAGCTTTCTCATATTAAATGAGCATTTTCTTTAACAAATACATAAAATTCAAAATAAAGATTACTAAATGAATTGTGACAGAGTTGACAAAATAATCCACTAGTCTTTTTTAGTTAAATTTCTCAAACTCAAGAATATCTATATTCTCAAAACATTTATTAAACTAATTAATATGGGTGATATATTACAAATATGGATAATGAACAATTACAATATTAGATGAGTTATGGAACTAACATTATTGAGTTAAACAAAGTTAGGTATTTAGTGGTTAAGTTCTTTGTTAACTTTATTAGAGAGTCTGATATAGCTTCCATGTCTCTTGAAAAATGAATGTTGTGGCAAGAGTTTTGTCTCTTAGTTTAATTTTCTCTATGCTCTGAATAAATAATGAGTTTTCATCTGGCTTGGGATGTTGGTATTGTGCCTTGCACCTTACAATCCAAATGGCATAGGTGGTGAAAATTTAGAAAATGACAAACACAAAAGGTTGTTTTATCAATTTATGATTTTACTATGAAAAAGTTAAACAATTTATTATAATCAAGTGTGTAATAAAGTAGTATTTAAAATTATGTACTTTTTATAATTGTTTATTTATAAATGAAAAAAATATGTTTGATAACAAGTCTAAAGCATTGTAAATTTGAAACATGCTATGGTAGTGTGAATGATTGATTCATTGAAATATTGTAATAATTTTAATAGTTTGGCAGAAATAAGAGTTTATAATTAAAATGATTTGATTTTAAAAGAAAAAATGTAAAAAGTTAAATAATTTTAAAGCTGGCTAAAATAATAATTAACTTGTTTTGAAATAAATTTGAAATAAACATTGGGACTTATTTATAATTATATAAAATACCTTAGTTAATTAATGAAATTGTAATTCAAAAGCAACAATATAAGATTAAAAATAAAAGTGTTTATATCTGATCTTGACTATATCATGAAGTGAGATGTTATGTAAAGTCTATATTCATATACTGAATGTAGTAGCAGAAAGCATTTATCTACTATATTCCCACTGTCATGTTTTGGAATAAAGTTATCGCAAAAAAAATTTCAGCTCTTGTTTAGCCAATAATCATAATGAGATAAAGAAAGTCTGATAATCCACATAAAAAGGTAATGGTTGCTTATTAATTGCATCATGGATAATTTTCACTACATAGTATTAGACCAAAATGTGCACCGAACAATTCTGTTGCATCAGTTGTGACTGATACTGTCAAAATATAGCTAGCCTGATCTTTGAAGATTTGTTTCCAAATTTTTAAATGTATTCTTTTTCTTTTATAATGTGGATATTACAAAATTTCACATGAAACTCCAATTATTTACAAGAAAACTAATCTGAAAGCAAGAATAAAAATAAATTTAAGAGCAAATCACTCATGGGAATAAGATATGAAAGAATCGAACTCTAAGAAAAAGTCCCCCATGTTCACTCAATTATTCAAAGAAGTTAATAAATTCAAAGTTATACATACCTATAAATTTGCATTTAAACTAAAACATTAGAACTTTAGGTGAGAACGTTAATCAAGTTTTATAACTGTTTCATTAATAATTTTGTTTATATTTAGATTTTTGTTTTTATTTCATTTATGTATTTAAAAAAATGATATTTAGCATTTTATAAATATTTGGAATTCTCTCTTTTTTTTTTTTAATAATTATTTATATTTAGCAGGATTGTGAAACTGTATTTTAATTTGAGGAAAAAAATTGACTCATTATTACCCACAATTTATTTCATTATCTGTTTAAAAATCATTATATCAGTACAGCAGTTCTTTGATAAGAATTTTATGTGGTTGTTTTTTTTTTTTGAGTTGATATATGTCAAATCAGAAATATGAAATATATTAGAATATTTATTTAATAATGCGAGTGCTTTAGTATTAAAATTAATATTTTATTTGCAAGATAAATGCTGACATCTATCAATAGATTTATTAGTAATTTTGCTTTTACTAGGCTAGGCCAAGTTTCATAATTAATTAAAGAAAGAATAACTTTGCAAACTTTAATTTTCATATATATATAGCCTTCTGTTTGATATTTTTGACCAAATTAATAAGTTTATTATTAAATTTAATTTTTATGTAACTAATAGAATGAAAAAAATGTAGAAGTCAAAAATATATTTAAAAAAAAAAAAAGACTAACTTTTTATATTAATGAGAACAATTTTTTTTCTTCTTTGCCCCTAACAAAAATAATTTTTTCTAAAAACATTATAATTATAAAAATATATATTATATCTACTAAATTAAAACAACTTTTAAATGATTAAAAATCCACATGAAACAAATATATATATATAATCATTTCTTTTTGAAAAATAAAATATTAACAAATGCTGCCGTTCTGAGAAAATTGAATGCTCTCATTTAATTTTTGAATTAAAAAACTTTATATTTAGCTGATAACTCCTGTCATCTATTAATAAAAAATAAATAAAATATGTAATCTTTTCCAATAATTTGGAAATTTTTGCCACAATATTGCAGTAGAAGTCACTGGTCACAGACTATTCATATGCTATCAGAGATATCTTCCACAAAGTTAAACAGCAGTATTCCAAGGAAAATCTAAATTTCCATAAGACAAACTTATGATGAACTAGCTGTGTTATAGTTATGATCCAAAAACAAATCTTATAGTTAGTGCTCAGATGATATTGTCATCAATAATAAATTCAAGTAACTATTATTTGCATTATCCTTTAGCTGAATTATTTAACTTCAAAGAAATATAATTGTAGAGTAGTGTATTTTCATATAAGATATAATAAGATCATGTAACAAATATGAAATCTTCAATTGTCTTCATCATCGTCATTTATTCAGCCTTTGCCTATAGATTAATGCAGCATTGACTACTATTAAAAATGTATATATATATATTCACTCTAATTTGCATATCATTATAGTATAGACTTCTGATTGAGGAAATTTTACTGTCTATATAATTGTATTGTTTAACAGAAATCTTGATGAACTTTGGAAGTTTATTTTGATTTTCATGTCAAGGGATAGATAATCAGAAAAAACCCTGGATATAATACAGGAATAATTTCATAATGCAAAATCAAAGAGGATGTAATAAAATATAAGTCACTTAATGGTTTTTTTTTAAGTGTCATAGCATCGGCCGGGATGCGAACCCGCAACCCAAGCAACTGCCTGCAAGGGAGGGGAACTAATTTTTGTTTATTAAATGTGCATATTTATGAATAAATTACACATAACATATTAAGATCACCATCAATAACACTGAGTAAGAATTTTTTGCTAGTGCTATATTTATTTGATTAATTAACTGAAATATTAATGCAGATTTACTACTGTACAAGTATATTGTAATGATATTGATCATGAATATTTTGATCCAGGTATAAAATTTTAAAGATTTTTAATGGAGAATTCTAATGAATCAAAATTTCCACTTTGTGAGTGCTACTGCAGAAGTTGAGCATTTTCTGGATTCAAAGTTATCTAGATTATCATTAAATTTATTTGAGTTATGCTAATATCTATTGAGGTATAGTCTTTCAATAATTAAATTGATAATACCATATTATAGATATCATTTTTAATTTTAAATAATGTGTACAATTTATTATCGAGAAAATAATTTCTTAAATAATAAAGAATAACTGTTAGTGTCTGATATGATAATTGCAATGCATTAACATCTAGCAATCACAGGTCTTTAAAATATAAAGTTAATATTTTGAATTAATAAATATTGAATTGGTAACTAAGCTTTATAAAACACATGAATAGTTTTGATATTCTATCTAAAATTGAAAGATTTCAAAGTGTTTTATGCATCATCATGGCAATCAATAACACTTCATATATATGCTTTGATGCATTATTTAAATCTTAATTTAGTAAGAAAAGGCATACACTACATGATTCGGATGTTGTACAAACTGTATGTTATATAGGACTTTACTGTATATACAGTTCTGAATTAAATAAAATAGTAAGCACTTATATAATGATTAGCTGAGCTAATATAAGAAAAACAGCTTTTAAAGTAACCCATTGCAAAACAAAGGCTTTTATGAGAGTGAAAGAGAAACATATTACTAACCAAGCTTTCTAATTGCTAAATTGTGAAAGTTTGAATGTTTTCCATGTTTGTTTGAACCTATGAGTTAATAACATTAATTTATTAATCAAATTGGATGATTTTCTGGATTAGGTATGTGCAAATTCCCTAAAAGGAAAATTGTTTTTTATTTTGATTGGAGCTTGAGAAATTTTCAAATTTTATTCATGCACATTTGAATCCAGATCATGTAATTGGCATGGATATGTTTCATCTACATCACATAATCATTTTTATCACACTGTTATAGAAAAACCCAATGAATATGAGTTGCCAATATGCTTTGGATTTGTAAATTATAAAAAGGCATTTGATTCTTTAAGAATTTCTTCAGTGATTAAAGCATTGGATCATCAAAATATAGACCCAGGATATTGTTATATTCTAAAGAATATTTATAAAAATTAAACAATAATTAGATTACATAATGATACTAGGAAGGTTAACATTGAGAAGGGTGTAAGACAGAGTAACTCCATATCTCCAAAACTTTTTACAGCAGTGCTACAATAAATATTTTGTGGAATAAATGGGAAGCTAAAGGAGTAAAAATAAATGGAAACTATTTAAGTAATTTAGATTTTGCAGATGATGTAGTTGTTTTTGCAAATAATGCTTTAGAGCTTCAGAAAATGGTGCAAGAGTTATCAGATGAAAATAAGAAAGTGGGATTAAAGATAAATGTTAAAAATATTAAAGATGTGTTCAATGGATTTTCTCAACAGATTAAAATTAAGATTGATTATGAGTTAGAAGAAGTTAACAACTACAAATACCTTGGTCAGATTATTAGTACAGATGGAAACACGATGGATAAAATTAATCATAGAATTAAACTTGGTTGGAGTACTTTTGGTAGAATAACAGTATTAAAAGGAAATATGCCTATGTGTTTGAAAAGGGAGGTTTTTAATAAATGTGTTTTACCAGTTCTTACTTATGAATCTGATACTTGGACAGTTAATAGAAGAGCAATACAGAGATTCCAGACCACTCAAAGATGTATGGAGAGATTCATGTTAGAAATAACAAGAAGTGATTGAAACACAATATATGGTAAGAGAACAAACAGGTGTTACTGATATCATTGAAAGAATTTAAAGACTGAAGTGGAGTTGGGCTGGTTATATTGCTAGAAGAGAAGATAATAGATGGACAAGTGAAATCTTAAACTGGATTTCAAGAAATTGTAAAAGATTTAGAAAGAGACCACATGTGTGATGGATGAATGAAATAAGAAAATGTGCAGGGGTGATGTGGAGAAAAGAGACTAGAGATCGGAGAAGATGGATTGAACTTGGAGAGATCTTCATCTTGCAGTGGATTGATAATTGTTAACAATGATAAAAATTACATATATACTATCATAATTTTAATTGATTATTTTTAGAATGATCTTAAAATATTATTGCCAATGGTTTGCTATTATTAAATCAAAACTAATAATTATTTGAATTTTCTCTTTGATATATTAATTAAATTGGGAATTATTTACTAAAATTTAAATATATTTTTTTCTAATTACAGTATTTTATATATTTATTCATTTCGTGCTCATGCATTTATTACTTTTTATTACCTACAGGTCTTGGCAGACTGAATGTTTTTTTTTTAAGACAAGTTGTGACAAAAGACTTCAAACTATTTACTCATTCAAATTTCTGGGCCAAACAAAATGAACGGTATTAAGTCTGAAGAGTTCTGCTCAAGGTAATTTTTTTTATATTACTTTTTAGATGTTTCCCCCTAAAGATTAAAATTAAATATTTTGCGTTTCATTACTCATTGTACATTTGACGTGAAATTTGAAATTCTGTTGTTATTCAATTATATAACTAAACAATACTATTACTAAGTTACTGATAATTTATTTATGATTTTAACTTTAATCAGTATTAAAATATTTTTTAAACAAAGTAATTAGCATTTCCACAATGTAACAGGCTTATTTCTGGTGGTTTAAATTTAATACACATGCTGCTCTGTAGGGCTTGATATGATGAAGTGGAACAAATAAGAACACAATTCCTATTAATACATTTACATAGTCAAAAAATAGTTTAATTTTTTATAAAATTATAACTGATCCATTTTATTCTAAAAATAAAAAATATTGTTGTAATTTATTGCTCAATGAAAACGTGCGAATTCATTAAAAAGATTTAAAGATAATTATAATTTTCATTTATTCTCTTTCAGAAAAAATATAAAGTCTTGAAAGAAATGCCAAAGACTAATTGATTTATCCAGAAACTTTACAACAAAAGAGTGCCTTATTTGTTTTAGTAGCACTCATGTTAATGGCTATCTGTTTAACTATGAATTGCATTAGTGTGCTGCTTTTAAATTAAGTAGGATGCATTTTTAAGTAATATGCTCATGTCATTTGAGTTTGAAAATTATAAGAATTATGCTGAATACCATTTATTTTTTAACTACTTTCAGTAATATATAACTGTTTTTCAAATCTTTATAAAGTAATTAAATATTGGGCTTAATAATTTTTAATATTTAAAATGTAATAGTTTTGGTTTAAATAAATAGAATATATCTAGTGCATAAATGATTTAATAGATGAACTAAATGGATCAAAATATGTTCATAACTATTATAGATTGTAAAGTAGGATTGACTAACCAGACATTTAGTGTCTTCTCAAATAATAAAAAGAATTTCTGTAAGAAATTAAAAATGTTACTCCCATGAATGCTAAAACATTTAAGAAATATGATGGCATGGGAAAACTATTACTGTAATGAATTGAAGATCAAACTAAGTCATTATCCAGAAAAAATTTTTAAGTTTATTTAACTCCATGAAAATTATATTGAAAATCAAAATAACTAAGCTCTTAGCCAAAACAGGACAAATTTAATTTTATGAAAGCTAATAGTTCGAGGAAGTTAATCAGAGCAGATTTTTGACATTTAAGAAATGAAATAATCTTCAAAACATTCTAATCTAGAGTGAATTGGCTAATGTTGATTAAAAAGCTATAGAAATAATTACATTTGAATTAACCAACATTATTAAAGAAAATGATATACCAAATAAATTTTTAATGGCAATAAAACATATACTGGAAAAATATGACATCTGTGATATATTTAATCAAATTAAAAAAAGCAATACATGGTTTTAATGCTGCAAATATCAGGCTTATACTTTTGTTAGAAGATAGTGCAATAAATATTTATTTATTTTTAAATTTGTACTTGCCTGTCATTGTTTTATATATTTAGCACTATTTCTTACTCAATGGACTTGTTATGAAAAATATTGCTATATTGTAAATTTTTTTTATAATTAAATTTTTTAAAAAATTACTTATAGCATATTTTTTAATTTTTTTAATGTTTAATTAATTATGTTAACAATATAATTAATAAAATATATTTATATTAATAAATAAATGTTATATTAAAATAACTTCCATAATAACATATCAGTTTTTTTTTGCTAATGCTTATGTAAATGAAGAAAAAAAAGTCTAGCTGATTGAACTGTGAAAAATCAGTCCAAATTTTTCCATCATTACTACTGTATTTTCCAGCGATCTTTATATTATTATGAGCAGAAAACATCAATTAAAAAACTCAAATATATAGTGCAGTATGTATTTAGAATTAATAGTATTAAAATTATTAGAATTTCATTATCTTGGCTCACTCCATAAACTGTTTTTAAATGTCATAACATTGCTGTTTCAATTTAAACAAAAATTAAAAATCTTTTACAAAATATTTTCATTAAATATAAAAAATAATATACATATGCACAGCTAAATAATATATATCATAATGAAATTTAATGTACAAATTGGCAACACTAATCATAATTTTAAAAAACATTATTGGCTTATCAATATTGCAATTATTATTTATTATTAACATCATTATTATTATTGTTATAAATAATATTAAAATTATATTAATATTGTTCATAATATTACCTTATAAAGTAATTTTTTTATAAAACCAAGATGTCCTCCTATATATATTATATGCAACATTTCAAAATATGTGTATCAAACTTTTTTTTTAAAATCATGGTTTATATTTAGTTATTAAAACACTCTCATATATAAAGTTAATTTAAAAAAAGAACAATATATAGAATAAAAATGCATAATACTAACAATGTAGAAATAAATTATTTAAATTAGTATTAGTATAGTAATAATTTTATTATTGTACATATACAATTAAAGTTCCACTTAATAGAAAATTTTAACATAATATTCAAACGTGTGTGTATGCATGCACAAATGTTTATATTCTTAGATATATTTAAATTTAAAAGAGTATAATCACAAAATATTTAGGTAAATTTATTATTGGTGGTTGTAATAATATTAATTATGATGAGTATAAAAATAAAAATATTATATATTTTAAATATTTACAATATGTATATTTTGTTTGTAGTGTGATGATGTGTATTTAAATATCAGTAATTAATATAATATTGTATTTAAAATATTTAAGAATATTATTTTGTAATTTTAAGAATAATTTCATTAAAACTTGGTGCTGTAATTTCTTAAAGTTTTAAGAAATTATGTGCTACATATCGTATTCTAGAACAATGATAAAATTTTCCCATAAAAAACCCAAAGAGTGATTTTTTTTACTGAAGATGATGATCTAATTAATCACATAAAACTAACTTATAAATACACTTACTTGTTAATACTTTTTTTCCTTTGCTGTCTACAGAAGAACTGTAAAGAGGATAAATTTGAAGTAAGCCATATTGACATTTTGAAATACAATAAGAATGGAGTAGATAACTAAACAAATGTTTGCCTCTATATGGCTAACGTAACTCAAACTATCCTAAATTGAGAATTAAAACAATTAACAATGTTCATTATCTGGTAATGCACTAAAAAAAAGAAAATTTTAATTAAAATATGAAATTTTAAATTCATTTTAGTATGCTATTTTATATTTTACAATTTTTTATATAAATCATAGTATCAAATTTATTTGTTCTCTAAAAATTTGCCTAAGATTATATTCACTATAGGTAACCTAAATTTTTCTTAACAAATTTTAACTAATGAATTTTTATCTTCATAAAAACATTTTAAAATACTATAATTAAAAAGTGACATTGATCAACAAATTATTTATTGTCCTACATGAGGAAATAAAAACAACTTATTGTAGTTATATGGAATATTTGAAACTTTTTATTATTGGATTTCATTTAAGAAGCTCATTCTACTATAATGAATACTTTTTGTTTATTCATCCATTGGGATTTTACAATATAAAATGCCTAAGGATTTAATTATTTGGAGGATTTTAAGAGATTGCAATAGGATAAACATGTTTGAACTATTAAAAGACTCCAAATGAACTTTAAATTATAAGGATATATTATATTTATTGAATTAGCTTAATTATTATGATATGAGTTATATATTTAATAAAAATTCTAACTAGAAGAAAGATATAACAAAAGATTATACAGGTAATATATTTACATTTTATAATTACAATTTAATATATGTATATGTGTTGTTATTTTGGACCATGGAAATTGTTAAATAGTTAAAGTTAAGCAATAATTATCTATAGTGAAGATACAATATTTAATACTTTCATATGTTTTATTGATCTCTTAATTTAATCATATGTTTTCATAATTTAAGGTATTTGAGGTATATGCAAAAATGAAAGTGTTATATAATTGAAATATTTTATAAATATTACCCTTTTTATTTTATTCACACGAGTACATCAAGGATTTTGTAAAGAGTATAATAGTGTCATCAATGATACTTGTAGCATTGATACTTTTATGGATATTATGTGTTAAGTTGAGTCTAACTCCTGACCACATTGTAAAGCAGTTATATTTATAATATGAGCTAAGCATTTTATGTATTGCTACTCGTACTTATTAATATTAGGTGAACTAAAACTGTAGTTAAGAAGAGTATATATATATATATATAAGTTTATCGTTTAGATACCTATAGGAAATGAATCTTATTATGTAAGAAAAAATGTAATACACTTTTTTTTTGTTTATTGTTTATATTTCAGCATTTTAAATAATGATTAACAACTTTCTCCAATAATGTGTTTTCATTTTACACCACATGATACATTACACATTTAATTATTAATAAATTAGAAATTATTTTTCTAATTAAAACACTATGAGAATAATATTAACAGTTATTATTAAGAATTTATTATTGTTGTTATAATGTTGATTTAATTATTAATAATATTTTGTTTGTTAATAAATAGATTTTATATCTTGTCAATTACCTAGTATTTGTCTTTAATCATTTTAATACTCATCATCTATCAATTTAATAAGTAAATATGGTCACATAATTTAATGTTTGTGTTATTTTAAAGTTACACTGTTTTAAAGAAACACTATTCAGTTTATTTTGATATTCTCATATAAATATCTTTAATAATAGTTAGTTGCTTATGGTATTAATTGAATACAATAAAATAACCTTTGTTATTTAATCATAACTTTAATAATAACTTATAATTTAAAGATTTAATTTTTTTTATTACATATCATTTGTCATACTTAATCTTTTAACTCTAAAATTATTTCAAATTGGACTCATGTAATAGGAAAACTTAAAATAGAATCACTAGCCTGAGTAAATGATTTTTGAATTCAATTATTATTTATTTGCCTCTGGTTAAAAAATAAAAAAATAATCATATATACAGTTACAATATATAACCATTAGAAACCAGTCACCACTTACAAATCATTATGTTTATGCACATATCATAAATGCACTCTTATTGACAATGTGATTTAAGCACAATTTTTCTGACATAAATTTTAAAATTGTCTGCCTTTTTAGAAATATAACTGTTTATATAGAATTGTTCCTATAGAAAAAATCAAAATATAATTATAAAGATATATATATTAAGTAATCCAAAAAATTGAAGAAGGATATAAATATATTTAGATAGTATGCAAATTCTTTAGAAAAAATAAAGCCATTTGTTGTATACACAAGCTAAGAATTAGAGATGCTACCTAGTGAACTGAATATCATTGTATTGATTCTGATTGAAGAATGATGTTATTAATGATAAATTATTGCAGCAAAATAGTTTATATATATATATGAAAGCTAAAATATTTAAGATAATTAAATGTGTGTGTGTGTGTATATAGTAACTTTTTAGTTTAGTAGCTCTTTCAAAAAATAATTAAGATTTCACATAATGGTAAAAATTTTAAATTTATAAAGTAAATAGTCGTATCAGTATTAATTTTTAATTTGTATAGTTTATTAAAAGTTTAATTTATAAAATATAAGTATAAGATTCTGTCAGTTTAACTAACATACACCTTTTGTAACAGTCATTTATGCTCTAAATTGTATATTTATTTTAATTATGAGTTTATTTAATAGTTATAAATATACTTCAATTGGTAATAGTATGTATATTGAACCCCACCGCTTGATGGCATTGTTTTTCACACAACGCACATCAATATACCATTTTAGAGGCCTTTACTTATGGATGACACTTTGATTCAATAAATTATTTCATGCAGTTGTTGTTGTTGTTTTTCACATGATTCTAAAGTAGGCAGGTAATATTTTATTTAAAAAAAGAAATGTTTAAGAGTTTATTCAAAAGGCCAAAAAATAATAATAATAAAGAACTGTGCAGTAACATAAATGTTCAAAAAGAAAATCAAAAAAGTTGATAATTACAAATCAAAACAAACCTTCCCCGCCACCCCACCTACCCTCTTAAAAAAAGTGTTCTTTAAAAATCGAACTGTTTATGTCTTTTTTAAAAAGGCAAAAAAAATTAAAGAAAAACTTTTCGCTATCATATAAAAGTTTTTGTAGTGTAAATAAATATTTGAAAAAAAGCCTCATAATAAATTAAAAAAGATGGCAATTCAAAATCAAAACAATCCCTCCCCACCACACTCTAAAAAGCAAGTGTTGGTTTATTCAAAAGTACCAAATTGGTTAAGTCTTTCCGCAAATAAAAACAACCAAAAAAAGAGATCATTTTAAAAGCAAACCAACCCCCTTCCATCATCTAAAACAACAAAGTGTTTGTTAATAATAATAAAAAAAACCTCTGTGACTTTTAGATAAAGAAAATTTAAAAAAAAAAAGTTACCATAGTATTATGTAAAGAAACTGACAGACCGCTAGTTGATAATTTAAAAGCAAAGAAACACCCCTACACCATATAAAAACAAAGTGTTTGTTTATTTAAAAAATGAACAAAAAAAAAAACAGGTGAAAAAAAAACTTTGGTTTAGTGTAATATTATATAAAGAAACCGACGGACCATTATTCGATAATTTAAAAGCAACCAACACTCTTACAATATCTAAAAACAAAGTGTTTGTTTATTAAAAAAAAAAAACGGATGAAAGAAAACAAAATCTTTGGTGGTTTACCGTGATATTATGTAAACCAAACAGACGGACTGAAAAAAACAAAAACCGATAATCTTTTACCATAATATTATGTAAACAAACAGACAGACCATGAATCGGTATATTGATGTGCAGTGGGTGAAAAACAGCACCATCAAACGGTGGGGTTCAATATACATACTATTATTATTCTTCAATTATATTTATCAAAATTTGCAATACTTATTAAACTGTATAATGATTATAATAGGAATACTTATTTAATTTTATTACAATGACTCTTTAAAAATGTGTGTGTGTGTGTGTGTGGATATATGTGCAGAATCTTATTTAAAAAGCATAAATATATTTCCCTTCCTCATTGGAAATGATATTTTTTTTATTCCTACTTTTTAATTTTAAATAGTGATAATTTTATCTTTAGTATAATTATTAATTATGTATTTTAAACTTGAATAAATAATTTTAAAAGAGTATAAAAGATTATAATTATGTTTAATTTAAGAGTAATTATATTTATTTAAATGTTTAAATATTTTGTTAGTTATATTATACTTTGTTATTATTATTAAAAGTTGTAGACAAAAAGTTAATTTATTCAAAAACTTTTCAGTTAATTAAAAGTGCATGACCATTGAAATTGATTTAGTTAAAAATCTGACATTATACTGTCTATTCTACAATATAAAAAGGAATAGCAGACCAAATTAGTGAGAAAATTGAAAAAATAGTAGAAACTAATTAACCTATTTCTGTTAGTTCCATAAAATTAGAAAATTTTACCATGTTTTATTTTAAAATTAGTTAAAAGTTAACTTTAACAAGCTGGATAAATGTATACAATACATTTAAAAGAATTCTAAATTTATTATGGATTAGTAAACTACTCTTTGCTGGGAACTAATTCTACCTTGTTATTAAGTTATAGTCAAATCATAGTTACTACTTAAAGTAAAAAGGAACCAATATTCTCGAGAAAAATTGAAGAGTATTATCAGCAAGTTCAACTAGTTTACAAATATATTTATGTAAGGTTGTATTTTTGTTATCTCTTCATTTTTAATAATTTTAGAAAGCAAATTACAAATGAATCTTTATTTATATAAAAAGAACACTAGATATATACTTGTTAAAATGCTCTAAAAAACTTTTAACTTGACTATCTAATAATAATACTGAACTTATTTTTGAAAAAAAATTATGTTAGATAGAATAAGTTGTAGACTAAATGGAAAGTAAAACCAAATAGTTTAATGAATAATGTGTATTTTAACAACAATGAATAAATTTGCAAGAGTAATGAATATATTTTACATAATGATAAAATAGAAAGTAAAAAATAACTATTGCTTATATATCTTAAGATTTGCTGAAAAATCATTATGACCTTTTTAAAAGAAGGAATTATTTATTTTGATAAATAATATCAAGGAAGAATATAAACTAAAATAGTTTTAAAACAAGAGCAAATAGATTATAAATGAATATGATTTATAGAAATATAGAATAAAAGATGAATAGATAAAAAGTTAAAATTTAATAATTATTACAGGAGTCAGTTATGTGATATGTGCCTCTAATGGATAGCTAATATTATAAAATAATATGGAATATTTAATGAAGTACATAAAATAATTATATTTTTCAAAATGTAGAGTGCCTGAAGTCAAATTAAGGATCCTAGGAGAAACAATTAAAAGCGCTAAGAAGTTTTAGAAACATTTATTAGTTGTGTATATCATCTATTTCTCTTTAAAATGTACTTTTTAAACAACGATTTTGCAATTTGGAGGAGAAAGAGAAAACAGTGACAAGAGAAGAAGTTGAAACCCCGTGACTATCATGGAGATAATTGTTTAGAGTTTAATAAGTTTAAAATAAAAATGTGTTTATAATATTCATTTCTTTTTAGGACAATAAGGAAAATAATTAAGTAATCTATATATTTATTAGTATTTTCAATATTGATATAATTTTAGGATATAATATTAGATTTTAAGACTTTAAAGATATATACTATGTTTATATTTATATATTTTATATAAATTACCTCATGGATGAAGGACTGTAATTGGTAATTATTTATTAATAAGGAAGGTGGCATATGTTAGATTATGAATTTATTGTACTAGAATATAGTCTCATAGTACATAATAAATAGTTATGAGTCAAGAAAAAAGTATATTTTTATGATAAAATATGAATGTATAAGCCATGTGTAATATTATAAATGATGAATGAAATGAAATATATTTAATACTTCATGGTATTGAACATTGATCTCAAATATTGTAAAGCATTAAAAGTATAATATGATGTTCATCATATTGATAAATGATATTTGTTTTGGCAAATGATCTTTTATAAACAAAGGTTTATAAATGTTGTATACTTGAATTGCAAATATAATCTATACTGATGCTATAAGTTAATAAATGTATAATGGATAAGGTTAAAATGCCAGGATGGTGAGATGTCATCCTGAATGACTAATGTTATGTGTGATGGGTTAGATCTAAAGGACACCTGTATTATATTAGGAAATTTGTGAGGATTGTTTTAGGACAGATAACTATCCCATTCTTCAGTGAGTGTTTAAGACTTGAAAAGCCAGGATTTCAGTGGTAATATCATTGAAAGAATAATGATTATCTAAGTTATGACTGTTGAAGAATAAATGTTAGTTACCACAATTCCTTCAATATATTGTTTAAATTAGTTTCTTATCCCAAATGATATATTAGATAATGAATTATAACTTAAACATCATATGTGAGTGATATGTATAGGAGTCTATAGTTTTTCTTCCTATGATCAGTAATGATAGCATAAAGAATGATAAATGAACATATTCAAAACAAATAGTAGACCTAGATTTTATTATTATTAGTGTTATTATTAATAATAATGAGGAGGAGGAGGAGAAGGAGGAGAAGGAAGAAGATATTGTTATCAATGATGGTCTAATATCATTTAAAATGAAGGTTATAAAAGAATTATATATGACAAATATGATAGATGAATGTATAAGACTAAAGGTAAATACTCTTGATTCAAGTATTTATTTAAGGTATCTTATTTATATTGCATAGTTAACATAAGCATTGAAAATGTACTTCAATAATTAATAAGCTATTAATATAATAATTACAAATTTGGATTGCATTGTATTTTATTAAATCTAAGAAAGGTAAATGATAAGCAACCTATTACATAAGCATTATTGGTATAATATAATTGATTACCTTTATTGAAAAATGAATGAGAATTAAAACTTTTTAATATGAACATAAACGTTAATAATTTTAAAATAAGGGTCCTTAATTCAGTAAATGATACTGAGATGATGAAAATAATGAAAGGATTATTGTATTTATTTATTTACTTATTTTATTTTTTTTGTATAAATGTAAATATATTATAATAATAATGTAATTTGTAAAATAATTTAATTTTAATGAAAATAGGAAATGTTATTAGAAATATCCAATTGTTGTAAATAAATGTATGTTTTGATTTGAACTAGATGATTAGTGTCGTTTCTTTATTGAATCATAAGTATCACAATGTCATATTCAAGTACATAGTACATTAAAATTTTCATATAAATTTTATTTATTAGATGTGTTATCTGAAGATTTCAATAAAGAATTAAAACTAGATAAATCAAATATTTGTCTTTTCTGATTTATAATTTAATAAAAAATAATATCCAATTTACTTGATAATCTGGATAAATATCTGAAATTTAAATATAAACAATTATTTATGTTCAGAGCATTGTAGAAATTCATCTTATTTAAAGAGTCACTTATTTATTTTAAAGTTAGTTTTTTTTTCTTTTTATTATAAAATTATAAAATCATAAAAGTGTATAAAAGTTTATAAAAGTTTCTTTAAACTGATTAAACTCTAATTACTGCATTATTTAAACTAAACAATTATAAATGGAAAAATTCCACATACTAAATGTTTCCATTGTTAAATATATTACAGTATATAATAAGAAAATGTTGCAGGAGTTATCAGAGGAAAGTAGGACTAAAGATAAATGTTAAAAAGACTAAAGTAATGTTTAATCGATCGATTTGCTCAAAATATGAAAATAAAGATTGATTATGATGAATTAGAAGAAGTTAACAGTTACAAATATCTTGGTCAGATTATTAATACAGATGGAAACATAATAGATGAAATTAATCATAGAATTAAATTTGGTTGGAGTGCTTTTGGTAGAAATAACTTGATACTAAAAGGAAATATGCCTATGTGTTTGAAAAGGAAGGTTTTTAATAAATGTGTTTTGCCAGTTCTTACTTATGGATCTGAGACTTGGACACTTAATAGAAGAGCAATACAGAGACTTCAGACCACTCAAAGAAGTATGGAGAGATGCATGTTGGGAGTAACAAGAAGAGATCGAAAACGCAATGTATGGGTAAGAGAAAAAACAGGTGTTACTGACCTCATTGAAAAAATTAAAAGATTGAAGTGGAGTTGGGCTTGACATATTGTTAGAAGAGATGATAACAGATGGACAATTGAAATTTTAAACTGGACTCCAAGAGATTGTAAAAGACTCAGAAAGAGACCACATGTGAGATGGATGGATGAAATAAGAAAGTGTGCAGGGATGATGTGGAGAAGAGAAGCTAAAGATAGGAAAAGATGGATTGAACTTGGAGAGACCTTCATCCTGCAGTGGATTGATAATGGTTGATGATGATGATATAATAAGTGGTTATTAATGATCTAATGTATTTATATAGACAGTAAAGATTGCAACTTGACCACAGAAATTGAAATTATTGATACAAAAAAGTTTAAGTAAATCTTTTTAAATAGTTAAATATAACCTATTCTGAATGCAAATTAATAAATAGTCAGTTATAACATTACAATCTGAAAAGAATGTCTATATATACTTCAACAAAAATCAATAAACTAAATACTAACTGTGATAAAACACAGTTGCTGAAGCTTTAAACATAAAATTACTAATATAAAGCTGAGCACTTTCGGGGGACTTAAGCCTCCATAATCATAGCCTAATACAAAATATAAACATTTATTCAAAAGCAAAATACGTATCTCAAATAAAATATAAACTAAATCTAAAAATAAAATAAAAAAAATAAAAAAATATATAATAAAAAAAAAAATATTATAGCATCCACATTTTAAAAATTCTAAAACAAGAATCCTTTCTATTAATAGCATTGAGATTACTAGCTATAAAACAAGTTTCTTTAATCTTACACTTTACGTTATTCTTCCCAGTACACATTAATTTTGCCTCTACTGGTGGACATCTATGTCAATGAGTAGAGGCAAAATTAATGTGTACTGAGAAGAATGACATAAAGCATAAGATTAAAGAAGCTTGTTTTATAGTTGGTAATCCCATAGATGTGTGGGGTAGTGCTTTCAAATGGATGCATGAAACCTTCATTTTTTTCGTGACATCTACATACAAAACATATGAATTACAAAAACAAAGATTGATTATGTAAGTAATATTCATTAAGGCTGTAGCTTGTGGTTTAAGACCTGTAGAGATCCCTACTATCACATTTTATACACATGTGCTTGAGGCTATAGCCTTAAAAACAAAGATTGTGATTTTTTAAATGTTTAAAAGAGCAAAATAATGTGTCTATTTTATCATCTTACATTCTACCTGCTAATAACGATAATGAATGTGCAGTAGATGTTAGTTATCGTATTAGTTACCATATCACCAAATGTGGTTATAGTCATCAAATAGGAGAAAAATTAATTTTACCTTGTATAAAGGATGCCATTGGCCTTATGATTAACCAAAAATATATCCCAAAAATTAATTGTATTCCTCTTTCAAACAATACGGTATCGAGAAGAATTCACGATATGTCCAAGGATATCGAGGAAGCAGTGATAGAGAGAATAAAAAAAAGTAATTTTTTTTCAATTTAAGTAGATGAGACCACAGATGTAACAAACAATGCTGTATTGCTTGTTATTGCTAGGTACATTAAAGACAATGAATTTGAAGAGAATCTTTTACTTTGTCATTTTTTCTCCACACGCCCAACGAGTGAAGAAATATTTAAAGTTATTGATAATTATTTTATATTGAAAGATGTTAGTTGGTCAAACTGTTGTGGATTGTATACTGATGGTGCCAAGTCAATGTCAGGTTTATATATTAGTTTTTGCAGCCACATCTTAAATGTAGCTCCTAATGTAATTTGGAGCCACTGCTATATCGATAGGCAAAATCTAGTAACAAAGCGCCTTCCAGAAGAATTGAAACTCATTCTCAATGATGCGGTAAAGATTGTTAATTTTATAAAGAAAAGCTCCACAAACTCAAGAATTTTTAAAGTTATGTGTGAAGACTTGATGAGTCTTCATACTTCTCTACTCTTTCATACAGAGGTGAGATGGTTATCTCATGGTAAGGTGCTAACCCACTTATTCGAACTTAGACAAGAAGCACAGGGTTTTTTTTTAAGACAATCCTTTTGATCTTTCTTCAAAATTGTACGATTTTAATTGGCTTCAAGTGCTTGTATATTTATCTGATATTTTTTTGCAGATAAATAACTTAAATTTGACACTTCAGATCAACTCGATAACAATCTTTAATGTTAATGATAAAATTGAAAGTATGATTGAGAAATTAGATTTTTGGAAACTGTATTGAAAACAATCAACCGGAAGTATTCAAAACTTTACATATTTTTTTGTTTGAAAATAAGGTTAGTCTGTCTCAAGATATACGAGAAAATATAATAGCACATTTAACAGGATTAAAATTGTCTTTCATGGAATATTTTCCAAAACCCGAAAACACAAATGATAATTGGATTTTAAACCCCTTCTATGAAGAAAATTTAGAAAAAGTTACATCATTATCAATAAAAGATTAAGAAAATTTAATAGAATTATCATGTGACAGAACTTTACAAGTAGAATTCAAATGATACAATCTAATTAATTTTTGGTTAAACATTAAAGAATATGAACAACTTTCTGAGAAAGCTCTTAAATTATTATTACCGTTTACTAGTACGGAAATAGTAGAAAGAGCTTTTTCTTCATATATTTTTAAAAAAAATAAGTATCGAAACAGATTGAATGCGGCTGTAGACTTAAGGGTATACTTCTCATCTTTTGAACCAAATTTCAAAAAATTATGTTCTTCAAAACAAGCACAAGGATCTCATTTAATTTATTTTATAAAAATATTTGATTATGATAAGAAAATATATTAATTGGTTTTTTTATAATTTTGTGTTTTTATTAAAAGCATTTATTAGTAAACAAAATATGACAAAATAGTAGATAAATATGAAATTTTGAACAAACACACATATATATATATATATATGTTACAGTGAGTTTATAATCTGGCGTGACATTTAGGCGTGTTTCAATGTAATTTGTCTCATTATGTGATGTGAATACATGGTCACCCTATAATATTTATAATGCAAATAAAATAACACACTTGCAATAACAAATTTCATGAAATACAATCATTTTTATGAAGTGGTACAATTTAGCATGATGTACTACCAAGTAGTACACGAGCCAAAAAAGGTTGGGAAATGCTGACTTAAATAATAAGTATAATAATACTCAAGACTAAATGGGTTTGTAAGCAGTCATTAAAAAACAGTTAATACTTACACTAACAATCAACAATTTCAAACTGTTGTCAAAGCAACCTCCTTGGTGTTATGTACTTATTTCGAAATTCTTTATTGTTATTGATATTGGGATTTTTAAGTGTTGACTGTTATTTTAATGATTACTTACAAACCCAGTTAGCCTTGAGCATTATTACACTTATTATTTAAGTAATACTTTGGGTGCAATTTGAAATTTATAATTACAGTTTGTAATGTTTTAATTGACTATATATTAATCTGCATTCTGAATAAGTTATATTTACCTGTTTAAAGAGATTTATTTAAATGTCTTTGTATCAATAATTTCAATCTCTGTGGCCAAGTTGCAATCTTTAATGACTATGTAAGTACATTAGACCATTAATAAAGGTGGGATTCCACCTTTATTGTTAAAAGGAGGTTGCCTTGACAACAGTTTGAAATTCTTGATTGTTATTGATATTGGGATTGTCTAAGTATTGTCTGGTTTTTAATGATTATAGTATATGTACACTGAATATACATAAAGATAGCTGGTACAAAAAGAGCAGTCATTCACTTGTAAAATGTCAATTGAATCAAGATAATATATGAAGAAAAAAAGGAATATGAAAATATTTATTAGGTAATTCATTAAAAAGAATTAAATATTTGGAGTTTTATAAATAGTAGAAAAAGAGTTACTAATGGTATAAGAAAATTAACAATGAGAATTGTTAAGCAAAGCTATAAAAGAGAATAAAAAAAAAAATAATATCTTGGTATTGGAAAAAAAGTTATTTTAGCAATAAGGAAGGGATCATCATTAAAAAGAGAGTTGACATCAGAAAATATTTGTAAGAGTTTTAAAAAGAATTATATAATAATAAAGAACAATAAAATAAAATTTACAGTGACTTTGATTTCTCAAAAATTTTAAATGAAGTGACTTATGAAATTATATTGATAAAAAAGGAAAAAAACTCCAGTAAATGGTCAAATTTTATTGACATCTTAAAAGAAAGAGGTGATGAAAAAAAAAAAACTTCACCAAATATTGTAATTATAAAGATGTAGCAGTTGGCTAAAAGAATATAAGTAGTGATATTGATTCTTAAAAAATATGATGCATAATATATTAGAAATAATAGGACAATTAGTCTTTTACTAAGATCTTTACCAAGATAATTGCAATATATTTACAATAAACTTTAAATTCATACCAATCAAAAAAATAAACTACATTTTAAAATGGTTGCATAGTGGATTACATCCATGTATTGAGAGAAGTTGTATAAAAGATTAATGAATATCAATTGCTATTGTGCTTTGAATTTGTAGACTATGAAAAAGCTTGTCATTCTATAAGCATTTCTGTGGAGTTCAAAGGTTTGGATTATTTTAGATATATATTTACAATATTGATTGCTATATTCTGAAGAATATTTATCAAAATGCAATAGCAATGATTAGATTACATGATGATACTAAAAAGATATATGATAAGAGGATTTCATATTTAAAACTTTCTATATCAGTTTTATAAGAAGTATTTTGTGGATTAAAATGGGAAACTAAGTGAATAAAAGCAGATGTATTTTATCTAAGTCATCTAAATTTTTAAGATGTAATTGTTTTTGAAAATAATGCATTAGAGTATTATTAAATATAGCAAAAGTTATTAGATGAAAATAAAAAAACTAGAACTAAGGATAAGTATTAAAAAGACTAAAGTTATATTCAGTGGATTTTCTCAGACTATGAAAGTAAAGGTTAATAATTATGAATTAGGATTTAACAATTACAAATTTCTTAGTCTGATTATTAAAATTAACAGTAACATAAAATGAATGAAATTACTCATGGAATTAAATTTGGATGAAGTGATTTTGGGTAGAAATAATTAAATAATAACATTTGAAATGTTGTGCCATGTTCTAAATTGTTAGCCATTACTAATACCAAATATATTTGAATTCTGTAAATAAAGCTTGTTTTTTTTCTGAAACTTTAACAATTAATATTAAATGGATGGAAATAATCCAACATATAATTGTATTATAAATATCAGAGTTACAAAAACTATCATGACTAGAGAAATTCAAAATTCAATCCTTCAAAAAACCAATAAAACAATCAACACTCTCTCCAGTATTTCGCTTTCAATTCCTGGTAAAATCGCACTCCTTAACATGCTAGTGTTTTCAAGACTCAATTACTATCTACCAATCATCAAGCCCTATTAAAATCTTCGGTAAACAAATAGGCTCATTATGTACTAAGCTATTGTGGAAAAGGAAGGTTGTGGCCATAGGCTTGGCAAAGGCCCAAATGCCTAGAGAACTGAACGGTCTTGGGCTACATTTGGTTGCTACATTATACTTGCAAAAATCACTAAATCTGCTGCACAAACATTCACTGGAAATGGACTATACAAATTTAATCCAAGAATTTCAACCTACTGATATGCCACTTCCCCATAGCAAAGGATGGTTGACTGACATCTGGACACATGTCAATGGCTGTATTAACTTAACTCCAAACATCTTCAATGAAAAAAAGTCCTACTAGGGAACTTACAGGCTAAAGAAAGATTGTCCCTCAGCTCTCCATAATGCTCTTGGATTAAACAAATTTTTGATCAAAAAAAGCCAAACATTGGTTTCTGGAACCCAAATTTATTGATTTTCTTCTGAAATTAAACCTCTCATCACTACCCACTAATCAGTTCCTCATAATGAGGAGGGGTTTTAACAAAATTAGCTCTCAATGTCAACTCATTCTTAATCCAGCAAGCAATTAAAGCTGGCAATTTTACTAACATTAGATTAGCAATTTTCCTATCCTTCGCCATCTGGCTAACGAGGTGCAGTTTTGTTCTGGGCAATGCGAACACCAGTACCCTTCAAGTATTTAAAACACTCATCAAGGGTAATATCATCAGAGATAAAATGCTTGCTCCGGATTGGCTGTATCAACAAATCTGGGCTGGCACCTCCATGCTAGTGCACTGATTATTGCAAAGATATCAATGATCAAATATTAGTCTCGCCTCATCAATGCAATACCAAGATGATCTCAGTCATATATATATGAACTCTACCATACTATCTAAAGACTACCAATTAGTGGATTGATCACACCATCTACCTCAATAATAAAAGCTAACAAATTTAATCACGAGCTGAATGGCTTAACTTATAAGAAAGTGACGGACAGATCTTGGGATGCTTGGGCTCGGACTGACAGATTGGGAGTGAATCAATGACCTTGTCAGTGTTCTCCCAGCCCACCTAGCCTCTGCTTCACATCTTGACTTTAAACCTATATTCATTATCAATTTGGACGTGCCTTTCAATGCTCAATGAGGCATACATAATTGTTCAACTGGGACAAAGTATGGACCAATCTAGAGTATTACTGAAGCGTTGATCCAACATTCATGTATATATCCACTTCTCATTTAGCTATGGACATTGCTTGGTATTCATGTAGTCATCATTGTATAAAATTGTATAAATCATTTAAATAAATCGTTATTTTATAATATAAATATCAGAGTTTATTAAGTTTACGATACGATTCTAAAAAAAAACAAAAAAAAACAGCAAAACATTATTTAAATAATTGTTACCATTTAGTCATCTTATGTTCTTGCTTAATTATCCAAATTTGTCTTCAGGATATGTATTTATATATGATTTTTTTGAATTACAAAATTATTGAAAATTCTAAAAGAAAATATACATTATTCATCTTAATGTAAAAATGATGTCTTTTTTTTTATTATTTTTCATATGTATATTAAATGAAAAAAAGAAATATATCCAGTGATTTAAAATAATTTATAAATCCTGCATTGATTGTACATTTTATAAAATATATATTTAAAAAAATAAAAACGGAGTAGATTGTAATCATATTGAATTTATGTAAAATAATGTTTCTTTTTAGTAATAAATATCCATAGACATAAAATATTTTTAAAACCCACACACACATTTTGCATATATATGTAATGATTGTAAACGTTTGTGCATATATGTTTATCTATGAGGATAACAAAATGTAAATCTTAAAGAGATTTATTATTGGTTTTTGTTTTTCTATGAATCATCGACTTCATCTCTTGAGAGAAGAAAAAATATAATTTTATAAAGATTTTTTTTTTTCTTAAAGAAATGTTTATTTAAATTAAAAAAATAAAAAAGAATAATTTGAGCAAAGAAAATGGCCTAGAAAGATTTCATTTATCAAAAACAATTTTAATTAATACTGTATTTCATAGTCGAAAGTGTAAGAGGTGTAGGTATTATAGGGTCTTATCAAGAGATAAAGTATTAGCAATCTGATTAGATTATATGTATAAGCGCTTTTATTACACGTTTTATGGACATTACTTGCAAATAAATACATAAAAATTTATCTACACAGAGATGTGCAAAATATTCATAATTGTGTGATCATAAATAATAGATATAGACTATATATTGACCATCAACATCATTTTTGTGTTAAGCAAGATAGCTTATTTGCACAAATTTGATGATGTTGAATAATGACAACTTTATATTTATTATAAGAATATGGTTATTGTTGTTGTTTTCTTTTTGCTAAAATGTACTCATTTTAATTTCATTTTCAAAATGTTTGTTTTTATATATTTTCTATAGCAAATGCTGGACTTAATTGAAGACAATTTTGTAAAGTTCTTAGTCCTATATAGTATAATGTTGATTAATATAAGTATAAATAAACTATATTAATCCAAAAAAAAAACCAACAGATATGCCTCAAACATGCCCATGTGATAGCCAACCAGATGTAATAATAACATCACACGGACCTCTCAATTCTCAAACACAAGTCAGAACTATAAGAAAAAGATGGACCCATCTTCTTCTATGCCTCAATTTATATATAAATAAGCCAGACTCAATTATTTTGAACTAAGAGTGTGAAGCTTAAATATTACTCATTTTAATTCATTTCAAAATGTTTGTTTTTATATATATATATAGATAATGCTGGATCTTAATTGAAGACAAATTTTTTTTAAAATTCATGAGTCCTATATATGTATAATGTTGATTAATATAAGTATAAATAAACAATATTGTAATAACGTGAAAGCTAAAAAAACCAACAGATACACCCCAAACATGCCCATGTGACAGCCAACCAGATGTAATAATGACATCACATGGACCTCTCAATTCTCAAACATAAGTCAGAACTATAAGAAAAAGATGGACCACCTACTTTTATGCCTCAATTTATATATAAATAAGCCAGACTCAATTATTTTGAACTAAGAGTGTGAAGCTTAAATACTTTCACATTTAATTCACTAAATATTATATATATATATAAACAACACGAAATCCCTCGATTCATCATGAAGCAATTCTTTTTTCAAATCCAATGAAATGACACCAATAAATGTAAATATATCAAATTTATTAAGCGCAAACAGATAATATTGTAATAACGTGAAAGCTAAAAACCCCAACATATACACCCCAAACATGCGCATGTGATAGCCAACCAGATGTAATAATGACATCACACGGACCTCTCAATTCTCAAACACAAGTCAGAACTATAAGAAAAAGATGGACCCACCTTCTTTTATGCCTCAATTTATATATAAATAAGTCAGACTCAAGCATTTTGAACTAAGAGTGTGAAGCTTAAATACCTTCACATTTAATTCAATAAATATTATATAAATAAATAAACAATGTGAAATCCCTCGATTCACCATGAAGCAATTCTTTTTTCAAATCCAATGAAATGACACCAATAAATGTAAATATATCAAATTTATTAAGCACATCTGGTTGGCTGTCACATGAGCATGTTTGGGGCGTATCTGTTAGGGGTTTTAGCTTTCACGTTATTACAATATTATCTGTTTGCACTTAATAAATTTAATATATTTACATTTATTGGTGTCATTTCATTGGATTTCAAAAAAGAATTGCTTCATGGTGAATCGAGTGATTTCATGTTGTTTATTTATATATATAATATTTAGTGGATTAAATGTGATGGTATTTAAGCTTCACACTCTTAGTTCAAAATGCTTGAGTCTGGCTTATTTATATATAAATTGAGGCATAGAAGAAGGTGGGTCCATCTTTTTCTTATAGTTCTGACTTGTGTTTGAGAATTGAGAGGTCCATGTGATGTCATTATTACATCTAGTTGGCTATCACGTGGGCATGTTTGGGGTATATCTGTTGGGGTTTTTAGCTTTCACGTTATTACAATATTATCTGTTTGCGCTTAATAAATTTGTTACATTTATATTAATCAAAATAAATTATTCAGAAAAAAAAAACCATAATAACTCAAATACAAACCTTTAATTTATGTAGATAATATGGGAAATGCTTAAAAATTAAACTTATTGTATTAGAGTAACTTTAATGTAACTTATTAGCAAATGTTTTTTTAAAAAATAATTACTAAAAATAAATAAATTTAAATTCTTTACTTATATTTAAAGGAATTTTGCTATTCAAATACTATATTATAGTAAACTTTGCAGCATTTTTATATACAGGTATTGTAAAAATGATGTTTGAAAAGTTTAATTTCTGTGTATTTTGCTGTTGTACAAAATTTATCTGCTTTATATGTTATGAAAAAACCTTTAATATAGAATCAGTCTTTTTATTTGTTTTTTAAAAATATATATTTATGAACATTTAATTCTGATCAGATGTTTTTTTTTTCTTTTAATCATGGCTGATGCAATAATTTAATTATTTGTTATTAAAAGCCATTGTATTATAAAATTTGATGTTTTATTTGTTACTGAAAGCAAATTTTAACTTAAAATCAATTATATTTTATTTTGTTTCTTGATTAATAACACATTTGAGAAATTAGTATAGCTTACGAATTAATATAGATAGAAAACTGGCCATGTAAATTTTTGTTTTTTGATGTAGCAACAGAAGTTGTCCTATTTTATCTTTCATTTGTTATTGAAAGTAAAGTTTTTAATATAGGCTAGTAATTTCATTAATTCTAAACATTGCAGATAGATGGAAATTTTATATAGTATAAAGTCTGATTTAATTTTTATAAAAATGTACTAAAGATATAAAACTGTTCATAACTAAGGAGATGATGATTTGTTATTAGAAATTATTAATTTTTTTGTTTCATTTTTTAAAATAATTGGAAGTAAGTTATAACATACTATTGAATTTTTTTATATATGTATAACATGTATAGTTGAGAATTTACATGTAGCACATTTATTCATGTAACATTCATATTGTGATATCATTTTTTAATAATTTAACTTTTTATTAATGTATGTATGCAGTGAAATTGTAGTCAGTATATACAACTTTGTGGTGACGTGTTTATTGAGTTAAAAGTATTTAATAAAAAGAAGGGTTTAAATTAATGTAACTAAGAATAATGTTAGTGAACCTGTAATATGAAATTTGATTTGATGCAAAATATAATACCATATCTTAATTAATACAAATCAAAATTCAAGTATCAGAAGTATTTACACAGCCTAATATTATTTTGCATGCAGCATACTACCATCATTGATTAGGGGGAAATTTATCAAGTCCTGATAAAGTATTTTCTAACAAAATAATGAAGTTTTTGGTTTGTTTGTTTTGTTTATGAATAAATAATTAAAATGTTAAAAAATAAAAACTATGAATATGAGTTGCAGTTAATAAGTATGACTTTTATATTAAAATATAAATAGTAATAGATATTTATGAACGATTTATTTTTTAAGATTGAGATTGTTTGGATAAAAAAATAAATGTTAAATGTATGAATTTTAAAAAATTGAAAACGTTTTTAAAACATTGAAAATATATATGCATGTATGAAGGCTGGCTATTGCATTTTTCGATATAAACTAAAGTAAAACATTTGTAGTTATGCCGTCAATCTTTTATGATTTGGAATTTATAAATATAACTTAAATAACATTTTATTTTTAAAATGACCTTAAAAATGTTTATCATATCTTTTCTTTAGAAGGAAATAATTAATAGACTTTACATGTTGTAATATCTTCATTTAATATAAATCCAACTAATATGTAGGATTCATTATTCCTGATACTACTGATAATATTTGTATTGGCCAGTTATTTTGAAAATTCTGTGATATTTGAACATCATAATTTCTAGAACAGCTATATTACCATTTAATTTATTAAAACATATTTTTGCCCTATATAGTTTAGAGCACCCTAGGATTCAAAGTCCTTCGATCATGACTCCAGCCCTGCCATTTCTGGTTCTAGAACTTCTTATAAATTCTCAGGCAATAAACTATTCAATTACTTTTTTTAATTGAAAATTTTTTAAAAAATGTTCTCAGTTAAGAATTAAATTTGTGAACTTTGAACTTTTAAAACTGTCACTCCACTACAGCACTTAACCACACCTGTAATTGGAAGATAAAAAAGTTACTAGTGTGAATAAAGTAAAATAATGATATTACATATTAAAAATCTAATATATATATAATTTATTTTACAATAATTATTTATTTAGAAAAGTTCAAGCACAAATTTAAAAAAAATATGATTAACTGAATTATTTATTTCTAATCCGCTACAATAAATTCCTTGTGTTAATTTCTAATGCTCTCTTCCCTCTCGTTCAAGTTACTTTTAGTATGACTTTTTTTTTCTCTTCTATTGTATTTTTTAAAAAATCAGTGAGATGACTTTTGAATTCTTAATTAACTGTGCCACCATCATTTATGAAAAAATTAATTTGTCTGGAAAAATATAATTGCAGATTTGATCTTAGGGATTTTGCCAAATCGCTTTTAATTAATATACTTCTTTTTTTATATAAACATTACTTTTATATATATATATATAAGGTGCATTAAAGTTGTTTTGATTTTTTTTATTGATTAAAGATTATATCAGCATATATATGCATACTATTGTAATGCCCCCCCCCCCATTTAAATAGTTGTACAGAGAAAAAAATGATAATCAGAAAGGAGAAAGATATGGATCTAATCTTATTAGGTTTATTTATATTATTATGTAAGTTTTTTGATTGTTTTTGTCATTAGCTTTTCTGTATGATATACTATTAGACAGTAGACGGTTAACCAATATGATAACTTTTTTTTCCAATTTTGAGCTTTAACTTTATAGGTTGAACATTGATGTTTTGATCCAAGAATTTTGCTGAATTTTATTATTATTTCAAAGACGCAATGAAATAACATTTCAAAAATACACATTTGTGTATTTCAAAAATACAAATTTAAGCTTTCTTTACCTTTGAATCAACATAAAGTTACTGAAAACTAAAACCAATATTCATTGGATATACTGTATGTTCTATATACTTTGTTAAAATTTTATTTTATGATGCAATATTGTTCTGGTACTATTGATTTTCTTGATTTCTGGATTGACAATTTTACTGATTTAAGAAGTTATTTATAGTATCTATATACTGCAGGAAATTTAAGCTAATAATGAATATATTAAATTCTGTAATAATTATTGGTTTTAATCTATATTGGACGAACATTTACAATAATTTTTATGTAATTGTTGTAATAAAAAGAAATAAAAAATTTATAGATTAACTACACCCTTTCTTACTTTTTCTCTGAGTTACTCAACCACATATTCTTTGCCAAAATATATTTAATGAAAGTGATTAAAGTTTTCATTTACTGTGTATTAGGAAAAAATGGAAATCTTGAATTAAATTGACTAATAGGATAAATTCTTTAAAAAGACAAATAGGAATTGGAACTCATCCTATTTATTTATATTATTTCTTTGAATATTTTTTAAAATTATTCTACCATTCAAGTAAATCCTAACTCATGCTAAAATAATAGTCTGATAGTCATGAAAAATAAGATCTCACTAATTCATCATTGCAATTTTATCTGTATGTTAGAAGTTGTCAGAATTACAGCAATTAAATCAATAATATTATACTTCTATATCAAGTCCGTATAGCATTTTTCTTTGCAATATATAAAAAAGAATGTAACAATAATAGCTTTTTTTACTTCACTTTTTTGTTATAATGTTTATGGAGCTTTTAATGAGCATTTAGCAGTGAATTTTTTAACTCATCTTTATATTTCTGACAATTAACTGAAATGTATTTTAAAAAGTTAGTGATTAAAGTTTGTTTCCAATTTTTTTTTAAATTGCTATTTTATAAAGAAAAAAATGAAAATCATGTTTTACAATGTCAGTTAATTCATTTTCTTTTGTGACACAAAGTTAGAAATCAAGAAAGAAAGAAAACAATAATGCAGTCATGTCTGACAGATCAATTTAATTTGTTTACTGTACTATATTAAATTTTTTAGTTTTTAAAAAAATTATGTGTATGAATTATTTGATTTATAAACTCTTTGTAATCAAATATTACAAAAAGGTAAAAGTTGAAACTCAAGACTTTTACAATGCACTAAGCATGCGTTTGGCTGATCACTGCCAGAATCATAGTGCTGTATTAATTTGGCAGTTGAAAATTATGCCCATATATGAATGTAATTTATTATGTCAATGAGGCATAATATGTAAATGTGACATTTAAGTGTTCTATTTTTTCAATAATAGAATACAGAATTCTTTCTTTTAATTGCATTTGGATCCTTTAAATGCTGCATTTACATATTAAGCCTCATTTACATAATAAATTACATCCATATATAGGCATAATTTCCAACTGCTAAATTAATACTGCACTATAATTCTGGGAGTGATCTGCCAAAAGCTTGCTTAGTGCATTATAAAAGTCTTGAATTTTAAGTTTTATCTTTTTGTAATACTCGATTATAATGATTTGATAATTAAAGAAAAGAGAATTAAATATTTAGAATTAATGAATTATTTGAATATGTGTGTAATGTTAATTTATTCAAGGTTAAATAAAAGTTAACTTGACTAAATCACAATCGCATACCAAAATAATAAACTTTGGCAGTTTTGAAATTTTGCAATGCCTCTTTGTAGTTTTATCTAGATTAAAATAGGCATTACTGAATTATCAGTGTATATTTTATGTGTGTGTATGTGCATTTCTTAATTAAGATTAATTGGTAGAAGCAATGGTAAATTCACACTGATGATAATTGATTGTTTTTTTTTTTAATCCTTGCTTTTTCACAGTGCTTTTTATTAAGAATTCTTCTGAATCATCTTTTCCCAATAGATTGTTAAACTTATATATAACAGTTCTATTTTACAATTATTATATGTAGCTCTTTTTATATTACAACTTAGAGCATTTGAGAGCATATCAATTCATGGGCAAAATAAAATATTAGTTGTAAAGCTGATAGATGGCACTTAAGTGCTCAGAAGCAAATTTATAGCATCCTGCTTTTTAATACACCTGGGTCTCTTTTTACGCGGACTTATTTAACACGATTTTGAAGTTACGCGATTTGTGTTTCACCGGAAGTCGACCTCCGATAATGCGCTATTACTTTAAATAATCAATTTCACGCACTTACGTTATATTGAAAGTAATAGCACTTTATTGGAATTCTACTTTCATCTTAGTAATTTCAATATTTTCAGTGCTTTATAATAGTAAGATTTTATGCAATAATGAAATTAAAATCATAATTTCCACATTTTATGTATACACACATTAAATTTTACAAGATTATAATGTAAATTTGTTCAAACATTGTATGTGTTAATTTTGCATTTTAAATCACATTCTGTTTTTGCTTTTTTAAAAAAGAACCTAATCAATTATTAATCATTTAGTGTCCACAAGTTTATTTTTAAAAGGTCAGTAATAGCAGTGGGCACAATTAAAAATTAAAATCTGATTTTTAATTGTAATTAACAATTTAAAAATTACTTGGGAGGCTTGAAATTAATGTGATGTAAAACGAAATTTGATTTTTAAACTGAATTGAAAATTAAAGACAAAAATAAGAATTTAATTTTTAGTTGTTAGTTTTAATTAAATTTTTTCCCAGCAGTGGTGAATAAATGTCTTTTTATTATCATAAGTCTAAGTTCATAAACAATTAATAAAATCATCGTCATCGTCAACAGAAAACCATTAACACAACATGAGAGTGAACTTGGCGCTAGTTGTATTTTCTCTTGTGAGAATAATTGCTGAGATATTCTTGACTTCGTTTAAGGAGAAGCCAAATACATCACGTCACATCACATGAGAATCTGATTTTTTACTAGTTTGCAAATGAACGTGTTTTTGGGCAAATAGCGATAATAATTAAAACGTGTATAAAAAAAATGTAAATTACTGTACTGAAAATTATGCATAAAAATATATTATTTTGAATAAAATTAATATTATAGTTAAAAAAAGTTTGTCTTGTATCAATTTTTTTCAAATTTGAAATTTTTTATTAGTCATATTTTATTTCCTTATTATTATTTTTTTTTTTTTGTGAGAATTTTAAAGTAATTTTACGTTGGTGCTTTGCTTTTACGCGAATTTTGAAAAATCACAGACCGCATCCCCCCTTTTTCAATGTAAGTTACGTCTATTTTTGCGCGCGTTTTCTGAGGAACCTATCTATCGCATAAAACGAGACCCAGGTGTACATTAAAATATATAATTGGTTATTCTTTTTATATACAATAGAAAAATTTTAATGTAATTTTTATTTTTTTTAATTATTAATGTTGTTATTTGAGAGTTGTGACAGATTTTTAAAAAAATCACATTTTGATTGCAAACTATGTATGATTAGATTTACATATGATATGAAATTATGGCATCTATAAACACAAATATATGAAGAACAGAAATGAACATCCATAAATCATTGTGTCTGGCTTGCTTTAATGCAAATTATATATATATTGATTTATATATAATTATTTTTTACTAATTAATTTTTTACTTTCATGTATTGTTTATAGTTGACTAAATAGTCTGATTATAAAGACAAGTGAAAGAAGTTACCTATCTGTGATGCTCATGACTTGAAGTTTGAATTTAACTGGATAAAATTTGAAATTTTTTTTTAAATTCTAAAAAAGCTTAGAACTTATATTTAAGTAATTGACTATAGCCAACTCAGTAAGATAGACTCCTTAATATCGAATTGTTGAATAGAGAAAGGTAAGAGCAAGTTTAGGAAAACTAATAAAAATCCTCATTACTTCGTAGTTTTGCAAACATGGTTAATAATGCTTTTTCTTCTAAGAATTTGTGTGTATATGAGTGTGGAGAGAAAAGATATTATTGGAAAAGTTTTTATTCCCCAATGGGCTATATAAAAGCTTTTAATTTTATATATATGATGTGTGCATATATAGGATGTGTGCATATATAGGTGACAACTAAATTAAAAATAATTTAATTATATTTTACTAAGAATTTTCATATAGAATTAATTAGTTAATTGGCTTCAAAATAGAACCCTATATTTTTAAGCTCATTATTTTCACATGCAGCTTAAATAGAGATTATTTATATGGTTAGTTGATCATGAAGCCAAATAATATTAAAGTGATGGTAGTGGCAATGAGTTTTAGTTTGAATAAGACGTATTCTATCTTGGCAGAAAGCAACCCAAAAGCTTTTTTCTTATCAAAAAATTACTCTAATGAATCAACTGTCCAGATATCAAATAGTTGTTTAGAAAATGATGCTTATAAATAATATAAACGTTTAGATTAAATTATTTTCAGAGTTTCTTTTAAGCAATTGTTCAAAGAATTTAATTTCATATTTGATCTCTTTTTAAAGTTTACTGTAAAAAAAAATAATTGAGAGTCGGAGAAAAAATCTGAAGAGAAAGCTGTTAGTTTTATTATGAGGAAGAGGATACAGGTTGATGGTTCATACTGTTTGTTGCAGAATGTCAATTGCTGGAAACAGAGAAAATAACACTACAATATAGTCATGTAAAGTTAGAACATGTGGTTGTCTCATTTGATGGAATTTTGTGATTGTAATGTTTTATATCTGTGATATATAATAATTCTTTTGATCATTCATAAGGAAAAGCTTTGCTTTTGACGTGGTAAAGTTCTTTAGCCATTTTTTTTGTATGTCTGCACATATATATATATATATATATGCTTAGTAACTTTAGTTAAATAATTTAAGTATTTGTTAAAGGTCAGTATTTGTAATTTTAATCATTCTACTTTGTGATTCTTGTTATTATCACATCTTTGACAACTTTGACAGATGCACAAATTAAAAACTTGCTTATAATTACTGATGGGGAAATAATAGATTTGCGATTTTTTTTAAAGATGATTTGTGAATCATTTACTAAGCTCAGATCAGCTTTAGAAAACCAGATATAAAAAATGATGCAATCATTGAAATTAAAATCTTGGAGAAAAAATATGGAGAGAGTGGGATTTTTCATTCAATTTTAAAATTATTATATAAAATTGACACATTTAATTGATTTAAGTGCTAATAGGTTTTTTTTTTTTTCAATTTGTTTTTTTTTTAATTCTGTACTGATTTTTTTGTCCCAATTTCCAATTAACTCTTATTGAAAGTCCTAGGTTCAGATGTATTTGACAAATTATAAGATGGGATTTTTCTGCACCATCTTTATTTATTTTACTCTTGAACTAATTAGATAATATCGTATTATAATTTTAATGATTTGATTCAAATTATTAGTTAATGAGAATTAAATTTTAAATATTTTAGTACACACATGTTTGCCGTACATACATATCACGTTGGATGTTTATAGATTGAAGTAAAGATATGAAGCTACTAATAAGCAAAGAAACAATTGATTAAAAAAATGAATTGGAGCTAAATGAAATGAAATCTATGTTATTAACTTTGAGAAAACGTATCTTTGGAAATAGTGGTGAAAACATATAACTGAAATCAATTTCTCAAAAGTAAGCTATTCCATTTTTTAAAAAAATAAACTTTTAACAATGTATTATATACATAAAAATGTAATGGTAAAATTAATAGCAAGTCAATAATAACATCAGATATGATGTGATAAGAAATTTAATAAACGGAAAAAATATCATTTATGCCACCAAAACAATTATTTACTACTTTAATCTTTTGAAAATTTATGAGTTTTTTCAAATAAAAATAATTGTTAGTCATTTGCTTGGGAAATTATGACAATGCTATTGATTTATTGCTTTTGTTTGTCTTGGGAATCAATTCAATAAGCATTAGCTCTTGCTTTACATAAATGCTTTAAACTATGTACAATTTTTTTTTTAAAAATCTGAAAAAGATGGACAGAATAATTATAGCAAAGTAAAGCACATTCTTATGTCTAATAAGTAAATAATTTTCAAAAATTATAGTGTATGCAAAAAAACCTGTAGTATTCAGCATATATAAAGAGGTGAGGATAAAAATAAACTTTTTAAAATAGTTATTTGAGTGTGCCATGAATATATTTTATCAAAAATTGTTGCAAATACAAAACTGATGCTAATTTCACAAACAAAAAGATTATTTATTTCAATTATCTCATAAAATACTTTTTAAAATTCATAAATTTTTCAAATAAAATGAAAACCTCTTGAGACCAGAGGTATGCTCTATCTGAAGGTAACCCTGAAAATCTTTCTCAAAAACAATGGATCATTCATGAAATACATTGCAGAGTTGTTGTTCTTTAAAAAAATAACGATTTATTTAAACAATTGATACAACTTTGTATAATGATGATTACATGAATACCAAGTGATGTCAATAGCTAAATGAGAAGTGACTACATACATAATGTGACCTGAGAAACCACATGTAGCATCCAAACTCAAGGTTGTTGAATCAATGCTTCAGTAGAGTTCTATATTTGTCCATCACTTTGTCCCAGTTGAACAATTATGCATGCCTCTTTGAGCACTGAAAGGCATATCAAAAATATATAATGAGTGTAAGTTTAAAATTAGGATAAAAAGCAGAGGCGATGAGTTGGGAGAATGCTGCATATCAAAAATATATAATGAGTGTAAGTTTAAAATTAGGATAAGAAGCAGAGGCGATGAGTTGGGAGAATGCTGGCCAGGTCAGTGACTCACTCTCAGCCTGTCAGTCTGAGTCTAAGCATCTTGAGATCTGTCCATCACTTTCTTATAAGTTGCACCATTCAGTTCATGATTAAATGTGTTAACTTTTGTCATTGCATTGAAAGTTGTATAAAAATCTTCAGATATTATTGTTTATCTTAAAGATTAAAGATTTCATTTTGTTTAAGGCTACTGTATGAAAAAAAGGACAGTGAACAAGTAATAAGAAAAATATTGATGCCAGATTATACTAATTTATCCATATTTCTAGACTGTTTTCTGGATATTAATCACCTCCTTAGAGAAACAATACTACACTCATAATCTAGCTACTATCTTTAACTTATTTTTTATTATTTAAATTAATAACCTGAGATTCTAAAGCATATTAAGAATTTAAATACCAGTTAACTTGTTTATATAGTTATATAGATTTGACATTAATATCAGCAGGTTTTAACGTGATTAAAACTTGTTTTTGTTATATATATATATATATATATATATATAACAAAAATATATATATATATATATATATTGTTTTGTTAGCTCTAGGCACTCTTTTACAAAATGGTATATAACAATGACATACATAATTTTTTATAATTACATTAAAATTTTATATTTAGAAGCATTAATTTACTTTATAAAATTTCATAATCCATTTAATAATTGTCATTCTCAAATTCATTATATGAATTTATACAATACTATGTGCATTATATCAAATGTACATAATTATGTGCTTTGTTCAACTTTGGGGCAGAAATTTGAAAAATAGACATGTACTTAACTTCAAAGGCACAAATATTGGAAGAACAAATGAAGTGGGATTTATTATAAATAAAAAGTGGAAAAACACCATTGTGAAAATTGATCATATGTCAAAATGGCAAGATTAGTTATTCGACTTAAGATATCAAATGCAGATAATTCAGGTTTATGCATCAATGAATTCTTGCAATGAAGAAGTCGATTTTTATATAGATGTATGATTATATTAAATAATATTTAATAATTATTGTGGAAGAGTTTAATGCTAGAATTGAAAAACAATTGAAAAATGAAAGTGCTATTGGTATATTTGCTTATAATGACAAAATTGAGAGAAGACACTGACTTATGGAAATTGCCAAAAAAAAAATCCCTATAGATTATGAATTTCATCTTTGAGAGCAATGTTAAAGAGAAATGTACATGAAAACCTTTAAATAAGGGTACATTAAATTGGATTATATTTTGACTAACAGCATGCCATCTTGAAAATAAATTATGCACACTATCTTTTTTATTTCAAGACTATAATATTTTTAATACATTAATGAGAAGCAAGATATCTGTTAATGTAAACTAGAGAGGTGGAAATTATTAAGAATGTCAATATTAACAGCTGATATTTCTTAAATGAGATTAATATTAACATAAATGGTATTTACTAATAACTATAGCAAAGATAGCTGATATAAAAGCAACAATTCTCCAGTAAATGTTCAACTGAGACAAGAATGAAGAAAAGAAGAAATATAAAAATATTTGAAAATGTTCTATTAAGAAGAATTAATCATCTCTAATTCTATAAAATATTACAAAAAAATTAATAATGATACAAGAAATTATGAATTGGAAAGAAAAGCCACAGATGAGAATAAAACTCTAAAAGGTATAAAACATTATCTAGGTATTAGAAGAAAATTGTTTCATCAATAAAAACAAAATATAAAATTATTATTAAAAAGAATTACAACATCATGAAATGTGTAGAAAAGTTCTACAAAGAATTGTACAATAATAAACAATAAGAATGGAAAGTAAGACTTATATTTACAATATTTTTTTTGAATTGCCAAGCATTTTAAATGAAAAGATATGCAATGACATTTTAATAAAGAAGAGAATAATTTTAAAAAATGATGGAATTATTATTAATATTTTAGCAGAAGAATAAGAAAATTGTTTGAAAAATTATGTATTCAATGTCTAAATGATAAAGTTGTACCAGATGGTTGGGAACATGCAATAGTGATATTGATATATAAGAAAGGTGATAGACATTAAAAATTATAGATTTACCAATCTTTTATTATTTTTTCATAAGATCCTTATCATGATTGAACTCATACTAACCAAAGTAATAAGCTGGATTTAAATTATAGAATAAACCAATAAATATGAGATGTAATTATGCTTTGGATTTGTAAATTTTGAAAAAACATTTGATCCTGTAAGTCTTTACATATGATTAAAATTTTGGACTCTCAAGATATAGATCCAAATCCAGGATATTGTCATCTCCTGAAGAATTTTTATCAAAATGCAGCAGAAGTGTTTAGATTTTATGATGACACTGAAAAGATTAATAGTGATAAGTTTGTATGATAAGGTGATTTCATATTGCCAAAACTTTACAGCAGTTTTCCAATAAATAATTTGTGGATTAAAATAAGAAAGAATACAATTACATAATATTATTTCTTATCTAGATTTTGCAAAGACATGGTTGTTTTTGAAACTAATACTTTAGATGAAAATATGAAAGTAGAAGATAAATGCTAAAAAAAAAAAACTACAGTAATGTTTAATGACTTTACTTGCACAAAGAAAATAATAAAGTGAAAATCAGGAATTAAAAGATGAGAAACTACAAATACCTAGGTCACATAATAGATTAAATTAACTAAATATTAGATAAATTATAATAGCTATTTATTATATTTTGTCTAACGAGGGTTTTTTTTTAATTTTCACTAATTTTTTAAAATTAAGATATCTTCCAATGTCATTTCAAAAAAGAAAAAAATAAAGATTAATAATAATACTACAAAACTTGTACTATTCAAGTTAATATGAAAAGGTAACAATAATGCTAAAATAAGACTTAAAAACATTGAACTAGTTTTCAGCAGAGTGCTGCCAGAATTATAGTAATAAATTAAAAAAATATCTTGGCCACATTTAATGCAAATAGAAATGTGATGGAAGATTTATTATAAAATTAAATTCAAATTGAATGCTTTTGATAAAAATGACAATATTAAAAGGAATATGCCTGTGTTTATAATGTAAATTAATAAATATGTTTTCCCAGTATTTGTACCATATAAATACGAGACTTGGATGTTTAGTATTAGAGCAATACAGTATCATCCTACCAAAGAGTAAAATATCAGCAGATGTATGTTGGAAATAACAAAGTAGGTCAGAAATAAAATGCATATGGGAGAGAACAAATAGGTATTATTGATATCATTGAAAGAATTTAAACAAGGAACTGGGCTAGATAGGTTGCTAAAGAGGATTATAATAGATACTGAAGTCTTAAATTGAATTCTATGAGTGTAAAAAACGTAAATGAATTCACATGTGAGAAGGATAAATGAGATGAGGAATGTACTAAAGTAATGTGGTGAAGAGAAAGTGGATTAAACTTAGAGTTTTTATCCACAATTGATAAAAATGATTGAATATTATGATGATATATTTATCTATATTTAAAAAATTACAGTTACAATATTTAAAACATTCTAATTCAAAAAGTGTATTTATCACAACAATAAACTAATGCAAGGGTTTTTTATTTATTTAAGATAACTTTACTGAAAGATTTATCCTTTTTATTTTATTTTTAATATGTTGACATTGCATTGCATTTTAGAGTGTAAAATGTAAAGTAATAATGAATTGACATGGAAGATATTGTGAAGATTTTCAGAAAAATGCCTTTCTTCATCACTTTAATGTTCAACAACTAGTCATAATTAAAATCTCTTTAGAAATTTTATAATACTTATAAAAAACGTAAGCACTGAACTGTAATTTCTTATTAGATTAGCTCAAATGAAATATCAATATGAGATTTATTCTAGGATTAACATTGCATTAGTTGGCCTGAGTTATAGAATGGTTATATTAGATTAAGGTGGTCTAGTTCTATCACTTTTATTACTAAGTTTCTTTTGAACTTTAATAAAGTCCTTAGACCAAAACTTGGCTTATCCAATCACAAACTTGTAATCCTTTTTAAATTTTGGGCATTGGAGCCAAAGTTTTTGGACTATCTAGTTAAAGTCAATCTTCATGCTATGTCTAAAAACTGTTTCCTGAGCTGTAGGAGACAAATCAGTGAGATTGATCCATTATGCTCTAACTGCTGCAGACAAGATGAAACGTTTGACCACATCATCTACTTCTGCACTGGACTTGGGAATATTAAAATGTTTATCTATCAGAACTCTAAAGTGGACTTCTGCAAGATTATCTCAATTAAGGACTGCCTGCATTCTGGCAACATCCCAACCATCAGACTGTCAATTTTCTTGACATTCTCTGCATGGTTGGCCAGATGTAAGAAACAATTTACTCTGCCTTTTCCAGATATTGATTTTTATTTTCTATAAACTCTTAATAATGGGTTATAATGAGCTTGACCATTGGTTATAAATTTGATCTTGTCATCTATTCCGAAGGCTAGCTGCAGAAGCTTTATTAGTGTCCATCTTCTTAACGATGTTAGCTAAAGCCCCGGTCTACTCCTGCATGAAGGATTATTTCATCGTGAAGTGGTCTTGGATTTAATAATCCAAAACCAGCCAAAGGAACAAACAGAAAAAACAAGCAGTTCTTCAAACTGGTCTTTGCCTTTTATACTAGAGGCCCAGTTTTCAGACTTCTGCGCATGCTATTATCATGGTGTTTTTGGTTCATAATCTTGTACAATCTTTACTCATTTTTCATTTACAAAGTTCTCATTTTTTTGCAAATCTCTCGGCCATCTTTAATTAGCTAAATTATTTTTCTTTTAGCTTATCTTTTTACTTTTGGAATTTTTTTGTTCTCTCCAATTCTACTTTTATTTCTAATTACATAAAAAAATACAAAAGGCAATTTTACTTTCATTGTACATTTTTAAAAAAAAAAAAATTATTCTAACAAAAAAAAATCTAAGTTTACTCTTTTTTTTTGCTTTTACCAAATGCCAATATATTTGTACCGTATATAAATAAATGGTACAATATATATATATAGGTATGTATACATACCTTTATATATATATATATATATATATTTATATCCATTTACATACAATATATAAATAATTACCACATCCAATGTATATATATATACCAATTTGTATGTGGTATTAATGTATCGTATGTAAATCATGTATAATATATAGTATAATTGATGAATATATACATATATATCTATATATGAAATAAGATAAAAAATTTGTCAATTTATAAAGTGACATAATGTTATTTGTTTAAATTATCAACTATTTGTTTATTCGTGTATTTATATATCTTACAGCTATGAAGAAGATTTCTAGTCAATCAAAACTATAAGGTTGATTAATTTTAATAAAATAAACATTATAACAATAATAATAAAAGTGGATTCGTTTAATTTTGTCAACTAAGAATAGCTTAATATATTGTTTTACTGATTCATATCTAATAACTATTAGGAGGTCTATTTGTAAAAAAATCTTCAGTTTTAGAAAACTTTCACTTAACTAAACATTTTGTTCTGTTGACTTGAGCATAAGACAATATGGTAATACAATAAGCATTGCACTCTAAAAAGAATCAATGAATCTATAAAGTAACAGCTTTTGCAATAACGATAATTATTTTTCAAACATAAGTTTTTACCTTTTTTAATGTTTTGTAAATTGTCAGAATATTTTTATTTCAATTAAGGACTGCCTGCATTCTGGCGACATCCCAACCATCAGACTGTCGATCTGTATGGTTGACCAGATGTAATAAAAATTATTTACGAATTTTAAAAATATTTTATAAGGATCTTATTTTATTTTTTAAAAAAGAAAATACCTCTTGCCTGTTCAATTTTCTTATTGGCCAGCTTGAGTAAAAATTTTAGTAATTTCATTCATTAAATATGGATTTAGCACATTTCATTTCATAAATATATAAATGTTCAATAATCAGAATTGTTTTAATTTAGCTTCTGAAAATTGAATTTTTTCTCCTTCATGTGTTAAAGCATCGGCCAGGAAGCGAACCCAGGACAACTGCTTATAAGGCAGCTGTGCTGACTACTCGACCATCAACGCTTGACAGAAAATTGAATTATTTTACATGTAAATTGTTTAAATATAATGAAAATTTAAAATAATGTTAATAACTGAAGAAAAATAGAAGAAAAACATATGAAAAACAGTCTGCAGTAAAACAAAAGAATTATATTTCAACCAATCATTACATGAAATCGCCTGTGATTTCTTGTGTCTTATAAATTATGATCTCTGAGTATTCACTTTTGTTGTCTTTTCTTCATCTAAAATTAATTTTTTAAAATAAAATTCTAAATCTAGACACATTATTAATCAATATAGTATAAAAAGTAATCATAAAATACATAAATATTTATGAAAAATAGTTGCATTTTGCTAGTTATTCCCAAATGTCATTGATATGCAAATAGTTGTCAATGTAATTCACATGTCTTGAATAATGGCCAACTGCTATTCACTTTGCTTTGATTATTTTTTTTGTAAAATTTTCAAATCAAAGTTTATATTTAGTTAAATTAATGTAAAAACTTAATTATCAATGTAAAAAATTATGAGAAATATTTACATTTAAAATCTATTATGAAAGTATAAAACATTTTGATTTGATTTCTGGTTTTGGCAGTTAGAAACACCTGGAGAACAATGTCCAAAGTTGACAATTAGTGCTTTGTGGTATCTTATAAGGGAAAAGAGGAGGGACTATATAACAAAACACAATGAAAAATTGATTTTTTTGCTAAAAACATTGTCAAATGTGGATTTTTTTGGAATTAAAATTTTAAATACTGATAAAGTTATGAATTTACGATAAAATAAGCTTAAAATAGTGAATATATACCCCAAAATGCCAAAGAGATGGCACAAAATGTAGAAATTATGGTTCTTTTTTGTAATTACCAGGTTAATATTGAGTGGAAGGGACAACATTTGTTGTGCTAATACCAATTTGCATTTGCTAAAGGGGAAAAAATGTCAATCTATAGAAAAAAATAGTAATAGAACATTTTTATATCAAAATGTTGAACTACAAAATGTAATTCATTTCACTTAAATTAAATTTAAATTATTATGCTATGTGATACCCAATATTTGATAATGAAGCATTTTTGATATAAAATAATAGTGACATTTTCATTATAGTATTCATCAAAACAACACATCACATCTTCTCCAGTCTTTATTTTCTCTTACTGCATTGCTAAATTCCTTTTTTTTTATATATTTTTATTTTCTATTATTTTTGTTAAAATGAAGAGTCTCATTGGCTACAAATATAAATAAAATGTATTATATTTTGTATGAGTCAGATAGATGATGCAACCCAATCCAAAACATTGGATGAAACAAATAATAATATTATTTATATAGTCTTTTTTTTTTATTATAGGCAAGTATACTTGTAATCCCCTCCCCACACAGTTATTATTTTCATTATCCTTCAAAATTAAAATCAAGTTTCTAAAGCTTCCAATATTTTTTTTTTATAATCGTAATAGTCTCCATTTAAAGAACATCTTAAACAAAATATTTTATCTCTTTTTCAATATAACTTCAATAGCAACTGAATAACATTTCTTTTTAAAAGTTTTATTTATCTATGGTAATTTTTAATGTAATTTCCTTTTTATTATTTCCATTTTCAACTTTTCAAATGGCTATAAGCATTCACAAGTTTTGTAATTTCATATGTAAACTTTTTTCCTTAATTCTTTATTCTCTCTATCTATCTTCATAATGCAATATAATCATATTATACTCAGCATTATTATATAAAATTATTGTGTTAAAGATTCTGATTTATTTGCTTTTAATTAAGATTATTTAAAATAAAAGTTATTTTTTAAAACAATTTATTAAATAAATATAGTAATATTTTTAGTTTAAACACAAGACTCCATTGAATGAATACCATTATTTGCCTGAAAATATAATAAAATATCCAAAATGCTAAATAAATTTGTTTAATGGCCATTTGAAATTTATGATAACTTTCTTTAAATGGAACAAGTTTTAATTTTTTTAATTTTTAAATACACATTAAAAGTATACGTGGATGCAGTTTCTGTTTATGCTTTAAGATTCTCATTATTGGTTTTTAAATATTTACATTCCATCTTAGAAATCCATATATTTTATTATATATTAGGGATTAGTATTCTAAATCAAGGTTTTCCATTATATTAATCTTTGCCACCTCTTTTAATATCATCAGTACCCCATTGTCTACGATTTTATAATACTGATTTTTTTTCTATTTAAACAGTCAACTAATGTAGATTTTATTTACAAGCCTGAATTTTATTATTAAATTCAGACTAATGAAACAGAAATATTTCTAATTTTATTTTTTAATAGCTTCTATGTAAATAAAGAGTTTTAAAGTAATTTGAGTTAGAAATTTTTTAAAAAATAATTCTGACTTTTGATCTCCAATGTTATATTTTTGAACACACTCAATTATTGACTATTTTTTCAGGAAAATTATCTATAATTATAGAAAAATATGTATGTCTGTAGCAAATTAAAAATGATATTCAAAATAAAGAAGCGATAAACAGTTTCAATTATCTAGGAAACTTCATTGTCTGAAATAAGTACAAAAGAAAATGATAAAAACAGAATAAGTGAGGCCCAGAATTTAATTTTACAATGAAATAAATTAATGTAATGCTGATTCATCAGTATTTTCTATTACTATCTAATAAGAAAAATAGAATTAATTTATTTCTATTTAGAAATATTTTACACTTATAAAATATTTGATCAATATGATGATATGATTGATAAATGTGTCAAAAAAATTTCTTTTTTTATTAGAATTAAAAATTAAAATTACAAAATAATATGAAATCTATTTTTCTATATACTTCTGAAATTTGAAAAATAATTTGTCATGGAACATATAAGTATTTATCATCAGTTATCTTCATAGGTTTTGGTTGTGAATAGTACTATTAAATGAAGAATTATAGAAAAAGTATGCAAAAGAAGTTCATTTGGAAATTGGAACTTTGATAGCTGTCAACCATATATATAAAAACAGCAAATACCATAATAGATATTCATATAGAGCATCTTTGAATGAAGAAATCTCAAAACTAAAAAGTCACAGAATGAGATTAGAAAGTTATCATATCATCAAGTTGCATGAAGAAAATTTGTTGTGACACTTTGCTTCTCTAGAGTAGATAAAGGATAAAAATAATATAAAATGTTTATATTTTAATTAGATATTTAACTTAACTTTAAAATGAGATACATACTTATAATATTAATTCATTTGTTCTTTTTTGCTAGCATTACCTAGTAACAAAAATAAAATTAATTTACTTCTGTTTAAAAATTTTCTTTTTTTTTTTAACAATAATTTTTGACAGGTAAAAGAAAAAATATTAAAGCAATTTTTTGAAAAGTTTTTACATGATGATTATGACTTAAGGAGTTGATAAATTATTTTAATCTTTTATTACCACACTATTTTTTATTATTATCAAATTTTGAAAATTAAGATAGAATTTAAAATAATCTTTATAATTATACAAAGTCTTTTTGCTAAACTTTTTATTATTATTATTATATGTTAACTGCTACAGGTTTTCTTTGAGGTTTTCTTTTTTCTTTTTATCAAAGTTTGTCTTTCAAATACATACATATGCTTTAAATTCCACTTTCATTTTTAATATAAAAAATTATATTTGAATTAATAATAAAACAAAATTTAGAAAGTTTTTTTTTTATATTTAAAATAATTTTATATGACTTTTTTTGCTTTAATATGGTAATAAAAACTATTGCAAATATTTTTTTTATTTTTGCATAATGAAATTTAATTTAAAGTAACATAGAAGTGAAATATGAAAATATCATTAATATTTTATAATAGAAATGTCTTTTTGTTAAGAAAAAGGAATTATCAATTAATAAATTTAATAAAATATCAATGAATGTATATGCAATTATATATATATAAAAGAAATGATATTTGTTGACATAAATTACTCTCATTTTCTTTTATTTTTTTATATAAATTTTATTCTGTGTAAGTATGTTTAATGATAGAGTGATGAATTAGAGAGATATTTCTTGAATTGAAGTTCAGTCTGCAGTCTTCCAGTCACTTCTCATGCTTAAATGCCACATGACCTCTATGAGATAAACATTGACATTTTTTTCAGGATTCGTTTAGGCATAGGATTGTTTTACAGTGGCATATTATGATAACCATCCAATATTGGCTGGAAATGGGTATATACTTATCATAATTAAAGATTTAAAATAAGGATGAAAAATTGCTTATACCCTCACCACCTAGTACTTGATGAGCTTGATAAATGATATCTCTTTTCTTCTTTTCTGTGGGAGTTTAGTGAAGACACTATTATTGTGCAGTTAGCAGTTAATACAAAAAATAATAAAATGATTTATTTCTCACAATTCATATGAAATTTAAGCACCAGAAACAATAGAACTCCTTTGTGATCTATGGATCTTGATAGCTGATCTATGGATCTTGAGTGCTAGAGTCAATTATTCTACCACTATACTAACTAGTTAGATAATTTTAAAAAAATTAAACTTTATAATTACATAATCACTTTATTATTATTAATTGAGCATGATTTTAATATATAATTATCTTTAATCAATGAATTTTAAGATATAAATAGATATTTAAAAATAAAATAAAAGCAAATTGAAAAACTTATTTATAGAAATTATCACAATTTTTTTTTTACATTTGAACAAAATATGTGCTTTTTTGGATAAAATTTATTTGCAGAAAAGCTATAGACTTAGAAAAGCTTTTTTTACTTTGAACTCTAAATTAAGTTAAACATAAGTCTTAATTTAATGCATTTTCAGATTTCTAAAATTTTAAACATACTTCTTTGTTTTTGAAGATAATATCTTCACATAATGTTTTTTTTTTTTACATCTAAAAATAATATAATTTTCAAATAGTATTTTTAAAGATACTTTTTATTTTACATGTAGTGGTATGCTATTGTAAAACATTTAATTATTTGACCTTATTTATAGCCATATTATCTTGGTTTTTTTTTAAATATAATATTTAATTTTTGCATATATTTGTCTTATTTATAATTATGTTGCTTTTTGCTATTTTAATGTAACATTGGTTATATATATTTATTTTGTGGAATGGAAAATATATGTTAAATACTATAAGTTGCAAAAAGATTTGAATTACAATCTGCAATTGTATTTTTTAAAAATATACACTTTATTTTATTGTGTAAGAATTTAATTTTTAAATACAATGAAACATAATTTAAATTTCCATATTAATTTGATTGAAAATCTTTGTATGAAAAATGATATAAAAGATATTCAAAACTATATTTAGCTTCTTTTGTTTTCTGACAATCCACTTTTAATGCCTTCAAATAATTTATAAATAATCTTAAAGTAAAAATCATTATTAAGTACCTACAAGCTATTGTTGACTTTGTGGAAATTATATAAATATTATTTTTCCAGAATGACCTATCATCTATTAGATTTTTTATATCACTCGAAAGCAGTTAACTATGGTATTTATAGAATTCAATTTTTTTATTGCTGGTTATCTACTTCAACCTTTCCAAAGAACATGATTTTATTTAATGAATTAAATTAGCTAAATAAAGTATTACTAGTCAATTATTTATAGAATGAATTGGTGTGAGAAATATAAAAAGTCTAATATCTTAATTTTATCAAAATTAACATGAACTAAATTTAAAAAAGTTAATGTAACTTAAAAATACGGATTTGTACTTTTAAAATCTGAAGTTCTAAATGAATTTTTTTTGTGTGATTTTCAGTTTAAATGAATTGTTTTTAAAAGCACATATTGTTATAAAAAATGGAGAAGGAGGAAAAATATTATTAAGGCTATCACAAGAGTTTATGTTTTCATTCAACTCGTGTATTTAACACTAAATAAATAAATAATAATATTTTTTGTTTGAGAAGCAATATTATGTTTGAACATAGTAATTCTATTCAACTGATCCAACTTTTTTTTTACTACATTCAACTGAGAATCTGAAAGCTCTTGAATCTGGTTTTTTTTTTACCACTGCCCTATACCATAACAAAGCATGTGAAGGCATAAGAATTAAGTTCATTTTATAATTTTTTATGAATCTTGGCTAGGAGAATGTTTCAATCTTGGTTTCTTTAGAAAACATAACTACTGGTATTAACTATTTAAGTATTTAAATTTTTGATTTTGAATTATGGTGATAATGCATACTTTTAAGTAAAATATGTGCCATTCTGATATTATTAAGTTTAGACTTTCATGATCTACCAAAAATTGGATATCAGCACTGTGTTGTGGTCCACATGTATTTTTTTTTCTATCTGATTAATCATTGTATTTTATAGAATGAATCAGGAAACATAATAGCTCAGGACAAGTAATCATTAATACATTAAAAATTTTAGCATGGATAATTTGACATAATCATAGTGATATGAGTTTCTTTTTTATTATTATTATTGTTTTAGTAAAATGTCAATTAATCTTTGAAACAAAGCTACATCTAGATAAGTACTTATGAGGTTAATTATGGGGATATAATCTTTATCTGATGTTAGCTGCCACATATTTGATTAAGATGATTGAACATAAGATGTATTTTTTTCTTTTGGATATTTATATTTTCCATAAATGAGTGCCTAATATATTTTCTTTTAATATTTGCAAGATAAAGCTTTTGTACCTCTCATTAGATTTTCTCAATTATTAAATCTATGTAAATATCAAAAAGAAAAGCTGCAAATGGGGATCTCTGTGATATATCTAATCTGTTGTCAAAAATTAAAATTCCATATAATTTTTACAAGTATTTTCTTATTAGACATATGTTCTAGAAAATGATGGTAGAGTGTAAATTAACCCAACAGATAAGGTCTGTTGATTAGGTGAATATTGTTTTTATTAAGTAATAATCTGTCATTTTAATTTATTTATATAAATTGTTGTTTTTTAGGCACTGATAAATAAATACTATACTTTTTTTTATCAACATTGTAATCTGCTGATAGCTCTAAATATATTAATTAGTATAACTTTTTAAAAAAGATTTAATCAATATTTTGGAATCATTATTCTCTATGGAAATAGATCTTAAGTCTTCTAATGTGGGTGATGTTGGGATGTTTTTTGTAATATTCCATTTCATTAATTAATTATATATTGACTTCTTAAAGGCCAACACAAATTAAACATCTCTTATAACATATATTAATCTTCTAAGCTCAATATTAAAGTTTATTTTTTCTAAAATAAGTACTATTCAAATTATCTTTTGATTTTGCATTTGGAGAAGATATTTTTTTAAAAAGAGATTCAGCACTGAAGTAATTGTTAATCTTCTAGAAAGCCATGCTTTGATGTAATTCATTAAATTAATAACATCTACAAGAATTATAGTTGAATATCTGGAAAAGAAACTTTTTGTGGAGATCTAAGCATGAGATAACTTGTTAGTTTCTGCCTAATTTGTTTATAAATCAATAAAAAATATTTATTTATAAATAAATTATTTATTTTATTGAGCAGTTTTCAGATAATTAAAATTAGCAAAATAGTAGGTTGTTTTGGAAATGTAAGTTTTATATGCAATTGAAATTATCATTATTAGTATTACTTTTAATATTTAAATACAAGTATAGTATACATACTTAAGCTAGATGTAATTAAAGGGGATTTGAACCCAGACTTTCAAGCTTCATTCAGTCATATACTTAATCTTATACAACCAATACGTGTGACCACATACATGTGAAAAAGATAAATGAGCTTCAATATATGTATTTTGTACTGAACCAACTAATGAGTGCTGGTTTAGCACGAAATACATATATTGGAGATTATTTATCTTTTTCACATGTATGTAGTCATGTGTATCAGTTGTATAAAATAGAGTGGATGACTAAATGGAACTTATATGTCTGGGTTCAAATCCTCTCTATTAATATTATTTTAAAAAATAAATAATTTACATCCTTTTTACTCAAGTAGAATGTAAAAAAAAATGAAATATTTGGTAGCTTAATTAACAAAAAATAGCTGATTTATTTATTTCTCTGAAAAATTGTTTTTGTTTTTTTTTTTTATACGAATAAATATTTACTTTTCTAGCTTGTAATTTTATACAGTTAAGTATAGAGAATCATCAAATGGTAGCCTAGGTTCAAAATCCATGAATTCTTAGCATATTTTGTAAAAAAAAAAAAATAGTCTTCTGTTAACCAAAATATGGTTTTTAAATTATTTACAGAGAAAATTCTAATGATATACTCTATATATATTATTACTGTTCATATGTAAAATCTATTTATCAATATAACACGTGAACCGTGTTGTAAGTTTATTAACCTTTACTTTTGATCTTGAAACCGTGAGATTACCAGTGTTTTTCCTCCCAAAATCCTAATTCCTAATTGTATAATTTATTGTTTGCATATTTAATATTTTTCACATATGGAAATATTCACTGATGTAAGAGCTTCATTAATTCATGGTGTATTTGATATTAAATAAATTGTATTAAGAGGATCGCCAACAATGATAAATAATGCGATCTCATTCAAGTAATGAAAGATTTGAAAGATGTTTTTTTTTTCATTTTCGTTACCATACCATGTACTTTAGCTTTATTTTTTATATTTAATTAATAAAAAAAAAATATTATGATTACAAGTTTATGCATTCAAATAAATACAATAAAATAAGGTGGAATAATATGTACACATCTGTGTCTGTATGTGTAAACATTTTTTTACATTTAACATAGGTTAATTATTCTTAAAAAGAAAATGAATTGTTTTAACAGTTTAATATATATATATATATATTTAGTTTTTATCTTTAGTTCTATTTTTTTTTTGTAATATTTCCAAGTTCTGAAATATCATTTGCAAAAATAATCTCATCTTGTGTAAAATGTAGATGAAATAGTGATCATGTGATGTTTGGTGGTTTAAAATCTAGATGACTTAAATATTCTCTACCTACTTTTATTCCCTTAGCTTCACATTTTCATCACAAAATACTTTTTGTAAAATTGCTGTAAAAAATTTGGAGATATGGACACTTTTTCCAATGTTGATCTTCATAATATCATTATGTATCTAATCACTGCTGTTACATTTTGATAATTATTTTATAGAATATGACAAAATTATTGATATATATTTTGATGATCCAAAACTTTAATCACCATAGAAATCCTTATAGAATCAAATGTTTTTTCATAATCTACAATTCCAAAGCATAATGACACCTCATTTTTATTATTTTTTCTATATCCACTATAATAAAACTAATTACTTTTAAATCAAATTGTTCTTTGGTTGATTAAAAAAGTTCTATATGCTATAAACAAAGCATGTCAAACTCACTGCCTGCATGCAACCCACAATGAATTTTTCTGTGGGCCAGTCAATATAATAGTAGGTAAGAAGTGTTTTAATAAAAAATTTGTAATATCCTGTTATACATAATTATTAATAACAAACTACAATGTTCAACTATGTCTGATTACTATAATTGTGTTATTATCCATTTCTCTTATGCGTAAGCATACCATTTCCCCCCACTAATACTAACAGTGAATATTTTAGTAGCCATTTGCATACCTACTATCACATCCCAGTATCATGTCATTAGTTTTGTACCAACTTCTTTGATGTGTGTAACAGGAAATTTTTTTTCAGAGAACAAGAAAAATAGGTTTATTTATATTAGACTTATTAATTTGTGCAGTTATTCAGTATCTGTAGGTTAATGTTCAAGAAAAAATATTATTTTTTGTTAAAATGTTTAATTATTTTATGATAACAATTACTCATTTATTTCAGTCTTTTTTTTTTTATATGTCAAATTCTAGTTTGGGAAGCGAACCTGGGCCAGCTGCTTGGAAGACAGCTATGCTAACCACTAGGCCACCAATGCTTGCCATTTCAGTCTTTTGTATTCAGCATGACTCTATTGAAATTAATTGATAGTAAAAATAAACAAAATATTGCTGATGAAATTTTCATGAAAAGTGGGAATTGAAGTATTTTTGTTGTGAAATATAAAAAAAACTGCTTAATATTTAATACTGCTATTAGTGTATCATACAACACTAATCATCAATATGACCAACATAAATCAAATAAGATAATTAAGAGGGATTACTGAAACAAGAAAGGTTGAACACTCAAAACCTTTTACTGAAGTGATCTCATCAAGAATTGTTTAATTAAAGCTGCAGAAAATGTTTACCCCAGAAATGAGAAGGCTTTTCAAACAGTTTCCTTGTGTCAAAATTCAGCTGAAGAAAGAGTTTCTTATTTGGCTGACAATTAAAGTATTCAGATGAAGGCAAAATCATCTAATTTTGAAACTTTTTCTATTGCCTATGATGAGAATATGGACATTGGGGATGTAGCTCAATTTGCTATGTTTATTTCTGCTTATGACATGGATTTCTACATGTTGTGTTTTTGAACTTTTACAAAAATACAATCTATTTCTGCAGCTATAGATGGAGTGCCTTCAACGATAAGAAAAAAAACAATGGTTTCATGGCATTACCAGAAAAAAAAAAAAAGAAATTTATTACAGGTTCAAAATTCATCATACACATTGCATTGTACATTAAAAAGTATTATGCACACAAATGTAATAAACATGGAAAGTGTGTGTTGGAATCTATCAAAAAAATCATAAATTTCATAACATGTTAAAACTTAAATCAGTGACAGTTCTCTTGAATATTCTGATTTGTCCTACTATACTGAGGTACATTGGCTATTCTGCTCTAAATGTTCTTAAACAATTCTGGAACTTGAAAGAAAAAATATGTTGGGTTTTAATAACTAAAAATTAAGACACAAGCCTGTTTTTTTGACAGAGTATGATTGCAAGATTTATCCTTCACAATTGATATAACAAATCACTTTTATGATTTAAATTTAAAACTGCAAGGGAAAAGATCAGATCATTATGAATATGTGTAACCAAGATAAAGCATTCAAATATTAGCTAGTTCTTTGGAAATGCAGTTGAAAAATATTTTACACATTTTCTGACATGCAACATGAACAAATTAAGTTTAGATGAAACTGCATCATATCAAAAATATGCAGAAAAAATTTAAACCTAAGAACATAATTTGAAACAAGGTTTGCAGATTTTACATTTTTGGAAGGTAAGTTTTCTTTTGTTTTTTTCAATTTTTTAAATAAATATAGAATCAGTATCTAATTAAATGCAAATGGAGGTAATTGAGATTCAGTGTGATTCAGATTTGAAGGCAAAATTCAGTGAAGTTGACATGCCTAGATTTTATAAATATTTACCTGCCATGTTTGAAAATGCTTTAAAATTTACATATGAAATTATTTTCATGTTTGGAAATACTTATTAGTGTGAGCAGTTATTTACAATTGTGAAAGGAAATAAGTCTCCTATCAGATCCAGAATTACTGATGTTCATCTTGGGATTAGTTTTGAAAATAATCACTGTGAACAAGATTCCCCCCAAAGTAGGAAAGATAGTAGCAAAAAAGAGATGCCAAGTGTCAATAAGAAAACATTAATTTTGTTGTTGTTCTTTTTTTTTTAGATACTATACTTTGTGAAATAAACTTACATTTATATGAAAATTGAAAGTTTTGTTTTTTGCAGCCCACATAAACTTAACTCTTATTTATTTGGCTTGTGTTAGCCTTTGAATTTGTCATGTGTGCTATACACAATCAATTTAATTTTTATTTACATATTAAGCTTGTTAATGTAATTCAATAAATTATGAAATGTATATAAAAGTATATTGGAGTTAAATACCAGAAATATCATTAAACATTAAATTTTTCAGTCTGTGTAATGTGTAACTTTATAAAACATAAGCAGTTTTGATAAATTTTAATGGTAGGTGATGTAATATATATATAACTTGGTAAAACAGCATTAAATAGCCAACTGCAATACAAAGGCTTATTCAACAGCTTTTCATAGAACATTAAATATCAAGATAGCACTTATCAGGCGTGCTAGATGATAAAAATTTGAGCAGGTTTTCATTGTGCAATATTCCATCCTTGTTTCATTTTTTACACTAAGAGAATAACTAAATACCAGATTAATATGCTCAGATTCGAATGCAGGTTGTAAGCATGTCAGGTAAATGCCTCAAAAACTTGTGCATGCATGAATATTATTATGTTTAACCATAATTTTTTATTAAAAAGGATATTTAAAAATTTATTCCATTTTTTTTTTTTTGGGGGGGGGGATTTTTCTTTTTAATCACGGTTTTCCTACTCTCTTTTGATTGTTGAAATAACTGAAAAACTCTTAATTAATTTTATCAACAACAGTTAGAAATGATTGGTTGTCTGAACTCATTAAGATGGATCAGAGAATCTTGGGAAAATTTTTGTACTGCTTTCTTCCAGTAGTGAAAAAAATGTTGACATTAGATAAGTCTAGAAAAATACTTGTGGACAAAATATTTTTCGTAAAGAAACAATAATTTAGATTTGAGTAAATAAAATACTTTCGGATAACTAAGCTATTTTAAGTTACAAATACTTATAATTAATTATCGTATCTTGAAATTTAATATTTACTTAATAAATAAATTCTTTCTGTCTGTTTTTTTTATTTAAAACATATAGTATAAATAAATTGATTACCATATTTCTGCCATTTGATTTCTAAGCTTTGCATGGATGCTGAAAAAAAATAATAGTAGTCTGCTTGTTTTACAATTTACTTTTTTAAAATATAATATTTGAAATACAAGCATAATTTATGTACTTTGAGTTTAAATGTAATTGTAGGAAATTTGAACACAGACTTTCAAACTTCTTTCAGCTATCCACACTTTCTCATACAGTCGATACACATTACTACACACATGTGAAAAAGATAAGTGATCAGCACTCATCAGTTGGTCTAAATCATCATCTCCTACACATTATATATATGCACTGATTATATTAAGTATGTGGGAATAATGATCTGGACAAACTGATGATTGTAGGTTTAGCCTGAAATACGTATATTAGAGATCATTTATCTTTTTCACATGTGTTTGGTCATGTGTATCGGTTGTATTAGATAGAGTGGATAGATGAACGGAGTTTAAAAGTACATGTTCAAATCTTCTAGAATTTTTTAAGGTATATATATATATTGCATAGATATTTTTAACATATACATACATATATATGATAATTTAGTTTAAAAATTAAGCATATCGAAACATCAACAAATATGAAAAAGAAGATATAGTATATATTGAGAGGACATTTACATATATATGTATTGTATTCAAATCTATAGTGTGTATATGAGAATGTATTTATTTGATCATTTGCTCCTTTTTCCCCTTTTAAAAAATATATATATTCTTTTTCCTTTTCTTGAGATGAAAATTAATGAAAGTGATAATGGAATGTGAAAGATACCTTGCTTGCTTGATTTTAAGTTCATAAATTTCAGGCAAACTTGCAGCAACTTTATGTTCATGCGATATTTTTGTAATTGCAGTGATATCACTTGTAGTTTAAATTTTAAAAAATATTTAAAAAAATAGCCCAAAGTTAAAAATGATAGCAATTGTGACAAACCTAAAATTCATAAAGTGTTTATTTTTAGTTGGTACCAGTTTCTGAAATTATACCACTCTGTATTACTTACCATAGCCATTTATTTGCAATAAATGGATCCTTTGCTAAAATTATTATATAGACATAATCTTTCTGATGTAATATATTATTATCTACTGGAACACAGATTTTGTTTATATCCTTCTCTTAGAATTTTAATGTTTTTGTCAGTTTGCATTAATTTTTTACCATATACCATGATTTTAATTTTAGCAATTTCAACACCTTAAGTAATTGCATAGAATAATTTTTTTTTATTTTTACTATTGTAAAAATTGACAATTTATTCTTATTGAATACTTGGCCAACCTCAGCATGTGATTTATTTATTTTTTTTCAAAATTAAATCAATTATCTTCATTTTATCATTTAAAGAAAGGGCCTTATGATTTTTTTTTAGGCTTGTATGAATTGCTGTCATACTTAATTTTTTCCTTTGGTCAGAGCAGGAATTCATTAACATTCATGCAAATGCTGGGGAGATCACAAAAATGGATGAGAAAAGAAAATAGCTGCTATTATACTGTTAAGTATTATATACATGAAATTTATAATTTTTTAATATTTGATTACTATTTTTAATTTGTAGATTATTGAATTAAAATAGGTTTTGAAATGATAAGTACCATGATCAAACTGTCTTTTAAATTTAAATATCACATAGTTTAATTTTATCATTGATGATTTAATGAAACGGTTGTTAATATTGTCAATGTATTTTTTTTATATCAATTTACATTTTCATAAATTTTTACATAGTTCCAAATATTCTTTTTTTTAAAAATGTGGGATTTTAATATTTTTATATTCAGTCTACATTTCTATAAATTTTTATATTCCTCATTTTCTACATATTTTTTTAAATCTCACTATAAAATTTACAGTTAATTTGTTATATTTTTTGTTTTCTCCATCTATATAACTAGTTTTAATAAAGTGTATTTTTATTGGTTTTATTCATGTAGGGTGATCTTTCTGAGAGTTAAGAATATATCCAATAATACTATTTTTCTTAACCATTTCTTAAAGCTTTACATTTATTATCTCCCAAATTGAAAATCACTTGAATCTATTTAAGCACATTACAATCTTGGAATACAAATTTTTTATTAGATAAAATATATTCTGATTGTATGACACCTTCATTTTGTATATGATTTTATTTCTATTAATCCTTAAACTTTTTTCAAAACAAAAATTCATAATGTAGAGTTGCCAGTTTTTTTATGTTAAATATCCACAAATGCATCCCCAGGCTTCAACAGATCCTCGCCTGGTACTCCAAAATATATCTGTTGAAATTTAGCAGTGATAAATCAGCAGCCTGGCAACTTTCAACTGGTAAACAAATCCCTTCCACCTTCAATGCCAAGCCACACAACTTCCTTGGATTTCCCCTCATGCTGTCTCCTAGGGACATGAGAGTTCATGTCCAAACCACACTCTATCAAAGCATATCAACCACCCTCAATGCTATCACAGGCATCTACCTCTCCCTTTATGGGAAAGTCACCCTCCTCAATCTTCTAGTGTTTCCTAAAATAGCATACTACCTCCCTATTGTTCTACCTACACATTCCTTTATATTCAAAATCAACTCCTTTTGCACCCGTTTTCTCTGGGGAAGAAAGGTGGTGGCCATTAGTCTAAAAAGAACTTGTTTTCCTAAAAACCTCAATGTGTTGGGCCTGCACTCCATCGACACTCTTCTGATCCAGAAATCTCACAACATTATCCTCACACTCTTTAGTCACTTCCCTGCCAATATTGTGCATATTTTATTATCATACCCACTGACACTCCTCCCCCCAATGGCAGGCCTAGGTCATGGACCTCACTCATTGCCAATATCCTACAAAAGGATGGCTTTGCTATACCATCCATCAACAGCAAACTAAAGTACTGGGAGGTTTTCAACCAGACTGCAGACTTCTCCATTGTGTCCCCTACCTTCCTCGGACTTACCAATGCCCAACTAATCTGCAAATTCAAAAGATGGTCCCTTGATGCAAAATTCCTTGATTTTCTCCTCAAAATAAATCTTCACTCCCTTTCCACAAATCAATTATCGGTGAACCATAGGGGTTTCACCAAGATCTCTCCCATATGCCAGCTCTGTAAAACTGACAATGAAACCATCCAGCACTTCCTACTTAAATGTCCTTTTCTGCTTGGCATAAGAAATGTCATCAACTCCTACCTTTCCTCACACAGAAATACCATCTTCAACCTCCAAGAATCCATAGAAACAGGGGTTTTTGCAATCATTAGACTGTCAATTTTTCTAATCTATGCTCTCTGGTTGCTCCGATGTGCCATCATCCTTGACCAGAGAGTACTTTCAGTAAATCAAAAACTCTTGGACTTAATTCGCACTCTCAAAACCCGAGACACCAAACTAGCTCCATCTCCACTCCTCACAGACACTTGGGCAATCCTCCAACTCCCATCCTCTCAACCTCTGCCATAGGACTCAATCACAAAGACATGCTCTTCTAGCCAGCCTGAACTACACACCAATTCCCCTCTCCACTTCCCATTTTCTTTCACATGTATCCTTCCCTCTTACCATTTTGTTCCTGAAATTTCATTTGTTTCACTGTATCTGTTTTTTTTCTTGATGAATAAACATCTCATCACTGAGAAAAAAAATATCCACAAATGCATGTCTCCACTTTGGATTTATTATCCATATTTCTTCATAGTGCTTTTATCTCTTAAATAATTTCTAATTTTAATGTATTAAAATTTTTCACAACAATTTTAAAATATTGTTTGCTGTTTTAAAGTGTAGTATATATTTATTATATAAAAAAGTCTTTTTATTTATAAAACAAAATGAATATTATTGATAAAGTTGTTGGTATCTATTGTTGTATGTTTTTTTAATAAATTGATAATAAATCTTAATACTTCTATGTTATGATATATCATCAATCTTCATAATATTTTCCATCTATTTAATATTTAATAAATCTTACTCATATTGTTAATATTTTTATTCTATATAATATTAATGAAAATATATGCTGTTTTCACTTCATTTTATATATATTTTTTAATTATTTGAGAGTTATATTAGTGATTATTACTTTTTTATTATTAAACTGAAATTATCATGATAGATTTAAAAAGTAACAAATTGAAAGTAGATGCATTGATTTTTATAAAAGTTTGAAGATATAATCTCTCCATATTCAAATTTATCCTTGCAGCACATGCATTATGAATAAACTACTCTTTATGTCAATAAATATTTGAGTGGACAGTTTCCTATCTTTAAAGCTTTATTGATAATGCTGAAATTGGAGCATGATTGTATTTAACGGTCAGATTTTAAATCAGTTTATTACTTGTAAAGGATTAAATTATAAATCTCAGGGCAGAGAAAGCATCTCATTTTTAAATATTGGTGATATAACCACATTATTTTAGAAAGATGTAAATATTAAATATGAGATGATACTCCAAAACAACCAGAATCATTCTATGGAGAGCAAGTGCATGTAGTACATGTTTCTGCACTGTATGCTCTTGTGGGAACTCCCTGCACCAGTTTTCCAAACACTATTGTTGAAAAAAGTCATGTTCAGGCAAAGTTAAATGTTTTTTGTTGAGTATCATTTATTTCTTGATTTTTGTTCTGGCTGAAAAGTTGGATCAATGTGAAATTCTGTTTTTTATTAGGGAAATCAGCAGGGGAAACAATTATAATACATGAAACAACTTACTAACAGGCTGACTTGGGAGAAAACATAAGTTCACAAGTAATTTAATGGAAATGTCAAATTTACCATGGTCCAAAAAAGCATGGCAAATGAATTTCAATGTCAAGATGTTGCTGATATTGTTTCGGATGCAAAAGACATTGACCATTCAGAATTCATTTGTAATGATCAGATATTTTATGTACAAATTCTGAAAAATTTGTGTGATGCAATAAAATATAAACATCCCAGTATGTGTAAAAGTAGGGAATGCAAGCTTAATTTTGACATGCACCATTGTTCAAAGCCTTGTTTAAGTATGGTACAATTAAAAACAGAGCTTATCCATCAGCAACTGATCTCATCCTGTGTGACTTCTTTTTATTTTTCTGAATGAAAAAAAGCCTTGAAAGAAAAAGTTTTGTGGACTTGGAAGTCGAGAAGAAAAAACTTTGAATGTGTTAAAAGGCATCACTTTATGAGAATTTCAGGATTATTTTGAAAAATGGAAAACTTATTTAAGTGCACTGCATCATATTGAATGTACTTTAAAGGAGAATTAATTTTTAACATCGAAAAATAAATACACTATTTTTTATTATAAAATTCCAGTTATTTTTGTTTTTTCTGTTGTATTATGATGTTTTTTTTTAAAGTTATGTTTAAATTAAGTGGAAGAAAATTAACCTTCTCACATTATGTTACAAATAAATTGTACTTCACATCAATAAATGTTTCTTAAAGCTCATGTTTAAATAAACCAACATTCATTGACAATGCTGAGAATGGAGTGTAATTTTATTTAATAGCCAGATCTTTAAACTAGCTTATTACTTGTAAAGGTTTGAATTATAAATCCCAGAGCAGAGAAGGATAACTTATAGATCGTTGTTAAAAATGAGATACTTTCTCTAATCTGGGATTTATAATTCAAGCTTTTACAAGTAATAAATTCGTTTAAAGATCTGGCTGTTTAATAACATAATGTTCCATTTCCAGCATTATCAGTGAATGTTGATTTATTTAAAAGTAGGCTCTAAGAATGAGTAGCCACTCATTTGTTTAAAACATTTATTAACATGGAGAGCAGTTTATTCATTGTGCATGTGTGAAGGTTAATTCTATCTAATTAAAACATATATCTAAAAAAAATGCTATGTTATTATATATATAATAAAAATCCATATAACATTACAATATTAGCCAAAAAAAAAACTAAACTTCACTAAAGTTTTTCTATAACCATAGTTTTATTTAGACTATCATTGTAGAAGAATTTTAGTAGAGTTTAATTTGTTTTTGGCTAGTATTGTAATGTTATATGAATTTTTATTTTATTTATTATTACTAGTATAACATTAGGCAATATTTAAGTAAACTACTCTCAACACATTTGAATATGAACAAAGACATCTATATTTTAAAAATATATAAATAATTCCAAACTGCATATTTTGTGTGGAACCAGAAGTCATCATTGGCCTATGTCACTCTCTCACATATGTTTTAATTATTGCAATTTTGTTAATAACTACCTCATAATACACTAATGACTATTACTAATTATTATTAAATTTAAGATCATCTATAATTAAAAAGCAGATATTAATATTTAACTGAAATTAAAAATTTATATCAGAGTAAGGGATAATCTCTGGTTTATTAAATGATATTTAGTGATGATAATTTTTAATATAACACTTGATACTATTAATCTTTTTTTTTTTGTTCTGCTATATTTGCACTGATAATTTTAGCATTTTTTAAATAAAACCATGCTTTTAAAGTGTGTGTATAAGAGAAAGAGAGAAACCATATGTAATGTACCTGTAATTTCTATTGTTGCCATGTGCTGGATTTTCATTATATGACTTTTTTAATAGATCTATTGGATTAAAAAAAAATTTTTTTAATTTATTTTTTAATTCTAATATTATGATGTCCCATTTTGATTGTTTTAAAACACTAAGGAAAATATTACTTTACTTTCTTTTTTTTTTCTTTGACATTCATTTTTTTATCTCTATAAATTATTTCACTTGTTAAATTGTTATCACAATAAAAAACATTATTGCATTTTGAAGTACGATTTTGCTATATATAGACTCAACACCTGTTTATGATATTTCAATCACTGGATAATCTCTAATTTGTAACTAATAATATTCTAGATATCTTTTTCCTGATCACTATCAAATTAATTAAGAGCTTAGTACCTGAAAAAATTCTAAGTTTTGTAACTCTAAAAGATTTTGACAGTTCATTCAGCTTAGACACAAAACTCAAGTTTTGGGTATGGCAAGCAAATATGCTAACCATTATGCCATGAGATCTTTTGTTTTGAATAAAGTGTGCCTATAACTAGTGAAAGCAAGTCTTAATTATGTAAGGAACCATAATACAAAGGAAATTGTTATTTTTGTACAGTTAATCTAAAAAATAATTTTAAGGTGGCATTAGAAAATTTCATTGATATTTAGTGTGGAATCAAATATGGAATCAAATTCATTCACACTCATCATTTTCTGGAACCAGATGTTATTACACATGTGATGAGCCATTACACAAAGATTTGTTATGATACTCTTTATGACAATAACAAAAAAAAATTTTTTTTTCAATTTTTTCTTAATGGCAGACATTTTATAAGACTACTGATACTGAGGTCATGGAGTACAAAAATCATGAGAACAACTCATCTTGTAAGTTAATATTCATTCCAAAAGACAAAAAGTACTGTAGTAGATTTGGTCATTGCATAAAAGCAAACTTAGAAGATATACAATAAAAAAATGTCATTATAAGAGGTAGAAAATATACCTTATCTAATTTTCATTCATCATTTTTGCCCAGCAATCTATAATCAGATTTCTGATATTGAATACAAAGATTTTTACCATGAATATAAATTCTGTAAAAAAAAAAAAAATACAATTTGTTTAACTAATTATTTCCATGGTCAAATGCATTATGTGAATATAAACAACATCAGATAGAAAAAAAAAAGATTCATGATATTGAACTTTTGTAAAAATAAAAATAAAAAATATCACATTATTAATCTTTAAAATGTTTTTTAAAAATATTCATTTTAGTTTCAGTTTTTAGGTAATTACAAAAACAAAAAACGTTAATAACACAAAGTGCATCAAAAATAAATTTTAAAAATTTATATTTTGTTACCTTTTTTTAATGTACTTTATTTTTAATCTCTTCCATTTTTACTTCAATCATTAACCAATATGGTACTGCCTTTAATATTTTATTTACAATGATTTCATTCCAAACTGATGTTACTTTGTATTAGTTACTCATTTGATATGAATTCATTCTGTATAAAAGTAAATTTGTAATTATAATGAGTCTATATTTATTTTATTTTTGTATTTACTTAGAAGATGTAATCAGAGAAGAAAACATATCTACCTTAATTCACTTATTGCATAATGAAGTAGGATTTTTTATATTTTATTAGTCAAGATTAAAAGTACATTTTATTTATTTTATATTTTTTTCCCCCATTTTATATAGATTTGTTTATTTCAATGATATTTTCGTTAATAAATATAAAATATATTTTATTTTTGTAGTTAGTAATATTGTTTAAGAATTAAAAACTCCTTGTATTAAGGCAGAAAATCTTTTTGATAATATCTTAGAAGGCTCTTTTTTTTCTTTCATCTCAATTTGTAAACCCTCACTTTCATTAAAAATTATTGAATGTTTTCCTGCAAAAGTGCTGCTGTTCTGTCACTTTAGATCTTAGGATTAATGATATTCTAAATGATAATGAGCTGTAGATTTTTTATAAAATAGATTTTAACATAATGCTTTTATTGATGTTTAAGTTAAAAGAAATTTAAAGAGGTCATCAACATCTTATGGACTATGGCTAATAAAAAGACACCTTCTTTGTTTTTCATGCAAACATTTTGAAGTATAATTTTAAATGTTGTTGTTGTTTTTTTTTGCTTATTTATAAAGTATCTTTGATTATTTTTGCACCTTAATTGCTTGATTATTACAAAAAATTACACAGGTAAACTTTCAATTTATTTATTTAAGTTAGAAGTTAATAAACTTGACTGTAATATTAAAAAAAAAAATGGCAGTATCTGTCAAAATTGACTTGGTCTTAAAAATCTTTTAAAATATTATAATATATATATATATATTAGATTTTAAAGCAGAATTTGGTAGAATTATCATAAATCTACTTTCATTTGTTCAGAAAAAAAAAACAGAATAAAAATGAATTTTTCATTCTTAGTTTTAGTATTTATATAAATATCATGATGACATTTATGGTACATTATTATATTTACAGGTCAGTTTTTAAATATTTAAAATGATCAAATGTGATTTTTTAGAAAATTATTCATTTATAAAATTAAATTAAAAGGAAACCAAGTCCAATTTATTGAATTTTAGTATAAAATAAAGATTTTATAAAAACAGAAAGGTTAAGCATTTCCCAAAATTCTCATCAGATGGAACAATACTTTTTTCTAAGAGTGAGGTTAATTAAAGGCTCCCAGACATTATGCATTCCCCAGGAATGAGTAGAATAGAAACTGCTATTGTCTGCAGTATGCTCAGTGAACATAGGGAGAGTTTTCAACAATTATCACAATGACTTTTTTCTTTTATGTTTTTTTATTTTATTTTCAATATTTAATAGCATCTTGAATATTATTATCAATTTTATTATATTTGAAATACATGTTTTTCTATTTTAATATTGTCAACTAATCTTATAATTGATATATATGAACCAAGTTTAAATGTTTTTTCATAATTAACAATTCCTTTTATAATCTTTTTTTTTTTAAAAAAAAAATCTGTAAATAAATACAGGTGGTCTGCTACTTTCATAATTTCATTTTCTATTTTTTACACATTTTGTACTTTTGATTTTTATTGATGTATATGACAAAATGCATGTATTTTCATGTAATGATTTTTCCTTTTTCATAGATTATTAGTCACTAGTCTCTCCCACCTTTCCAACATTAATCACATTCATTTTCAGCATCACAGGTTCAGTCTTAAGAAGGGAAATCTTGAGTTAGAGTATGTGTTGATAAGTTGTGTGTTGTCAGTTTATGTTATGATGTTTTCTAGAACTTGACATATATTTCTGTTTTGGTGAAAAAATTTGCCTTTATTAATTTATATACATGAGCAAAAAATAAAAAAAATAGTGGTGTTGATACAAACAAAAAGAAATCAAGGTCTCATAATCTCCATACAATTGAGACAAAGATGGTGAATCTTTTGTTTCAATCCATTAAGTCGATCAACATTATGTTCAATTGTGAAAAACAAGAAAAAAATTGAGGAATATTTCCAAATTTATACACTGTGATGTTAATCTTCATTATACTTTTAAACTTTTTTTGATATTATTTGTCTAGATCTTATATGTATATGATTGTATCGCACATGTCAATATATTGTATTTAACCTCATTTTTTTTCTCACTTAAATTTTTTTTTTGATAAAACGTATTTTCAAAATATGAATATTTATTATATATTAATTTTTTGAACTTTTTTAAAAAAAATAGGAACATAATATTTAGCAGAAATATACACTGTGTATATATATATTTATTTTGAAAACCCTTTTTGATAATTTTTTACATTGCACTACTTTCGTACGTTTCAACTGTTATACACATTTCAAAAACCAATTAGGTAGAAAATAGAGAATTGCCTGTATTCAGGTTTTTTTATGCTTGGTTGATTTTTTTTAAAAAAATTACATGTTCAACACATACCCATTTATTTTCTAACAGTATGTTGACTCTTAGTAAACAACGATTAATAATATATATTAATGAATCTCATTGTTAGAATTCTGAATAAACTTTACATCATGAATATACCTATAATTGTTAATCTATGCATTACTCCTATTAAGAAATATTTACTACTAAAACATTTTTTAAAAATTATTTCAATTTAAATCTAAAAAAGAAAAAAACCTTTTTTTGAAGAAGTTTGAAAGCTTTTGATTTTGTTAATAAAAAATGTTTAATTTTATAAAATATTGCATAACTTTTTTCTTTCATATAGCATTTCAATTATATGGATATTAATTATATGCTTAGTCATCTTTGCAAAAAAATATATAAAAAAAAATGTGTGTGTGTTTAAATCAATTAATTTTAGGTACTCTCTTATTTTTTTCTATCTAAATCATATATTTTGATGGTGTTTAATAGATTTCTTTTTTTATTAAAATAAACAAAAACATTAATTTTGATAAATAAGTGATTCTATGTCATTTTTTTCATAAATATATTTAGATTAATTTTAAAATATTAAAAATATTCTAATTTTAAAACTAATATACTAAAATATACAATTTATGAATAAATTTAAAATTAATAATTTTAAAAATATATAAATTGTATATGTTATTTAGCTTTACTGTTTTTTATAATATGTTACCTTTATGGAGCATTAAATATTTATTTTTTGTGATATATTAAGTTATTGTGAAAATCGCATTTTCATTATGCTAGGAAAAAATGATTCAAAAATGCTCTTCTTTTGTTTATTATTATAATTTTTTTTTTTTTTTTAATTTAAATTAACAAAAAATTTTACCAACGGGAGAAAGAATGTTCAACAGTTTAAAGCGCACCTTAGTAATTAAAATAATTTAAAATGTTTTGTTTTAGATTCAGAATCTAATGTTACTTCTAATTCTAAAAAGAATAAATGAAACAACTTTTGTTTTCAAAATCTTCAATAAACTATAACATTATTTGAAGACGAAGTGATTTATTTATTAAAAGGATTTTAAATTGGACATTTGTATTCAAAATGTTGTGTCTTATTTGTTGTTATTATTGTTACATGCAATATTTCTAAAAAAGATTTGTTTTTGCCTTATCATAGATAAATTACTTAGTAAAAAAAAGAGAGAGATAAATCTAACTTTTTTTTTAAACTGGGTAAATTATATAATAAACGATATTTATTGATAATCATAAAATAATTAAACAATTTTGGCTGTTTTTTGCGTTTTCAGAGGATGTATTAAAATAATATACTCGACTGGCAAAATCTTAAGGTGGGAGGAGCAGATGCACAGGTCTCATGAATAATTGTAGCATAGGAAAAAAGAAATATATAGATTGGACTAATCTCATTTGGAAATTTTTTTTTCAATTTAGTTTATATATATATTAAAATTATATTTTTGATATCATAAGTACTTTTTAAAAACTTTATATTAAAATATGTTTTGATATTCAAAATTTCTTTCAGCAGAAACGTTTTTATTTTATTTTGTTTTAATTGGAAAATATGTTTATTTTTCTAGTAAGTCACAACTAATGATGCAAATTAGAAGATATGAATTACCTTAAATAAATAAAATGTAAATTAATGATAAAAAGGAAAATAGCGTGTTTTTTTTGTTTTTTTTTAAATAAAGTTATAAGAAATCTAATTCAAAAGAAACTACTGTTACTGAGTTATTTTTTTTTTTAAAAAAAAGTAAAATAAATGAAGCTGACAGCTACAAAGTAAATTTTATTTCTCTCGTAATTATAATTTTGTTTTATATAAAAACGAACTTAACTAATTAAAAATGCTGCATGCAGCCTTATTTTGTATCAGCAAAAACAAATAAATCCTCTTAAGGTAGAATTTCTCTTGTATTTCACTCTGTTAGGAGAATTATATGGTGCCAAAGGCATTCTAATCTAGACAAGAAAATATTGTTTTTAAAGTTGAAAATTAATATATGTGTATGCGTATCTTCACTTTTAATTTCACTATCATATAACCATCTATACCACCCTCTCACTATGCATGCACTTTACAAATAATTTTTACACTTTAGGTATCAAACACCTAAATCTTTATACTAATGTTAGCACTTTGATATCTTTGATCATATCGCTGCTCTAATGCAAGATAAGGACAGCTTTTTATACTATGTACAAGTATTAACAATCATTGCAATCCAGACATATATTGCTGCATATTTTATATGCATACATGCATAAACTAACTTTCTGTCAGTGAAAAAAGCATGATTTTTTTTTAATTCTCTTTTAACAAAATAATAAAATAACAAGAAAAATTTCTAGAAATAATATAATTTTGTGTAAGTCATATAAAATCATATCAAATTACACATTTGATCGGAATAATATAATACTGATTTTTTTTTTTTTTGACATGCACACATATTTGAGTAAAAAGTAAAACAATTTTCAATAGGATATATTATGATTAATAACTTTTCGACAAATGAATAAGGCATTTATCAAATTAATTAAGTCCAGATTAGCAAATGGTTTTAATGTGAATTGTTATTTTGGCCTCTAGCTAAGAAATAAGATATCTATTTGCTAAGTACTGGTTTTAAATTTCCAAATTTATTGAATTTAAATACCATATCATAAGTAGTATTAGTGCAAGATACTAATTTATACTGCAAGGCTTTATATATAATATATATCAGTAATGAATTATATACAAAACAAAATATATTCAGATATATAGTATAGCTTGCTGTTGATAAAAAGTTCGCAATTTGATTTTTTTTTTATTAGAGAAAAAAAAAGATATGATGTCTTTCAAAAGTAAATAATAGTCTTCTTTTTTAAATATAAATATATTGTATTTACTGACAATACAACAGTAATAGTAATCTAAATACTATTTTTATAAAATAAAAAAAAATAAAAAACAGATTAGTTTGTAAAATGAAAAACAATCAAATATTGTGGATTAAAACTAACAGTAATAATAATAATCTAGAAAATGATTGTCATAAGCCAGAAAATAGTTGGAATATGGATGTAAAAATACATTCATTGCTTTTTATTGATTACTTATGCTTACAATAGATGTCCTGGAGCAGAATAAAGAGAATTTCTCCTGAAAATATCTGTTAAGTCTAAGCAGTTAAATTAATGTAATATTTTATTGGTATATTTTATGGAAAGTGACTTATCACTATTAATGAAAAAAAATCTTTGTTTAACTTAAACTCTATGTATAAATAATTTATCACATTGCTGATACTGTTTCCTTGATTCTCTTTGCAAAATTTTTATGAGTGGCATTATTTATCATTTCTAGCTAATATCATTTTCTCCCTCTTTTGATAGTTTCATTTCTTTTGTACTTGCATATATAGACTAGGTTTTGCAATAAATAAAGGTTTATTTCATAAGAAATACTGGCTTATGACATATTGGTAGTTATAGCATACAATCTTACTTTTTTTTTTCTAAATCCTATCTAGCCTTAATATAGTTTATAATTTTTTTAAGCAAACTTCTTTCTTACATTATCAGTACTTTGATGAGGAAGTGCACTTTGACAGCTAAATATTTCTAGTGTTTCTGCTATAGTAAAAATAATAATGAGCATCACAATACTAATTTGTTAATACAGCTTTTTTCTGATTCTCTATGTGATGTAATGCATCCCTTTCTATCGGATATAATATTTGTTGAACACAAATGCATTTTTATTAAATCATCCTAAATACAGTAAGTAATATCATTTTTGTGAAACATTCATGAATGCATAAAAGTTTTTTTTTTTATTCTTTTTAGATAACAAATTATACAGTTTTTTTATCATCATTTAATTAGTATTTCTCTAGATTGACTTATCATTTGTTTGGTTTTTCATACAGTTCAAAGGCATACTAATTTTGTGATTATGGAATTCATCCATTTTATTACTGGCCATTCTCTTTTTTTACCACAGCCTTTTCAGACATTACAGAATTATTATTTTATGATATGACAAAACCAGTGTAACATTTTTAAGTACCAATATTTTGTAACCATTTTTTTTTAATATTGAATGTCCACATCCTTAGAGAATCATAGCAAACCTTATAGATTGAACAATTACAATTTTTTTAAAGGTATTTTTTCTACATCTAAAAATCTTTTTTGTTTTTTGGTTGTTGCTCATCCCAATGTTATTCTTCCATGATTTTTTTGGACTATTTAGATCTTTGTTATTGATGATAATCAAAGAAGACAAAAACTATCAATTAGTTGTATCTTTATTATGAATTTTGGAGACAGCTATTAATTTTCTCATTATGCCAATTGACTTCTACAAATTTTAATTATTCTTTTTTCTCTGTTTTCTAATTTTTTATAAGTTTCATATATAAGTATGGTAGTATCAGTATGTTTAAGGGTCTTATATTTTTTTCTAAAAACACTGAAGCCATATTTCTCTTTGTTCATCTTAGCTTTCATCATTAGATATTTTGTATAAACTTGAATAGATAGTATGATTGTGTAGGCTTCTTTAATTCTTTGCCAGTAAAAGCCATCTCTTTTACCCTACTCTATTTTAACTAAAGCTTTTAATCTTATATAGAGTTTTATCATAGAATAATTAACTATTTTTATACACTCCAGTTTCTTAAAAATATTGCCTAAATTATTATGATCATTTGAATCAAAGGCATTATTGTAATCAGTAAAAAAAATTTTTTTTTTTTTTAGAATTTTTTGTAATCAGTAAAATGCATAAAGACTTTTTAATACTGTCAGATTTATTTATTTTTTATCTAATGTATATTAGCAATAATATCTGTACACTCTCACTCTTTTCTGAAATCAATTGTGCTGTATAATTTTAAAATACACTTATTTGTATTAGATATAGGTAATATATCATGATAATTTTCATACTTAATCAAAATCTTTGACTTTATTATGGAAATAAAAATTGACTTCCAAACTCCATGTTTGTAACTGAATTGCTTTTCAGAATAATTATCATAATTTAATCAATATTTTTTTCATTTTCTGTAAAATTTCTCTTGCAATGATACTGATTTTAATGACTTTATATTTTGTGCTAATTTCAAAATTCTTTGATATAAATTATCTGGTCCAAGGTGTATTAGTATATGTCTTTATGTTGTAAATTTTCGTATATTTCTTTCAGATTTCTATTGCTCTAAATTTTATAAGTTGATAAATTAATATTTTGAATTACTATTAATAAAAATTGAAGAAACAACTCATTTTTAATTTTAATAATATTGTACATAATATATATATATATATGTGTGTATGTAGGTATATCCCCCAAAAATTGATTTCATTGTCGTTATTTTATGGTTTTTCTGTTAAAAGTAAAACAAACAAACAAAAAAAAATGTTAAGTATTTTTGAAACATTAATTTTTACAACTTAATTTAAAAGTGTCATTCTTTTATTATTATTGTTAATTATTTATTAGGCTATAGATTATCATATCATTTTAGATCGGATACCACTTTAAAATTTAATTAAAAATTAATTTATTAATTATTATTAAATATAATCACATAAAATAATTAATCCCATATTTATTTTTTTCCATGTACTATGTCTTAAATATATATATATTCTATTCTACTATACTTATTTTATTAATCATTTGAATAAAGACGTCTAAAAAAGATAATCAACTCCCCAAGCTGCATTTCAGAATTCTTCAGTTATAGCCTAATCTAGTCTCTCATTTCTTGATTATCTTTACTTGGATGGATATATCATTAAAAGCTGTAATCTATGTTTTGTACTACTATCAAAATATTCTTTCTATCTCTTCAAAATATCATTAACACATACAAGAATAGCTTTCATGGATTTAATAGAATTATTTCATTTTCAGGTTATGTGCTATTTTCATTACATTAAATTAATGATCTAAAATAACCATAATGAGTAAATGATTAACTTTTTTTTTTTTTGCAGTTTTAATCCAACTATCATTTTTAAGTCAGTATATTGTTTCTGATTTAGCTTTATTTTATAATTACTTTTTTGTTCTGCCAAAATATGTGTTGAAGAAAAGAGATTTTTTTTTTTTTTTTACAACTGGATCATACTTTTATTATTTTTGTACTGATTTCATTATATTTTTAATTTACTGATATCATCTAAATTGAAAAATATTTCAAGTTTAATAATAAGTTAATAAAATATTATAAGAGAACCTATTTTTATGTTAAATTACAATTATTACTTTGAGTTGTTAACAGGAAATGGATCTTATTTTGATGTTTTATTTGTATTAAATTTTTATATTTTTACTATTAGAATTATATTTGTTTTTATATTATTTATTGCATATATATATATGCTTTTTAAAAAATAAAAATTTAAATATAAGGATCTTATTTCCTGTGGTTTATATTTCATTAGAACCTTTGTTTAAGTCTTTTTATTCTCAAACTAATTTACTTTATTTTTCTCACAACTTTCTAAAGTTCAAAATTATTTATATATATTTGATGTATCAATTTATGTAGAAAACTGTAGGCACAATCAAAGAAAAAAATGATTCTCATATAATTTATGAACACATTATTGTCAAAAGTAATTGAAAATTAGGGAAAGAAAAAATTGAACAAGTTAATTTTGAAAAAAAACTTTTTTTTTATAATTTTTTTTTTTTTTTGTACAATTTTGTACTTAAAGCCAAAAGCATTTTATTTTTTTGTTCAATCTAATCAAATAAAATAATATTTTTGTTAAAGATAGGCCAGTTAACAACACAGATAGCATAGCATGACAATCTCATGTTTGGATATTAATTAATAAACACACACACACACACACACATATATATATATATGGATTTGCATGAATATTAATATCTGAAACAATTACAAGGTCAGAACACAGACTATCCAAATTTTGGATATTTGTAAGCATAATATTTTATTTTTGCAATTAAAGTACAGAACATTCTGATAGATGACACTACTTTGTTAGTAATAAATAAATTAAAAAATGAGATAGATTTGTAAAAAATATATTACAGTTCTATAATTGTGAGGAATATTTAGAGAAAAGTAAGTTCATTATGAGAGAAAAAATAGAGTTATGAAAATGGATCTGAATTGAAAAAGCATATAGTTTATAGTTATATAAGAATAAAAAATATTTAAACATGAAAAGAAGTGTGATAACAGTAGAGAGGATTTCTAGTTATTTGAAACAAGAATTTTGATTGCCAAGAAAAGAATGTGAAAATGGTATGAAATTCGTACTATAGATGTAGTTTATGTGAAAATGGGATATTTATTTTTTGAAAGATGGGTGTTAAAAAAAGAATAAAATGGAAATCAAGAGCAAGAATCTTGATACAGATATAGACAATATAATGAAGGGATATATATATATATATATATACTAATGAAATAGTTTTTATTGATTTGCTAATTATAATTTGGAAGAGAAGAATATTGTCATATATAAAATTTTAAACAGGGATAAGAATTATCATGCTTTTTAGATATGTAGTCTTTTATGCACAGAAACGTCTGCAGAATATCATTGATTATAAAGAAAAGGTGTGGAAGTTTATTTACAGTGTTAGTGAGTGTTCATTGATTTATTTCATATTTATAATATTAAACAAAAATAGAATAACCTACATTGATTAAGACTAATTATCTGGAGACAGTGAAAATGATTGCCATTTAGTATTTTTTTAATTTATTTAATGGAGAAAATATTATTGACATTGTTTGAAATATATCAATTTTTCTAACAATTACATTATTTGTAATATTTCATTATATTTGTATATCTGCTATATATTGATAAATTAATAGATATGATAAAATACTATCATTCATTTGTGTAGCATATTAAATATTAATGCTTTTATATGCTAAATAAAAGCCAAACAATCAAAACCAGTTATGGGGATCGGAAAGCATTATCTCCACTGCCATTTAATGATCTTGAGTTACTGCTTGTCTCAAGCATGTTAGTAAGATATTACATACTCATGATGGAGTAGAAGATGATAATTTTTTAGTGGGTAATCTCATATATTGGATAGAAATTTAGTATGAAAATTTACTAATAGCATACATTTTTTAATAAAATCTAATTTAACCCACAACAGCAACCAGTTTTTATAATGTGAATGTGACAAGTGGTATCTGAGAAAAATATTATTTTATGATATAATTATGGTTCCAAATTTGATATTTTTATCACAATTATTTATATAGGTATTATAATATTTGTATTAAAATTTTTTTTAAATATAACCATAAAATCACAAAAATAGAAAAATAAAATCACTTTTTTTGAGAATAGCTTTTAGCTGAAGTCATTTGATTACTTTCTTATAATTAGTTATTATAACTAAATAAATTTGCTTTTTATTTATAGTAAGCATTTCATATTATATAATGTTTAATTTTATTTACTAACTTAGAGATTATATGAAATTTAAATAGAAGGGATTTATGACCCTAAGCACATGTGCTATAATGTTTGTTATAATAGCTCAACAATGTCTTGTTGAGTAATGAGGATATACCCAAAATAGAGACTTCTATCTTGTACTTTGATTAGAGAGCATTCTCAGTACTCAAAAGACATTGTTGAACTATTATAACAAACATTACAGCATTTATGCTTAGGGTGTAAATCCTTTCTGTTTAAATTAAATAAGTATTACAATATTTTTTAAAAAAAATAGAAAATAATAGCCATAATTTTTTAAAAAATGGAGAAAAACTATTTACATTTAGACTACAAGTGAAATATGAGATAGCCCTAAATCTGAAAAAAGAAGCATAAAATATATGCTATGCAAAAACAATTTCAAAGTAATTTAATTTTTTCAAAATACAGACATAGTTATGAAGATATTGAAGTGGATACCTGTTCAATTAAAAAAATTCTATGAGATTGAGACATATAAAAATTTATACCAATATCACATACAAGACGTAGCTGTTGAGGGTTATGTAATGAGTGAAATAAAAGACAATACTAATTATAAAGTTAATTACTATAGGAAAATCTTTAAAATAATTGAATACTGTGTATATATTTTCAAATCAATCTTTTATCACTTAAATTTATATATACATTTACTTTATAAATTTAGATTTGATAGATCAATTAATTAAAATTCTAATATTGTATTCTAATTGTACATTTTATGATTGTTAATTAATTCATCAATGGATTTGTTTCTGAAGATAGATAATAAGATACCCTCCTACACCATGGGTTTTTAAACACTGTTGTATATAATCATTAAAGATATTCTATTCATTACCATTTTTAATGGCATTAAACTTTGTCAATATCATTGGCTTGCAGATTAAATACTATAGTTTTTAATGTTTTTTTGTATATCAGTAGCAAATTCTGAAAAAAAAAACCAAAACAAGTAATATAATGTTTATGTATACACCTAAATCAAGTAGTATGTTACTGAATTTTGAATATATATTTATAATGAAAACTTATCTTTAAAAAAAACTATTTGTTTTTATTGATTTAATTCATGTATCCACAATTAGGGATCACTGTCTCTAGTACTTAAGTCCTATTAACAACAAAAAAGCTTGTATCTCTTGCACTCTTCTCACTTTTGAGTTTCTTCTACTACTTATGTAATATCTTTTTTTTTTAAGATTTTATGTTCGACAGATAAATATTCAACTCTCTCCTCTTATCTCTCATCAACCATATATATCTACAGGAAAATTTCTTAACTCATTTTAATCTAATATTTTTGGCATCAGAAATATCTGTCTTTTCCCCAAATAACAAAAAAATTCTTTAATGTTATCATATAGCATTTTATACTTTATATTTTTTTGTTACTCTATATACTTTTTGTTCTTATAAGTAATGTATTTTTTTATTTATTTTATATAAATGAATTTTATTTATTTCCTAATCAACTTATATGACACTTTTCTCCTTCTTCATAATTATGACCTTGAAATATATTCTCTATACATCAATCATATTTTTATATAAATATGTAAAATAAATTTTTTATTTATTAATTTTGCATACTGTACAACTTTTTTGATTTAACATGTTTATTTTTTTTTCTCAAAACACAATTAATTCCAGTATATTAATTAGTGATCTATTTTAAATTGTCTATTAGCCTTCTGGACATTTATAATTTGGTTAAATTTTTTTTTCATAATGGGAGTTTTACTGCTTATCATATTTTGTGTATTTATTTATTCATTTTAATTCTACTTAAAAAATTCTGAATTTTCTAGCCAATACAATGCACTTTATTTCCAATGTTAATGTAATATATCATCACTCCTTTCCAAATTATATTATACACCTCATATTTGTTATATGAAAACATGAGAAATTTTTAATAATTTGTATTTTAATCTTATCACTTTTTTCTTAATTTCTAATTATTAATAAAATACCTCTACTCATTCACTGCTTCAGTGCCAATATGGTTTTATATTTTTTACAATTATTTTAGACATTTTTTAATTCATTTTAACTTTCGTATTTATTATTTTTGCATACTTCTATAATAATAACTCCATATTTTTTACAGAAATTTGCCAAAAATATCTTATAAAGATGTATCATATTATGCGGTTTGTTAATTTTTACTATGAGAACTCCCATTTCTACATCTAGTTATTCTTTCTCAACTTCCAGTATTTTTAGAAACAAAATTAAAAAAATATGGGTGACAATATTATCATCTAATGTCCATTAATTTATTTAATATAAATATAGATGGGAATTAAATATTGAAAAATAATAGAAACTAATAGAAGTATGATATTTTATTTTAGTATTATCATGATTTTCTCATATGTATCATTTCCACTGATTTTTCTACTTAAGTATAAAATGTGGGTCCTGTTTTATCATAGTAATTTCTTACTTAATGATAGGCATGATATACAAAATTACATAAGTATCTGCAGGCATTACATATGTTATTATTTTTTATTTCTATTAACTTATTGCCTATACTTTGAGATGAAGAGCCTATACATATTAGATTCATGACATGTTTAATGAAATTTATTCATATAAATCGACACAGTGCAATTACTATACAGAAATGAAAACAGAATTGTGCAATTTTTTTAATATAAATTTAACAAATGATGAAAATATCTGTCTTTTTTTTGTCAAGTAAGTAATGCTAAAACAATTTGCTTTGACTAGTAAATTTTGTTTGAATATTTTCTTTTTTAATGCTTAAATATCCTATTTGTTGTTGATATTAACTTTTATCTTGGACTAACTCAGCTTATCTAAAATAAATTCTGATTTATTTATTTTTTTATAATTTTTCTGCTACTTAAAAGTATCCACTCTCAGCTTAAGTAATGATTATTTGATTATTAAATGTTGATAGATTTTAATTTCTCATTGCATTACTTGAATGATGGATTCAAGAGCTAAAGATTTCTGGCACTTTTGTACTTAAACGTCAGACATCACATGGTATTTCAAGTAATTAATTATTCAATTACAATTATTGTTTTAGCATGATCATTTATAAATATAATATGTAAATATTTATACTGTACATTCATTCAAGTATTTTAATTTTCAACCAAAAATAGTATACAACTTGTGTTTCAGTTTTTAACAATGTTTATATTTTTCTTTCTGCATTTTCATATTTTAAATGTAATTTTCATATAAAAAGATTTATTAATATTCATTATTATGTTTTAAGTATTAAAGCTGTATTAAGAAATAGCTATCAATTATAACATTGAGAGATACTAAATAATATTTTTTACATTAATTATAAATCTTTAATAATATTTCTTGGAATATATTCTATTAGATTCAATAGAAGTTGCATTGCTGTTTTAAAAAAAATGTTTTAATTAAAATATCAGTTAATTTGAATCTGTGCCAAAAATAAATTCGTAATAAATGAGGAAATATTATCAATTAGAAGTAAATTGCGAAAATTTTCAAAATAAATTATTTGTAGAGGACTTTTTATGCATATGCTTGAATTTTCTTTTTTAAATATATATATATATGTTTTCATTAAAAAAAAAAAAATCATGATATACGTATTTGTAATTCAAATGCATTTGTTTATTTGGATGCTTTCTTATTACTAAGTAATTCCTTTACTCACTTACTGAAAGTTAAATTATTCGTCAAGCATCAATGTGATTAGGCTGAACTTACAAACCCAACAATTCCATGATTAAAGGACTAATCTGAATTTTGTTTTTACTTTTCTCAACTGATAATTGATCTAAGAATTCTAAACTTTTAATTCTTTTAATTCATTATATGTCTAGATTAGAATCCCAGTCAGCCTAATATATTTGACAAAATCAACAATTCCTATTTATTTTATTATGTCTGGTGAAAAAAATACTGACAAATATTTTTATTTTTACTCAGTCACATATTAAGAGATTTTTAGAACTTGACAAGGTTCTTTACCGATATATAGCAATAATAATAAATAATAGAATGATTTGTCACATGTAAATATGTGTAATGTTCAAATATCAAAAATGACAGTCTACACTTTAATCCAGGAATTTTTGCTGTTTATGCCTGTCACTCTACCATTATGCTAAATCAAATAAAACTGCCTGTTTAGTGAGAGTTTGGTGAGAGTTTTTATTTATGTCCTGATTCAGGGAAATAATCTCACATAGATTATTGAAGACTGAATTTTTATTCTGGAATAATCATGAAAATTATGACAATAGTAATTAAATGAATGTTATTAAGAACAGTAATTATAAACAGCACATTATGTCATCAAAACCCAATTCTCAAAAGTATAAATAAGTATAGTAGAAATTTTTTTTACTGCATTATGGAAAAAGAGGACCTCCCATCTCTTACCCAAGAATACAACTTTTGATAAATATTATTCATTAGAATAAAAACACTTTTACAAATCAGATTAAGTCATCATTGGTAAATGCTATCCATACAGTCACTAAGAGTTTTTTTTTTTTACAAAATATAGATTTGCCTATAGTATCAATATTTTGAGAATATTTATCACAAATAGATGCAAATGAAGTTTACTAGGCATATTAGGTGACTATAGTAAAATATCTTTTCACCAAAGAATTAAATATTTATATACAGATGTTTTTAAGCATGCCAATTTAATTGATTAACTAAATATCAGTTCATTGACAAATTTTACTTATACAAATATGGAGAAAATTATTTACTTTCAGTAGAATTTCTAGGCATCACTTTCTTTTGCTAAAAGTTTAACCTTAATCCAAAACTGGTTTATGCAATAATTGATGCTAAAGTTCTCATTCAACCTCTTTCGATACTAATACCATATCTCTAGATTTAAGTTTAATTCTGATTCTTTGTACATCCTATGCAAGAAGTTATTAGAAGATATGTCCATTTATTTCACACATGAATATCATCTGCATGACTTAAAATATTGCTTTTTTATAAATGATCAATAAATCTTTGAAGTATTGCTATGCAAATCTGTTAAAACTTTTAATCCATACAAAATCTTTTTTTTTCTTACTATCAGAACAATATGATTAACGTGCTATGGCTTTTTATTTACTAATAAAAATAGTTAATTGATTTAACACATAGTTTGATATATTTAAAAACCTATCCAGAAAAAGTCATATTTAAAACATTTGTTGCTCTTTTCCATTCTTCAAAACTTTATTTTCTTAACTCATTTGTTCATTTTAAAATACTTAGAATTTCAAAATAAGTTGTCGTAATATTAGGTGCTATTTTGATTTCTTGTTCTTTATTATTATATTTGTAGTTGTTGTTATTATTTTTTCTAGAATTCTTCTACATATTTCATCATGTCAATATTCTTTTTAATAATTATTATTTTCATTTCATATTTCCAAAAGAATTGTTTTTCCAATTATAATAAAATTATTTTTTTTCCTTATCATTTTTTAGAATTCTAGATATTCTACTTTTGAATGAATCATTTTAAATTATTTTCTCTCTTTTTTCTTCACATATGGATATGACTCAGTTGAAAATTTACTGATGAATTGCTTCTTTTTTTAAAGCAACTATTTGCACAGTTCTTAATAAATTATTCAGCTATTTTCTTATTGATATTTAATTCTAAACTAACTTCAAGATTTATTAATACTTTAAAATGATTTAAAAGTTCTTGTTTAAATTCACTGGAGTATTTCTAAAGGCTGGGATTACTAGTTTCTAATGTTATGTTTTTTAATAGATTTTGCCTCTAGCTTTTTATTAATGTATATATTTCATCTCACCAAATAATGATCACTTTTTGTGTTGAATTGTTAATATCAATATTTGGACTTAATATTCATATTTTCTGTAAACCAAAAGAAAATTTAATTATATTGTGTCTTCATATAAATGCTTTTAGTTCGTTTTTACTTTAATTTTTTTTCAAAAAAAAGAAAGACAATATAGTGGGTCTACTACAATGAATGCTTCTATGGGAAAAAATTGTATAATAAATTATGAAATTGTAGATATTTTTATAACATTTTGTATAATTTAAATAATTAATTTAGTTTACTTATTCTTTATTTATTCTTTAACAGTGAAAATACTGTGTCTATATATTTAATTATTCTATTGCATGATTTTAATCATGAGCCTGAAAAGCAGAGTCAGAAAGCTGATTAAAATTGCCTTCAAAAAAGAAATAGTCTCTAAACAAAAAATAATAAAACTGTCAATGAAAACAAATGCTATAATAATTGCCATTGTCTGATATAACATATATGTATGAAGCTATTTTAAATAATTTCTGACATCTTTGTCACTTTTTATAAGAGTTAATTTAGCTTGTTTATCTGTTTATTTGCATTTTTAGTAATGAAAGTACTTTACCCATTTTTTTAACATTCTGTTACTTATTGTTTTCCTGAAGGTTTGTGATGATGGTGTTCTAGTTGTATTTTTATATTGGACTATTTTCATCATCTAATATGTGTGTTGAATGTCTTTAGAAAAGATTAATTTTATTTAAATATTCCAAATACATGCAACTGTTAGTAATAGCACATCAAACAGGTTAGTATATACCCCAACTGTCAGTAATATCACAGCAATGTATAATAATTTTAGCTATGAACAGAAATGTAGAGTTAGCAAGTGATATATGAATTTTTATGATTTTTATTAGGGAAAGTGTATTTATGCTTTTTATTTTATGCTTCTAAAAGTTCACATTAGTTTTGCTGTGAAACAGAGTTTGAAAGTTCAGTAATATTTTTATCCAAAAAAAAAAAAAGAATATACTTTTCAGGCAACATATGTGGAACTTACTGAATATTGAATATTTAAACCACTAATGTTTGACTTTTTTTATGATATTTTTAATTAGATTAAGATAGTTTATGCTTTAAAGGTTTACTAAAATCAAATTTACATTTACAATTCAGTGCTAAAACTTGAATATATATGACAATTAATTTTATACATATTTTTAAATTTTGCATTGTTTTTTTACTGGATTCTTATGTGATAAATATGATTATTCCCAGAAGAACATTCATTAAATAGTTTGTTCATTAAATAATAAATAGAAATTTATATTTTGTTGGTTAATCCATTCCACAAACACAGCCTACATTAAAATCACCATTCAATACAACCATTTAGATAATAAAAACAGTACATAAGCAAAAATATATGTAAAAATGCTTCTTAAATTAATTTAAAATATTTAACTTTGTATAATGTATCGAGAATTAAAATAGCAACTTTTAAAAACAAAAGAATTTCCATCTTATACAAATTGAATTGTTTAAACAGTGGAATTTTTCTTCACTATTCTAGGCATTATTTACATCGTTCTTATTTTTAAAAAGATTCATAATTCAGAAATTAGATCTCTGATAGTTTTTATAACTGTCTGGCTTGGAAATCCTTTTTTTAGTTATCTAATTCCATTGTTTTGACTTACAGCTAAAAGTATTATACAAAATATATATAGGACTAAAAAAAAGTATAACATTTTCACTGCTAAAGTTACAAATAAACAGATAATATAAATAAATTGGTAACAAATCCTTAGAAAAATTAGAAAATAAACAAACAGAAATGACTTGAAACTTATTGCATGTTGATATGTTGCCAAAGGGATTTGCCATAACATTTGTATTAGTTTATTTAACCATTTTAGGTTCAGCATTTACAAACTGAACTTTTTACATTATGTTCGTGAAGTATAGCTCAATAGTAAGTTTTTTTCCTTCCAAACTAACTTCATTGTTTTTTATATTTTTGTTATTTCTATATTTTTGTTATTTCTAAAGATTTTTCTAATAAAAATTAAGCTAAAAATAATGTTATTTCATCACAAACTTCATTTAAACTAAAATTCACTTTATATGAAAAATTGTATAATTTAAGATTATTTATCTATGTTGAGTGTTTAACATTATTAATTTAAAATACATTTATTTATAGAGAGCATATGTAAGACACAGTGTAATAAGCTTTAATTTTAATGAATTGTAATACTGTAGTTTATGAAGTTATATAAGTTATTTCATTTAAAAATTTAATTAAAATGTATATCATTGGGAAAATAAATAGAATATCTTAAATACTATATATATATATATATATATATATATATATATATATATATATATATATATATATATATATATATATATATATATAGCTATACCTAGTGATTGGAGGCTTTGAGAAGTAAAGCCAATAATTTGAATGAAAATGATTTTATGTGACTTGTTGTTTTGTGATTTGAAGCTTAATTTAACAAGAAAAGGTATATGCTGTACAATTTTCACATTACCTGAAGTGTGTGTCATAAACAAGCTTCTGGAATAAATTATATTCCTTAAAGAAGGCTTTACTCTATACAGTTTTTTTTTGCAAATTCCATAAATCTATTTCTCTCTCAGTTTTTTTTCTCTCCTTGATGAAATTTATCCACAACAATTTTACTTTTCAATTAATTTCCAGTTCTAGAAATAAATTTTTCATGTCAATTCCATTCTTATGTGGAGTGTTTAAATGTTAATAAAATGAACTGATGGGATAGTTAGAAGTATTTTTAAAGATATGCAGATAAAACCAACCAAAATTATATAAGCATGAAGTAGTTATTTATACATATAGGAGTGTATTATAATGAATCTTAAAAACACTAAAATAATTTGTGCTAAGAGTTGTTTTTATTGATGATAATGAATAAATTGTTACTTATTTAAATACTATGCCGAAGAACATGAGATTCATGGATGTGTGGGATCATCTTTAGAACAGATAGCATAGATATAAATAATAAATAAAAGAAATGATAATTTATATAAATATTGTGGTTAAATAAATAAAAATATTTTTTTATAGTTATTATTAGTGTTGCATATGAATTTTAAACTGTTTTTTGGTTTGATTTTCCTCCAGCTGTATTATCTCAGGTGGCCAGACTAAAAATGATAATCAAATGTTGTCTTGAAAGCCAACCTACTTCTTGTCATTCATTTAATAAATTGTTTTTGAAGGGTGGAGTATTAATCATTTCATAGAAAAGTAATAACCACTCGAACCTTTTAAACCCCCCCCCCCCATAATAATAATAAATCTTTTATATTAATTCTATTTTATTAAAGACATGAATAACCTAATTAAATTATATTTTATCAAACACCTGAATAATTTAATATTGAGTTATTATAATTTTTGATATCTATATTATACTGGAAACTGGATAATGCATATATTGATGACTCTTGTACGTATTGACTGAAAATAAATCCACATAATGTATAAAAAAAATTTTCATGTAATAACAATCCAATTCACAGTTATTTTTTTTTTATGATTGAAATTATATGATAATAGAAGTTTATATTTTTCAATTTTAATTTTTTTTTTCCTCATGTGTCATAGCATCAGCCGGGAAGCGAACCCGCTAACCCGGGACAACTGCTTGTAAAGCAGCTGTCGCTGACCTCTCGACCACCAATGCTTGACAATTTTAAATATTATTGATACTAGTGATAATGATAAAATCGCATATTACTAATGTCACAATTTTATCTTCGTTTATACAAAATATCTGGATTATATTTCTGATTACCATACCCCAATCGTTCTCCAGATGGTCGTATTTAACTCTCCACAAGCATTTTTATATGGGGCTTGAACTATGCCATTCCTTTTTGATTGCTCTTTTATTACAAAAGAATATCTATGGATACACTATATCCTCAAGCAGCAACATCTCAACTTTATCCATTAACACCTAGCATTCCCTGTAGCTCATAACATGATTCCCCAATGATCGAGAGCTAACCATTCAGATATGCATTTGCAATGAAAACTGATTAAATATGAGCAGCGCAAACTTTCGAATATATTTATATATTAAAAATAATTTATATAAGTATCTTGATTGATATTTCTCCTTATGAATATTAATTCTACATAGAGATCATTACAATCCTTTAATGTGTTCATATTGCAAAGAGAATATGGGTGAACTATTTTTAAAATAAAATTTAATTATGATATAAGTTAATCCCCTGCCTTCCCAAATTTTTAGCAGCTCTTCATTCTGGATATGCACACATTTTTTATATATAATAATTTCATAAATATAAAACAAATAAAATTAAACTACTTGTAACAATAAAAATAAAACATTTTACATTCTCCCTACAATACTAGTAATCATAATAAAAATAATAATTAAGTAAAATACTAGTAATAATAAAATAAAAATATTTTATCAAATTGAAATTATTTCTAATCAGTGTCGCCTTCTATCTACATATATAATTATAACGTCATACTACCATATTTGATAGGATATTGGTTCATCAAAGTTAGATATTGTTTTTCATGCAGTCAGGGTATGATCATCATGAGTCTTTCATGACATCAAATATCTTGTAGTAACTGTAACCATAAGATTGTGTGTTGATGCAACAATATTTCCATCCTTTAACTACATGCACAGTTTTTCTGACTATTTTTCTTTTTCCTTTTTTTTACTTCCAAGTCTTTAAAAATGAAAAAAATCAGTGATAGGATCAGATTTAATAGACTGGCAGTCCTTAGTTGTCTTCCTTGCTCAAGCAGCATAATCTACTGAGTTGGTTTGGAGCTGAATTTGTGAGGCCAGAAGTTTTAGTTGGCAAGATTATATGCTTAGGTAGTCCTATTCAGGGATTTTCTTATCTATCATAGAAATGGAAGACCTGGAAAATATATAAAATTGGCCTGTTTCACACAGACTGACTAGATTGTCACATATGGCAGATTTCTGATTTAAGTTATAACAATAATAATAGTAATAATAATATTAATAATAGCCATAAATCAAGAGACAGTAGTAATACTAAAGATAAGTATTATACATCTTTTCCCCCCTAAATGTAGGTATATGAAATGTGTTAACTTTACTTGATACAAACTATTCAAAACCAAATCAGAGGACTGCACCAGTGGCTAAGGAGCTTCCAATATATAAGATCAATATGCTATCTCATCTTATAGGGGAGGGAAGGATAATAGAACAGATGGATGGATACATATATTTTTTGGAAGACAAATGACTCATTAAAAAGCGAATACATTGTGTTAAATTTACTGTAAAATATAATTTAGTCTTTTCTATTCTTAGAAATCTTTATTATGCAATGAAATTATAATGATATTAAAACCTTTATTGAACAATGACATTAGTACTCTTTTTATTAGTGCCTATGTGTAAAATATAATTTAGTCTTTTCTATTCTTAGAAATCTTTATTATGCAATGAAATTATAATGATATTAAAATCTTTTTTGAACAATGACATTAGTACTCTTTTTATTAGTGCCTTTATAATTTTAGAGCCACAGAATTCAGAGTAGAAAAGCTTGTATTCTTTGTAAGATATTATTGTCACAATATTGTTAAGAGATAGTATAGATAGTAGATTTTTGATCGAAATTTATTGGAAATAATGGTGCTGGTGTTCTAAATTCAAATGGTTTATTACTATAAAATTTATGTACAATGCATAGCTTGACTATCACAACACAGTTTAGGAAGAAAACTCACTATAAAGGAATATGGATCCATTCAGGCTCAAAACAGTGCCATGAGAGAAAAAAGTTCACATTACATGAGCACTTACAAGCACAGATTTTTAGATAGATTATAGATTGATATAATACAACATTAAAATAGTAATTGCATTAAAAAATAGATATTATTTCAATCACATTCACAAAAAAGTTTGTTTGTTTTTTAGAAGAATCTATTAAACACTAAAATTGATCATTTTGGAATTTCAGGACTGTCATATGATAGAAGTGTGTAATTCTTTTAAGAAATGTGTTTATGAGTAAAAGGAAATGATTCTTGGGTTCACTAAAAAGAAGAATCATAACTGAATTTCTGACAATAATCTTACTATCAGAGATTTAATTATGTAGCATTTTCTATATGGCAGAATAATAGATTAAATGTGGATCTTCATAATATATGTAAAGATCTCTGAATGTGATGTACTAATACTGCAAAGAAGATACAGATATTTGCTGGTCATGAGCATTTAGAGTCTTTTTGGTGCCTTGAAAGCAGTACATGAATCTAAGAAAACAGTATCACAATCTTATTAAATCCAGCATTAAATCCAGCATTGACACTCTCTTATATGATGACAATAATATTTTGAACAATATTTTTATTATTTATTGAATAATGATACAATAATTGAGATGCCAACTTTTAATGATATATCTATCCATTTCATCTAGTTTAGTCTTGGACAGAGATATCAACATAGCGAAGTCAAAACAGCTTTTTGAATCTTAAAATGGAAAGGCTACAGATCCTGATGAAAGTAGAAATTTAAAAATAAACAAGTGATATGTTAACTTCAAAAATAATGGAATTTTTTAGGAATGTATGGACCTATGAAGTTATGCTACCTTATTTTAAGGATGTTTTATTGTTCCAGTTTTTAAGATAAGGAGAATAAATGACACAAAGGTACTTTCAAGAATTTTGTTGAATATGTTACTTCCTGTTATAAATGAATGGTTTTCAGAGACTTAATGTGATTTTATAGAATTAAGAAGCACCAGTTTCTGTGGCCAGACATATTGCAAAAAAAATGTCAGAAACAAATGAACAATTAATTTAATTCTTTTATTGGTATGGTCAATACATTTGATTGAGTTAGATGAGTTTACAACATTCTTTGAAATTAGTTAACCAAATTTTATCCATATTATTCAGCTTCTACATGTGGAATGAGAGGAAGTGTTACTACAGGTATAGCTGATGCATTTGAAATAAAAGCTGGTGTTAAATAAAAATGTATACTTGCTCCAACATTGCTTTTAATTTTTATGACAGTGGTCTTGGGAGTTATTTATAGACACCTTAATAAAACAGGAATCAAGGTTGGATTGGTGAAATTTTTAATTTGAATTGGTTAAAAGCAAAAACAAGAGTTTATTGGATTCTGGATTTACAGAATGATTGTGCTTTTTCTAAAATCCAGTTTAAAATACAATTTACAGAAATATTCTTAATGTTTTGAATGCAATGTATTGTAATAATCCAGGTTTTCCACCAGAAGAGGGGGAACACATCTAACTATGGTTGAACCTAGTGTCTTCGGGTAGGATGCTGTGAATAACATGATGGAGTAACTAACCAATGATCATATCCACCTCCAATGGGCTAGCTCTTAGTTTACTTATTAAATTTAGATACAATTTAGGCTAGTTCATCCATACCTCACCCCTCTTTTGAATTCCATTACACCTCAAGTATTTAAACCCAGGAAGAATAATACCTTTAGCTCTCTTCAGGGATGAATTTACTTTATGTTGCAACTAAGTTTTCATTGACTTAAAATACATCCAACCCTATTGCTGTGTTATATGTTATAATAATATGTGTGTGCATATATATTTAGTCAATTAAATTAATGAGTGAGTGTATGAGCGAGTTTGATAAACTAGAGATCAATTTGATTTAAAACACATTAACAATTTTTATTTATAACAGAGAAAAATCCAAATTCCAATAACATAGCAAAAAAATGTGATTATATGTGGCATCTCTACTATATCAATGACTAAAATTATTTGTTACTCCAACCCATACTCATGATAGATATGCATCAATAAAGATTCCCTATTTACAAGTAAATAAGATTGGCTAAAACAAAAAAAAATCAAAGAAAAATTATTTCATTGTCATAACGATTGTGAAGCTGATTGACTAACTATTTATAAGATCATATCACTGTATATCCAATAGCTCCATTATCCAATTTCAGCTGGAGAGGTTCCATCTTCTTTGGGAACCCCCCTCCTTACCTATGTATAATGACCCTAAACTGGATAGAAAAAGTCTTTCACATGAGAATATTAGTCATTCATACCAAATAAACTAAATGTAACAAATGTTAGTTAAACATAAACAAATAACATAAACTCTTTCCTGTACTAGTGCATGTAAATTAATATGGAAGAGCATCAAAAATTCTTAGCTCATCCCATATTATGTAATGATAATCATGATGATCAGATGTCAAATCACTGTGGAGGGGATAACCTAAATTTTATTTACAAAAAAAGATTTTCTAGCTTACTAAACTTTCTCCCCTGTACTACATTACTTATGGAATGGACTCTCCTGACTGCAAACATGTTGAAACTTCCAAGTGTGAGAGTAATAAAAATAGAATTTTAAAAATGTATAAAGTAAAAATAAAAAAAATGTAACATCATAATTTTGATTTTGTTCAAATATTCCTGATTAAAGTCTGTAATTTTAACATTAATGTCTTTTATGGATACAATTTCTTTATCTCTCCATTGGTCTGTTCTGATAAATCCTCCAACATTCACTCAGATTCTCAGTAATGTGCTTGGATGAGGTTGTTTCCATTTCAGATGTCACTCTCTTCTGGCATCCACTCTGACCCTTCAGATAAAGCCTTAGGCATTTTTCTAGGCATTATTTATATGGTGAGTTAAATTGTCATGATTTATGGCAATTAAGACAGCACCCCAACTTTATGGAATGTTTATCTAGCCAGTATACATTGTTTGGTAATTTATAAAAAGAGAATTAAATTTCTTTCAACTTATTATTTGGTGTTTACTAAATTTATGCAAAAGAAAGTTTTACTTCATTATTTATCAGTATATGCTGGTGATATAATATTCCTTTTTTTTTTTGTTCGATTGATAGCACAGTCTTCTGTCTTCGGTTATCAATATAAAATTATTTTAGTTCTTTTTATTACACTCTAAAGTTCATTAACTTGCCATTTTAAATGTTTATTATGATTTGCTTCAACTTTTAGCACTTTAAAATTTTATACAAAAGAGATAGTATTTTTAAACACAACGTCCATTTTATCCTTTGTTTTAATGTTCGATATTATATTTATTGCTTGCAATTGTCATATCACTTGATAAAATAGAAAAGAGAATAGATATTAATTGGGTTTGTTTTCATAATGGGCTTAACATCTGTTGTTCAGCAAACTCACATTTTCAATTTCCTTTTCTATCACTGTAGGTGCCTATTGTTATGTGAATTAATGGTTGTTATTGATATTATGTAATAACATTATGTACTAAAATTATGTAGCAAAATTCTATTCTCATTTTCCAACCCTTAGTTGCTTAGATATTGACTTGACCTCGGGTCATCACCACATCTACTAAGTTACTGTCTTACATCATGATGTTTACACATTAAGAAACAAGTTATTATTGGTATATATATATATATGAAACAAGTTATTATTGGTATATATATATATATGAAAGGTTTCTATGATTAAACTTTTGTTTTCCATTAAAAAGGAGTATTTATTTCATTCTAACACTATCTTGGTTTGGTACTTATTTACAAAAAACTTCAAGAGTGTATGTATTTATATGTTTGTTTGCATATAGACAAACAATATCATATATCTAACCTATTATCTAAGCTTATGTTTTCCATGGGTTTAGTTTAATAGTGTGGACATATAAGGGTTGGTTTGAACTGGATTGTAAGCTACCCTTACAGTATAAAGACTTTAATTTCTTATTTAATGTTTAAAACAACTCAAGTCCTTTATTAGCCAGTAACTGAAGAAAAATCTTCTGCAACTTTTAGCCCAAATGATTATAAAACTTGAGAATGTAAACCGATTTAAATACCTTTGATAGTTTTACAAGTAGAAAAGTGGACTTAGATTGAGGTACAATACAAACTCCAATGTCCTGCTGCTTCTTTTGATATGTTAAAAGGTATAGTGTTTTATCACAAGAAATAACCATTGCATCTAGGTTTATTGTAAGTAGAGCTATTATTTTACCTAATTTATTATACAGAAGTGGAAGTTCTTTATTGGAACAATATAAAAAAAAAATTTATTTAAGGATGTTCTATAAAGTTTTAAAAATTCAATGGCAAAATCATAAAACCAATTAATATATTCTTCAGTTTTCTGCATGGAATACCCATTAAGTTCATTATTGTAAAATCACAACTCCATTGGATTGGCATGTAAAATGAATGAAAAAAAAATGTACTAAAACTAATGTAAAGTATATACCCATTGAATAGCATTGATACATGGTTTTGATAGAAAAACACCTACATTGTCAAAACAGTTGTTAAAATTGAGAGTATGATAAAACCAAAATAAATAAAAAGTATTTATAAGATTAAATGAGTAAGAATATAAATCTTGGTAAGATATTTTAAATTTTTGGAAAGAAGTAGTGAAAAAAAAATAGTGAAAATTGCAATGCTTTAGCAGACTTAAATTATTTTGTGATTCATTAAAATTAGTTTTAAGAACATGATGTTATTTTGTTTGGGATGTAGCTTTATATAAAATTGAGATATGGATAATTAAGAAATGATTGAAGATTTTAGGAAATTGGATTTGGAGAAGAATGGAAAAAGGGCTATCGAAGTATCAAAAGAGTAAATAAAACATTATTATTTATTGGGGGAATTATGTAGAATTGTGGTAAATATAATGTTGTTAGAAAAAGATGATCGATAACATTTAGAAAGGAAATAGATCTGAATATTTAATTAGAGCCAGGGACAGAAAGACTTGTAGAAAAAGATTTGGTTTTGTAACATCAAATATTTTGGAAAATAGCTAATAATGATTTTAATCAGTAGTCTTCAACCTTTTCACACCTGCAGACCAGTAAAAATAAGGATAAGGTTTTGGGGACCAGCAGAAGTCTATAGATAAATTTTCTTAAAGATATAAGCTGCTTGCCTTAGATGAACATAATTGTTATAACTGATCAAAACAATAATGTTAAATATACCAGATGAAGTTATATATATATGGAGTTTGTATGATAAAAAACTTTTTTTTAATTTTGAATTTTTTTAGAAAAGTAATAAAAAATTTAATTCTACCCCCCCCCCCTAAACATCTGTGTTAACTAGAAAAACAAATTAATTTATGCATGATTGATTAGATTTTTTTTCCGTTCTGTTTCTTTTTTTTTTAATTGGGTAAAATGAGAAATACAAATTGTTTATAATAATTAAAAGTTTAAACTCTTATTATTTTGTTTTTACAAACTTTCCTGCCAGTCTAGCTTGGACCGGCAGAAAAGTTCTGTGGCCCGGCGCTGGTCCGCAGACCAAGGATTGAAGACCACTGATTTAAACCATCTTAAAAGTGTATTATTGTCTTGGGTCTAGATTTAGTTTTTTTTTTTTTAGTTATCACTTTATTACCATAAATATCTGGGGTTGAATAAGACATTAATTTTAATTTGATCTAATGATTTGAAAATATTTTCAAAGATGAATGAAAAAATAAATATTATGCTTATGGATTCTGTAATTAAGTGTATTAATGCATCCTTTCTAAAAAATATATAATATGGAGTGAGGCTATAGAATTATTAAAAAGATTTTACACAAAAGAGGCATTAATCTCAGATATTATATATTTGCAATAGATCTTATGTGTGGAGTATCCAAATCATATAATAAGACCAGAATAAAAATAGCATTTTTAATTTAGTGAATCATCATCTTGCTGAAAGATAAATTTAGTCTTATCATCATTTCTCACCTTGTCATTAATAATTCTGGTAATATATTTTAGATAGTATATTCTAGTTATAATTTTATTGGGGGTGAAAATTCTGCTTTTTTTTTTCCATGCCATTAACACATTCCAAATCATTCAATTGCATTCTTTGACTCAAAATAAACAAACACTTGCTCATTCATATTTTAAATTTTTATGTTACCATTAATTGCTTTCTAAATTTCTAAAACATCACATGGTTTTCTCTGTTTAAATATCTGTATCAAATGCAGTAATTCACTGTATTTACTCCAGAACCATCTAATGCAGGGGTGGGCAAATAGTGGCCCAAGGGCCACATGTGGCCCACTAAGAGTTTTTATGTGGCCCACCAAGACATTCAGAAAAATTCACCTTGAACTGAGATTTCCTTTCCGTGCATGACCGAAGATTCATCTCATATTTTTCACTAGGATGGCCACATCAATACACATGTGCAGTGTAGATATGATGTGCAGTGTTTTTCCAGTTGATCTGGTTAATTTCAATTTTGTCTTAGCATTAGCAAATATATTTCCAACTTTAGTGAAACCATGAACCCTCCGAAAAATGTAAAATCAGTGGTGAGTGTCGCATGTTTAATGAAGAATGGACAAACCAATATTTCTTTGTTAATACAGGGAATAAAACAGTGTGTTTATTGTGTCATGAAAAAAAGTGCAGCCCTCCACTAACCTTCGCTTCCACAAAGTGACACCCAATGTGGCCATCCACTAACCTTCACTTCCACAAAGTGGCCCTCGATGTGGTCCTCTGCCAATCTCTGCAGCCCACTAACCTTCACTTCCACAAAGTGGCCCCTGATGTGTCCTCTGCCAACCTCTACAGCCCTCAAGCAAAAACAATTGCTCACCCCTGAATTTCTAATATAATCTTGATTATTGAATGGACATCAAATAGTAGTCACATTCAAATACCTATTGATGATGACAATAGCCAGAAACTAATGTAGAAATCAGAATATGGCAACTATTTAGAATCGATTGATAGCTAAAGCATAAAATAGATGACTATGAGTAGAATAGAGTGAAAACTGTTCCTAATCTAGTAACTATTTTCTGATTTTTTTAAAATTAGTCCACTAAAGATAAATATATAGCTGTTAGCATTTAAATCAACCTGTTTAAATTCTTTTGCATATCATACAATTAGAAAATCATTTACATTTTTCTTAGCAACACTTAGTTCTACAAATTAAAGTTTTAATTTATTGTTCAATGAAAAATCTATAAATTTCTAAGTCAAGCCATCATGCTTGTAAATCTAAAGTGAATATATATAGTTTAGGAAAGGTAAATGCACAAACCTCATGTATTTTTCAAAAACAAACATTGTATTAGGTTATGATTACAAAAATAAAATAAAAAAAACCCACACATTTATTTTATAATCTCAGAATATTTTAAAAGATAGCCTGAGTTCATTTAATGCAAATTTATATGTAAATTTAATAGTCAACAATTGACCTGATAATATTAATGTTAAAAAATAAATATTTATTCTAAATATGCAATAATCTTTGTCAGTCTTTTTTTTCTACTTGTTATCATTTCTTTTTAGATTATTCAAGGATTGTCTAATATGTATATTTTCTAAAATCAAATTAATTCTTCAAACCATAACTCAAGTAGTGATTATTTGTGACATTATATATATATATGGCATACTGCAATGATAGAATGGCAGACTTTAGCTTAAAGTCAATGAATTATAGCTTAATCTTATTTGTTTCCAGTATTCAAACTTTGTATGAAATCTTTGTTAAAAAGCCATTTAGTTATTTTTTACTAAACCTTTCTATCAGCATATTTGTGGTAACTCATTCCAATTATGAAATAATGATTCATGGTGATTTTTTTTTTTTTTGCCTATATGTCAAAATTGTTCTAAAATCTTCATATTGTTCTGTGTTTACTTCTCTTTTCCACTAGATCCATAGCTATAAAAAATAATTGCATATTATTTGAAAGATGAATCATTATTTTTAATTTGACTTTTCTGATAGCTGTAATATTCCATATCATTATTATCAATTTCATCTTATTTTCCTATTTAGAGTGATTAGTTCATTACTATTATTTGTCTATAAATTTTCTAAATATTTTTTCCACCTTTTCAAATATCATTGCCCTCCAACAATAATTTCCTTGTACCATTACATCGATTTCTTTTCCTTATAAAAGTTAAATAAACATGACCTTATGAAAAATAACTAAAAACTTGAAATAAATTATTTACCCCCCCCCCCTTTTTTTTTTTGACATTTCAAAAGTTTTTTTTAATTTGATAAAGTATTAGTATGTATCTGAATATGTTGATGTTTTATTGGAATAATAAAGAATAAAATAAGTATATTAGTGTATTATATATGTATAATTAAGTTTGGCACAGTCAAAATCATTGTATTTCATTTGTTGGAGCATTCATTTGAATTATTTGTATTTGATATCTTCTATTAAGGTAGATAACTAACATTGCCCCCCTCTCTAATATATAATCAGTTTTCACAATCTTGTTCTTCCATTGTATATTTCTAAGATTTGATTTTTGTAATGAAGAATACGTCAATTTTTAAATATTTTCGCTTTTTCTTCTAACTTCCTAAAGCCCACCAATATCTCATTTAATTTTCACTTCTTCTAATTCATGAAATCTTTCTTCATTTGCTATAAGTATTTTGTGGATTAAAATAGGAAGCTAGGGCAGTAAAAGTCAATGGAGATAATTCAAGTCATCTAGATTTTTCAGATGATGGGGTTGTTTGATTCAGACCTTTAAGAATATTCTTGTTCAATATTTATCAAATGAAATTAAGACTAAAGATATATACTAAAAAGACAAAAATAATGTTTCCTAGGTTTTCTCAGAAGAAATAAATGAAGATTGATAATCATGAATTGGATAAAGTGAATAACTATAAATATCTTAGTCAGATTATTATTACAGATGGGAACAGCAGAGGAAATTAATTATAGGATTAAATTTTGATAGAATGTTTTTGATAGGAATATTGATATTAAAAGGAAATGCACTTTTAATAAATTTATTGTATCAATTCATATATGTATGGACTTTTATCAGGAAAACAATATGGAAACTTAAAAAAAAACATTCAACAAAATAAATGAAGATGTATGTAGATAATAATTCTAATATGATATTGCAAGTAAAATATGTATATAAGAGAACAAAGAAATATTATTGTCTTCTGGGTGAAAAAATTGAAACATTGAAATGGAACTGAGCTAAATATTTTGTAAGATGGTAATAGATGGAAAATGATATTTCAACTAGATTTTAATTGTAAATGAAACCACTAAAACATCACATGTTCATTATTTTTATACTTACATAATATGTTGAAATACTAGTAATTCTCTCCATACAGCAGTGCCATCCTAGTGCAAGCCAAAGTAATCAGTGGATGCTAGAAGATATGGGCATCACTCTCCCTATCTAGTATCTATTCATTCAACATTCTAAGACTAGTGTCTAGCTTGTGGCTTTTATGCTGAGAACTTTGTACATAGATTTTTGGATCTAATGCAACTCTTTAGTAGCCACCTTTTACTTTTTTAGTTAATTATAAAGCTATGAACCCAAAATTAAAGCACAATAATGTTTTCATCCTGAACCTAGCTCAGTATCTATTCATTTTGGTGTCTTTGGTTTTTAAATAACCACACCAACATTCCTTTGGTTAGCATTGATATTAAGTCATTAAAACATTACATGTCACTATTTCTTAAGCTTACCCAATGTGTTAAAATAGTAGCAACTGTTTCCACACAGTAGTGCCATCCCATTGCAATCCATAGTAATCAATGGATGCTAGAAGGTTTGTACATAAAAATCTTTATCTAGTGCCTATTCATCCAATATTTCCAGATTAGTTTCTAGCTATTGCCTTTTTATCAGTGAGGAGAATTGTATCTGAAACACTGCATATAGATCTTTGAATCTAATGCAATCCTCCAGCAGCCATCTTTTGCCTTTTTAGTTAAACTATAAGCTATATACCCAAAATGAAGACATAATAAGATTTCCAATCCAAGCAAATTTGCTTGTATAGTCATAGAGATCTGAAATCCCAAATTAATATCCAAAGATCTAGATGCAATACTTTCATATCCAAGGTCTCACTAATGAAACCCATATGCTAGTAAGTAGTCTGGGAATATTGCATGAATAGGCATTAGGTAGATAATTTGATGGACCAAGCTTTTAGCATCCATTGATTAATATGGATAGTAGTACTGGGTGGTTGATACTGTTTTATCAGATTGTTGTTTTAGTGGTCTAATACCATTCTTGTCCAAAAGATGTTGTTGACTAAGGTTATTGAAATCCTAAGATACCAAAATGTTCAGATACTGAACTGGTTTCTAATCTATGTGAGTATACAAATGAATTTGCTTGCATTGAAAACATTATTGTTGTGATTTGGGAATCATAGCTTTATAGTTAACTAAAAAAATAAAAGATGGCTGCTGAAAGATTATATTAGATTCAAAGATTTTTGGTGCAGCACTCTCAGATACAAGACTCCTCACTGATGAAAGCTGCAAGTTAGAAACTAGTTTTGGGATACTGGATATGTTTGCACTAGATAGGGATTTTGATGCACAAATCTAGTATCTATTGATTGCTATGGTTTTACTGGGTGGTACTAGTCTATGGAGAGAGTTACTACTGGATTGTAAAAGACTTGGTAAGAAACTGCATATGTGATGGATGAATAAAACAAAAAAAATTTTTAGTATGGTGTAGAGAATAGAGGATAATTTAAATATGGAGAGACATTCATCCTAAAGCTGATTGATAATGACAATGATGATTTCATCTACCAAAAAGCATTTTGGTTTAACTTGACAACAGAGTACCAATGACAATCTAACTGACTTTGTTATATATTTATGGTTTTTAAAAACAGTTTTTCTCCTACTTTAGAACCATCTACTATAAAATTTTGTAATTAATGGATATGAAATAATATACAGCAATAATATCCATATTCCAAACCAATTTTGAATTTTGCTTTCATCAGTCAGGACTATTGTTCATTCAAAGCTGGCAATTAATTCACATATACATTTAAAAACCATCTTGTAATCATTATAATACTTCACACTAGATTGAAATTTTAAAAAACTAAAGTTTTAAATCCAAAGTAATTTGCTTACCTAGTATATAGATTTTATATTAATTAAATAAAGATCTATGCCAAATATTCACTTCTATCTTTTGGATGATATCAAAAATAATATATACCTTTCTCTTATGCTTACTCATAAGTTTTTCATAACAGTTCTTTAAAATCTACTTTGGAGTCATCTATTGTAAGTTTTAATAGTTAATGGACATCAGATGACATAATTATATAATATAACTTTCAGATTTGTTATTGGCTTTTGCCCTCATCAGTGACAACTAAAATTCAAAGCTAAAACCAGCCACCTTTTATTCTTTATATTATTCAAGAAATTCAAAAAATATCTGAGGGTTTAAACACAAGCCAACTCCCATAAGTCGCCAGATTAATTTTTATATATGTTAAAAAGCTCTTTTTTAATCTAACTGTATACTTTTTTATGCTTTGGTTAGAAAGATTAGCTGTTTTTAAAATGGTTTGTCAGTTGTTCAGAGAATTGATATTCAAATATCAAAATGATAATTTAAAAACATTTAATTTTCTCAACCAAAGATAAGATTATATATATATTTACTATTAGTTGATAATCATCCAGATTTCAATTCAATATTTGTTCTAAATCTGGGAGTAATTATCTTGCATGTCAGAATAGTAGCTACCACTCACAAACTAATATGGCCATTCCAACTCCAAGTGCAAAAAACATTTAAAATATCATTATTATTATTAATAATAATACAGTAGAAATAAGTTATGCATTGACTATATGAACCAACTTGTGAATCACAAAAATAATACTGCTCTATTATTCTATTTATTTGATATTTTGTGATTCTGTCTTTTTAACTTCTTCAGAAAACTCGTTTCTAAAACACTTTAATATCATAACAAATTATTTTTCATCCTATCTTTAGGATGTCTTTGATATAATATTTATAAAGTAAACATTATCTATGTCTTCTGTAAAAATCATATTTAAATTCAACACAAATACCCTGTTAGAAAGTGCATTGTTCAACTATTTTGCATGTTAAATACAATGAAATTACAATTTTACAATAGTAAGCCCTATAGTATCTAACCCAGAAATTTGAAGAATATGTTGTGTTTTTTTCTCATGATATTTACCAGTGTTTTAAAATTTTCTTGAATGAAATTTTTCTAATACCTTTATGTTATGCTAATAGGTTCTCTACATCTCTCTTCCATACAATAAATTAATATAAAATAACATTTTTATATATAGCTAATGTAGTTGCAATAGTTATTCCACTATGATGAAATAGCCTATATTTTACTAAAAGCAGCAACTCATTTGAGTCTACATTACACCTAAACATCCAATTCCACTTTTCTACTTAATATATATCAAGGTATTTACATTTCATTCACATTCTCAATTTGATATCCATTCAAGCCAAAAGTTGCTGAAGATGCTTCTTCCAACACTGTCTGATGTAGAACTATCTGAAAAAATTACTTAACCATATTATATTCAAAACATTAAGTACATTGTGTAAATTGTATTTTGACTGAGAGAAGATAACACAATCATCTGCAGACTGTAAATCTGGAATCAAAGAAGTTAAAGTTTTTGATTTTTCTTTTAATTCACATTAAAAATTATATTATCAAATCTGCATCACATTTTGACTCTTAATATATTAATCCAACTATAAATAGTTCCAAGAGTCATAATTATAAAAATCAAAAGAATGTGGAATAAGTACACATTCTTGTTGAACACCAGTTTTCATTTCAAATACCTGTTTTTTTTTAGTTGCAATATTAAAAAACTTTTTCTCACAACTTCTTAACTTCAAGGAGTGCTATTAGACTTGTTCAATTAATTGACTCAAATGCCTTGATGAAATCAATAAAGATAATATAGAAATCACTTTTGTTCCCACACTTTTTTGCATTTTTGTCTGGCAACAAAATTCTAATCCATAGTCTTCTTATTTCCTTAAAACAACATTGAGTCTTTGCTAATTATCTAACTATGACTGAAAGTAACTTATTCAATAAAATCCTTAAAAATATCTTTGCTATAGTTGCAAATAATACCATTTTATGAGAATCTTGATTATTTTTTTCATTTTAAAAATTTGAATAAAAGCAGTATTCTTAAGATCAATTGTCACAACTTCATGTTTCCATATATCATATTTTAAAATTTTTTGAGCTAATTCATCAAGAACTGCTGTCTTTTCATTTTTAAGATTATAAAGACATCATTAAGCTGAGTATTTGTGTTCATATTAAATTGAGTAGATAAAGTAAAAAAATATGATTATGAAGAAATTTTATATTGGTATCAGAATTTTGAATAGTGTATCAGAACAAAAGTTGTGTTATTTTTATAGATCATAAAAATGATAGTAGAAAGAGAAATACTTGAAATTTTTTTTGGTTACTTTATTAATAAATTCCTATATTACATTAAAAATATTAATGAAGAAGAAAAAATACATTTAAATCCAATGTCTATTTATATTTTCTTGAAATTTTGCATTGCTATTTGCTAAAAAAATTCATAATACAAGTTAAAGTTTCTTTGCACTCTTTTTCAAAAATTGATGGCATGTAAAAATGGCAGTTTTATTGAAAATTAGACTGCATTTTGCAATAAATAAAACTATAGATTATCCTTATAAAAATGTAATTATTTCAGTAAAACAAATTCAAAGTTGCCTAAAAAATTAGATGACATATAGTATAAGGTGCATCAAAAATAAATAAGATAAATGTAGATTGGATTAAATTAAATGTTTTCTTTTTTCTATTTGCTTCATTTTAATTTAATGTATTGTGATTCTATAGATTATCATAATTATCAAAATATTTCAAAATGGTAACCATAAAGTGTTTAAAAAATAATCATAGCATCTATAATGTGCTTCTTAAGCATTATAGTTGGATATAGATTCATTTTCATGTTTTTAAATTTAAACTTTTTTTTTGTTATTGAATAAGTTTATGGCATATTTCAAATTTATGGTAATGGATTAAATTTTTTGCCATGGAAATGATTATGATTGCTTATTTTTAATGTGAGATTCTTGATTTAGAAGTTTTCAGTTAACCAATTATTCTCATTATTCAAGACAGGCCAGTGGAAATCTAAAAAAAAATTCATTTTATAAAAAAATTCAATAGAGAGATATAATAAAAGTTAAAATAATTATTGGTTTAGCAACCATAAGAAGAAAAAAAGAAGAAAAATGAAATATGTAACTCTATAATTTTCCTTCTTTTCTTTAAATATGTAATTTTATGAATAGTGCTAATATGCTAATACAAGAAAAGATTACATTCTGATAGAAAATTAAATAAATAATTTGCTGAGCATTGCTTTCAATCCACCAGGGGAATGGGGTCATAATTATAGCACTTCAGTTTGTCAACCCAACTGGTGTTAATATTAAAGAAAACATATATAAAATATAAATATTTTAAAATTATAAAGTTAACTAAAAGTTTGTATGCAATAAATGTTTTCAACTAACAAATGAAAATATACATACATAATTGTAAGAACTGGTTGGTAAATCATATGGCATTTGATTATTTAGTTAAACAACTCCATTTAGTTAATCTGAATCGTGTGTGCATTTTTATGTTACTCAATTGAAAATCGATTATGGAATCGTTAAGCTTTGAGTCCACCACTCAAAACTATATAGACAAAATAAATAATTTAGAATAATTTTGGATATTGATCATAATTTAAAAACTAGACTCAATATATTCTATAAATCTTACTCAAGAGTTAACAGTTTCTGGATTGAAATTTAATTTATTACAATTGACTTCAAATATTATGTCTTTCCAGCAACTAACCATTTATATAAGTGAATCAAGGTTCCCATTACTAGTAAGTTATTTGAATCATAAAAATTAAGACCCTTCCTCTGAGTAGATTTACATTGTTACAATTTGACTTTTGTGGATAAAGCAATGTGCAGGTCAACAAGACACAGGTTCTACATAATATTCAGATTTTTAATTTGTTTTTCACAAACATGACTGTCAAATTAATAATATACACAAAAATATAACAATAAATATTAATACATTGTACAGGCTTAAACCTGCATTTATATATGCAATATATATGGGATTCGAACTCAGACTTTCACACAACCCACTATTCTCAGTACCATCTCATATTGCTGACCCACCTGATCACACACATGTTGAAAAGATAAATAATCACCAATATACGTATTTCATGCTAAACCAGCAATCATCAGTTAGTCTAGATTACTATCGTCACACATATATATAATCAGCACTCAGCTTTATATTAAGATAGCCAATCTTCATACTTTAATGGACAGGCTTCAACCTATTCCAACTCACAACTCTTCAGCCTTCCATTTCATTGAAAATCTGATGATGGAACGTTCAAAGCCCTTATTAGTGCCAAGGTTGTCATCCTACCCAATATTGTAAGAAAGGATCTTCTATTTACACAACAATGCAAATGTTAAAAGCCAAATGATATACAGAAACTTAATTTTTATATATATAAATTTTATTATTGTAATACATATAGTATGACAACTATATATTTACACTAAAATGATTACTCTTCTAGAAAGTCATTTTTTTCATAAAACTGCAAATCCCTCCCCCATCATGTAGATATATTTTGTCTCATGATCAAATGGATGTTACAACTGCTATATGCAGTCAGAAATATTAGTCAATGTTAATTGAATAATTAAAGAATTATGTATTTAATAATTAAGATTTATTCATAAAGGTAAATTTTGAAAGATCTTAACTTTCCATTTTTATTGATTGTTTATTCAGAGTCTATTAGGGTAGGTAGTTCTTGTAGAGCACGAATTATGTGTTACTTGTTATTTGTAAGAAGCTTTGATATAATATGGTATAATTCACTGAAGTAAAAAAAAAATAACTGAATTTATTTTATTCTAATATCTTAATATTAGAGTTGCATTAGAAAATTTAATAAGTCATTTACTTCATTAAAACATTACTAGTATATGCCTTGTGCGTTTAGTGTAGTGGTAGGGTAGTGAGAGTTCAAGATCCATGGATTGCGGCGACTCTTTGTCTTTTCCGATGTTTAACTTTTTATGAATTCCTTTTCTTCAAACCATTGACTAGTGAATAACTCCATCTTCTGTATAACGAGTTATATTTAATTTTAAACTTTAATGTAATCTATGAGTATTATTATAAAACGCAAATTAACTTGTTAAATTTAAAAAGATTCATCTTTACTTTTTTTTTTCCAAATAATTTTTGGTTATTTTTAATTTTTTTCTCCGAAAAAAGTTATTTTTTTAATCCAAATTTATAACTCTTTATTTATACACAGACGCATACCCTTTTATTTGCCGTATGATGTGTAGATTTTTAAAATCATTTTGCGTTGTTTAACCTGGGAGGAGCAAGTTAGAATAGCTAAGTACCATTCTGAGCAAAGCACACCTCTGCAGAGTGGAAGTTTGCCAGACAGCTTCTCTTTTAAGAAGTACTGTATATGCTAAACACATCTCACCCATTTAAAAGAGCCAGACAAGCTAAACTAATGGGATGTTTGTTATCAATAATAAATTTAACTGAGATTTACTTACAACTCCTTTTTTTTTTTCACTTTCTGCATACCAAATGATTTCTAGTTTAAGTTTACATTCTAATGAAATACTTCGCTCAGATCTGTGACAGCTCAAAGGTTTTACCATTCATAAACATGACTAGAAGAAAGGCACTTGTTGCTTTTATTAAGATTTTCTCATTAAAATAGTGTTTTATCTTGTAAACACTAATTCAAATAACTTTAAAAAAATAATTAAACTGATTCCCAGGGTAGAACAATATTTTTTTTTTTTTTTTCCAGGAAGCCAAACAAAAGTTGTTCATTTCTTTTATTAGAATTGTTTTGTTTTTTTTTAAATATATTTGTGGAGGGAAATTAGTCGATATTTGTTTTTAAAATTAAATAATAATAGAAAATTAGGTTTTTAAAAAGAAAATTTATATGATTTCATTACTCACATATATATATGTTCATATATATATCATTGAATAAGTAATGATATATTAATGAAAAATTCTGTATATCTATATAATTCTTTGAAATAGAACTATGTATAGATGAAATTATGTATTGGATTAATTGCATTATCTAATATTATTTGTTAAATGTTTTTTTTTTTTTAATTTAAACTTTTCAAATACATTCAGCTATTAGTAATATAGCATAATTTAGTACATAACATTACCAATGATATAATTTTCCTCTCATCCTCATATGTTGCTGGTTTGACCCGGAGTCAGTACTAGCATGGAAATTGAACCTGAGACCTTTAGTTTAATGAATATTAAATTTAAGAATATTAATTGATGGAAATGATTCAACATATAATAACTTAAATACCACCGTCACAAAATTTTCAACTATATATTGTTTTGCCATATAACAGGTTTATAATCTTGATTAATTTAGTAGATTTTATATATAATTTGCTTATAATTGTTATAAGCTTTTGTTTTTTATATATATGTTAATTTTTTCTAATCTGAATGTTGGTAGAGTAATCAGAAAACTTTGCAGTTCAACCAATCACTTTTTACAAATGTATCTAGGTCAGCACCATTTTAAATCAAATTATAATAAAGATTTTATGGAATTTTAATGAAATAGAAAATGTAATTTGAAGATCTAGTATGAATTACATAATCATTTTATATTTGGTATTTTAAGATAGTTTGCTATATTTGAAACTTATCTTTTATGTGTGTTTTTTTTTATTTCCATCAAAACTCGTTTTATATTAATCAATATTAATCCTGCTTTTTAGGTTTTTTCGATTAATAATTTTCATAAATTAAATATAGTAATAATTCAACAATGCACCGTTACCCTTTCATTATAAATCTTTAATTCAATAATACATTCACACATTACAAATCTAGTATTTTAGAGCGTTTATGTACTACTGAAAATTTAAATAAATATTAAATAATTGTTATATTTTTAGTATTTATTTGTTTTGATATAAATTTATAAATACATTCTTACACTAAATTTATTTTTAATTCTTTGTGATTTAAAGTATTTATGTACTATTTATTGAAAATTTAAAGAATCAACTTAATTGTAATATCTTCTTACAATTTGTTTTTAATATTTATTAAAATACATACTTAATTTTTGTATTAATATAGAATCTTTATATATAAATAATAAAACATTTACTTATTGGTTGTTTAATTGTAAATAATAATAGTATTATAACTATTAATTTAGATTAATCTGCAGTAAATCTTTTTTTAAAACATAGCATTAAGATTATTTTCTTGGCCTTCCATTTTTAAAATCTTGTTCCACCCGAATGACCATTATGTGGTGGTACAATTCAAAAATATAATTGCAAAAGAAGCATTTCCAAACAACCATAAATCCTTTGAAGATTTCTATTTGGTTTCAGTTGACTTTAATCATCCCACATTTATTGACGGAGTAGTCCGTAATTGTGTGATAATCTTTGGAAAGGCTGAGCTACAAAAAGTTCTTGGCTCTTATGGGAATGTAGTTTCCTTTGGTTATACACAGTTACATAATATGGATTTTGAGTTTTGACTAATACAGCCATTTTCACGATTGTGCTTGGAAAAGGGGTATCTATCCTGGGACTTGTTCAATTTAATGAATCCCCCCTCATAATTATTTTGTGGGTGGTAACTCCACAGTGGTTTTTATTGCTCTCAAAGGTGACATATCATGAAAGTATGCCCAGATTGCTTTTGTGTTCAATGCAGTGCTGTCCTTGAAGTCATCCTCCTTAGGGATGTCTGGGGGAACATCCATGCATCTTGAAGGCCCGTATTTTAATGATAAGTTTTCAGGCTCTCCAAGTCCTCAATTTAAGTCCCCTAGGCCTATGAAAGATAAGATCAACTATGAGAAGTTTGTATCTAACAAATTAAAGGTCTTTCTGGGAGCTGATGGCCCTGCAGAAGTTGTGGTTGATGGCAACCCTATGATTTCAACTAGTGAATTAAAGGTCATTAACTCTGGTTCACCTATTTCCACTTTCCATAAGCACAAAAATAGATCTAGGAAGTCCAAGTCTAGATCCTCTTAGTCTAACTCCTCCTCTACTGAAGATGGTGTATTTACGAAAGATCTTGTGAATCTTCGTGACCATCTTGGTGTTATTCCTTCTTCTGTGGCAAAAAAGCTTAGACACAACTCTCCAGGTCCCTCTGAATCCCTACTTGGCTTGATTGTGATGGTTTCTCTTGGACTGCCAATTTCTGCGGTTCCTGCAGAGGGTTATAATTCTGAACTAATTGTGCAATTAGATGAGTTCAGTTCCACTTCTACCCTTGTCAAAGTTGAATCTTGTCTAGTTCCAGAGGCAGATGTAACCACTGTCAGGAGTTATCTGGTTTCTGGTGGACATGATCATGTGGAAGAAGTCGCTCCTGTCTGTAGGGATTTGAATGAGGTCAATAATGGTTAGCATCCAAGGCTTGAATTCTCTTCTCTGGCTCCATAATATATTAAACTGATCTTTGACAAGTGGTTGCATGGCCATTATGGGTTTGCTTAATAGTAAAATTTTGGTTTCTACTGTATTTTAATTAATTTGTTGATTATTATCGATGGATCGTTTCTACCAATATCTTTGATTTATACCTGATGTAAACAAAATTGAGATCCTTATTCTTTAATTGTTTTGGGTGGACCTCACTTATTATGACCCAAATTTGGTCAAAGATATGTGTTTTTTCGATTATGTTGACTCATAGTGTAAGTTTTGTCATTGATTGTTTATATTGTATTTCATATCTTGGTGGGTTTGGATTATAAGCTAATATAGTCTTCACAAGTTATGTTTAATGTAATGCTATCTTGATTAAATTTGTTAGTCTTTATATATTTAGTATAATATACATTAATTCTTTAAGTTGCACATGTTGTAGCTGGGTTTGTCTAGCCTTTGTAACTCTAGATAAACCATATATATTATATTCATTTGTAATACATTAAAGATCAGTCTTTTAAGCTATTGTGCATGTGCTTTTTATGAGTGTTAATAATAAATGAATACTTTCACTCCCAACACTTGTAATTTACTTATCTTGTACTTCATATCATGTTGGGTTTTCTTTAATCATAATCTTCACATCAGGTTGACATTGTTAACCTTGTAGGCTTTATTTGAAGAGCTACTACAGTCTTGACAACTTATTTGTATACAATGCCATTTGGGTTAATCTTGTTAACCTTTCCTTATTTAGTGTAATATGTTTCAATTTCTTGTAAATTATACATGCATATCATATCGTTCATGCTATGTAAATCTGGACTAACTACTTGTACTATACTTGATTGAGATTTGTATTTCTGTATAATCTTCCATATTTGATTTATAGTGTAAATAAAGTTTATTTTGAAAAGAAGATTATTCTCTTGGTATTTTTTTAAGGGGGAAAAAATCAAAGTCATGAATTAGTATAGTTGTTACAATAAGATAGATAAAAAATAAAACATGACAATAAACATCAGTTATGCTTATTAATTTGCAGATATTTCTTGAATTGTTGTTGTTTTTTAAAATGTGTATATATTAATTTATTTCTGTTATATTCCTCACATAAATCATAACCCATGCTAAAATAATAAAGTTAGCCAGTCATGAAAATTTAAAGAGATTCTCATTACTCTATATTTTCATAATTTTTAAAGTGCAGAAGAATGGTCGACAGATCATCAATACAGTCAATGACTATCAACTTATTACAGCAGTAGTTATTATTTATCAAAAAGAAAGTAAAGCCAATCTTGAAGATTGTCTTTGAACAATCTGTCAGTTTACATATACTTTAATAACTATTCAAATTAACAATTTAAAAAATAATGAATAATAGCCAGAAATCATTCAAAACTGTATACATCTGAAATCAATTTCAAATGTTATATGTTTAAGTTGTCTGAGTTTGAATCTATAAGAAATTAAGCATGAGGCAATGGATGATCATTATCAAAACACAAATATTTATTGACTTATAGATATAAAATTAATTATTTTTTCTTTTCTTTTTTTTTTTTTTGCCATAGCAAATGTAAACTTTGACAATACTTATAAAAACAAACTAGTATTTAGATTTTAATGAATATATTGATCATATTTTAAATGGTTGATTACTGTAGCAAAAATTAAAATACAAGTATAATGTATATGCTTTAATTATAGCAATAGCAAATCTAGACTTTGACAATACTTATAAAATCAAACAAGCTAGTATTCAAATTTTAATGAATATATTGAACATATTTTAAATGGTTGATTACTATAGCAAAAATTGAAATACAAGTATACTTTAATTATAGCAAAAATTATTTTTTGCATGTTGTATATACCACATATTGTGGTCAATAGTGGGCTTTGTTGTTGTTGTTGTTTATTGAATATTTTTATCAATTTAATAGAAAATTCTATACTTTAAATGGGAGAGTTTATCTAATGTTCAACAATTAGAATATGAGATTCACTTCTTCAAAATTGAGTATGATTTTTTTTTTAATTTAACTTATTGTGATTCTTTTTGATCATGGTTTATTTGAATCCTATTGTGAGATTCTTTTAGTAGGGGAATCTTTCAGCTATTTTTCTTCAGTATATTTTTCATGAAAAGTATAGTGTCATTATATTAACAATCATTCCTTGCAGAATGTACATTTTTTTCAATATATGTCTATACTTTTGATCATTTCTATCTCTCAATGCTGAATATAGCTTTAATTCATCTTTGCAATTTTAATGTTAAATGCATTGTAGAATATATTTATTTATTTATTTATTTGGAATCTATTTTGAATAGAAGTAAATGCATGAATAATTTGGATTGATTAGGTTACAGGCAATGAAGATGACCATGTGAGGAAAAACAAATATGATTTAATGCAGTTTTTAACAATAATGAGAGAAGTATTATATTCCTATGATTTACTTTCATTTTTTTGTTTCCATGAAATCGTAGTGCTTTTATTTATTTATTTTGATTCCATTGAAATGCTTTCATAGTTCACTTGATTTTTTGAAAATTTGCACGTAACCAACACTTCTGTTTGATTTTTAAAATTAAAATAATATATTGAAGTTTTGGTTTAACATTTAAAAAAAAAACAGTCAAATAATTTTATTTGCATTTGTATTATGTCTCAATATAGAATTTGTCTCTCTGTCTTGTGAATTGTCGTGAAGTAAATTTGTTGAATTCAGTTGAGACTACGATAAGCACCACTATTCCATCTAAATGGAAAATCAAAATATTGTTAAAGGCTGTATCATATCATATTTGTTTTTATTTTATTTTCCAATGGTCATTTCATTGATCCTAATTTAATCTTGTCAAATTATTTATGCTGTTACTTCTATTATAAATTTGGATTTTAAGTGATATGCATTACAGTCCATGCTTTATACCTTACTTATTTCTTAAGAAAAAGAGCTAATGTTTGGTTAAAAAAATTATTATAATACAGTGGGTCTGGTATGTGTCTATGAAAATATATATATAGAGAGAGAATCATTTATTGAAATTATATTTTTCAAATAAAAGCGTAGCGAATAAAGAAATATATAAGTTAATGTTAACCATTAAATTACAAAAAGCAAAAGATTCTAAAATTAAATATATAGAGAAACAGAAACTCTGTGATAATTAAAAGAGTTTTATAATTTTAAACCTTATTTTTCCTTACTTTTTACATGAATAATTTATAATCTTTCTCTTGTCTCACTTTTCCACAAGGCAATATAAAACATTATACATAGATAAGCAGCTACGTTTTACCCTTTCAGTATTCCGATTGTTATTTTGACTTTTTTTTTAAGTTTATTTAAATTATTGATTTTATTGAACAGCTCTAGAATTAATAATTTTCCTACATTTAACGTTAAATCATTCATAGAACAATAAATTTTGTCATAGTTTTTAATTATTCAAGGCATAAATAAAACTAATTTACTAAGAATGAATATTTTATAACTTGGTCATTAGACTTTTTTTTTTAGTCATTAATTTTAACTTTCTTTTGCATATACTGTTAAAGATATATTGATAAAGTCACTACCGATTTTTAAAATAAAATAATTATACTGGGGATAATTTCTTTTAGTAACCCTGGGGACCTTTGAGTTTACTCTCCATCTCCTGACTCCTCAAGTTTTTTAATAGTCAATTTGAAATCAATTTTGATCATCAATTACCTGATACTTTATTTTCTATATAAAAGCCATATATAAATATGCTGTAATGGAATTGTTGAAGACTAATGTGGATTTTGTTAACGTGCATTTAAAAAAATAAACAGTATTAGATTTTTTTTTTAGTTTGAAAGATATAAAAAAAATCATATCATAAATAGCCCAATTAACAATTGGTAACTTTCAAATATCAAACATGAACTATTTATCTTTTAAAGTAACCTTTATTTTTAAAGATTACATAGAAGTTTTTCAGGTCTACTTACCCTATGTGATTACAAAGCATTCAATGTACAAAAAACCCCAAGACAATTATAATCTTGTTTACAAAAGGGCACACTCCAAACAACAATTATGTCCACAAAAGGATTACTATAATCTTGCCCAATGTGTACCAGTACATGGGTATACATAGCCCAGCTATGGAGAAGTTATCCACAGCCCAATGATCCCAACCCTGGGACCCCAAAGCAAAGACTCAAGCTTCAGCTGAATAGGTGGACAAGTCCATCATTGTGCCAACCATCACAACAGGCAACAAGGTCCAAGGCTTAAGCCCACAAGGCAATAACCCTCGACCCATAGCCGAGCCATGCAAGGACCATTCTGGGTACCTCTGTCTCTCAATTTAAAAGTCCAAATATGCAGGGACCAAATTCGGTCTCCCTGCATAGGGAAACCTAACAAATAATGAGCACAGACCTGCACTGCTTAAAACCAACCCATCGAGGAGGCACAGCAGCCCATCAGAGAGGAAAATGGCAGAGAAACTTTGCCCAGGTACCCTCCAAGCAGGTTTTGAGGTAGTGGCAACAATTGTCAACAGCCTGTGCCATAAACCAGACCCCTAATGACTGCCACCAGCCACCCCTGATATCCAAAGGTGGAGTGCAGACCTGTTCCCACAAAATATCACAACAAATTCCATCAATTTTACAAAAATTGGCAATGGCCTAAACCAGACTAACCACCTTACAAGTGCTCTAAATCTAAAATTAACTAACAAAACCTAATAATAGTGAGCATAAATCAACACTTACCTAATCAATGATCCATCAAGGTGTGCAGTAGCCCTTCAGGGTGAAGTCCTAGTGAAGGTAGTGACTTTCACATGCCCAGCAGGTATTCCTGGGCTAAACAATGATTGACAACTACTCCCACACATGAACCAAGCCCCTCATGACTACCATCACCACACCTGAGGAAAAAAAGGAGGAGTCTTAACTCATGCCCACCAATACATACTGATCCTGTTGAATTCTTCTAATCCAAGCTGAGTTCTAATTCTTGATTCTTAATCAAAGTTCCAATTATAATGTCTAACAATTTGTATTTAGTCTTTGGATTTTCCTTAATAATTTGAATCTAAGGGGATTGAATAATTAACCACTTTAGTGTTTTTGTCTAGGGCCATAGCATCCTATAAATCCATTTTTATCTCTAAATCATTGTTTTTTATCTTCTAATTTACTTCGTCGAAATTCTAAGTCAATTTGAAATTTTTGAAAATTTTTTTTATTTTTTTGTGGTGCCCCAATCACACAGGAAGTGGCCCAATAAATTTTGATCTAATCATCGTAAATTTCTAATTTTTATGCAGGGAGGTAGCTTAAATCATAATGTTTAATTCTTAATTTGAGATTGAATTAGTATTTAAAGTAATTTTTTCTTCCTGCAAAGTTTTCTCGCATTCGTCCACCTCCGGTTCGGCACTATGATATCTTTACTTTTCCTTTATGAACAATTTAACATTTGAAAAACATTTTTCATGGTTTTGATTTATCTTTGCATTTGGCATGTTTCTTCAAATATTTTCCATCTTGCCTGACTGTTTTGTAGTTGTTGAAAGCCATTTTATTTTTTGATATCAGGGGTTAAGCTTGAATTCTCGGGAATATCATCATTAAGCATTTTTCTTCACTTTTATTTTCACAGGTATTGATTTTCTAGCCATTTCAAATTAGTTCCATCATCAAAATTAGGATTTTTTGTAATTATTTTTTATTTTGAGTTATTAGGTTACATTTTAAATTCATTTTCTAGGTTTTAATCTTGTTTTAATGATTCTAGTAATTACTTATATTAGCTTTTGCCGATTAATGGCAGCCATTTGCATGAAATAAAATGATTGATAAATTGAGTTATTTTGAATTGATACTTATTTAAATTTCACGAAAAGGTGTAACAGGTTAAAACAAGTAATCACTTATGTTTTATCATGCATCTTCTTATCAATTTCTGTCTTTGAATATGTGAATCCTCCCATCCTTGTGGAGCCAGTGAACAGTGACCTGATCCTGTTAGCAACAGGAAGTGGACTGACATGAACTATTTATGTGCATGCAAAGAAAATTTTGTGTGTGCATGTGTTTATTATTTAATTATTTAGATTTATTTATAAAAGGGTCTTGTGATGCAGTGGGGTTGCATATATCTGTCATGACATAATCTAATTGGCTATCAAAAATTGGTTGCTAAATAAGTATCTAGCTGTTCTTATCCACAGAATAAAACAAAGACAGGAGAGCTTAATGAAACTTTTAGTAGTTGGCATTCAGCAAGTCTGCTGTTTTGGGGAGGAAATGCTTTTGCTCTGCAAGTGGAACATTGCAAAAACTGTTTATTGGTTATATATTGAAATTTTTGCATTATCTAGTTGAATTGTTAAGTGCTTTTAGAAAAATTTAAACTTGTTTTACTTTTCCAAATACATGCTAGAACAAAACATATTGTTTCCATTTCTTTTTCTCTCCCATCTTTTTGAAATATTGCAGATCAAATAACATTTTAGCAAGGGAAATGATTCATTAATATTGAATTTGTAATTTCAAGTGAAATGGCATCATTATAAAGATTCAGTAAATATTGTAGTTATAATATCTAACAAAGAAGATAGGATTGAAAAAATTATGCAAAGTAAATTATATGTAAACATTATGGTAAATATTGCAATTTTTATTATATTAAAATCATTCTAAAATGAAATGACAATTTTTTTTTTTTTAATATGCCCAGCATAAAGAAAATTTATCTGTGTACTAATTAATTTTATTTTTCAACACTTAATATATATATATATAATTTCTGAAGTAAGTTTAAGAGAAACATGATAGGCTTCATGTTAATATTAAGATAAAGTAATCACCTTAACTCCACTACAACATACTTTACGAATAATGGTTCAGAGAAAATATTTATATAGCAAAATCTTTTACATTGCAATTTGTATATATTTGTGTACCTTTTATTTGAAGAATAGCAAACATAATTAGTTTTTAAAATGTTTTCCTAATACTTAAAAAGCTATTCACAGCTTATTTTTAAATTCATTCTTGGACAGAAATGGAACTTCTTTTTAATCAAATGGAAGGAAACCTTGCAAATCACACAGTTCATACTTGTATTAAACTTGTTTGTTAAACTGTTGTAGCTATTATGTAGTCTATGTAGAATTAGAAAAGCAATTTTAAATATTTGCTTATTTATTATTTTTATTAATTTAATGTTGTACATAGTAATACAAAATTTTCTTAAAAAATTAAAAATAACTTTCTGAAAGATTAAATGAATTACTTAGTAACAAATTTATTATAAAATATAATGTAAAACTTTTTTTCTAACATCTTGTTCTTCAGACCTACAAAACTGAATTTGTTCCATTGCAGTTTAATTTAAAAATTTAGATTTGATTTTGTGTCAAAATTAAAAATTTGCTTTTGGCATTGATTGCATTACCATAATGTTAATATGTGAAAAAATAAAATTAAAAAATTTAGAAAATCACAAATTAATTTAATATTTGTCAAATGAATAACAACAATGATTTTTCTTGTCTTGCAAAATCCTCTACGTTTCATATTTCCCCTTATATAATTAAATCATATAATTGGTAATACAGTATTTTTCTGTATGGCTTTAAAAGTTAATTTATAATGGCTTTACAATTCAAAATTAATGAAAGTGTGGGAAAATGAAAATGACTGAGTTAGTTTTGAAATAAAAAATAATAATTGTTAACTCAAACTTGCTAGTTATTTAATAAGAATAAATCTGCAATTATGAAATAGTATAAAAAGAGAAAAAGATCATGTTCATATTAGACAAACTATTAAAGTTACATATGATGAATTGCTATTATCAATAACAAAATTTTAATTTTCTAATTCAAAGTAAAGTTAAAAAAAAAAGAGGCTCCAAACTGTGATCACAAAACTCCATATAAAAATAGTAGAATCTGTACATGCAAGTACAGAACTGTTAAATTTATGAATTTAACATAATTTAAGATTTATACATGTATAATAACTTTGAATCATGACAAAAAATATATTAAAAAAAACATTATGTTGTATTTTTTTGTGTGAGAATAAGTACAGCTTTTAAATAGCTTAGTCCATTGTTTCTCTTTCAAAAAAAGTTGGAGGGAGCATTATTCACCAAGCTTACCAGTTGCTATATTGTGAGGGGCAAAACTTTTAATTCTTGTTTATATGAAAACTAGTTAAATATGTAATGACCAAGAATTTGATAACCACTAGCTTGGTTATCTAAGATAAAAATCCTAAGCTTATTTGTAGCCTGAAATAATGTTCATGTTTTTTCACACTCTGGATCTAAGGTTTTAGACATGACAAACAATTTTGATATCCTTCTATAATCTCATTTATTTATATGTAAATGAGAAGATTCATATAAAGATATATAAATAAAATAAAGTATATTTTAGTAGTTGAATCCTATAGAAATACTAAAATAACATTAAATAAATAAATATATTAATCATATTTTAATAGTTTAACTATCCTTATGTTATGGAGCATTACTTGTTCTCAATTTATTACTTGGATGATCAGCCTTTGCTTAACTCTCATAAGATTATTTTTAATTACATCATATCAATTTTTTTTAAAAAAACTGAATTATATTTTACTATTTTTTTTCTAGAATTAAATAATCTAGTTTGCTTATTTGAACACAATATTTTTACAATGAATGCATGTGCTTTAAATATCCCCTTGACAGCCAAGTCCTCTTCAGCATCTTTTTAATATCTTGCAAAATAAATCCATTGTTATTGGTTGAAAATTATGAAATTGAGATTAATGAATATAATTTTTTTATTGAATTTTATAGTAGAAAGCATTATAATAAAGTTAAGAAAGTATTATAGTAAAGTTAATTTGCAGAGAGAGAAATAAAATTGTTATTAATATCAGAAAAGTTAATTATTAGAAAAAAATGAGAAGACTGATATTGGGACAATAGTTATCCAAAGTTAAATTGATTGGCAGGAATGGGAATTGATTTGCTATCTACAAAGATGATTACAAAGAAAGAATGTGAATACTCAGCAAAGAAACCTGATATCTTAGGTAAAAATGAAGGTTTTATATTATCTGATATACAAGTTTAGATAAATGATAAAGCATGGCAAATTTTAAGTTAAAGTATTACTGTGGTAAATTAATAGGTAAATAGTAAACTAGGCCTTAAAATAATCACTTCATAGCAAAGGTCTTATTAGCTAAGAGAAACTAATTATCCATTTTTTAACCAACAATTGAATAACTAATTGGTTTTATTATAGGCAAACTATCTGAAAAGATTGTTATTCTTTCTGAAATCTTTTTGAAGTTTCATCTAGATTTGTATATAATTTTTTATATTTTTATATGGATATGCAAACATGAGTCTTAAGTCTCTTTTATAAATTTTATGGAATATTAAATATGAAACCAGATTAGTTATCTTTTTTTTTTTAATAAAAACAAATGTAGAATGTTTTACACAATTTGATTGAAACCCAGTATTTGAATTATATACTTAAATTATTGAAACCATTTTTGACTTTTATATATACATTATCTCATTCATTTACTTTGTTTTTGCTTTTTGTTTTTAATGTAGGTTAAATAAAAATCTAACAACCAATTAAGTATACTTTACATATATAATTGTTAACTGTTTTTTTTTATTATATGCAAAAAAAAATAAATTATATTGTTTTGATAAGCATATGATTAATAAAAAGAAAAGTATATTGAAATCAATGGCCAAATGACAAACATATTAACTGCAATAAAAATAAGTTTATTTGATAAACAGTGATACAATAATCAAATCAATACTGAATTTTGAAGGAAATGAGCATAGATTGTGAATTGCAAACCAGAAAAATCAAACTCATTTGTCTAATTTATTCATTTTATAATCAGTTTCTGGGTAATGGGGTGGCATTTGGTAAGCAAAATGCAAACAAGGCACTTATATGTTATTCAGGCTGCCATACTTTTTTTTAGAGGGAATATGTCTAAAAATCTTTAGCTCTCAAATCAGGCACTATTATCGTGAGCTAACTGTTTGAAGTTAGTACTATCATTAATCATAGAAAATATTGCACTGCATGATTTAGAACAATTATAAGAATGGTTGATTCATTAGCTAAAGGTTTCTGGGTTGAGTTTTATCTGAAGAAAAAAGTCTCAATTTAGTCAAGTAACTGTAAATGGCCAGGTCAACTTGTCACTTTGGTGCTCAAATATTATATTACTTGACTACCTGGCAATTAATCAAATGAATTTTTTTTCTATTGAAAATATGCAAGTTAAAGTTACATTCTGAACATTTTAGAAAAAGTGGAAACTTTTTGTTGAAAAAAAAAATAAAACACTAATATTTTGTTTTTAAATCATTTTTTATATCTGTCTCAAATGATTTACATCATAAAATTTTTGCTTTGGTGATTTATATATGTATGGTTCTTCAATAAAATAATCCTTTAGTATAGATGTCCAGATACAAGTATTTATCACATTATATGTATGTGTGTGTGTGCTTACAAATAATAGTACATGTTTTTACAAAAATCTATATATGAAACAAACATAATAAAAATAATGCTATAAAATTCATATTTTTAATATTAAATTATCAACCCTTAAACTATCAACAATTTCAATCTGTAGTCAAGGCAATCTCCTTTAACAATAAAGTTGGTATCATCTACATTTATAAATCTATTAAAGCCTTGAGTTATTGGTTTTATTTTCTTAGTAAATTATATATATAAATAATTTAATTATATTTGCTTGTGTAAGTTGTTTATAAAATATATATTAACTCTTTCCATGGTTTTGTCAGTTCAGATCCAGACTAGTGCTGGCTGTTTTTGTTTACAATAGTTCAATCCTGGAGTGATATTATGATTGAGCTGTTTAATAGTTTACTTCTAATGGTAATGAATTTATAATTTAATTTCCATTTCTGATTTTAGATGATAGGTATTGAAACTGTAAGATTTGTATTCAAATCTTAGTTTCACCTTGGTTCTGTTATCATTCTACCTCTCGCCCCTTTAGTATAGGTTTACATGGATTCTGACCTTGAGTAGCGGATTAGTGCAATCTGTAAATTGTTTCAAAAAAAAAAGGAAGAAAAATAAATGTCATATATGTGCACATACTCCAATAGTTTTATTTTAAAAATAATGCATTGCAAGGTATTATTAAAATTGCCGTGCATAAGTTGTATAGAGTTAAATAATTCTATTAATTATTCTGATAGGTTTACATAATATTTTAATTTATAAAATAAATTAAAGAAATCAATAATTATATTGTAAAACGTAAACATATTATTATTTAGGTCAGGTCCAGGTAATACTTAAATTATAAAAATAAATAAGTCTCAATTAAAAATAAAGATGTTTTTAAAATATAGAAATTCCCCTGCTAATTAAAGGCAAGTCATAACAGGAGGGGGGAAGATATGACAGAGCTAAAAGGTATTTTAAACGTACGGAAACAAAAGAAAAGGTTTGTTAAAAAAAAATCTTTTATATATTACGTCATGCAAAAAAGTAAAATTTAAAAAGTGGTCAGATTGAAATTCCAACCTGTATTGCATCCATGACCTAAAGGGATGTATGGCACAGACCCGAGAGACAGCTGCATGGATGATGTATTGCTTGATGGATCCCAGAGATAAGGAAAAAGAGAATAAAAAGCCACAACTGATTGTTAAAATGGTCTATGAGAGGCTAGAACCAGAAACGTTAAATTCCAATTATGCTGTTAATTATAATATTTCTTGTGATCCAAATTTTATATCTAGCAATGTGCCAAGAGTAGGTGCCATGCGACGCTTCTCCGGACTGATGGCTATACAATATTAAAATTCCCATGAAATGTGATAAACCTAGAATTCTGCTACTTCCTTTGAATAAATCTTTCCCTAAATGTGACTGCTATTGAACCAGGAAACTCGGACTCTCCAAACTAGTGTGCACACTTAAATGAACTAAAGGTAACATGATACCCAAGAATAAAATTGTTTTGAACTTTAATTGAACTCTATATTTCTAATATGTTAATTTCATCTTCAAATTCTACTATTATGTAATTCTAAAATTAAAAATATGCAATTTTCTGTAATAATGCTCTTTTATAATGAACCTCGTAACTTAATCTATTTACCATTATTCTACTTGGGTATCCAAAATTTTATTGTATTTGTTAAGATTATATTTCATGCCCACGTGGTTTCTGAGCTGATGTTTTTTTTATTTAATTCTCAGAGGAGCTACCCTCCTCTGCAGATTGATATCATAATAGAAAATCATGTTGGTTAATAATTTTCAGCTTGGGAATCATAAAATAAATTTAATATGTTTTATAAAGACGAGATCTATATTATTAGTTAGTGTATATGTTAATGGGCTATCATTCATTTTAAGTTAGTTAAAAATAAACAATAATGTTAAGAAGAAAAGGGGGGGTTAATGATAATAAATTAAATGCTAGTCGTGTGGAGATTGGGGATAGATTCATATTATTTTGCCAAGCATAAAATAAATAAATGCATTTGCATTAGAGTTGTGAACTGCATTAGTTATCGATACATGAATTTTAAATCGCAGAAATGTAAAAGAGGTATTGTAAATGTTGTGTTCTCACACTTAAGGAACATACCAAAAATATATAATAGCACGGAACCTTGTCACGCGGTTGGGATGAAAGTGCTCGTGACCATTCTTAAGGGCTCTGACCCAATGTTTGGTCGTCCCTCTCCCTATTCCTATAGTAATTACCTTGTCATGCAGTCAGGGATGGAAAGGCTATGACCTCATACCGATACCACCTCGTGACGTACCTACAGGGCTCCGATCCGACGTTTGATCATCCCACCAGCCTCCAACATTTCTTCTGCGATTATCCTCTTAGAAAGCTGATTCTCTTATAGCTCGGCAGTATTTTAGGCTACCGCAGGTCACTTTAATAATAAGTATAAAGTTTATGCTGGGTCTAGCTCCACTCCTCCACATCTGCTAATCTTTGGTAAGTTATTAGAATAGATATTAATATTATAAAGTAAATGGGGTGATAGCCTTGTAGATGAATGCACTCCTCATTAAGATATCGTAGCATGTCTCGTAACATTTGCCACCTAAACGTGAGGCATGAGATGTAGTTCATATTGACACCCAGGTAGCATAATATATTTACCTATGTAAAGTAACCACAATTAAATACTTAAATTATCTATATCCATGTCTGTGTGTCTGCTTTATTTAAAATAATAATTAGTATCATTCATAGCAATGAACAGTAAGAATATAGTAGTAGTCCGTAAGGTGAAACCATTAGTTAGAGTCTCTTGTTTACCTGACCACTGGGCCTAGAAAATAATGCTATTGTTATGGTAGGCGCATTGTCATGTGGGTTTTGTTGTGAATAAAATTACTGAGTTTGAATGCAGTATTACAGGGCCTGAACCCACCTGTTGTGCCGCCATTCGAATGTGGTGGTGGAATTTTGCAGAATGTTAACAAGGCATACAAAATCTTACCATTACAGTATAATCAGGAGACGAGCAATTTTAAATTTAGCATTTTTTGCATATATTCATTAAGATAAAAAATAAGTTTGTGCTTTTTGGAAAAAAAAAATTTTTCATTTTAAGTATGTTTTTATTTATTTAAATGCTATTCTTAATAATAAGTATAAAATATATTTTATTTTTATAATCATTAATGGTTTTTTTTTTTTAAAGAATTATAAACATATGTGGTGAGACAAAAAAAAGTCTATCTTCTCATTAATGAAATATCAGACATAAGAATCCCCTCATTATAATTTTTATATCTCAATAAATTTTAAAAAAAGCTTTATTTTTGTCAGTTTTAAAAACATTTTAAATAATTATATTAAAAAAAATAGTTTTAATTTTACTACAAACTATTCAAACTGATGGCTATATTTATGAAAAATTAAGGAGACAGTTTAAAATTTGGCTTATTTATATTTAGTCATTTTATTTTTTTAGCTTTTTGCATCATATTTGATAGTAATGTCATCTATCAGTTAATTTCAATTGCAGTTTTTTTTTCTATCTAAATTCATCTTTGCTATTAACAGTAACCATATGTTTCACCTAGCTACAAGTTTAATTTATTGAGAAAATATATAACTAAAGTATAATCATTTCACATGAATTATACTTGTGGCTTTCAGTTAATTTTAATAACATTGAGTTTACATTAATGATATATTTCAAGAAATGGTATGGAAAATAGCACTTCTTTGGGGTACTGTATGAGAGATAGTGAAAATCTTAATCCCTTCCTTTATGGATTTTTTTAAACATATATGGCATTTCACTATAATAATCTGTATGTATTTGGGTTATGGTAGAAAATATTTTTAACAATTCTTATATCTATATATTAAACTATTAGAAATATATAATATATTTAAAAATATTAAAAAATAATTTTAGATATAATAAATAATTTAAAATGTTATATATATATATAGATAATTAAAAACAGAGAAGTATTCTTACAACTTTATTCTTTAAAAAATGTGAACAAAGTAATGCCATGATTGCATGCATACTGTCAAATTATATACAAAACAATTTAAATCTAAACATAATATTCAAGAACATGACATTAAATAATTCTTTTTTTATGTAATTGTATTTACTAAGTCAAAACTACATAACTAAAATACAGTAAGTTTTTTACAAATCAATTTTTCGTTAACAATGTAGTGATAACAGGACAGTCTGAACTACCTCAGTACAATCTCAAAGTATTTTTATGACCCACAAAAGAGATGTTTAAACTGACTTTACAAATGTAATCTTCAACCATAACATAATAATTTTATAATTATAAAAATAATTATTTACATAAAAACTCAATTGTGATAATTTCTGGCACTTAAACTTTTTATGAATTCTGGAAAAATAAAGCTATTTGGTGATTTAGTTATTTTAAACATTCAATTATTTATTACTTTACAACAGCAAGTACAATAGTTTCTAGTTTAAAAAAGCACACACATCTTTTATTGGGAATATATGCAAGTAAATTTTATTTATTTGAGACATTAAAATTTTTGATGTTTTTTTTTCCATTATTGAAATTTTAATAAAGTTTCTAATTACTTTTAATTGAAGACAATATTCTTGGAACATAGTAGATCATGCATTCTAACAATAAGATGACTTACATAACCTTCTGAATTTATTTTTTTCGGATATATGATAAACAGTATTATACTTTTTCCCCTCAAGATGATGTAATTGATTCATGATAGGTGATTCAGTAGTAGCTTTAGCAGTGTGCAATAGTTATACAGTAGGAAAATACAATATAATTATCTTTTTTTTTGTTTATAAATAATATTTAAACTATTTTAAAATTACTCTTTGATTTATATTGATATTATTGTACATTAATATTTACATAACAATATTATATGATTTTTCTCATATTCTTACTCATATGCTTCCACTAACAATTCTTTTCATCCTATTCTAGTGCTATTTTCTGTTGTCTTGAGAAATTATTGAATACCATACAGTGTGTCACTATAAAATTTTTATCTTCAGATCAAATTTGGTTTTTACCTTCAGCAGTGAGAACTAGTGCTTTCTTTTTTTATTCATTGTAAACAATTGAGCACATTGTATTAAAATATTATAGGAATTTATTTGCATTTATGTTCATATTATTTGATGCTGTTTAGTTTATTTCATGCAAACATTATAGTATTTGCTCATTATCTTTATTATGTACTATTAAATATATACATACTACATGGCATTTTTCATCAGCAAAAAAAAAAAAAAACTATTCTAGTCTCTGTTTCTATAAAACTATTGGCATTTTCTATGTAAACATATTTCAAAAATAGAGGCAGCAAGTAGTAGTACTTTCTTTCATAAACACTTTAACATATTCTAGTATAAGATGGATTCAGTTAACATGAATGTTAAATTCCTTTTTTAAAGGTGGGGTACTAAACAGCAGATATTATGAGCAAATAATTTGTTTATTGTTGGTGATAATTTGCTATTATTTGCCATCTGCTTAAATATATTTTTTTAATATCTTAGTTTTAAAGTCATAATCATATATTAATAGTAGTAGTAGTAGTGGTGGTGGTGGTGACAGTGGTGGCAACAATCATTAAATGGCTTATTTCTTGAAGTTCATAAGAAATTCAGCTGGAAGTGACAAAATTGAATATGATTCATATACCTTGAATCCCTGAAAGTCTCTCATTATTCCACAGCACTGAAACACACAAAGCATATTATACATTTATAAATTAAGTGCATTAACACAGTTTAAGTAATTTTTAAAGAAATCAGCATTTTAAAGAAATCAGCAACAACAACCCAAATTTAAGTTCAATTAAAGTAAATTTTGTGGAAAGAAATGAATCTTTATACATGAGCTATTGGATTTATGTATTAAATTTACATGCAGTCATCTGTCAATAAGAGTTTTAAAAGCATAAATGAATCATTTGTTTCTTCCCACAAGATTTACACACACACACACACATATATATATATATATGACGATAGATGGCGTTATACCAAAAACACCTTCAAGCGTTTGTTTATCACTGACGATAGCAAATAGCTTGAAATCATGATATGAAGGTGGAAATTAAGTTAGAGATAGTGAAATACTCGCTCTGACGTTTATGTAAACAAACGCTTGAAGGTGTTTTTGGTATAATTGCCATCTATTGTCATAAATACAAGCGTATGCAAGTTTTTAACTTGTGTTTTTTGTTTTTCATATATATATAAAAAGAAAGTTACTGTTAACACTAACTGAAATAATTATAGAAAATATACAAACCATTATACAATTACAAATATCCAATAACGCCCTCTGTTTAAAGATCTATATCTTTAAACAGAGGGCGTTACTGGATATTTGTAATTGTATAATGGTTTGTATATTTTATATATATATATATCACTAAATTATTTATTGACATATCTTCAGACTACTATAATTCCAAGTTATAGATATTTTAAAATAAAAAACTTTCTCTTTCCTATGATATATAAATTAAATTTGTACAAATAACTAGTCAATTGAAATATCAGGCTCATAATAAGATCAAGTCCTGATTTAAGGATGGTCAATAGGTGTATATGAATACACTCTAAGTATAAGATAAATTATTTATTTAAGTAAAGTCAATTAAAGGCAAAATTTGAATGAATAATATCTCTTCACGAATGAGATGCAACATTATAGTCATAAGTTTCTCTAATTACATTTTAAAATGTTTTCATTTTTTAAGCATACTATTTGTTAGCTATTCTTTTTTTTAAAAAGTATATATATTTTCATCTTAATAAATTTAAGAATTTTAACTTTTAAATATTAAAATATTACAAATAAATTCTGTTGAGACAAATAAGCCTTGGTAAATTACCACAATATTGATAAAATATTATTGCTTGATCATAGATCATGCTGCTCATATATATAATATTATTGCTTGATCACAGCAGCCTATATAATTTCACTCACCATTGTGTAGAATACTGAAACCTTTGTAGATTGTACATATGTTGAGCACTGACTTTTTATAAGTGAAAAATAATGTAGGCAAAGATCTGAAAATTCTAAATTCAATTTTTACCCTTAAATTTTTTTTAACATGGGTATATTATGTACAGGATTTTGTCAATTCTGAGCTGTAAGATATATATATATATGGCTTTTTTCAATATATGTCTTTAATCTTAAAAATATATAGGATTTTGTCAATTCTGAGCTGTAAGATATATATATATATGGCTTTTTTCAATATATGTCTTTAATCTTAAACAATATTTAGTGTATGTAAATGTATTAGTTCTATACATAATTTTGCTTTTCCTGGTAAATTTTTTTGTTGTGATCTTATGTTTTCTGTGTTAGTGGTTTATGATGTATTTTTGAAAGAATTTATTGTGTTAATCTTTAGACAGTGACATGGCAGATGTTATTATTACCACATAATTTTATGATCTGCAAACAATTCTAAAAATGAGTCCATGTACAGTTTGTTTGTTTTTATTGTAGAAAAAAAGTGTACTGTTTTGGTGCCTTAATTATATATTCTATAAAATTATAAAAAAAATATCTAAGAATGTCTTTTGACAAAGTTTTTCTTTTCTTAGACTAATTGTAATATATATTCTAATGTTTTTAACATTAGTTTAAGAAAAGATTATTTCATAATGATTAGAAAATTTGTTCTGTTTTCTGGCTGCATCAGCCAAAAGCACGCTCAGCTAGAGCAGATTTTTTATAATTATTATGGAATAATCTTTCTTAAAACTAATATTCAAAATGCTAGTACATATATTAAGAATGTCTTGGGATTTTTAAAATGACTTACAAGTTGTGATATTGATTAAAAACTTTAACTCCCATTATGAAGTCTGATTTTAACTGCATCCATCTTTATTAATAAGTTTTACTGAAAATGAAAACTTCATTAATTTAAATAGCAACCCCCCCCAAAAAAAAAAAAACCCATACAAACCTTATCTTTATTGTTGAATGAGCAATTTTTTAAAACTATTGCCTCAAAAATTCTGACAGAATTGTTTTTTTTTACCCTAGTATCAGTTACTATACAGAAATATATACTTGTGCAGGTTAATTCAATGGAAGAGTGATGTACTTTAGGGCTAATGATTCCTAAATTAATTACAATTTATCACTTTTGGTGATCAAATATCACATAAACATTTTAGAATGATTAACTATCCATTTATTTATTTTTTTTTGCATTAGAATTAATGTAACAAAGTTTTTATGTGTTCTCATTTTGAATAACTACAAAAATAATCATTAATTACATTCAATATGTATTCCAATAAAGTAACTATTTGAAAAAAGTGTTTATTATATAATTAAGTTTTAGATTATAATTAATAGTATTTTTAAATAAGTCAGGGAAAGAAATTCATTTGTTTATTGTTGTTTTTTAAAAAAACAAGTAAAATAAAAAGATAATAATAATAATTGAGTGATTAGTTATTTGATATTTATGTGACATTAACAAATTGAATCTTGATTCATGAATCTTTAGTTTTAAAATCCATCAGTCTATCACTGCACAACAATAATCAAATGATTTATTACCTGAGAAGTCATGTGACATTCAAGCATTTGCAGTGACGTGTTGCTCTTCAATCTGTTTATCTCTTGCATCCATCACTCTATTGTCTTACTATACTATCCAGAACAATGTAATATGTTTTTATTTAAATATATTGTTTGTTTTTTTATTGGTGTGTGTTTTTATTTGAATTCCAACTTAAGACAGCTTTGTCATATTAACTATTTGTAAAACTTCATAATATTTTCAAACTCTTAACATTCCTAAACATTGATTTAAGTATTCTTTCAATTTTCTTCATCTCAAAATCTCTATCAAAGAATGTCTCATCATGCACTCAAATTACAAGTGCAAAGAGAAAAATTATTTCAATCATGATTCTATTTTGTCACTATATGTATAAATTTTTCATACTTATATTATTAAACTGAAACAAGTATATTGCAAGTTTCTCAATATCTTTCATTCATCTAAAATGTATGTCTTCCTGTATTCTATTAAAGTAGTGTGGAAAGCTCGTTGTGTCCTTTTTTGAAAATAAAAATATAGCTTTAAAATCAATATTTAAAAAATGCCAAAAATAGGGTACATTTCTAAATGTATACATTAATATAAAAGATGATAGGAGCTATTTTTATTCATCTAAATATTTTTGATATAGGCTTAAAGTTTTTTCAATAAGTTTTCATCTCTACTATCTATATTGGATTTAAGTTTCAATAATCCTATGTGTTTAATGTAATGAGATGACTAACTTCATTCAATCACACATATTACAACTGGTATATTTTCTCATGCTTAGTTTTTTTTTAGAAATGCTTATAAACAGCATATAATCTTGGTCACAACATTAATTTTAATGCCAAATCTTTTATACATTCACAATTGGTTTGAGAATTTTAAATTATTTATTCTCTAACATACTGATCAATATTTTCTGAGTCATTTCAAATTATGGCTTTACAGTGTCTGTTCACTATAGGTAATATTTCCTTTTTATTTTTTAAATCTTTCAGTAAAATTATACTTTGTGTAATGTTTCTGGATCAAAATACAACCTGTCAGTTTTTGTGCTTGAAATTCACATGATCTCTGAGCAACAAACTACTTAATTATTTTATTTATTAATGCTTTTACATAAAATTATATAAAAAATATTTCCATATACTATAAAATTAATTTCTGCACTTTAAAATACACATTTAAATAACTATGTGGATTGTACTATTTATTTCAGGTGAATAAATGTTAATTAAATAATAATGTTGAGACGTTATAGAAAAGACTTATGGAGGAAGGAGGGGGGAGTGATTAAAGATGATAAAAAAAGCATTTAATGCATTAGGTTTATTCCTTCTAATAAACTATCAAATGATTCACTAAACTATATTCGATATCTGCATTAGAAGATGTAATCCATTTATTTACTTTAACTTTAAGTGACATTATCATCTAATGATCACTGATTACTCAAGCTTACATTAGATGGACCTAGAATTGAGCAACTAGTACGAATGATTACTACTAATGCTTTTTCCATAATTTACAATATGTATATTAATAATTGTATATCATCTTCTGTTCAAATGATTAATGTATTCTAGATAAATAAAGTATCATCACCAAATATTTGATTACTACTTTGAATAATTTGCTATTCATTTAAATCTCTTATAATTTAACAATCATCATCTTAATAGTAATTTCTGATATTTATGACGTAAACAATATATTTCAGGTTAAATTTAGTAAGTAATTAATAGTGTAAATATATTTGATTGCAATTGTAACTCTTTCTTTTTAATCAACTTTTAAATTTTAATAATTTTCAATTATTAAAATACATAAAAAATTGTCTATTTTATTGAAATTTCAAGATTTCTAGTTATTTAACCCCTCAGTAAATGAATTTTAATTCAATGATGAATAGACTATATCATAAATTAGAAGACTTAATTCTATTTAGAATTATATTATTATTATGACTTCCAATTGATTTAAGAATAGAGCTGAAATCTAAAAGTGTATTTGTTCAATGTTACTAATTGCCAGGGATGAATAATTTATAAAGCCATCTATTTTTTTAAAATTTATTAATATTCTTTATTTTTTAAATTTTTATTTTTGTAAAAGCATTCAAAAGTTTAAAATTGCAAATATGATTGAAACATCAGAGAAAGTGTAAGGACAGCTCAGGCCCTAGACAAAAAAAAAAACTTCATGTATTTTTTCCATTGTCTAAATATACAAATATTATCATATTCTCATAAGCACATTCATACATTTTTCAAGGGAGTATATAATTTCTGATTAAAAGGCAGATCATTTTCAGATTGTATACGACCAATTTTCAAACATTTTGGGTACTTTTCTAGATCTTGATATTTAATTGTTTTTTGTATGTTTTAGTCCTAAAAATGCACAAATTAAAATACTAAATATTTATTTTTATAATAAATAAATATTATTTATTTAATATTAAATTAAACAATATTTTGTCAGAATTAAAAAATTGAAAAGATTGAATGATCTATCCTTTTTTTTATTTATGCTAAAAATGGCATCTTAGCAACCCTAGTTAACTGCCTTGATTTGCTTAATGGTCAAATAAGCATGTGTAAAACATTTTGCATTATATATGATTATTATTATTATTATTAAGCAGCATCAAATCATCAATGATTTTTTATATTATATGATTTGCATTCTGCCTCTGCTAAAGAGACATGACTGTAATCAATAATTATTAACATCATTCTTCATTCACATGATCACTATCTCTTATTCTAGCACATAATTATTATTAAACTAGGCAAAACTCTCCATACAGCAGTACCACCCTGTGCCAACCAGAATAATCAATGGATGCCAGAAGGCTTGTGCCTAAAATCCCTACTCAGTGCCTACTCATCCAATATCCCCATACTAGCTTCTGGCTTGTGGCCTTCATCCATGTGCAGTGCTCTCAGATCCAAGCCTCTTCATGATGAAGGCCACAAGCCAGAAACTAGTCTGGGGATATTGGATGAGTAGGCACTGGATAGGATTTTATGCACAAGCCTTCTGGCATCCATTGATTACTCTTGTTGGCACAGGGGGGCACTACTGTATGGAGAGTTTTGTCTTGTTTATTATTATTGCATAATATGAATACTGCTCAAAAGTAAAAAGACATTAAACAAAAAGAAACAAAGCAAAGATTTAAAAAATCACTAAAGATTTAAAAAAAAAAGCTACAAATCCTCTTTGTTGAGTTTTAGCATAATTTCAGTTTCATAAAATGAGAAGTATAAATTAGTGATTATGATTATTATTATAATAATAATAATCATCATCATCATCACATGGTTGTCTTCTAAGGAAGTCATAAAATGTTTGACCACCTGGTGGCAGAATGAGCATGTAACAGTTCCAGTAAATCAGACAGCCAAATTTTGTTTTTATTTACATTACTCAGAGCATGAATCAGTTCTAGAATTTTTAAAACTCAGAGACTGCCCTTTTACCACTGGGTCAAACAGTACAAGCAAATTTTCAAGAAATTAAATTCAAGTATTCAAAAAATTGTTCCCATGTCCTGTATTTAGATTTTTGCATTATTTTAAATTGATGATTCAATCATACGAGTATTTTGTAATGAGTACATTTTTGAAGTATTGGGGGGGGGGGAGGTATAAGCTTAAGATTTTGACACCAATTGAACAGATTAAGATTAATTTATTTATACTTACAGTATGCTATAACCAAAATAAACTTCACACTATACTCTTTCACAATATTTTGTCATTCCTTTATACATAAATAGACACACATATACACAAAAGTACTAATAGCAATATTGACTTCTTTGTTGGGAAAAAAAATAGATATAGTAACTAATTAATATATATATACTTTCTATTAAGTTCTTTAAGAGAAAGCTAATATTTTTAATTATAAGATATGAAATATTAATCAATGAGGGAATTTTAAGAACACTATAATTTCATTGGTCATTCCCTCACATATCTGAAACATAAGAAAGATTGAGCAGAATAATGTAGTGAGTTGAGGATATTGAATGATGGACTAATGTAAACTCTAGTTATGATTGATTAGACTGGTTAGCATTGTTTTCTCATTCGTCTTTAGTGGAGAGTCTGGGAAGGCCTTTATTCTACAATATTTTGTTTAAAGACATTGCAGTTTTTTCTGTATACTTATGAACATAATAATATATATATCAGTTAATATTTTAATTTGTTATCCCTGTCCCCTAAGTTCAAATATGTATACAGCTTAAAGATTCCCCCTTTTTCAATTAATTTATTGGACAAATTAGAATTTTTTTTAAATAGTAAGGTAATATCCAACTGTACTGATCATTTTTTATTGGTTAATAGATGATAAGGTATTTTGAGATAATAGGCACAGATGTCGCGATGATCAAGATTGGGTCATGAAGTGCAAGTGCAGGCATTACAAAAAAGACCCATGATCCTTTTATTACCAATGAGAAAGATCTCATAATATCTATGAACACTGAGCTCATAATGGAGCTTTATTTTTTATGTATATATGTAAATGGATATAGAATTGCTAAGAGTAATAAAGAACATGAATAATTTATAAAAGATTATTTTAAAAAATCTGTTAAATGTTTAAATATTGACACCACAAGTATAAAATAACATTTTAATTTGTCATTGAGAAATTATTTATCTAGGTATTTCTTGATATGGCATTTATAATGCAGTCGAAGGTGACTATTTTTAATAATAGCTTTTCATTTGAGCACTTATGAGTTTTCCACAAGTGTTTCCATCAACGCTTCTTTTGCGATTTAAACAATTTCCAAAAGAAGTCAAACAATAGAGGAATTCTTCACACTTTTAGCTATATTATTACATCATTTTATTTCAATTTATTTGATGTGTAATTACCAGGGTGAGATCGATAGTTTTATCTGATACCTTAAAATTATAACATTGTTTAAAAACATAAAATAAAAACATAAAAACGAGTAAAATATTATCTGTGCTCTCTGCAATCACTGTATATATTTATTTTAAATCTCTGCTCTCTGCATTCACTACATATATATATATATTAGTCTTAATACCTACACACTTCAATAATTTTCATACATAAATATATATGCGCACAAGTGTGCTTGTATGTATGCATGAATTTCATTCAGAAGTATTTTTAGATTATTTAAGATAAAAAAGATTAAATATTCATGAAATAACCCAGTACAGGATAAAGCCAAGCCCTTCCTCTCCAACATTAATTCATTGTGAAGGAGATAGTTTTATATTTTTTTCTAGCATATATAATTATTATTATTTCAATTCTTTCCCATTTTTATGAAAGATGTATTTACAGTAATATTATTATAGATAGGATTAAGGTGTTACCTAATTATCAACATGGTTTTCTACCTGGTAAATCTGTTGAAACTAATTTAATGATGATATCGGCTAACATTGCTCATACCTTATCTGATCACAATCAATTAGATGCTGTATATTTTTATATGACTCAGGCATTTGATAAAGTTTCACATGTAGACTTTTATAATCATGAATTTGAACCTGCAAATGCTACTATAATTTCTACTGAAAGGAATGATATCAAAGGGAAAATTAAGGAGGCATGGTTTATAGCAAGAGATATAAATGCAATAAACAGAAAAGATAAATGCTTTTCTACTTTGAAAAGATGGACTATATGAATGAACTTGGATAGATTTGCATAAATTATTATAGTTGAAGGCTATGAATATGGAGAAGGAATCTCTGAAAGTGCTTAGCTGTGAGGAATAATTATTTCAACTAAAGAATTTTAATTTCACTATATGCATCAAGCATATTAACTCTTACATATTTATTAATGGTGAAAAAAATTTGAAATAAGCTTAAACTGTTGGGAGTTAGTTCTTATTTAATTGACTGGTTTAGCAATTATTTGAAGAGTCGTACATCCTATGTGTATATGGTTAGAACCAATTCTCATCTTTTTAATAATATGATAGCTGTTCCTCAGGGTGGAATATTAGCACTTTTACTTTTTAATATTTTTATGTGTGATGTTGATTAAAACAAAAGATAGTAAGATACTTATTTATGCTGATGATTGATTGTAAATTAATCAAAAGAATTATTACTTATAATGATCACACTGAGGTTCAAAGGTATGGAGATTAATATTAATAAAACATGCATTGCTTCCTATACTAATAAAACGAAAAAACTGTATATCAATATAAAATTGAGAATGGTGTTATTATATGTAAAGAGATTATATCTTTTTTAGTAATTATATTTTATAGCAATTTTACTTTTAATGCACATATTAAGTACATTATTAATAAAGCATATGGAAAGATGGGATGTATTTTGAGATATGGGAGAGATTTAGCTATTTCCATAAAATATGTTATTTTTTTCTCTTGTTGTAACATTTTAGAATATGGAATTTCACTTTGATTAATATTCAGTCTCGAGTACATAATGTTGAAAAAAGATTCAATAAATTAATAATGTGATAACATCAAAATATTAAAACAGTATTGAAAGAAAAAAGAATGCTGAAAGATATGATATTGCTGAAAAAGTTAATTGATGGGAAAATTGATATCAGTGACTGCATTTTGAAAATAGAATTGAAAGTACCTAGTCATCTATTAAGAAAAATGCACACTTTCAAGATTAATAAATGTAAAAACACTTTCTTCAGCAAGTCATTTATTAATAGATTGCAAAGAATATATCATCTAATTTTAAATAATATTGATATGATTTGTGATCAGTTTATTATGAAATGCTAGAAAAGAATTAAACTTATAATTGAGAACATATATGTATATATAATCTTATGGATATGATTTGTATTTGCTTATTATTATTTTTATTTTCTGCTTTTTATTTTTTTTGTTTATTATATATTTTTGTTAAAGTGTAAATGTTGAAATACACATAATAAATAGATATTGAATTGAATAATAATAATTATTATTACTATTATTGTTATGATGATGATTGTTCAACAATAATTTTATTAAACTTTGTTTGAAAAATTATAGAGGTTTGATTGCAATGGTTACAGTGGAAATCTTTTTTTTCATGTGTTTAAGTTATTAATATTTAAAGTTACATCAATCATTTGTAAATTATATTTAAATATTAAAGTTGCTAAATTATTAATATATCTGCAAAAAAAATGTTCTATTTTCAGGTTGCTAGAGCATATTTCAATATATAAAAAATGACAACACTAATTGATGAGCAGTTATTGGTACTGTTTTAAATTAAAGGCTTTCTGGTTGCTTGAGGGGGGACCAAGTTGCTGTATGTATGTCTGGAGGAGCAATTCTGGAATATCTATCCTTAAGTTGCTTAAGTTTATTTATAAATGTTAATGGATATTGCCAGGCATTATTTTCTAGAATTAAATATCCAATGAATATAACAAAATGCATAGTATAAATGTATTAGCAGGTGTGTTTGACTTTTGATATGAACTTATTATTTGCTGAATTAAGAGTTTTGGTTATCTATATGCATTTAAGGTAAGATCACGAATTTTGTTCAAGGCTTGACATGAGTAGAAAATAGATTGCCATGTTTCTTTAACCGCATGGCACAGTTCATGGAATGGATCAATGTGTTTGTACAGCAAGGCATGCAGGTTAAGAAAGATTAGAAAATCAAATAATTTTGGCTAAAGTGACCATTTCTAGAAATTGTGTGTCATTTATTGCTATCAGGCTGGAATGTAGAGCAGAAAGAGTGTTGGGATATAGCAAAGAGTGTATTTGACAGTAGGTATATTTACCAGCATGTTGTACTGATTTAATAATGGATGTGATGTTACCAGATGTTGATGGGAACTTGTCAGTAGGTGTTATGGGAATTAGACATTGAAGTATGTTGAAGCAATTAAGAATAGAAGCAAATAGATTGACTGTCTTCTGAATTCTGAAGTTTCAATCCACTTTGGGTAGATGGTTGACTAAGCTGTTTATAAGATATGGAAACTACCTTGCTTCTTCTGCACAGAACCTTGTTGCAAAGGGAGGAAATGATAAATGTAAACACTTTTGTGAATTTAATTATGAGTGTGTAATAGTTTATCTTTCTTAGACCAAGTATATAAAACAGTTGGATTTTTGAATAGTTGGAAAGGTACGCAGATAAGGAAGTAGTAATTTTTAGGGTGTGATCCTTAAGTTTGTTGTGCTTCATTCCATGTGTTCCCAAACAAAAAGGGGAAGCCAAGAAATGCTGTGAGTTTTTCTTTAAATATTTCTGTATGTGGTTTATTGATACAGAGTGACTATGCAGCAGTTTTGTTAAGATTGCACTTTAGTGAGAATGTGTAGTTTTAAAGTATTTTTGGAGCATTGATAATTGTTTATATAAAAGGAGGAAGGGAGATATGTCAATCATATATGTGTGTTAGGGATATGGATAGAAGTTATTTTCTGCAGAATTTGTATTAGAACAGGATTTGATATAATAAATGAATAGAAATGGGCTTAGTGATGATCCTTGAGTAATGGATTGAGTAGAAATATTTGAATTTCTTATGGCTTAATATTAGATTGGTAATTTGATATAGTAATGTGAACTGAATCAAAGGCTACTTCAATGTTAACCTGTACCATGAGTATATTTTACTTTCCTTGCACATTATTTTGAATCATTTTAAATGTGAAAGCATCTTGTGTGGTCAATGACCCTTCTTTGCAAATTGCATTAGTGAAATTAGGGGAAGCAAGTGCTTCTCTAATTGGTCTTTTTTAAGATTTTTTTCAAGATTGTTATGGTTAGTGGACCCATGGATGTAGGCCAAAATTTAGAAAGTGTAGATATTGATGTTGACTTTTTGATGAATGGAATCAAAACTATGAGGTATAGACCTTTAATGATATATTTTTGTGAGAGATAGCAAGGCTATGGAGATATCTATTAGTGAATTGAATGAGATAAGAAAATATAAAATTGGGAATTCCATGAGTTCAATGACATGCCTTGTGAATGATTGCCAGTTTATCATTAAACTGATCAAGACAGAATGGTTCATGTGTTTCTGGAGGTCTAAAATAGCCTGTAGTTGTATTGAAAGCAGGATATGTTTGTAATTTTTTTTCTGGAAATGTTGGCAAATAGAATGGATTATATTGTGACTGGCATAGGTGGCCCATTCAATTTGCAGTTCCATTGGGTCTCTCATCTTACAGGGGTAGCCTAGTGCCCATATATCCCTGAGTCCAAATATGGTGTTGACTGAGACAGATTTTTACTTTTTTGATTGCAAGATACTCTTTTAAGTTGCTAACAAGTTTTATTGCATGTTTGTATAAGCATACATATCTGCTGATAAGTATGATGGGTAATATTTGCCATAGTTATTTGCTTGTGGATCTCATCAGCCACTGCAAGAAGACAAGAGGGAGCAGTAGTATGATGAATGTTAAAGGAAATTATGTTTATAAATGCTAAGATATTTTTGATTTAGGTCAATGGTTAATCCTTCCAATTTACATTGCATTACATATATATCTGAAAACAAAGATTTGATGATAGTTGATGGAAGAAGAATTTATGGTTTTTGCAAGTTGTATATTAGTGATACGTAGGTGATTTAAGTTAATTGTGATATTTTGTGCAAAGTAATCAGAGAATGGAGTAGGATTAATATTAAGGTCATTAGATTGTGCAACATTGGTGAAAAGAAGCACAAATCAATGAGGGTGGCATATCATTTGTTATAAAAGATAACTGCATTATTGAATAGAAAACCCTGCACAATTATAAGGGGTGTGGCAGGCTGGTGAAGCCATTTTGATGTAAATTCAAATTATTAAAGTCATCCATTAATACAGTGGGGTGAGTAGAATTAATCATTGAATTATTGGTAAATATAATACTGGATATATTTCTTGGACAAGGGGGAATGTATATGAATATGATATTGATTGCTATGACATGATGGTAAAATGTTTAAATGAGAATCAATATAAAGAATTTTAAATGTTGTGAAGGGGCATGCTGTAGCTATAACTATCCTAGTTCCAGCTGATGGTGATGAGTTGTCTTTGGAGCATGCACAGACGCCTTGTTTATTTAGATGTTGTGAAGAGTTAAATTTTGAGCCATTGTAGATTTTAATTTCTGGCAGTCCAAAAACATCCACTGATTTAACTTTGCAATGGAGTTAATTGATTCCTCTCAATATTTTTAGTGGATTTTAATCTTCATTGAAATTAATAGGGAGAGGTTTATTTGTTATATACATTTTTGTGATTTAGTGTTATACTCTGCTAATTAGTGAAAGATTAATAAGGGTTGCTAGTTTTAGTTGCTTTGGAATTAGAATTGTTGTTAAATTTTGGATAAATATTGTGTCCTTTTGAATTGTGTATTGCTGTAAGTGAAATAAGGGGTGCTAATTTTAGTTGCTTTGGAATTAGAATTATTGTTAAATTTCGGATAATGTATGCTTTGGAATTAGAATTATTGTTAAATTTTGGATAATGTATCAGATATTGTGTCCTTTTGAATTGTGTATTGTTGTAAGTGATTTTTTATGTTTTGATTGGTTCCCATGGATATTTGATCAATATAATTTGATTGATTGTTGATATTGATATTTTGAGTATCAATTGTAATTGGTTTATTGATTTTTTTATTCTTAGGGTGATGTGTTTTTCTTTTGTTCTTAGTAGGGGGAGTGGCATTGTTGTTCATAGGTGAGAACTGATGTTTCCATTATTTGTAATGAGATTTGAAAATTTTCTTTACTTTTCATTTGAGGTTTAATTGATTGAGAAAGTGGAAACTTGTCTGCTGTAATCTTAGCTAACTCAATGGAGGTGAGTAGTTGGTTGTCATGTGAAGAGAGGTTGTTTGAGTCCAGTCATTTAGATAAGCTTGTTTTGAATAATCAGTGTTTGAATCATTAGGAAAGCCCTCTTGATTAGCAGTTGTTGTATTAGGCAGTTGATTTTGATTGTTACTACTGCTGTTAAGATTAGCATTTAATTATTCATTTTGCAGATCTAATTGCTTATCAGATATCTTAGTTGTTAATTTTTTTATTTGTAAGCATTGGCTAGTAAGTTGCCCTCAGTTACCACAGACATAACATTGTGGTTTCAGCCTTGAGTATATAAACACAGTGTTGCTTTTTGATCTAGAATCTTTGTGGGAGTATTGTTAACATCAGTGTTTGGATGAAGTTGCAGCCTGAATTCAAAACTGTTGTTTGCTATTGGTATCGATGTATCCTTTAGATAGATTTGTTTAAATAGGTTAACTTTTCCATATGGCTGTATCATTTTTTGGAAGTCATTAAGTGAGTACTCAAATAAAGTGTTTTTAAGCACTCCTGTGATGCTGCTTTGAAGATTTTCATCAACTGTTACAAGTACAACTCACCCAATGTTTTAACTTGTGTTTGAAATCCATGTTTTTGCAAGCTTTCAGAAAAATTGAATTGCCAGTTTTTTCTAAAATATAAATTTATTATTGCTACTATTGTTACATGTTGATTAGTAGGGTGTTAGAATGGGGGATTAATTCTTTGTTTCAATGGTTGTATATCTGTATTGAAGATCCTGAGTGTGTTTTGTTACTTGTTGTGTTGATATTTTCATAAAGTGTCTTATGTGATGAGTTGAATTTGAAGCTTTAGGTCCTAGGCAGTTGTGGTATAGTGAATACGTTCCATGTGTCTTCATACCAGGTTTTTGAAGTGAGGATTTCATCTCTTTTCTTCATTTTGATTAGTTTTTGTATGAAATAAGTGTCCTCATTCAGATGCTGCATTGTAAAAATTTTCATGCACCTAACTGTCCAAATAGCATATGTTAAGAATATCAAGAATCTAATCACTGCTATTGTTTTGGTTTTTAGGCAGTCTTTTAATGAGAGAAATTTTGTAGTAATTGATGTTTGAGTGGTCAAAGATAATTTTCCTGATATTTCCCAGCCTTGTACAGTTGAACATAATGTGGTGAAATGTTTATTCCTGTCTCTTGCAGTTGATGCAGATTGGATTTATTTTTGTAATTTGTCTTTTATAGAATAGGAAAGTGTTGATAGGCATTACCTCCATATTGATTTTTATTATTAGGTCAAGATACTTAGGTTCCATATTCCAGAATTTGAAAAGTGATGTGATTCTTTTATTGATAATGCCAAGTTTCGAGTCACCAGTTTTAACATTTGGGTTAAGGAGTGTGTATGCATTCCAGATTTTTAAGTTTTTTATCAAATAGTTCCTTTGTGAGAAACATGTGTGTGTCGAGTAGTTCAATAATGGTGTCAATCCAGATTTTTTTTGTAAGAGGTGACCGATCTTTTGGGGGGGACATTTTCTGTGACTTGTTTATGCCCATGTCTTTTGGTAAGATTAGTGATTAAGGTGTGAGATTTCTGGAGGAAGAAGGCTCAGATGGAGTGAAATGACATGCCATTAAATCTTCTAGGTTGTTGCATCTTCTGGATGCTGATGGCAGCTATTTTCCCACTCCAAAATAGTTTGGCATTAGGGAGATTATTTTTTTAATAAAAATATTTGTTATTTTGATAATTGGGAGGTAATAATTAATTTTGCTCATTATTCATATATTCATGAGTGCTACTTTGCCTTGTAAAGAGAGGTATAATTTGGTAAGCATACTGGTGATTTTTTCCATGGATAATATAATAGTCTTTAATTTCTTTGGACATAGCACTAAGCAATTTGTGTATTGAGAAGCCGAGGAATTTTTGTAGTTCGGCAGAGAATTTGGTGTTAATTTTTTGCCAGAACTGATTCTCCAAACCACTGATTTGAGGATTGATTCTTAGGCTGGTTTTTTTTGGTAAATTGTTCTATGATATTGTACAGTTTGCTATGGTATTTAGTGGATGGTAGAATTGCCAGTTATCTAGGATTCAGGTGCTCAGCAATATTTTGTATGGAATCCCAGGATCCAGACTTGTTAATTGTTTCATGTAACAATTGACATGGGAAGTGATACAAAAATATATTCTTATCTGTAGTAGATATTACAGTAGATGAAGGGAGAAAAATCTTTTAAACAATGTATAAGTTCCAGATAATGAATTATTAAAAATCTTTTAAGCAATGTATATAAGTCCCAGATAATAAATTATTAAACTTTTTATTAGTAACTTTAAGCATTCACTGGTCCAGTTAGTGGGAGGGGGGATCTGATTTTTCGAGTTGTAATGAGATTAATCTCTTAATATCATATGCATTTGCCCTTGTAACTCTTGTATTCGTTTTAGAAGGAGCTGAAAAATCATTAAATTTTGTCATTTTCACTTTTGTTGCAGATTTTTTAATGATTATTAATAATTTCTGTATAAGTTGTGATGGAGTTTGAAGTTAGCATAATCAAATCATTAGTGTTGATCACTGTGTTTGAAGTTAGCATAATCAAATCATTAGCGCTGATCACTGAATCTCATGATTGACTAGTTGCTATTTTTCTTTGTATTTATCATTGAGCAATTTATTAATTTTAAAATGATGATTGAAACAATCTCAATTTCAAAGCAAAAAAAACATATACATACTGATTAGTTTTTGTCATAAATTGATTACTATCATAAATTTTATTTTAGCCTTTTAAACTCTAATAGTAATTAATGAGTTTAAGATAAGATATCTTGTAAGTTGCCTACCATTCTAATAGGTCAGCATTATTATTATCATCATCATTATCTTCTTTCTCCTTTTCTTTTCCTTTTTTGTCTCCTTGTCCTCTTCTTTTTCTGTCTCCTTCTCTGCCTCCTCTTCTTCCTCTTCCTCCTCCTTCTTTACTTTATTGAGACTCAAAATGGTTATACAAGTTACATTTGAAAACATGAGTCTTAAATACTAATTGATTCATGATACTCCATATGTAATAAAGATTTACAATCTTAATTGTGATAGGAAAGAAAACATGCATTAATTAAAAGAAAAATAATTATTATGTAACATGATACCTATGTCAAATTAGGTCTACATAGAATTTTTAAATGTGATATTGAGAGAAATATGTGAAAACACATGACAGTATGATTGAAAACATATTAGAGGAGGGTTTGAAATTGGATATTAGATTGACATATTGTCCCAGTAAAAATTGGCTCATTTATTGAGAGTACTATAGTTTTCATAACTAGGTTTTATTGTTCATCTGTTACATAAGTTCCATGTGAAAAAAATGGAAAAATACTAGTTAACATGAATTGCATCCTGAGAAAATGGAAAAACATCAGTTCAGCATGCATTAAATGTTGTGTTGGGAAAAATAAAAAAATACTAGTCAGTATGGATTGTATCCTGGGAAAATGGAAAAATACTAGTTCAGCATGGATTGTATTTTGGATAACTGGAAGAACCATAGTCAGCATGAATTGCATTAAATGAAAAAACAATAGTCAACATGAACTGCATTTTCAGAAAATGAAAACAATACCATTTCAGCATGAATTGCATCCCTTGAATGAACTTGATTGGTCCAGTTAGATAGCTTTCTGTAGTTGAACTACTGTAATGAGTGTCTAGAACAATTTTCATGTAGCCAGTTGCATTATGAAGCAGAGAAATGCCACAAAGGTTGTTAGTCATTTGCAATCACTTATAGATTGGTCTTCACTGTAATAAGTGACCACATTGCCACAAAAACAGCCAAAGGTTTATGTTTTTATCCCATGATTTTAGCTGGTATAATTTATTGATACGATGTCTCCTGGTGTTGTTGCCTTACAAAAAGATGGAATAACCAAAAAGCAAATAGTAAATGTTTCTGCAGAAATGGTTAATCTTGGAAGGACTGAGTTGCATGATGGATTAATGGAAGTAGCAGGATGCCTGTATGTATATAGCATAATTTGTCATATGAGTTTAGTACTCAGCAGTTATTGAGATATTGTTAAATCTCTTCAGCTTCATGACATAGCACACACAATAGGTTGATATTTTTCTACAGAAGATGATATCACAGAAAAAAAAGTTGTAAGCTTTTGTAGGTTTTGTCTAAATTGGCAGAGAAGGTAATGGTTTTTTTTTTGCTAGCATGGGAAGGGGGTAAGTTAAATTAATGTTGTTTTATGTGTAGAACACCCAAATGTTGTTTTATGAATATGGAACTGGTCTTATGGACCCAAGTCAATTTAGGGTTGATGGCAAAAATGAATATCTTTGATAATTTAATAATAGGTTCTATAGTATGTAATATTTATCATAACAAGTGTATTGAACAGGTGTGTATCTTGAAGTGAATTGATAAATATGCTTTAGAATGTGAGTTGCAACTTGATTTGTATTGTGAGTCTCATACCAAAGGAGTTTTTGTAAAATGGAAATCCTAAGAATGGAATGGATTTTCCTTGGAAAACTTGGGAACATGATTTCTTATGAATAGAGTTCATGCAGCAGTTTTTTGGGGATTAAAGGTTTGTAGGATGATGTGTAGTCTTTAAGAATATTTGTAATGTGGGGAGTTGTTTTTGAGAAGGCATGAAAACAGTGATATCCATGTAGGCTATGTAAGGAATGTATTGATGGGTATGTGGAATTTGTATTTCAATAATTTTATTCAGTATTTGTTGTAAAATGAATTTATTGTAGAATGTAAAAAGTAATGAGTTTTAGTGGCAAGTCTCATGAGATTGACTGCATGGGACTGAAGAATGCAGAAATTTCTAGGTTGGTGATTAGGTATAACAGAGTAGGTAGTGGTATGGTAGTGTTAGTGAGCATTTGAATAAGTAGATTAATTGAGACAGAATCAAATGTTACATGTATGTCAAGCTGGAATGCAATGAGATGGTGTTTTTTTAACTGAATTTAGAATTGCCATAAATAAGAATGCTGCTAGACTTGTAGAAAATCCTTTTTTGACAAATTATAGATGTGATTATAGTGGATGTATAGTTTCACTTTGTTATTTGATTACATTTTCATGTCTTTTTATGGAGATAGGCCAGAGGTTAGTTAGATCAGATGTTGGCTCAGGTTTTTAATGAAAGGCACTATGGCAATTGAATACAAATCTTTTACATTGTATATCCTCTAGTATAAAGACATGGGCAGATCAAAAATATACAGTGTAGTGAAATAACTAAGATGACTTAAGATGAATGCAGGAATTTCATGAGGGCCAGTATGACAAATGTTTTCAAAGGGGCAAGTTTGGCTGCAAATTGGCTGGTTTGGAAAGGCGTAGTAGTTTTTGGTGGTTTAAAATGGTGTACTTATGGAGTGAATATATCATGGGCCAGAAGTTTGTTTTTAAAGTGCAGGTATATAGGGTGGATCATATTATGTCAAGTAAATACATCTATGCCAGTTTGATTGGCCATGGGGACATTTGATGAGTATAGGTGACCCAACACCGAGTGTATATATGTTCTTGTTCACATGTTCTACTGAGTTAGGCAATATTTTGTTGTTTTGATAGCAAGGTAGTCATTTAACTGTTTGCAGATGTGATGGTAAATTTGAGTTTTAGCTGTCAGTGTGCTTGATGGGTGGACTTAATAATAGTAGTTTGTTTATATAACTCATTGGATAATGTTAAGACATGCAGAGATGAAGGGGGCCATCATGTTAAGTGTTGTATATTAAATGATAAGTGTATGAAGGCAAGATACTGTACTGTATTTTATTCTAGTACAAGTTGCATTGACAATGTAGAAGTTAAATTTCTAAAAAGAGAATATTTTTATTTAAATATTTAATTGATTTTGTTTAGACAACATGGGTTATATAGATTTTTTTGTGAATGTTAAAAGAAATCCAATAGAGAAAAAAGATATAAAGAGTATAATAAAAACAAAAAGGGAAACTACTTTGTATTTTTGTAAAGATAAAACAAACCTTTATCGTGAATCCATTAGCATCATGTAAAACAAAATCATAGCATTCCTTTGATAATTAAAGATGGCAACCCAAGAAAAAAAAAGGAAAACTTTGTGGGCTAAATTACATTAAATTTGGTCTAAATTAACAGGTGTCAACAGGAGTTGAGTAGAACTAAAAAAATCAGGACTATAAAAAGAAAAACATATCAGAGTCAAAGTTCTTAGATTTTGTTCCAGAAACAAAGCAGTTAAAAATAAATATTCAGTGTTGAAGAAACTATGCAGAGCATGTCAAACTACTCTCACCATGTTAAATCATACTAAGATATGTGAGTAGAAGAGTTTGTTTGCTGGTGTTGCTCTTGCCTGATGTCATGAACTACCACGAGTGAAGCTATATCCTACTAAATCTGAAACCACTGAGTGCTTGTAGCTGCAAGAATACTGAACAGCTGATTCCTCCCAAGATAAATCCATGAATAGTAAACTCTAATACAATATGTGAACAGTTAAACTTATTGGTAAGAAACTTTATTTATTCAAATATCAGTGATCACTTTCTCTTCAACTCTTAGATGTGATAAACTATCCTGAGTCATATCACTAAAAACAAAAATCTTATCAGTAGTTTTAATCCCTATTTATTTTTTTTATATTTTATTCTCTCAATGATAATATAAATATTTCATTATGTATCAATAAATTTAAATATAACTTACATTGATTTCTAGTTATTGATTATTAATTATCTGAAATTCATTTAAAATCAACCATTATTATAATTTGATTTAATAAATCGCCGATGCTCTACTTGAAAACACAATCCTCCAGATATTTTAAGTAAATTCATTGTAACTAAATAAATAGGTGGGGTTTGGCCAGTGGATTCTTACATAGAATCTTGGCACCTTTTCAAATAAATTAAAAGCTGGTTCTCTCCTCTTTATTATTTAACTTTAGTTACATTTAGTGGGTTGTGTGACCAGGAAAAATAACTGCGTCTGATAAAATTCACTAAAATTTTCTGATGAAAATTTACCAGGTCGAACGTAGTTTGGTCTCCAAATATGAGGTAATTGACTTGTAAAATCCCAGTTATTCCTTGGATGTTACAATACTTCTGACCTGGGTTTCCATTTGCTTTAGCTGGTTTAATATAATATAGGATTAGGAAAATATGAACTCAGTAGTAAATGAGGTAAAAAGCATGCAGACTTTTATGTAATTAAATGGATGTTGTCTCATTAAGATTAAATGTGACTGTTGGATCATTAAGGTTAAATGTGACTGTTGGAGAGAATGGTCTGAGAATAGAGTGGGGTTAGGTTTTTAATTACATTAGGCGATGCATCATTAGAGAGTAAAAACAGAGATTGATGAGTGTGGCATGCCAGTTCTTGTGAAAAGTGATTATACCAGGTGGTAGACAGTCCTGGGCACTCATTAGTGGGAAGTTTAAGAGTTGAAACCATTTGTTTCTAAAAGTTGGGTAATCCAGATTGAAATCACTCATTAATATAATTGGGTATGAATTTAATTGGAAGAGCTGAATTGATGGCTTTGGATGACATATGTGATGACTGTAGGACTGGGGACTACACATGAATACTACATTTCGTGCTACTGTATGATGGTGGAAAATGATAATTAGTATGTGGCCATCAATATATAGAAATATTAAATGACTTGAATGGGGAATCAAGCATGATAAGAATACCATTGCCTGCTGAAAGTGAGGAAGTATCTTTGGAGCAAGCATAGAAGCCATGTCTATGGAGATAGTCATCAGGGGCAATTCCAAGATCCTCTGTTTATTTCCTGTAATCTGAGATGAGATTGAATGATAATACCATTTCTGTAACTGATATAGCTTTGAGAATGAATTGGGCTGAGGACATTGAGCTCTATTATTTTAAGTTTCATTGAATGTATAGAAGATTAATAATACCGAGGGAGGTTTTTGAAGGCAAGAAATTGGGAAATGTCATTTGATTCTTTAATGTGGACTGTCAGTGGATGCAATTGTTTATTTATCAATTAACATGAGGGAGATTGATCAATTTGGTTAGGGAAGTCAAGTTGGGATGGTGTTGGTTTTGGTTTGGAAGGTGAGCATGATGAGTGATTGGTTGATATAATAAGGCAGGAGTGTACATGGTCTTGAAAGGGTTGACAGTAACCTCATTGATGAGTGATAGATAGGTGGTCTGTATCACTAATTTTTTGGTGGTGATTTTTCTTAGGCATTTCAGGTTTTTTCTTGCTTTTATTAGGAATTGGGTGTGGAGGGGGGAATGGTATGAGTGATAGGCACAGTACAGTTATTTCCATGATATTCTTATGATGTATTTATTCTATGCTGTATTTTAAACAAATGTTGTGAATTTATGCCATAGCCTGACTTGATGTGTTTATTCTATGCTGTATTTTGAAACAGAGGTTGAGAATTTATGCTATAGGCTGGCTTTCTTGTGGTATCAGGGGTGATAGCAGGTTAAGTATATTCTGGACGTAAGATTGACTGTACATACACAATGGAGATAGTCTGAGGCATTTGTTTCTGTATGAGCATGGAAACCATTGACATGAATTGTATATGTCTGAGGTGGGGGGGGATAATTGGGAGGTTGTTGAACCATCAGGGTTGCTGTCATTGCAGTCCCAGTTGAGGAATGGCCATATTCTAATTGTTGGCAGGTTGTTTGCAGATTTGTATGAATGCAAGGTTGAGGCACTGCATTGCAAGATGATCCCCCCCTCTCTCTCTCTCTACAGGCATAACATTGAAGTTTTAAACCATGAATACATAAATATAAAGTTACTTCTTGATCAAGTATTTGGGTATGGACTTGTTCAGTTCAATCTCTAAATGCAGTTGAATTTTGAATTCATAACTTGTCTGGAATAGATATAGGAATATCTTTGAGAAGTATTGATTGAAGAAATGTGACTTTGTCATAAGTCTTGTGTCATCCATTAGAAACTTATGAGGTGTATGTGAAATAAGTATTCTTCAATGCACTAGTTATGCAGTTGTTCCAATTTGGATCAACTGTTATCAATGCATAGTTTCAAGAGTTTTATTTGACCTTGTACGCACTGCTTTTAAGTATCCTGGAAAAATTCAATTGCTAGGTACTTAGGATTTGGATGATCAGCTATCTGACTGATTAAATCCCACACCCCAGGCATTGTAATGGTATCATAGAGAGTTCCCAGAGAACTTGTAGAGATATATATTCATATCAGTGACTGATAGCACCAGAGACTGGGATGAAAAAAATCTCAAATGTCATATAAAGATCCCAGGGAATTGTGTTGAGACATCTGTCACTGATATTTGCTAATGTTTCTGATATCCAGTCAATGGTTGGAAGGGGTGGTGGAAAAGTTGTATATTTAAATCCAAATGTGTGAAATGATTATTAGTTTTGCAAAAATGTGAATTATTGACCTTGGTATTTTTGGTATTACATTGTTATTACTATAGGATGTTTGTACATTATTGCTAATGACATTTTCATGTTTTTTAGAACTTGTACTTTGACCTTTAGAGCCAGTATTATTACCATTAGAATCTATAACGTGGTTAACCTGGAAAGTTTGTGCATCAAATTGTACTTTGGTTTTTTAAGCTGTTGTTATTATTTAAGCTTATATATCTTTGTTGTTATGGGGATTTTTAAAATTTATAGTTTGATCTTTGGAGAATAATATTATGTGAATCTATACTTTGTTTACCATGGAGAATTTGTTCTTCACCAATGATGACATTTCTGTATGTTTGCTTAGGATTTGAATTTTCCGCTGAAGCTGTTGATTTTATTACAAATTATTCCTTGTTGCTATGAAGAATTTCCTCATTGTTGCTAATAAAGTTCTGATCAGGTTTGATTAAAATCTGGACTTTGATCTTAAGGGTTCATAATGTTAGTGGGAAATATCTGGTCATGTGATATCTTCATCCTATATTTGGCCTGATTAACCAATGAAATTTTAATAATTTTTATCAATTTGTAAATAAAAAAATTAGCAAAGTGCAAAAAAAAAGTAATTAGATGATTAAAAGTTATACGAACTGCATATGGGTAAGAATTTTTTACCTTGTCAGCTTGGTATTTAAAATGCTTTGAGACTATATCAAATAGAGCCAGAAAACTGTGTTTTATGCAGGTGAACTGGTTTCTGCTGAATTTATTATTATCATCATCTTTTATATTTCATAATTATCCTTGTTAGTGGTAACTTTTTCAGTAATAACATTAGAACATAATGGAATTCAAATTAGAAACTTCCCCTGATTGTAAAGAATCTCAAGATATAGTAGTTAATATATCCAAGTTTGGTCCTTTTTTTTTTAGATTTTCAGCAAGGAAGAGAAAATCCAGAAACCCTCATCATCTGGCAGTTGGTTATCCTGGTGAATATCTTCCTTTTTATTCTTCTCCTTCTGAGATTGTTTTAGAGGTCTTTATTCTGTAATAAAATATTTAGCAAGCATTTTACTGTTATTGTTTATCTGTGAATTTATAAATGAATATAACTTTTTTTTTCTCTCACTATTGATAGAATATTAGTTTTAGCATATAGTTTTTGGGTCCTCCTTGATTAACATGTTTTTATATGATGTCTTCATTTGAAAACCAGACTTCATCTTTTGATGAACTTCTAAATAATTAGACATAAATTTATAAAATCATACAACAAAATATATTAATGCTAATTCAGCAGTATCATGGGTAACAGATGTATCAGCACTATGAATATGAGAGTCTTAAATTCTCAAAATTTTAAAAAAATCTGTAACATTTTGGATACTATGGAATAACTCAAGTGCCAAATATATGCTCTATAAACATCTTTAACAACAACAAGGAAACGCTATAAAATTTTTCAAATAAATCATCTGTATCTACAAAACAATAGTACAGTGAAAAGTTAATATATCTCTGATTTTGCATTAGTTTTTGACTTCTGTTTTTGATTAATGCAAATGTTGTGTTTGGTTAGGCTTACAAGTTTATTCCAAACCAACAACTACAAAAAAAGAACTACCCACCCAACAATTAATATGTACAATTTATTAGTACTAAAAATATACACACTTGTTAGTTAAATAATAATATACATATATTATTTATACACGTTAATGCTGAGGTAGTCATATTGAGTAATGGAACTTGCTTCCAGCTAATGATTACCCTGTCTTATGAGCTCTGGTAAGATTCAGCTATGTATTTAGCTTGCCCTAAGTCGAGTGCAGACATAGCAGTTTCCAATCTGTAGATTGACTTGCCTTACTGTGTGTATTGTGACAATGAAAAGAGATACTACCCTTCCTAATGGCAGAGGTGTAATGTAGAGCACATTGTCATTCAGATTGACAAAAGTAATTACTCTCTGCCTTGCCTCTATTAGGATGACTATTTAATGGCAGATCCCCTATCTTACTGGAAACATGCAGATTTGGTGAGCAAACCCCAGTGAAAGATTTATTCCTTTTGGGTAGCAACTGGGTGCTGGCTAATCAGGTAAGGAATCTAGAATAGTCCACTTCTAAAGGCAGGGTCATATTTGACAACCCTCCCCTGGCTAAAATTAGTTCTGGAGGACCGTAGTCATTGAGATGCACTGGATGATGTATTGTCCACTTTCTTGGTTTCTCTTATTGATTGATGTTCCTGTCTTCATCTTCTTCACTTGATGAACTTGTTTCTGGTTGTCTCATTTTGCTGTTTATCTTTTCTGCTTGAGGTACTTATCCTAGGTTGACGACTTATCTTGTTAGCTTCTGATGTGTGGTTGAGTCTTAGTTGTTTGTGATAGTGATGATGATGATGACCATCTTCTGTTTGCACAATGACAGTGTAGAGACCTTTTATTTGAGTCACGACTGCTGATATCTATTTTGTGGACCTGTAGTACTTACAACATCATACTTGTGTCTCTATTTGAAGTTTTATTTTTTTATCTTGTTCAAGTTTGGCATCAGGTTTCAGGGTCAATAGCATAGTTCTTAAGGGTCTGTTAAATAACAGTTTTGCAGGAGTCTTCCCTGTTACTGTGCTCTGAGTGGAGTGATGCACTGGCAGAGTCCTGGCAATTCTGGTGTTCTAGCTTCCATCCATTTTCATGGTCAGCTTTTTGTTGAAGTCTTGTGAGTACTTCATCTTTGATAATGTTGTGAGCTGGTTTACTTTGGTCACTTTGAATCCTAAGTGACTGAATCACTCATGGTCTAACAAGTTGTTATGATCACCAGATGCCACTACCAATGGTAGGGTCTTGTCTTGTTAGGCATAATAATTTTAACTCTTGTCTGACCCAAAAGTTTTATTTTATTCCCTTGGTAGTCTAATATTGATCTGCTAGGGTGCAGTTTATGTTTATTCTTTTTATTAATGATCACCCAGCTCTTTTTTTGAAACTATAGATACTGTTGACCCTGTGTCAAGTTCCACCTTAACTGGTGTATCATTAATTATGGTAGGGTTTATAAACCCAAACTTGTCATCTTTGGTATGATTTATACAGGCAACTTGCTTACATTTCTTACAAGTGCCTTTACTGTTTTTAGGAATAGGTATTTCTGTTTTTGACTTGGCTGTTTGTCTTTTCAATTTCAGATATGCCACCTTTATATATCTGACTTGCTTGCAAAATGTACATGTTGCCTTGTGGTACAGGCATTCTGTGTGCATGTGCACATTGCATCTACAACAAAACTGTGGGCTATTTGATGCTGAGATCTCTGACCTAACAGCATACTTGGGTGATAGTGTTATGCTCAATTTTTTGCACTTCATACTTAGTAAGTCTTTTTAATGGGGTAGTTTGACTAGCTATTGTCTCTGCTAGTCTTAACTGAGCTACCGCTGTCTCAAAATCTAGGTTCATTTATGTCACAAATAAAATGATCAAGAAGTGCTTCATTCATGAAGTCTTTGAAATCACACTTCAAAGCTAATATATGGATTCATGTTGTTGCAAATTCTCTAGCTGTTTTACCCTGTTCTTGTATGCTGAGATTAAAATGGTATCTCTGCATTATTGTCAAGGATTTAGGGGGGAAATACTATGTGAGAATTGTCATGCTTAATCGTTAAGGATTTAGGAGAAAAATACTCTGAGAATTGTCAGCACTCTGTCAAAATCCAGATCAATCAGCTGGGTTTCAGCCATTTGTAAACCTATTATGGTCATAAATGTGGCTAACTTTACCTCAGCTTTTTTAATCTGTAGCATGGAGGTAAAAAATCAGACGCTCTTTATAATTTGGCCAGCTCTCAGGTTGAGCCAGATCAAAAGATTCCATAGAGCCAATTGCTTTAGCCATTTTTATTTATTTATGTGAGTTACCACTCGTAATTACTTTGTACTACTATTTTGCACTATTGTTTGTAGTTGTTTAAAATCGATTTTTATCTTTATTTTTCCAAGTAACCACTAGTAATTATTTTGGTTTTATAATTACATTATTGTAAATAATTCAACGAAGCTTTTAAACCACTACAGCAAGCTTTGTCACTGACTTGTGATTAAAGCTCTCATGATTGGTTGTAGTTTCAACTTGACATGCCTTTATGTGGTTTTGTTTTTTTAAAAAAAAAGCATCGTAATGAATTTACGGTGAATGTAAATTTTTTCAAAAAGAAAAATAATAAACAAATATGCAAAATATGCACTCGTATTTATTTCATGTGTTTAGATATAATTTTTTCCAGCCATGAGGCAAAAATTTCTGTGTGACTGTCCTAGATCTGTTGAAACTGATGTATTTTATGCTATAATTTTTCCAGCCATGAGGAAAAATTTTTTAGAATGTCTGACTGATGTGTTTGGTTAGGTTTATAGGTTTGTTCCAAATCAACAGTTACAAAAAAGAACAACTACCCAACAATTAATATGTACAATTTATTAGTACTAAAAGTATACACACTTGTTAGTTAAATAATAATATACATATATTGTTTATACATGTTAATGCTGAGGTAGTCATACCAAGTAATGGAACTTGCTTCCAGCTTATGACTACCCTGTCTCATGAGCTCTGGTAAGACTCTTCCAGCTATGTATTTAGCTTGCCTCTAGTCAAGTGCAAGTGTAGCAGTTTCCTGTCTGTAGGTGGACTTGCCTCACTGCGTGAATGTCGCGACAATAAGAAGAGATAATACCCTTGCTAATGGCAGAGGGTTTAATGGAGAGCATATTCAGTCATTCAGATTGACAAGTAATTGCTCTCTGCCTTGCCTCCAAAAGGCTGACTATTTAACAGCAGATCCTCTACCTTACTGGAAACATGTGGATTTGGTGTGTGAACCCCATGAAGAATTTAATCCCTTTGGGTAGCAACTGTGTGTTAGCCAGTCAGGTAAGGAATCTGGAATAGTCCACTTCTGAAGGCAGGATCAGATATGACAGCAAACTAATACAAACTAAACTTAACTTGACTATCATTGTTTTAAATCATCTAATAAAGCATATCATCTCTGTTTGATGATAATTTAAAAAAATAGCAATCATCTTTCTAATTAATAATCTTTGTAAACTTTTCAATACAAACTGGTTAAATCTTTCTGTTATTAATCTGTCTATACCACTTTTATTTATAAATTTCAATTCCAGTGGTAGCTTTTTGGGAATATGCAATTGGAAGATAAAGCAAATATTCAAAGATATTTCTATTTGTTAATTTCTTAATCTGCTCACACTTCTCTAACAATTTTAATTAGAATGAAGGTTTTTAAAAACAGATAAGTAATTTATTTTGCTAAGCAAATAAATCTCATAATTAAGAATTTAATAGTCCTTCAAATGGAATTTTAAAAAATAATTAATAAATTTTCATAAAATCTAATCAGAAATAGTTCAATATATGCAGAAATGCTATTAGAGTAATTCTCCATTTTATTACAATTGACATTGCCAATCTTGTATATCAAACTTCTAAATCCAAGATTGACTGAACCAAAAAAAGCATCATTAAAACAGAAAAACTTTTTTTTTTCATATTATTATCTTAAATTAAATTCATAAAAAAGTGTTTACTAGTGGAATTAAAAACTTGCTATTGATAATCAAATCAATAAGGAACCTAGAATCAGATATATTTTCATGATCTGTAATAAATTTAGGACGTTTAAGTCAAAATATGGGAAGCAAAAATTATTTAATGATACTACTTCAAAGCAAAACTTTAGCACCTTTAAGCCTTATAAATTCAAAAAAATTTCACCCAATATCATCATTATTATATGCATGTAGGCTAGGATCCAATATCTGCATACAAATTCTAGTTTTAACTTCTCACACAAAAAAGGCTTTCAATAGAACTAAGTATGGATTCTGCTTTTAATGATCTAATCTGGGATTAAATTATTGTTTGAAAGTAGGGCTACCCCAAATTTTTCCATTGCTTTTTTATTACAACAGAATTTAAATAACATTTTAAAGTGATAATTATAGTAAAGACAAAATTTTATACAATGGATTTCCATGAGATTCAGGTCTTCTTCTGCTTTATTTAATATTTTTTGTCATTGATCTTCCAGAAAAAGAAAGTAGGCAATATATCTTTGCTATCATCAAAGCTTTGATATCCCAAAAAAGTTCAGTACTTGAAATTGGCAAACCTGATAAGTAATGCTTTTTTTCTTCAATTTTCCTCCATATTACATAGATATTTATCTGTAGTGAACTATTTAAAGGCTGTTTATCAATCTATTGCTTTATAAATTATTTGTCTCTTTTTTATTTTGATAATCTCTTTAATGATTATTAAGAAATATCCTCAATTTTTTTTTTGTAACTGTATCTGAAAGTCTATTTACAAAGATTCTTTGTATATTTAAAAGAGAATTTTGGTAAGGGATAAAATAATTAAATAGTAAGAAATAGTTTTAATTTATGTTTACTACATCCTTGCTTATCATAGTTAATTAGACTGTCATAAAACTATTTTATCTTTATATGTATCTAATCATATACTGCATTTATTTATTTTTGTTTTTTAAAAATGAATTTTTGTGTCATATATACATATTATCTTTTTGTTGTTGTTGAAGGGATGGGGAATATATATTTCTGAATTTCAATTTTATTAGTAGTAGCTAGCTAACATTTGTCATTGATGTATTATTGCTCATCCTAATAATAAAAAAAATATCATAATTCAGTTTAAAGTTGTTAGTCAATCATATCGACTTTAATATGTTTAATCCAGAACAACAGTGGAAAAGATGATAGATAATAACTATGATGGCTTGCCGTAAAATAATTTTATTTACTTAAAGAATTAATTTATTACTCCTAAATGTTTAAAGACAGAAGATATTTATCTATCTTGTAACAATATTTCAGACAATGAACAGCCATTTATGACAGTAGCAAATTACTAACATTATTTATCCGGTCATAAAAATAACTTTTAGATAAAAGGTTAGTCTCCAATTGAAATTCACTGAAAATTATGAGTTTTTTTTTAGAATGCAAATATTTATTTATTTATTTGATTTAAATAAAGATGTAGGAGGAACAGATTAAAATGTTCCATATGAAAACATTTTTTTCGTTTTGTTGCGCAACAATATTTATTTTAGAGCGTGTGTGCAATAATAGAAAGTGTGTGAATATATATTTATTTTAGCAAATATTAGACACTAAAAAGTCGTAAATGACCAAAAAAAAAGCAGACAAAAACTTAATTTATTTGTATATGTATGAAGTTACAAAAACGGAACTATGGCACTTGTGGGTGTATATATATGCACACACATTAGCAGAGCATACGACGTTACCTATTTATTTGAGAGCAGCTTTCAATCTATTTCCATCTGAATCCTCAAATGGAATGTATAGATGTTATAAAAGATATCAAATCAAAATATATACCATGAAAAATATATATGTTAAAAAACTGATTGTATTAATAGGTTTGAATTTGGGCCAGACAAAACAATGAACTTTTTTTTTTTTTAGGTTTTAAGCAAGAAAATATTTTTTTCTGCTAGTGGGTCCATAGTCAATCTACTTAGATATCCAAAATTTATTGGCAAATATATATTTAGACACTTATTTTTTTGTTTGGAGGATTATTCGACATACTTTTATTTTGCAATGAATTAATTAAAAGTTGTTCTATCGTTTACCTACTAAATAGAAAAAAAAATAAATTTTGTTTTTTCTAAAGTCAAAAGACGGTTTATTTTTATAAAGTATGAGACAATTTTAAAATGTGTAGCCTGCTGAGTTTTTATATTCAGTCCACCAGAAAAGTTAAATTCAAACTCGGTAGCCAAATAAGCAATTTGAAGAATGCCAGATTTGTTTAAAAAAATTTTTTTATCAGGTGCGTTTTCTAAAAGTAGTAGCCTTATTTATTACTTGAACACCTTTTTAGTTGTGGCTCTCCAATGTACTTTATTTTCTGCCATATCTTTCATATGTAAACAATCATCAGTGTGTTATGTTTGGGGATAATCTATATAATGTAGATGGACTCTACCTTTCCTATGGAAACCATTCTCATGTTCTCAATAAAATATCGTTTTAGGAAATCTTGCATTGTGCACTCACTTTAAATGTCCAATACAATGAAAGATCATATATTTACAATAGTGGATTCTATAGAAAATTAAAGAACATCTTGATTGGTTTATAATCTTACAATGTACTTATAAAAAATTTCAGAGCATTCTTACTTACAAAAATATGTGTGTGTATATATTGCTATAAATTACTTTATTGAAATTCCAAATGTGTTAAAAATTCTGCTGCACAATTCCTATCCAGTGGTAGGGGAAACTATTAAATACTTGTAGGGTTAATGATTCAACTAATTGACAGAAATTATCCAATATATAACTGCAAGTAAAATACAAATTTTAATGAATCTATTGTGCTAATATTATAAATAATTGTGTGTTGAGCTATTCCATCATCTATTAATTGTTGAACACCATTTATGCATTTTCAAATATGTTCATTTATTAGTAATAACACACAATGTTTCAAATGGTATTATTATCATCTCTTCTTCAGATGTTGCTAGCATGATCCTTGATGGTACTATTGTGGGAATCAAAGTGGGGATTTTTAGATTAACAAATACTGAATTTAATGTGAAACTCTAATAAATTTGATAGAATAGCCTGGTTAGTTAGAGCCTTCACTTTAAATTCAGTATTTATTAATCTACATGCCACAATAAATTTCCATGCTAATATTATCATTCAGTCAAGTAAGCAATACCTGATGAAGAGATGAGAATCATTCAAATGCGTTTTATACTAACATGTATGTTATTACTATCAGCTAAATGCATTTAAAAGAGTATAAATGAAGCTTGAATTTTTCTGAAAACATTTAACTTTTAATTAAATCAAATGATGAAAATTGTCTAATATTTTTAACTTCTGTAAAATGTTATCATTACTTTTAGACAAGTATTCATTTGCAAAAAGATTCTTACTTGCCTGAATTCTAATAATGCAAATCTTTAATATTCTTTTTTAAATCCTTTCTATAAAATTCCGGTCATTTTTTATTTGAAATTTTATTGTTGCATTAACAGAGTTTTTATTTAATGAAAAAATATTAATAAATGTATATTCTTTCATAGTCCTAGTTATAATTACTCAACGTAAATCAAGTTTTTAGTTATTGTTAATTCATGTATAGCATAAATAAAAAAAAACAATAATTTACTCTTAGAGACTAAAAGGGTTAAATGTTGATTTTTTTTTTCTATTCTGATAGGCTGAGAAACTGTCATTTAATAATTCACTTGCTTTCCAAGTTATCATTGCTTCTAATGAGTGAAGTGCAGCCAATTACTGAAATAAAGATAAACATTTCTTTTTTAGAACTGCAATGATTTGTTCCAATTAAAATAAAAGAATGATTATGGTTTAAAATCATCACTTTTCACAAACTGATTGATATTCATATCTTTTCAGTTGTTATCTCACCTTTATCAAAACAACCTATCTTTTACTTTGAAAATAAGTTGATAGCATATATTAATATATTAATTTTTCCCTCTCTGTAGAAAAATATTATAACTCTTTAAGATATTATTATTTATTAATTACATTAGTCTGTAAATAAAAACAAATGTTATTATTTTATAACAAAAATGGTAGAATACACACACACACACACAAAGGTGATATGCATTGTTAGTAAATTAAGAACAGAAAATGAGGCATTTAAAAGGGAAATGAACTAGACTTTTGTTTTTATTGAGGGAAATCAAAATATTTAGAAGATTAAAATATATGTACGAAAATAATACAAATCGCAATTAATAGGATTAGTGGAGAGAGGACAATAAGCCAAAATGGACAATAAACATTTTACACTGTGTAAAATTAATAGCCATTTTATTGTAGATAGGTAGATAGATAGACAGACAGACAGACAGACAGACAGACAGACAGACAGACAGATAGATAGATAGATAGATAGATAGATAGATAGATAGATAGATAGATGGATGGATGGATGGATGGATGGATGGGTGGATGGATGGATGGATGGATGGATGGATGGACGGACGGACGGACAGACTGATTGATTGATTGATTGATTGATTGATTAGAAATGAGATAAATGTGTAGAAAATTTAGAAATGCATAACAGAAAAGAGATTAAATATGTTGGTTAGAGAAAAATAAGTAAAGTTATGGATAATGAACATGAATACAAAAATAGTTTGAAATGAAATAAAAATAAAAAATGTATAAAATATTAAAGGATGTATGATTATTATTTGATACAAATGCAGTAGCTTTATATATGAGAAAAAGGCAATAATGGAATAAAAAATTGGATTGTAAATGTAGTTTATGTGAATATTGGAGGAAGAATATAAAAATATATTTCTAGAGAATAGGATGTTTAAAATAGATCATATAAATTGTACGAAAAATAGAAGTTTAAAGGTAAAGGGAACAAATGAAATGGAGATTTTATAACTCTTTGTTTAGGTCTTTATAAATATAATCTGTTATATAAAAAAAAACATGAGCCAATAGATGTAAGAACTAAAAAAAATTTGAACCTGTTAATTTTCAAAATAAGGGACCAAATGGCAAGAGAGTATATTTTTGAAAAGAAATAATAGATATACCTCACCAGAAGAAATTGGGAAGTTCAAGCAAACGAGAATAGTACAGAGAAGTAACAATGAAGACACCTAAATATGAATTCTCTATTACCATATTCCAGCTTTACACAATCAGTTTGATATTAAAATGGAATAGAAGTAAAAAAAAAGAATGATAATCAGAATAATGATTTAGTAATCAGGAGAAAGAGATAAGTAGATTTATTGTGATAAATAATAATTTCAAGTGAAGGAAATGCTTAACTTGCCTAATAGAGTATTATATCTGATCATTTGGCATATGCATACAAACATCTGACTTCATCTAAGGAGAAGGCATTTTATTTTACTATACATTAATTAGGTTTGAAAAAAGTTTATTTGGAATATATATATTATATTTAATTGCAAAAAAGAATCTGTATGATAATAGGATAATAAAATTATCAGAATTTATCATGTTAATCTGCTTCATTATATACAAATAGTCATGGTATCTATCTAGTCTGACAGTGAATACTAATTTATAGAAATATTTAAATAAATTACTTATCCTGGTAAAAGTTATTGTTTAAATTTGTAATGGTAAAGTGTTGTAATTTTTTTGCAATCAGAATAGTTATATATATAATTGAAATTGCTTTTTGTATAGTAATTAGTTGAGTTATATTTATCTACCTAATTTTCAGTTGATTTTTTTATTAACCTGATCCATTTCTTTATCCAAACAGTTTTTATTAATCTTTATAATTATTTGTCATCTTTTCCGTCAAATTTTATTTATCCAGCTTATACTGTTGCACATGCGCTTTGGATTTTAACTATAAAATGAATGAATACAAACATTTCAGACACATGATAAAGTCTTTGGAAAAGATAGAATGGCCATCTATCTTTTCGAACCCAAACGCTTTTGTATGGGCGAATGTTAAGTGTTACAGTTTGTAAAAAACATCGCGCTATATAAAATAATTGACTTAATTACATACATTTAATTTCAATTAAGAATGACGTATCGTAAAATCTAATAAATTTCACCAGCATCATTCATTCAAGCATGTAAAAGTAATTTAAAGTGATTATTTAATATCTTCACGCTTTCACTTTCAAACACTTTAAGATTCGCCCATACAAAAGCGTTTGGGTTCGAAAAGATAGATGCCCATTCTATCTTTTCCAAAGACTTTATCATGTATCTGAAGTGTTTGTATTCATTCATTTTATAGTTAAAATCCAAAACGCATGTGCAACAGTTTAATGCTGTTTAAAATATTACAGTTTGTAAAAAAACATCACGTTATATAAAATAATTGACTTATCCAGCTTATGTAGAATATTATAGTCTATTCACTGGGGAAGGATCTGTAGATATTTTGTTACAAATAACTGCACACTCTATCTGTTTGGGAGACTTATGTCATTGTTAGTTATAGAAAGAACAACTTTACATTATCTGAAATGAATTTTATAATGTAAGCAGTCATTTTCTCTTTTATCGTTATAATATGTGTGTGAGTGAGAGTATGTGTAGGTATGAGTGTTGATTTTTTATCAGAAGTCAGATTGAATTAAGTAGGCAGCAAAATTATATGACCAAGTGATAATACTTGGTTATTATCAGCACTAGTTTACCTTGCTAGTTATTCTAGCAAGTCAATTTTAGAACTATATTATAAACTTCAATGTGCTATAAGTACACTGGGCCAGTTTTCTATAGATGATGTAGATTCGTAGATAATAAGGAATGCTATATATGAAATGAATAGTACATATAAGAAAAAAAAATCCAATTTTTTAAATGCATAATTAAAATATTTTAGCACACACACGCACATAGGGAAAAATGTTGAAAGATTTTGTAGTTTTTTTTATTTCGAAAGAAGTTACGACTCTAGAATGTCTAAAAAATAAAAAAAAATCCACATCTAAATAAACTCTTCTTTGCTTTAATTAAATTTCTTTAATAAACTAAAACAATTTTCAAAAGAAACAAATCTTTAAGCAGAAAAGAAAATGCAGCAATCTTATTAAAATTATATTTATTTTTGCACACAATTTTTGCAGAGATGGAATAAAAAATTGATAATGATAAAATGGAAAAGATTTCTTTGTTTTATTATTATTATTGTTGTTGTTGTTATAATAATAATAAGATATTTTTCAATAGTGTTAGTGAATCAGTGGATGGCGATACTATGGATGCTGAATTCTCACTGTATAATAAATCCGAGCATCATATGATCTTCTCTGACTTACATTTTCTCAGCTTTAGTGAGCTTGGAATCTCAGATGTTTTATTACTTTTTAATTAAAGCATCAAGAATGTCTCAGTTAATGTATATTTAAAATATTAGAATATATATTTCCTGCACTATTGTCAAATTTGAAGAATGGCTTAGGTTCAAAAGTTTTGAATATTTAAAAAAAAATTATATTATTACTTTAAATAGAATAATGAGAAAAGATAGTTACTTTTTGAATTGACTTAGTAATTAGTGGATTTATTCCTGAAAAAACAAAAACGAATTAATCATAAGTCAATATAAAAGTTTGTTAGTCTTAATGACTTGCATATATAAATAAATGACACACAAATACAACAATTAAAATTTGCATCATAATAATTATGCAAATAGAGGGAGGATCATTATGAGTTTAGTTGATTAATTTATTAATATTGTTTTCAATTATGATTAAAGCACTATAATACTTCCAATTTATAGCTTCTCTTTTTTACACACTTCAACAATTTTTCTTACCTAATTCACCAACAATTTTTTTTAGGCTTTTTATCAAACTTGGTATACAATTTGGGAGTCATTTTATGTATTTATTTATTTTTAGTATAATATCCAGCTCAGTTAAGTTTTTATTGTTCTCGTTATCTGAATAATATCATGGATATTTATTTATTATCTCACAAATATTTTGTTAATCTTTTCTAGTTATTTTTAATATATATTTTTTCATAATTCATTTACTGGTTTGCATTATATACATTTCTATTTTGTTAAGTAAGTTCTTACATGCAGAAGTAAACATTGGCAAAATATATTTATTAAAACTTTTTATTTTAGTCACATATGCATTTGTTTTAAAATTAGAATATTTCTACTGAAACTCATTGTCCTAGTTTTAATTCTGTGATTCTTTTCATTCATTGTTTTCTGTTTTTTTGAAAATGCATTGACCATACTTTAGTCTTTTATATTTATCTTTAATTCTATTTCTTTTAATGCATTTTTTACTACTCTAAATCATTATTTATGCCATTGTCAACAAAATCCAGATGATTTAATTAATCATTTAATTTTATTTATTTATTGCTTTCATTTTAATCTATTAAGTTTTGGGTAAATGGGATTACTTTTTCATAGCTTTTATTAATGTTAATCTTCTTAATGATATCCTGTTGTTCAAATCATTTTTATTGATTTTAGTATGTATTCTTCAGAATTTGACAATATCTTGGATCATGTTCTAAAGTTTTAATTACAAATAACTGTTTACAGACATAAATGTAAATGATAACTATATTTATTGTTTTTTTTTTATAACTTTCTTTAATATTTGGATTTGCTGTTTTGTGCAATAACAAATTTTTAATCCATCTTAGTTCTTTGATTGAGGAGTCCAAACCACTGTGTACATGAATTATAATAGTTAATATCTCTTATAAAACAATGTTAAGTCTATGATTCTTAATATCTTTTTTATTTTATTTTTGAATATTAATTTCACTTTTGCATTCTTCCAGTCTTGTGGCTTATTTTTATTATTTAGACTTATGTATCTTTTTAATTTTTTTATTTGAATTTATCTATATATATAATTTTATTATTTTCTAGGTCTTTTCCATTTTCCATAATTTAATTGCACTTCTCTTTTTTGTTTTTCTGATAGATAATTTTTCTTTGTTTGGATTTTTGTCCAGTAACAAAGAATCCAATAATCATTAGAATCACTATGTTCTAACTCTGGACTAAGCTGCAATGAAAAATCTGGAAATTTTAAATATAATGCCATTTCTTTAAAATTTAATACTAAAAATATATAAATTATTTCCCATGACTCTTTATAGATATGAAAGATAGAAACTGATAAATAAGAAATGGTAAAAGGAAAAGATATTTTTAGCTTCACTGCTAATTGCTCAGGTTTGGTTATATCATGTTTGGAAAATTTGTTTGTGAAAATAGAGAACAATCAGCAATAATTGGACTTCATTATTCCAATAATGAATGTTCTTTAAAAGGCCTGAAAACCTAAAGAGATGATAAAAGATTCAGAAGACAGGTTAGTTATTCAATAGCTAGAGTTTATGTTGTATTGATGACGTTTAGTAATAACATTATAATTTTTTTCAGATTGCTTTTATAATAGTTTGTGATTTTTTTTGAGTGCTAAAACTTAATATTAAAAGGAAATATGACTGTGTTTGAAAAATATGCTTTACCAGTTTTTGACTTTAAATCACTCAATGAAGTATGGAGAGATGTATATTAGGAGTAACAAGAAGATATCAAAAACAAAATACATGGATGAGAAAACAATCAAGTGTTACTGACATCATTGAAAGAATTAAGAAACTGAAGTGGAGTTGGTCTGGTTATATTATTAGAATAGATGATAATAGATGGACAATTAAAATCATAAACTGGATTCCAAGAGATTATAAAAGATCTAGAAAGATATCATATGGATAATAGATGGGTGAAATAAGGAAGTGTGTGGGAATGATGCGGAAAAGAGAGGTTGAATGAAGATCAGAGAAGCTGAATTGAACTTGGAGAGATCTTTATTCTATATTGGATGGATAATAATTGAAAATGATGATGATGATGTTTTTAGTAATTTTGCCATCTAAATATATGAGTGCATTTGTTTATATTATATGCATACCCCTTCCGATTTGAATATATTTAGTTTTACAAGTAATGATTTAATGTCTTTGTGTTATATTTAATAAACATTTTTATAATATATATAATTTAAATCCTATTAGAATGTATATTTAGATTAACTGTCCTTTAATAATGATTTATATTTTTTAGAAAAGAATTTAAGTAATTTGAAAATTTAAAGAAAATACATATCTATATTTTAATCAGATCATAACTTATTTCTATGGACTTTTGTGTATGTGTTTTTGGCCTTAATCTCAAATAAAAATTTGTCATATGAACTTTTTGTTTTAGTGTTTTACTGATAACTTTTTTGCTCTGTCAAATGAGGATTGTGCCTTCTCAGAGTTGTTTAGTCTTCATAGCAATCACGATTAATTTTACTTTTTTTAAGTCAATTTTTTTTTTTTTTTTGTTTAAAGAAAATTGTTAAAATAATTAAATTGTGTTTTTGACGTGGCACAATTAAATTACATGTCAAAGACTTTCACTAGGAATACTTTCTGTAAAAGCTTTAGTTAGTTTGCCTAATATTATCTCTCTGTGATACTTCTTTGGATTACATTGGATAGAATAAAGGCAAAGATTAGGTGATCTGTAGAGTAAAAAGACAAGCAAGCTTTGATTTAATTCTACAAAAACGTTTCTTTTTTTTTTGTAAACACACATATAGTAATGTGCCGTCAATATTTATAAAATAAATATATTTTTATTTAATTTAGTCATAAAGCTCAACAATGTTTATAATATTAATAAATGTCAAATACAATAAAATTTATTAATTGGTTGCCTTTTTTTTTTTTTTTGCAATTAAATATTGTAATTCTTTCTTCCGTTTAATTACTTAATCTTTGTCCTTCTAACTTTCTGATTTGAAATATATAGCATCATTAAACATGTAGCATCATTCAACTTGAGTAGAATGCAAAACAATGCAAAGTGTTTTATATACGCTTTACTTTAATTTTGATATATATATATTCGTTTTCTCTCTCCACAATTAATGTTTAAAAGACATTTTTGGAAAATGCTTTATGTGTATATTTCGTTATTTGACTTTTTTTAATTTATTATCTTTAGTAAATACATCGGTAGTTTATTATCTTTAGTAGTTTTTTTTTTTTTAAATTCAGCATGTTTCCAAAATTTAATATAAAATTAACATAAAATTGTACTTATAATAATGGGGTTTTTTTTTAAAAAAAAGGCAAAAAAGAAATAGATGAAAAATAAGATTTTAACATCATTGTTATTTTGCACAATAATTTATGTAAAAAAATTTAAATGACTGTGTGCAAAATATATTTAGTATACTACCAAGTATGATTATTTATAATTTATTTAAGTATATATGTCTGTTGAAATGTAACAACTAATTGTGTTTGCACATGTATAAAATACAGAATGGCTTAGTAGAACAAGAATGAGAGTCAAATCTAGATGGATATGCAAAATCTTTGTGTGATCATTTGGAATATATGTATGTGTGAGTTTTTTGCTCAAAATTATATTTATTTATTCGACAGAATTTCTCAAATCAATACTTTGCTTTCTTAATAAAAAAAACATTTGATAATCATCAGAGAAAATTTGTTGATAGTTCACTTAATTCTTAATGAAAATTATTATTTTAGCATCTGGAATTCATAATTCCTATATTGTGAGGATGGAAATATTAACTGTAGATTTTTTAGCTAGAAATTTTGACTTGAATTGTTCATCAGCTAAAGTTATTGTATAGAAGTAAAACATGAATTCCTGTTAATATAAAATAAAGATACTGGAAAATTTTTACAAGAATATTTATAATTTTTTGAAAATATAATTACAAGAGCATTCTTGACACAATGATATTGTAAAGATGCTGCATCTTCACTGTATTTGACAAATTAAGTGAAAGTTGGGTTAAGATGAACTTAAGTATCATTTTCATAGTAGAGGCAGATAGTGTTTACATTATGTTTGTCAACAGAACATAATAGACAATTACAATTAGGTATAATTTTGAGATCTCTCGGAAAGATTTGCTACATAAGAAATTAATCTCAAGATTCTGAATAACAGATTAAAGTATCAGTATATGTATATAGTCATATAGTTCACAGAGGTTTTTTTTTTTTTTGCATAGACATTACAGTACTTATTTTTAAATTTTTATTTTCTTTCTTTCTTGGGGGGGGGGTAGAACAGCTCTATTTATTCATGAGTAGTTAATAATGATATTTTTTTCATGATGACATATGAACATAAGTTTAAACACTCAGCTCAAATATAAATAATTTGTTCAAGTCATATGTCAAAAGACTATTAAATATATGTAACCAAGTTAATTAAGTAAATCATACACAAGCATGTGAATGAATAAATAGTTAAGCATGTATATCAATGCATAGAGAAGCAATCATTTTATCATTTTACAGTATTTTGTCTCCAAATAGGAATCTCATCAGGTAACCCTGGAAATTAATGTTAGTCTTCACCATACATTAACATGATGTTGTTTAATATTTAAATTTGACATGCATGATTCCATCCAAGAGGATGAGAGAGAAAAAAATTAAATCTTGAAAAATGCACATACACATATATATATTTAATGTTTTCACAGTTATATAATGTAAATAAAATAGTTTTTGTGTTAAACCATGTGTTAGTTTGGGTAATTCCCAATGTTTTAACAAAATAGCATCCACCATTATCAGAGTTAACTTTTCAAAGAAAAACTGTTAGATCTCAAATAGTAATAAGATTGAATGTGAGGTAATATATGAGATTGAGCATGAAATAATTGAGCATTCAGAATATATGGATTAATAGAATGTTTTTTCTGGAGAAAATAATCATTTGGTTAATCTGCATATTCTGAATGCTCAACTACTTGACACTCAATCTCATTTTCATTTTGTTAATCCACATATTCTGAATGCTCAACTACTTCATGTTCAATACCATTTTTTACTCATATTCAATCCCATTACTATTTGAGTTTCAAATGGTTTTTCTTTGAAAAGTTAATCTTGACAATGGTGGATGCTATTTTGTTGAAATGTTGGGAATTAATCAAAACTAACACCTGGTTTAACCCAAAAACTATTATGTATTGTAACCAGACAAGAACCAACCTCACTCTTCATTGGTTTTATTTCCTGATGAACATGTTGCAGGAAGGAACTATCAATTGGCATTCCCCTATGCAGACGTCATCCCACCTACAACAATATTTCCTGCTCATCAGAGGATGTAGCACCATAGAGACCCTGGAAGCATCTAGAAATTTATGTGTTTGGTTTCCCAAACAGCACCACTAGAGTTCCATCTCACTATAACCTTACTTACCATCATCTGGTTATGCCAAACATAGCTCAGGAGGCATACAATTCTTGTGAGCAAGATGCAATGAATAACTAGTGATGCAAAAATGGAACTAAATGATTAGATTAATTTTTAATAACAATTTTATTTAATAACAATTCATTAGCAAGTCCTTCTAATATAGTTCATATAATGAGAAGAAGTTTAGAAATATTTCAGGAAGGTTATCCAAGCAAAACCCATTTTTTAGTTCCCATGATGAGAAGAAGTCTAAAAATATTTCATGTAGGTTATCTGAGCAAAAACCCATTTTTTAGTTCACATGATGAAAAGAAGTCTAAAAATATTTCAGGTATATAAACATATCCAATTAATATACAAGTATTGATAATCACATTCTGATGCTGATAGAAGCATTTCAAGTAGGGATGCAGATAATATATATATAAGTGTTCATAATTACCTTCTGATGTTGACAGAAGCATTTCGGATAGATATATGTATATAATTAATATGCAAATGTTTTTAACCATTTATTCCAGGACTGTAGAAGCATTTTAAGCAGGTACACATACACAATTTATAAATAAATGTTTTTGACTATTGATTTCAAGTCTATAGAAGCATTTAAAATAGAGTAATTTCAGTATTGCAATTATTATTCCAGGTTTGTGAAAGCATTTCAGGTAGGTATACATGTTACATTAATACATAAATGTTTGGAATCATTTATTCTGGGTCTGTAGAAACATTTTAAGTAGATGTACAGATAATATCAGTATTACAATTATTATTCCAGGTATGTGAAAGCATTTTACATAGATGTATATTTATACCCATACATGTTATTCTATTAAGATATATATAACACGCACAAAAGCATTTATGATTTATATAGCATCTTATTATTTTTAAGAATCATTACAGGTAGGTAAGCAAGTAATATCAACAATTCCGTGTGGAGCATTTATAATCCATTATTTTTAGATGTATATTTATACACACACATTTTATTATTTTATTAAGATATAGCTAACATGCATATAAGTATTTATGATTCATATAACATTTTATTATTTTTATCATATCTTTGATTTTTGTAATTGACATTTCCATTTAGCTGGTTCATTTGAAATTAACTATTACAATTATTATTAGAAGTATTTCTATTATTTGAACATATCTTAAATTTTATGAAATAATTGACGTTTAATTAATGAAATATACAACACATATATGTGTGTGTGTGAGAATTTGTAATTAAGTAATTTTCATTTCTTGTTTTTGTTTTAAATAAAGATAAAAAAAAAAACTATCGTCAACTTTTGAGTCAAGTTAATATTGATTGTAAAAACTTTTTTTAAGACTAATAATTTAAATTTTTTCTCTCTTTTGTTTTATAAAAATTAATAGTTATAATTTTAATGCATATTTTATTGTAATTGAATCATTTCTAATTGCTTCCCTCTAAATTCATGTCTTTATTTATTACTGTATTCTATATAACTGGGGGTGTCTTGAAGCCGAACTGTTAAAACTTCTAGGCAAGGTTTGGAGTTCAAATGTTTTGCAGATGGAGAAAGGACACACAGTCTCTAGCCAACTGTTATATTAGGATTTTTCATTAGGCTGTTTGATGGTTCATTAAGTTACCTTTTTAGTAGTTTTGTAGCTAAATCTTATATCTCTGAATCAATTAACTATAATAATAATAATTTTCTACTGATTTTCGATACTATTTATATTTTTTTCTCTCTGACAAATGGAGTCATCTTACATGTCCCTCTTCTCCCATTGGTAGCAGCTTTTTAATCCTTGTCCATGTTTTTTAATCCCCTAGATCATTGGACAGTTTCTCTTTGGCAGGAATGGACTTTTAATTAGTGACTATTTTCGATTATCTGCTTTAATGTGTTTTCGAATCTTAATTTTTTATTGCTTATGGCACAGTGATTTGACACCTTCATTATTTCTGTCTTAGAAGTTTCTTCAATCTGAATTTTAATGTTTGAAGATTTTTTTTATTTAATTGATTTTTAACTTGAATTTATTAATTTTAATAAAGAAAGATTTATACTTTCTTTAATTGCAAATATAAACATGTTTTTGCTCTTTTTTTTTTCATTTTAAAAAGTTTGATTTTCTTTTAATTTGACCAAATTGTTATGAATTAACAAATTATCATTTTAATTGTGGTCAAATATCATTACTTCTTCCTTCTCTTTAAAATACTTAGTTTTCCTTAAAATATTGTTAGTCTTTTTTTTAAATATATTACTAGTCTGACTTGAAATATTATTAGTCTTTTTAATTGGGGGGGGTCTTCTAAACATATATGTGAAACAGCATGTCTGTTTCAATATATATAATAGAAAATCATATAACATTACAATACTAGCCAAAACCAAAAATTTTACTAAAATTCTCTCATGACCATAGTTTCATTTATTATCAAATAGGTTTTCTCAATTGAAATTCAGCTAGATAACAAACAAAATAGATATACAAAATAAAAGCATTTCCAAAGTCACTTCAAAAACCAACCACCTTTAAATCAAAAGATGTCTTCATGAGATTGATGGCTTCAGATTCCAGAAGATTTATCATTAGTTTTTCTTTGTCTCTTTCTTTTAATTCAATTTTTTTTAATAAAAGATAATCTTTGCTTTAACAAATAGTATTGTATGAATTGTATTCTGTTCATGAATATATGAAGCTGAGTTATGATATCTATTTCCAATTTTACTTTTACAAAATTTAACTCTTTCATTAAGACAATTTACTTTGACCTATATACATTTTTCAACAATTGCAAGAATCTTATAAACTATACCAAGAATATATTTGCTATCAATTGATTGTTTTGAACTATTTAATAATGAATTTAAATTGAGGCCTTTTATCCAGGCCACTTTCTTACCATCCAATAAATGATTAATCTTATAAACCAGTTTATAAATTGATGGTTTAAATGTAAAATAAATTCTCTCATTAACAGTTAAATTTTTATTATCAAGTTCATAGATATTTTTATTAATTATAATATTTCTAATTTATAATATTTCTAATAAATTCATGATTATGATCTAAATCAATATAGTCAGAAGCAAGTTGATTCTTGTAATATAAGATATTATTTTCAAAATTATTAAGCCTTCTATTCCTATAACATAAATTCAATAAATAAATTTTGTTATGAGTAAAAGGTTGATAATTGGCTAGCCTTATCATATTTTTTACTTAATAAAATGACTTCTAAATAAAACATCAACTTTATCAACATTTAAATCCATGAATTTTAATTTAACAAACTCAAAAATGCTCCTCTTAATAGTATAATTAATATTAGAATCAAAACTAGTCAATCCATCAAAAAATCCTTCAGTTTATCTTTCTGAAGAACAAACAAACAATCATCCAAATATCTAACAAATAATTTTAAAACAATGGTAAAATGATCAATAATACTACTAAATAAAAAATCAATATAGACAGAGCACATCAAAGGAGAAATAAGATAATCAATAAGCCATCCCTTTTTAATCATACACATAAATTATTTAGTAGCTTCTAGTAATAATAGCAAATCAACAATAACTTTGATCTTATTTGCAGAAAAAATAATACTTTTTTTTAGAATAAAAAGAAACATATTAATACTTTTAATTATATCAACTGATTGATACATATTTAAATTCATTATTAAATAATTCAAAACAATCAATTGATAGCAAATCTATTTCTGGTATAGTTTACAAGATTCCTTGCAGTTGTCATAAAATTTATATAGGTCAAAGTAAATTAAGTCTTAATGAAAGAGTTAAAGTTCACAAGAGTAGAGTTAAAAATAGGTATCATAAATCAGATTTGTATATTCATAAACTGAATGCAGATCATAACATATTATTTGATAATGAAGAATTTTATATAAAAAAATGAATTAAAAAAAAAGTCAAAGAAACATTGATGGTAAATTTTGAATCTGAGGCAATCAATCTTGTGAAGGAATTCTTTGATTAAAAGATGGTGGGTTTTTGAAGTGAATTATGAGAAGGCTATATTATTTTGTACATATATATTGTTTGTTATCTAGTTGAATTTCACTTGTGAAGGTCTATTTGTTTATAGATGAAACTCATTGTCATTAGTGAATTTTAGTAAAATTGTCTTGTTTTTTTTTTTTGGTTAATATCACATATGACTTTTTATTTTATTTACCATTACTAGTATAGTAGACAGTGTTTAATTTACATTTATTACAAATCATATTTTTGGGACTGTACCAAATCTAATACTATATATAAATGATTATTATATGCACTTATTAAAATTAGAAATAGATGAATCTAATCAAGAAAATAAAAAATAATGAAACTTTTGAAAAACTATATTTAAATTTATATATTACAAACTTATAAATAATAAGCCAGCAACTGAATTCCATGAAGCTAATTATTATATATAAATGATTATTATATGTAATTACAAAGCATACATTCAAATATAAATCATATATATCCAATGCATTTATCAAGTTATATATATATATACGTATTTTTTTCAAGAGTTTTATTATTATTATCATCACCACCAGCTTGATTTCATTCAAGCATTTCTAATTTCAGTAACTTCATATAATAATTGTTTGTATGTAGTAATTAGCTTTATGAGATACAGCTCCCAGTTTCCTATTTGTATATATATAAACTTGCATTTTTAAAGAGATTTAATTTTTATTTTTGACTTTCTTTCCTGAATAAAATCAGAATTTCAATTTAAATATTAAAAGTAAATGCAGTATGTATAGAGTGGGGGGGGGGTCTGATTTTGATTTCCAGTGTCCCCTGGTAAGATCTCTGCTCTGGAATGAAATAGTATATACTAAAGAAATGGTTGTTCATTTCCTTGTCTGCATTGGTATCATGTACATTTATTTCTCTGTGTGGTTTGATTAAAACAACTTTGTCATATATATTTAAGCATGTTTTGATTTATGTCTTAGATATATTATTTATATTGAAATGTGTGTTTTATAATTATGCATAATAATCTTTTCCATACAGTAATTAGCTTCATAAAAATCAGTTCTTGGAATATTGTTTATAAGTGTATCGCATATATATTTAAATATACGTTTTTCCTAGAATTTTATTATTTTTTGTTCTCTTGATTAGATTCATAAGCAAATATGCATTTTTAAGAGTTTTAATTTTTTCACTGTCTTTTGAATGAGAACTTTTTATTTCTAATTTAAATATTAAAAATGACTGTTTTAACATAAGGGGAGGGGAACTAATGTCAATTTCTAGAATCATCTGTGATATCTATTTCCAGGATGAAAACTATATAGTGATAAAATGATTATTGTTTTCTCTAAATGTTGCTATGGATAACTAACTAGTTATTTATTTATACACACCGTTATATATATTTATGTATTTAGTTACTTATCTTTCACTGTATATGCTATGGCATATTTCAATTTCTACACAAATATTTGTTGCAAACCTTTTGTGCATGAAGATTAACAAACTTAATGATTTTTTTAAAAACTAGAATAAGTCCAGTCCATTTTTATTTGTTTATTTACAAAAATAAAGTAATTTAATACACTGTACAGGTTTACACACACCTGCACATATATAATGTAATATATAAGGGCTTTCAACGTTCCATCATCAGATTTTCAATGAAATGGATGGCTGTAGAGTTGTGGGTTGGAGTAGTTTGAAGCCTGTCCATTAAAGTATGAAGATTGGCTATCTTAATATAAAGCTCAGCACTGATTTTATATATGTGTGAAGATAGTAATCTGGACCATCTGAGGATTGCTGGTTAAGCATGAAATATGTATATATTGGCGATTGTTTATCTTTTCAACATTTGTATGATCAAGTGGGTCAACAATATGAGATGGTATGGAAAGTTGAGAGTCATGGGAAAGTCTGAGTTCGAATCCCTTATATATTACATTATATATGTGCAGGTGTGTACAACTGTATGTATTAAATTACATATTGAAACATAGTGTGTCAAAGGTCTGCCCATCCTCTCATATGTATGTAAATTGATTATTTTCCAATACATAAGGGGTCAGAATGACTAAACATCAATATGGGTAGGATGACAACCTTGGCACTAATGTGGGTTTTAAACATTCCATCATCAGATTTTCAATGAAATAGATGACTGAAGAGTTGTGGGTTGGAGTAGTTTGAAGCCTGTCCATTAAAGTGTGAAGATTGGCTATCTTAATATAAAGCTGAGCACTGATTGTATATATGTGGGGAGATAGTAATCTGGACCAATTGATGATTGCTGGTTTAGCATGAAATATGTAGATTGGTGATTGTTTATCTTTTCAACTTGTGTGTGATCAGGTGGGTCAACAATATGAGATGGCATGGAGAGTTGAGGGTTGTGTGAAAGTCTGAGTTTAAATCCCTTATATATTAAAAATAAACTAATGTGAATTTGGGTTCAAACCTTTATGTTGTCTTTTTTTTTAATGTCACTTTATGGATTATCAATTCATCATCAATGTTAATGGTAAAAGTTGCACTGCCGTTTGCTTTCCTTAATTTTTTCAATTTCTTATATTCTTTCCATCAAGGAAAATATCAAATTATTGCATTGATTTCATCCAACTGTGGAGGCAATCTGCCAATTATTCAGTCAAAGGGCTTTTTAAAAAAAAAATATTTAAATTAATATTTCACATCAAGATTATCAATATCTTAAATTATAGAATTATTAAATTTTTAATTATCAAGTAAAATTTTTTTTAACTTCAGCATCCAAAGCAACCTTCATTTTTTTGAGATATTCATATTTCTTTATCTATAATCAGAGATCTATTTTAAAGGGATATACATTAAATTATAGTAACAACTTCACAAGCTATTGAGATATTTGACCTCACATTAATTGTCTAAATTAATATCAGATTTTTAATCTTCATTCAGGTTGGATTATTACTAAAAGGAAGATTTCTGCCAATGAATATATTCTATAAAAATTTGATCACAAACTAAACAATAATAATTTCTTTTCGCATGGGGGAGGGGGGTATTCAAATATCAGAGCAATATCAATCCAATAACATTGTGCTAACAAGTCAGTCAATCTTTTGAACTATATAGGAAACCCAAAATTATACTTTGCCCATGTTAACTAGTTATTATTAACTACAGAAAAACAAGTGTATATCTAAGTGTGACATATACTAAAAAAAAATACTTGATTTAAATAGTGATTCATGACAGTGATGACTACTCTTATCGCATCGCGAAGATTCAGTAACATTTACAAATTACTTATAAATAATAAATACTTTTTTGTATAAATATAAAACTTTAAATAATAAAGAGTTTTATAGTTTATGAAAAGCCTTATAGGTCATATACTTATAGAACAGTGTTCTTTCTCAGGATTTGTTACATTGTTATCAACTGGTAGTCAAGCAATTTCTAATATACTACAATTTTAAATAAGGGATGAAAAAAAAAGTAGCCTCTAGTAAAAAATAATTAACACTGAAGAGTTATTCTGTTAAGAGCTTTGAGATTACAAAAGAGGATAGTCCTCTTTGCTTAACAATCATTTTCATCTTACAAATAAAATTCAATTAGGGATCTATTTAGAAAATAGAAAGTAAATTTAAGCACATCTTTATATTGATAGTTTCTTCTTTTTTTTTAATTTGCTGTATAATATAAATCATTATAGCTTGCAGAAACCAGAGCTCAGAATACGTTTTTCTATTAAAAGATTTAATAGGCGAGGTAAGTCTTGTTGCGATGTCTTTGCAGATTGGAAGATGACACATCTCATTTTATTGGGACTAGGGAACAGATAGTGACTCAGCTCATTGTAATGAGTATAATAATTGGTTAGAAGAAAAATGTAATAGTTTGTCAAATAAACAATCTGGCTGCCATTATTTTTTTCTCCTCTTTCTTTTTCTAAATATCACACATGATTTTAAATATTTGCTTGCAAGTTTAAGATATTTTAGCCTTGATTAAGTGTATATTAGAATAGTTAATAAATGGGAAAAAATTTATGTTGCTCAATAGTTATTAAAACTTCAAGAAAACAGGATGTTAAACTACAATTTTAATGAAATGAAGGAATGATTTAATGGTATAGTGGTTAGTACTCTCATTTGCCCTGCTCAAAATTTGAGTTCGAATTTTGGTTAAAATATTTATTGATGTATCACAAATCAAAAATCATAACTATTGATTGGTTCATATATATCTAAACAAAATTGGGTACAACAAAGAAGGAAAATCATAAGATCTTATTCAATATTTTGTTGAATGATGCTGGAGATGCTTTTATCCTAAAGTCAGCTATTTTCTAGAGCTGTTTAATTTTTGAAATTGAGTTAATATAATACATAACTACTTATATACACATTTAAAAACTTTCTTAATGATTTTTTCACAAATTGAAATCTTTGAATAGGTACTGAATAAAAAAATATATATTGTTGAATATAAGTGACTAATCCATCTTGCAATATGTATTTAATGTAAATACGAAATTTAATTTATATATGCTAATATTAACCCAAGTTGTTTTTTTTTTCTAATCTTCTTCAAGAAATGCTTTATCTCATCCAATTTTAAAATAGAAAATCTTTATAAGATAGTGATAAACTCACCTGCTTACCTTATCTGGATTGAGTAAACTTTTACAATATAAAGGTAATGTAACCTTCATATCTAATGGAGAATGTATTATTTCTTTACAGGCTCTGAGACCATGGTTATTTTTACCTTTTTTTTTTTTTACTTAATTTAAAAATTTTTTTAAAGATGTTTTTTATATTTCAGTATTAAGAAAATATTGCCAATTTTTGTTTATTTTACTATGACCTGCTTCATTCTTATTTTCAAACTCCTTTGGCAATAACCTCATGTTTTATATATCAGATGGTGATTCATTTATATAAAAAAGTTCTCAGTTATAAGCATTTTAAAATATTGTCATAAACTCTGTAAAATGTAGTTAAAGCTATTATAATAAACTAAAGATCAGCATTTCAAGCTAATAATGTACATGCACTTTTTTTATGAATGTTAATATAAATGAATACTTTGAGAAACTATTTTTATATTTTGTTTTTACTTTTTTTGCTTCAGAAATGTAATGTTATAATAATTAGATTAAAAACTAAAATATTATTAAAATATTATGAAAATAGCAATAGAATTAAGAAAGTACACATTGGATGGACTTATATCAGTAGTATATGTACTCAAAATGTAGTCAAAAGTCTTTCTGTGTCTGGAGTAAATCTTATAGCCAATAATAAGAAACTGCATAACAATCATTTGAAGCTAGCATGTCACAATTAAGTAAATTTTTTATGTCAATAGGAAACACCTCAGATATAATATGATTTTTTAGCCTACTTCTTATGCAATAATGTGTAGCAACATCTTAATTAATGCAGCTAGTTTGAATAGTAGTAAATAAGTTAACTGACATCTATGATAAACTCTGTTTCTTGCAGACCTCTATGATTTATTTTTACTTTTATTCAGCTGGTAGAATTTCTAAATCAAATTGTTTTTGTTTTTTTTTTTTCAAATAATGTATGATTTGTTTCAGAATTTAGAATATTGAAAATTTTTAGATTATACATTTAAAGAGTAAAACAAATTAAAGACAATTTTTATTTAGTTTTTTTTTTTTCCTGAAATATTCAGTGGTCACTCTGCCATGTAGTACATGTTGATGCTTTGCCTGCTTAAAACAAGCTCATGCTACTGCATATTATATATAAAATATCATTAAAAATATTATCTGTGATTTTTTAATAAATGAATACAAGACAGTTTTATTTTCAGAAAGGCAATATAAATTAATTATCTAGATATCAGTAAAAGTATGATAAAGTGTCTGCAAGTGGTCAAGACTCTGTCATAGTCTTGCTCTGATCAAACATATTATTCTTTAGCTAAGAATAGGTAGATATTGTTTTGCTATTTAATGAAAAAAATTCCAGACTTTATCATAAAAACATAAGTATCTCTTATTATTCTACAATAAAAGTAAATATAAAATATTTTTCAAATTTTTTGAAATCATTATATAATCCACATAGTAAGTATTGTTGTAGTATGATTTCTATTAAAACACTACTTAGAAGTATGAATCTGTTGTTTAACGTACTATATAGTGAATAAGAAAAAAAAACTTTTTAGAAATAAATAACCAAACTTTTTTTTTCTGATTGAAATAACAGTTAAAAAAAGGAGAGAAAAAGATTTCTATATTGAATAATTTTATAATCGAAGACTATAAACAAATTTTGATAAAGTGTATTAGAGAGGATGAGTCAGATATATGTATAAAAAATTAACAGAATCAATTCAAAAGGTTAATGAGCTTGATATTATGATGAGAGAAAGATGTAGAAGAGATTGAAGAAAAATAGAAAGGTAATTGATATTGTTTGAATTGTCGGAATTTGGGCAGAATCTAATATTGGAAGAATAGATTTTATTGTTTTTTAAATATGATCTTAATTTTCATTAAAAAAAATTGTATTAGTTTTTTGTTTGTTTTTTTCCACAAAAGTAAAAATAAAGAATATCTGATCATAGCAAGAAAGATTATTTAAATTCAATTAGAGCTACTGTCAAACAATTTTAATGTCAATAATTAGATCAGAATTAGTTTGAATAAACTTTTTTTTATTAATATAACAATGGTAATATTAACTTTTAGGATAATTAAATTTTATTAACTTAATGGCATCTTGCAGTTAGCAAATTTTAAGAACAAAAGTTTATAAATTGATTCTAAAAAATTTAGTGTGAATAAGCATACTCAACGAAGGTTAAAGTGTAAAAAAAAAGTTAAGAAATAAAATACTATGGAAACAAAATTGTTTTAGATTTAACAGGGTAAAATCTTCCCTATATATATGTATAAAGAATAAAAAGAATTTGAAGCAGTAGAGAAGCTGTGCACATCAGTATTAATGATAAAGATATCATATACAATGCAATATATCAAAATTTTAAGTAAAGAAGCTGTACATTTTTAGAATTTCTAAGACAAAATCAAAGAGAAATCCTCTTTAAAAAGTATCACATGACATATTCATGCAAAAGCATTAAAAATATTGAAAACATATTGTGTATTACAAACTTTTCACTACTTCATAAATTGCATAAATGAATTTAATGGGGGGGGGGCATCAGTAAACGATTACTAGAAAATTCGTTATGTAATTCATTTATAAAACATAATTTTAGAATTAGTTTATTTTATTGAATTGCTTTTTTTTTTTTTTAAACAGCTGTGAGAAATACTTTTTATAAAATTTTAAAAGTTGCTATAGGAGAATAAGTTAGATCCCATTATTCAGAATAAGAATTGGAGTTCTAATAAGAGTTTGGTTGCATTAAGACTGAAAAAAATATGCTGCATAAAAGAATGCCAAAAACTGTTGATGGCATAAAAGAAAAAGTAGTTTAGAATCCAATTTTAGAATTAAATGAGGGAGGGGGGTATGACCAAGAGGGGTTTTTTTCTGTTTGATATTTCAGAAGTTTAGCTGACCTTGAAGAGAAACAAAAATAAAATATTTTAAAATGTGCAATTATACTGCTTTTGATAAAGACTAAAAAATTCTGGAAAAAAGAATACTGTTGAAGTTTAAACAACATTTTTTTTATTTTTTTCTTTCTATAGTTTAACACAATGAATGAATAGTAGATTCAATAACTAAAGGTTTTTGTAATGATTCTCGATTGATTAAACAAGGGAAAAAATTATACAAATTAAATGAAACTATTGGTTTCAATCTTTCTCTTGAATGACCAAATGTTACATGATATCCTGGACAATTAACCATATATTATTATTTTTGATCTTATTTATGATAACTTCATGTTGCTTTTTTTTTTTTTTAATAATTGCAAATAATTACTATTGCAAATTGTACAGTTTTAGATTTAAGACATTTTTCAAAAAAAAAAAAAAAAATTGTAGTGAATTGATGATCTTTTGCAGTGATTCCTAATCAGAGTTCCACAATCCACTGAGGTATCTTGATCATTTTCTAGATATACCATGAGATATAGAAATAAAAAATAAATAAATAATATTTCAAAATTTTCAGATGAATATTATAAGTATATTTACAAAGCTTATATTATCACCAGTGTTCTAAGTATGTGACAAAAATCTTTATTTTTGTGTTGTGTAGAATGATGTGGTGTAGAAAGGATAACATCTTGGTTGTAATTAAGACATACTTTGTAAGGTTTCTAGAATGAATTGTTACTGAAATAAAATCATCACATTGTTGTGATTTTCAAGAGCATTTCTCCTCACTGTGATAACTCTGAGTTCATATATGGGCAAGTATTTCCTTGTGTAACAATGTTGAAGAGCTAACACTCTACTTTTTACATGTATGAGCAAGTATTTACTTATGTAACAATGTTGAAGAGCAAACACTCTACTTTTTACATGTATGGGCAGGTATTTCCTTGTGTAACAATGTTGAAGAGCAAACATGGAAATCATATTTATTTTCCTGAGGATGAGCTTCATATGTGTCTATACAAAATTAGACCAAGAATAAACAGTTGTGCAAAAATAAGCAAGCTCAAGTATTATATTAAAAATGTAACAATATTAGCTTTCATTTCAATTTTATATTTATAAAACAGTAAAATGTATTTAGTAACATGTGGCTTCATTAAAACTAAATGCTTTAAATTTAATATTACACTGTTGTCTTAATTTAATTAGTTTAAATTATGTTCATTTTTACATCATTAATTAATGAACAAATATAAACCTAACAGTAACAAATTATGTCTCTCACATAACTAATAATTAGAAAGTAAATCAATGTAAGAAAAAAATAGGTGTCTTCTCCAAGGGAATCATGAGATATGAAGAATGAAATCAAGGGTACCATGATATAGAAATGGTTGGGAAACACTGTTCTGGAGGCAGCTGTATTTTTGAAATATCTTGAGAAATGTAAACATTTGAGATGATTCCTAATTTATTGCATTATTTTTAAAAGTTCTTATAATAAATTTTAATTTGTACAATTACTTCAAACAAAATAGTAAGTTTTATTGAATTTGTTCATGTTTAATAACCTTTTTATAAGGTTAATACATTTATATACTTTTTAAAAATATAGTTAATTTTTTTACATTGTTTTAAAGTCATTTGAGAAAAATTATTATTTGTCATATTGTTTTTAATTGTACAAAGGGGAGGGGTTTTATTGGTTACAAATTATGAACTTTATTAATTATAAAATTAATTGCAGAGCATCCATTATTTTAAATGCTATTAAAAATAGAATATTTTAGATAAAGTACAGTTTTATAAACATATTTTCTGTTATGATATTGTTTTGTAAGTATAATTATTTAAAGAAAAAGAACATTTTCTTTATATGAAAATAAAGATTTTTCTTTTTTTTTTTTACATTTATGCATTACTTGTGTAATCTTGGCTCTTCTCAAATATTTTTCATTTGCTAATAACTGAAATCTCAAAATATTCCTTCAAAACACTTTTTTAAAATCAAGATTTGGATATGAATTTAATAAATAACTAAGCTAGAAATGATTGGCTTTATATTCATAAAATTTATTCTTAATGTCAATCAATTGAAAACAAAAATAAATGAATGACAATCATTTTAATTATTTAACTTAAAATCCTTGCTATATTTAAAATATTTATAGAAACTTTTACTGAAAAAGAATAATATGACATTATTCTGAAAGCTTTAGAGGTACAGACATGGAAATAAAATAACTCAGGATGATCAGCAGAAAAATGAGGGTAGTAAATAGCTGGATTAAATCATGAACTGATTTATCTTCCAACATTAATTTTATTGAATTTTAAAAAAGTTTATACAAAGTGGGTAGCAGAAAAAATATGATAGAATAATTTATATATATATTCAATGAATACAAAAGTATACATTGACAAAGTAAGAAAGTAATGAAATGAGGAGGAGGAACTCACCATTATTCCAAGGTCTGAGAAGAAGAAATTTATTTATAGATTTATCTTGTCTCAAGTCTGATTATATAATCCAACAAGGACAAATTTTTGATCATAATTTCTTATTGACTTAGGCTTGTTAATTATTGCATTTAGATATCAATATGAGTTTTGGACATTATAAATCTAGTGCACCCAGAGGACAACAAAATGAAAGTGGTAAGAAAAATAATAGGAAAGAAGCTTATTGAAAGTTGGTCTAACTTTTAGTGAAAGAACACCATATTCTGTCTAAATAGTGTTAAGTTCTCTGCAACCCATCAGACATGTCATCGACCCATCTATAATAATAATAAATAGATATTGTATTATAATATGTATAAGATTTTAGGAAAAGAGAAGTTGAATGAGAATATAAAAATTGCTTGGAAGAATAGTAAATCATTGGAAAAATGGATATCAAATGTGAAAAGAGAGAATAATAAGGAAAGTAAAATAGGATTAGTATACAAAATTATTTGTAGGAGTTGTAAGATATATATATATAGGTTACATGGGGAAAACCAATAGAAAGGGAAAAGGAGCATAATAAGGTTGTTGATGGGAAGGATATGAATTCAGGACCATATGTTCATTACTTAAATATTGGTCATAGAATGAGATGTATTGAAGATATGGAAGTTATAAAATATGTTAAGGATTATAGAAGAAAATATTGTGAACAATATATATTCAAAATAATGTGAATAAATGTGTTAATTTAGTTGAAGGACTTGCAAAGTTGAGTAGTAAATGGGAATTAAAGAACAAATTGGAAAATTTAATATATGTTAGGCTTTTTTTTTGTTTGTTTTTTTGTAAGTTAATATATATGATATACGTAAATAATTAGATAATTATGTATGAATAAGATTTTATCTGTAGATATGGTTATTAGAAATATATGGAAAATGTTATTTAATTTAATGTATAAACTATGTATAGATGATTTAATGAAATTTATGTAAAGAAGTATATAATTTATGGTGTATAATATATATATAATTATTTGATTGTAGTTAATGTAGATTTATTTATTAAGTAAAAATATTGTATAAAAATAATATATGTATATGAAATAAAAATAAAAAAGAGGGAGGGGAAAAAAGGAGAAAAAAGAAGAGTATCTATAAATAGGTTATATGACTATATAAAATGAATATTTAAAATGAACGTTAGAGGGAGTGTTGATAGATAATAAGGGTCATGTGATTATATTAGAAAAGCATATTTTGAAAAGTTTCTAATATAGGATGAAAACTGGTTCAATAAAAAATATTTATTTATTCTTATATAGTTGTTAAATTTCAATTGTGTTGGAATCATTATTAATTATTTAAAAGCATCATTATGGACAAATTTATTTATTAATATACACCTGGGTCTCTTTTTACGTGGACTTATTTAGCACAATTTTGAAGTTACGCGATTTTGAAGTTCACCGGAAGTCGAACTCCGATAATGTGCTATTACTTTAAATAATAAATTTTGCGCACTTACGTTATATTGAAAGTAATAGCACATTATTGGAATTCGACTTTCATCTTAGTAATTTCAATATTTTCAGTGCTTTATAATAGTAAGATTTTATGCAATAATGAAATTAAAATCATAATTTTCACGTTTTATGTATACATACTTTAAATTTTACAAGATTATAATGTAAATTTGTTCAAACATTGTGCGTGTTAATTTTGCATTTTAAATCACATTCTGTTTTTGCTTTTAAAAAAGAATGTAATCAATTATTAATCATTTAGTGTCTGCAGGTTTATTTTTAAAAGGTGAGTAATAGCAGTGAAACGAAATTTGATTTTTAAATGGAATTGAAAATTAAAGACAAAAGTAAGAATTTAATTTTTAGTTGTTAGTTTTAATTAAATTTTTCCCAGCAGTGGTAAATAAATGTCTTTTTATTATCGTAAGTCTAAGTTCATAAACAATTAATAAAATCATCGTCTCAAAGATTAATTACTAATTACGTTGTCACCAGAAATCTATTGACACAACATGAGAGTGAAGTTAGCGCTAGTTGTATTTCCTCAGTTTGCAAACGTACGTGTTTTTCGGCAAATATCGATAATAATTAAAACGTGTATAAAAAAAATGTAAATTATGCATAAAAATATTATTTTGAATAAAATTAAATATTATAGTTAAAAAAAGTTTGTCTTGTATCAATTTTTTTCAAATTTGAAATTTTTTATTAGTCATATTTTATTTCCTTATTTTTTTTGCGCGCAAATTTTAAAGTAATTTTACATTGGTGCTTTGCTTTTACGCGAATTTTGAAAAATCACAGACCGCACCCCCTCTTTTTTAATGTAAGTTACGTCTATTTTTGCGCGATTTCGTTTGCGCATGTTTTCTGAGGAACCTATCTATCGCGTAAAATGAGACCCAGGTGTATTTGATCTTTATTAAGAACTAGTATGATCATAAAAAGTCAGCATAGTGTAATTGTCAAGTAAGTCATGAACTCATCAAATATTTAAGCATAAAATCTCCCTACATTATATTACAGCTACTTTTTGTTTTGCTGTCAGTGCAAAAAATAGTTTGATACTTACTTGATAATTAATAGCTGATAGGTAATTGACCAGCTGCCTAGACGAAAAATCTCAACTCTTGATGATATGAAAAATGTTAAGGTTTACTTAGTTGGTCTCAATCCTAGTATGTGTGTGTGTGTGTGTGTGTTAATAGATGGATAAATTACGTTTTGTGCCATATGATTATTTTAGATCAATTTATAAATAAAGAATTGGCTAATTTATATAAATTACAAAAACAGAAATTATTATTATTTAACTTTGCACCTTCATTATGTTATATTTATTAGTAGTTAAAAGTGTTATAAGCCAGTGGTTAATTAAAAATTCCAACTCATTTTTATGACAGGTTAGCTATGTTTCAGATACAGAAGAAAGATAATGTGCCTAAATTAAGTTAAAATATAAATATTAAGAATTTTAATGAGCCTGAAAGGACTAGATGTTTTATACTAGATCTCTTCTAGACTACATGATAAAATATTATGAATAAAACATTATCATATAAATATCAAAGCCAGAAAATAACTTTTTTATAATAATAAACTTTCTAAATTGGATAAATAAAGTGTAATATTAATTTCTGTTAAGAAAGTCAGAATTTATTTATAAGTAATTGGGCAAAGAAGGAAATATGCCAATAATTAAGAATTAAAAATTAGTTAAGATTGCACTATTCAATTCTTATTTTGAATGAAAGAAATTTTTTTGGTTTGAATCTTAATAACATTATTATTATAAAATAGATGTAGAGTTGAGTTCTTCCATGAAATAATGAGCTGACACTTTATGCAATTTATCACCATAATTGAATAATGAACTTGAGAGAAAAGGTGTCCAAACTTAAGCTCAATCTATCATCCAAATAACGTAGACTAACTAAATGACTAATTATTTAATTATTTGTAGAATCTTCTAATTGATTGGCATTATAATATTAATAATTAAGCTCATAGAATTATAAGCAGTATCTGAGAGAGTATAATAAAAAAAATACAAAGTTTTCAGTGTAAGGTAGTATATTTTGGCTAACTAACTAGAAAAGCTGGTCATAATTATAATCTTTAATACTAATTACCCAAAAAGTATTCTTTTTTAATGATGACATAGAACTCAGTAATGACAGATAATCTTAAAGAGCATGATCTTATTTCCCATAAAAACATGATACTTTTTCTAATCAAATGATGAAAGTTATACAATGTTGCAGTTAAATTTTTTATTTTTATAGATTTATATTAACAGTCATGGAACTCTCCTTTCTAACTGGATTATTTGTGGACAGGCACAACTACAGAGGTGAATAAGTAACCAAATGAAAGGGAAATAACTAGAATGTTAATAATTTCATTTATTATATAAATTGAGACTTTTCCATAAAAATTAATTTCCTTATATGTTTTTTTTTACATAAATGTTAAATTTAGATATTATTGCGCATTAGTTATATATATATATATATATATATATATATATATATATATATATATATATATATATATATATATATATATAAAATTAAGAGCAAGAAAAAAACTTTGACTATTAGACTAATATATCTTACATTGAAAATTAAAATCATCCATATAATTATCAGATGTTATGACTTAATAGTGTTTAATAAAATAATTTTTGCATAGAATTTTATTGATATACATTCTAATGTCTGATATTATATTTATAACTTATCTACAATGATAGAGCAATAGATTATTATGATCAAGTGTATATCACTTATCATCAATGATAGTTTGTCACTGATTCACAATAGAAATAATAGCAATCTACCACTAATGTTAACACAATATATTCTAGCAACTCAAATTTACAACGATTAAATGTCATAAAATAATGCTCTTTGCTATTATTTTTATTCTAGTGATACAAAATATGTGTTGGGAATAAGAAAGCATTACAACTGATAGGACAAATTATTGTTTTATTGTGTGTAAATTTAGAATACAAGCATCCTGTTTTATCTACATTGTCATATATTTGAACAGAGATCTATTCTTTATATTTATATTAGTGAATGCAGATTACCAAATTATGTTTACATAATTAACATACTTTTTTTTATCATTTTATGGTTTAAATAAATATATTGAGTAATCTTTTAGGATAATAATCACTTTATTTATCTATTCCACAGCCAACTATTATAATTTTAAACAATGAATGAACTCTAGATAATAGTGCAATTTTCATTTGGTCAATCTACTAGAGTTTTTGGTTACAGATCTTTGTCATTGAAGAATTTTAGACATGCACATACATATCCAACAGCTTGCATTATCCTTTAGTATTTATTTATTACTGGTACCAAAAACATATCTTGAATGTAAAAATCATATGATGTTTTATTTATAAATTATTTAGTAGTATAGTAACTTTATACTAATTTATGTATTGTACCGGTCGAAATTGTATGTTAACTCAACATGATTCATAGCCTGGGTAAAAGTACTGTGAATCCAACTGTACGCGAGATCAAAGATAAAGAATACTTATGGATTCTGCCCTGTTCATCCACTCTCTAAATCTGCTAACTAATTAACAACATTTTTGAGGTAAGCAATAAATTTTTTCTACATTCAGGCCCACTAGCATCAATGGTGGAGCATGAGCATCAACTAATTCTAACGTCTAATTCTAATATTGATTCTAATTAGACCTTTTCATTTACTTAAATATATGAATGGTATGTATGTGATTTTGAGTCATCAGATAGCAGCACAATAATTAATTAGAAACATTAATTTTAGAATAAAATAAATGGAGACGAACCACAGGTAACTTAAATTCATATATATATATAATAAAACATTTGTATAACTTTTCTAATGTCTCTCTGTTTATTTCATAAATTTATTAACATAAATTTTGATCCTGTCATTAATTATGCCTCAAGTAAGGGAGCAGTATAGTTCATATGCCAATTTAACAAATGAAATGATTAGATTTATGGTAGATGCCCACTCAAGTATGTGATATGAGAAACAAACATTTTTAAATAGCCCTATTTTAAATGTAACTTTAATGTCAGTAAAAGTTATTTTAAGAGAGAAATAATTGAATCATGTTTTAGGAATTGGCTTCGAAGAGAGTGACACATTTAAAATATAAATGGATCGCAATATTCGCAACTAAATATTTTAAGATTGTAAAACAAATAAATTAATCAAACCATAGTCAATCTGCCATGATGTGCTCAAAACAAAAGAAATTGGACAGACCCAGCATTTGATATTACATCACCAGCATAGACTTAATTCACCTGCCCCATTCCAGTGACACCAAGAAATAAAATGGTCTGTGCTATTAGCAAACCTCAAGATATTTAGGATGGGAATCACCAAGGCTAGCTAAGCTCAGCTTATCCCAGGTCTTCCCAAGTTGTCTTTCATATCCTGATAAAAAATTTTATAGCCAGTGAAATTATCACGTGGTCTATCTACTTCTGATTTAGTAGTCACAAAGAACAAAAAACAAGTAATCAATCAAAATGCTGGCAAGGCAAAATATAAGTACTGAAAAATATATTTTTAGAATTTAAATATATTTAAAGATTACACAAATGTTATATGGATTGACCAAGATCGGACTAACAAGAATAAAATAAGCATTAAATATTATTACGAATATCATTTCCTGGGTGACACGTCTCTCTCCTCAAAACAAAATCCCACTAATATTTTAAATTTAAACATTTGTACTATCTGTTATGGTTTTGCAAGAAGAAAACTTTCTAAAAACCCCTCCCTTTCATTCTTATAACATGAAATAATATAACTAAATAAAATCTCATATTTGACCTAGCGTCTCCCCAAAACTAAACCATGTACACATAAATATTTCAAAACACATAATAATATAAAATTATTTCATCTCAACAAAAGGGTTGCTTCAAGGATTAAGCATTCAGAGCTAGAGAGTTATTCATTTATTTACCGACAAATGTTGGTTGGGAAATAGGAAGCAAAATATTTAATTATATAAAACTTTTGTCAAGATGAAACAAATAGGCATATAGTGATTTCATTTTAAATAAGACATTTATCAGTCTTAAACAAATACATTCTTAAGTAAATAATAATAATATTTTCTGAACTGCTTTATAAGAAAGTTTAGCATTAAGAGGCATAATTTTAAGACGGACAGAATGAGAGCAGAGACATTAGATTTAAAGTGATAGCAAGTAAAATTTACAGAATTTTAATTAAGCAATTACATTAAATTAAAGGGGATTTCCTTTAAGAAGATACTAAAGATAGCAAAATTGCATTTTCAGGTCAACTGGAGTTTTTAAGAACAAATTAGGCAGTTAGAAATAAACAAATTGGGAACATATTACCTAATTTATTATGAGTCCTTGTGGAAATTTGGATCCCACGATGAAATATTAATTTTCACACAGGCATAGCTAGCTATATATTTTAATTTGAGAGTTCAGCAGTCCAACAATTACACATTTTGAGGAAGTTTCTCCAGCTTATGGTATTTGGCGATCATCTTTGGGAAAGCGGGAGACGAGAACGTTACAAACCCATCTACTCCACTACCATGCTTCTAAACATTTTATATTTATTGAAAATTTTAACTGGCATGGATTCACCAGGTACTCACTGAATGAAAACTATGACGGCTGATCTCTATTGTTCTCATGGGCTATTTATACCCTTTTCTGACTACTTTTGGGAAATTCCCTTTTTCATTCGTCCAAGGCTAAGTGGATCTGTTGAAATTCCGGTGACCACAATTATCGACCTAAAATATTTTGCATTATATTCTTGAGATCCACTCTCCTGATAAACCCAGTGATTTTATTGTTTCAAAACTATTTTTAATTTAATGTAGTTTTGAAAAATTCTTATTTCAAATATCTTTTCCATTTTAATTTTACTTTAATTAGAAAATTCCATTACCATTTTGTTAATGAATTTTCTTTTGTTTGATGCTAGGGAATGTTAGCAGGGTTTATCATGAAAGTAAATCCCCAGAATAAAATACTTAAAAAAAAAAAATAGCATATTAAAATTTATTTATTGATTTTTATAAGTTTCCACCTGTGATTATATATGTGTATTTGTGCATATATATATATAACTGGGCCCCTCCAATATTTATAATAACATTTTAAATAGAAAATTGATATCTTAATCACTTGTTTGCTGGTCTAAAAATTAAATGTATATAAAATGGCAGATGGAAAGTTTTATAAACATTGTAAGATGCATGGATCTGATTTGATCAGTCTAGCAATCTAGAATATTTGTATTCCTGGATGAATGTGTAACACATAAATTAAAATAATACAGGACAAATGGAAATGCATATATAAATAATAAAGAAAAGATTAATGGGTGGGGGGGGGTATCATCATTAAGGAAAATTGTAATTTGAAGCATTTGAACAACACATATGAACAAGGAAGGCATTAAACAGAAATTAAATGTTAAATGTTATACAGCCTCCAAAACTTTCCTTACTCAATAATAAAGATATAAGTACTGAATATATATAGAAATGCTAAAAGGGATTAAAACTTTTTAACAATACAAATGAGTTATCATTCATGATTTTATATTTAATGTCCAATATTTTTTCTCTTTAATTTCCCAGTCAATAATTCAATTGGATTAACAAAATAAACAGTATTGTGAGAGATTCTAGTTTTATGATTGACAGTCATCTTAGATCATGTGCCAACTTGGTGAACATATTTAAACATGACTATTTAATCAATACATCTTGGCATAATAAATTGTCAATGAAGCCATTGTGTTTCTGACATTGAGATTATGTCTCTTAACAATTTTTTTTTTTAAAAAACATTTATTGTTTTATTTGATTATTAAAAATATCAATAAGGTGAATCTTACAGTAAATAAAAAAAATGTGAAAATTAATTCAGGATTAATTTTATTTTTTATTGAAATAATAATACTTGAATAAAAATTACATGCTTTCTGTAATATTAAATAGACTGAGCCAAGCAAGTTTAACTGTCAGCAATGATGATTATTGCTTAGTCATAGTATATTATTGTCTATTTCATTATAGTTGCACTCAGACAAAGAATTTAACAGCACACACACACATACATTCATATATTCAAGTAGTTAAATTCTCAAAAAGATCTTGCATATGAAAAATTGATTAGAAAATGATGTATATATTTAAAAAAAAGCCATGGTTATCTAAATCATTTTGAACTGTATATGATTAAGTCAACATTTAATACATGTGTTGCAGGCTGTTTTTGTATTTGTAATTATCTTATTTTAATTTTTTTCAAAGCAACTGTTGTGAAGACAAAAAAACTGTAATTGAAAAGTTTAAACCATTGTGATAATAGACGAATAGTTTACTATTAAATTATAAGTTCTTGATAACACGTCTGTAATTTATTTTTATTATTAATAATGCATTGAGTTTACTTTTGTCAGGTAATATCCTAAACTGATATTTAAATTTATTAATTTAAGAATCGTTTTCATATATTCTACATTGTTTTTTCATATCTTTTCAGTATTACTAAAACGTTAAGTACAATTTTTATCAATTTTATTTATTTTTGTTTCACTAATATTCTTAGTTTTAAGTAATATATAGGGTATATGATCACAGACTTTCACACGACTCACCACTCTTCACTATCTTATAACACTAATACACTTGAACACATATATGTTGAAAAGATAAATACTCACCAATATACGTATTTCATGCTAAACCAGCAATCATCAGTTGGTCCAGATTACCATCTCTACACATATATGCTATAAGCGCTCAGATATATATTAAGATAGCCAAACCTCATACTTTAATGGCCAGGCTTCAATCTACTCCACACTCCAACTCTTCAACCGTCCATACAATTGAAAATCTGATGATGGAATGCTCAAAGTATTAAAATCAATGAAAAATCGCTCTGTATTATTTTATCTTTATTATACTTTTACACACATACAAACATGTATATTATACTTTTACATGCACAAACATTTTTTAATTTAATATTTTAGATATCAAAGCCTATTATTAAAGGAGTAAATAACGCACTGTACAATGCTCTACATCCTTTATGAAGAACAATTCTTGTTAATACAGACCCCATATCCAACATTTTGTTTATAGTCTAATCTATTCCCAATAAATTTGAAACATCACAAAAATAAATTCTTTAGATGAATTAGTGGAATCAGAAGAGGTGCTTCACTACCAGGCTTATAGAATAGTACTGTATATCAATTGGGAATAGATTAGACTAAAAACAATGTATTGGATATGGGGTCTGTATTGACAAAAATTGTTCTTAATAAAGGATGTAGATCATTGTTCAGCATGTTATTTACACCTTTAATAATAGGCTTTGATATCTAATATGTGTGTATATATATATATTATCTTTTATATATTTAATTAAATTAATATTTATAGATAATGTAACTACAGATTCTACAGAAATAATAATTTAATTATATTTATTAATAAATTTTATAAGTATTGATTACATAAAGAAATATTATTAAAAAATATTGAAACATCAAGATAAAGACTTTTCTATTATGAATCCTGAAAAAAAAAAAAAAACATTATTCATCAGGTTCTCAATTGCAGAACAATTTTTTTTTTCACATAAGAAATCCTGGATAACCATTTATTGGCAAGTATTGGGTGAATATTTTGAAATTATTAAGCCTGTTCAGAGCTTGAAAAAAGCTTTTAAATTTTACTTAGCAGAGCATGAACACTGAATATGGATGTGTTAACTATTTTACCATGTGTCCATTTATATAATCAAACATCTTTCTTATTATATATTATTTTAAAATTTTTCAACACATTCAAAATCAAATGAAATAATTTAAAATATATTTAATACTATTTAATATATATGTATCATCATTATTTTTACTCCTTATTGAGCCATTATTCTATGAATGTCATTATGAATTTATTTCAATATTTATGTACCTAAAATTTATTTTTCATATCAACATAGCAAACTTTCTTACTTCATCAGTTCATTTAATATCTAGTCTCTTTCTAATACTTTTAAAATTTCTTGGAATCCAGTTTATAATTTTCTTTGTTTATATAGTTTCTTCTAACAATATGTAATAATTTTTCATTTCAGCCCTTTAATTATCTTAATAATAGAAATATCTTTTGTTTTCTCTTGCATCTATTTAGCACCCAATCCCTTTTTAATCCCTAAACATACATCTATAAATATAATATAACAATTCGTCAATTGTTAAAACAGAGTTTCTTTAATATAAATAAAAATAATAATAACTAAATAATTATTGCCAAGCACTTTCAACTCTTATTTAATAATTATTTAGTTATTATTTTATTTATTTATATTAAAGAAACTGTTTTAACAATTGACGAATTGTTATATTTATGTTATATTTTAACAGAAGTATTATTTATTTATTTAAACATACATCTTTATATTTTATTGTGTTGTTTATATTACTCTTTTATTAAGTACCCAATTTTAGATTCATAAATAAGTAATGGTGATGATAAACATCTTTTTAAAAAAACTTTTTTTTTCTAGTCACATAAGCATATTTTCTTTGTTATTTTTACTAAAAGCATTTCATATAAGCTTAATTTTGTAATTAAATTACTCTTATATGTTTCATCCATATTAATATTTTAAATATTATTTTAGTATTAGTTTTTTTAATGATTAAATTTAATTTTAATTTTAAATTTGTTCTGATAGCAGACCTGAAGCATTATTTACTGAAACAACCATATCAACTACAAAATCCAGAGGAGATGCATAGAGACGTCTCTTATTTATATTTCTTTTCTTTTATTTTAAACTACAAAATATTAACAAATAAAGAAATTTGTTGCAAAAGCTTTCAGATAAATAAAATAGTACTATAGTTTTTATAATGTTACAATGTAGTCTAATTACTGCTAAATTTTGATATTTTTTTCTAAATTTATCAATGTGTTATGTTGTTCTAAAGTTTTAATCCAACCAGAAATACTTTTAGAGTCAAATCTAATACAAAGTGCCAACTCATACTCATTGGTTCTTTACTCAGTTTCTGCTATAATATAATCACTTCTAAATTCAGATTTTGTTGTTGTTATCTTGAGTCCAAAGTTCTCTGTAAATAAACTATGATTCTTACAATCCTCCCATCTTCATTTTTCTAGTTTTTTTAAATAACAGGATGTTTTTTTTAGATACATACTATACACATTGTAATTAGATTTGTTTTATCTTCTTTTTTCCCTACAGAACTCATTCATTATACTTGCTTAACATACATATATACTTAATAAAATTTGCAAACCCTTTTGTTTACTAATAAATTATTTTGTTTAGAGAAAATTATTAGCAAAATATTAATGAATTAATTATTTACATCATATTTTATTTTGTAATAATATATAAAGTACACTCTTCATTGAATTAGAGCAATATTTTTTTTAAATTTGTATAAAATTATTTTCTGTTTCCTAATTCTCATTTTGCTAACAGCATTTCAATGCAAAACTATTTTTTGGTATTAAGATTAGCCATCTAGCTGTATTTATTCATTTGAAATAGTAATCTTAAGAGATATAGATTTAAAAAAAACATCAGTAGTAGCAGTGCTGTTTGCCATTGTTATTAACAGGTTGTTGATGTTTAGAAAACTCTATTAAATTGTTGGTTGGAGGCTAATTCAATTTATAATACCTGCCAAAGGTTGTTTTTTTTTCTTTTACATTTTTCTGTTTAAAATATGATTAATAAAGAATATTAATTAGAAGAATAAAAAATCCTATTTATTTAATTTATTAAAAGTTTATCCTCTCCCCCCCCCCTTAATATAAAATGTGTTGTATTATTAAGTTATTATTTTGTAATGTTATAAAATAAATAAATTAATAAAGCTAAAATATAAATATAATGACATCCATAGAGTTACCTAGTTGTTTTTTAAGGGATTATAATAATATTGATTAATATTATATACATATTAAATTATCAGAAAGATTTCATCTTTAGTAAATCCAAAACAACTACGTCTTGAATGTCACATGATCTTTTAAGTGACTAATTATTTGATTAATATAGAAACTAGTGATTTAAATGGTATCAGTATCATCAATGTGAAAGTCCAAAGTATAATTTTTTTTTTACATTACAAAATGTGATTCAAAAATCTGACATTATTTATTTGTGACAATCATCATCATTTAATTACAACACAATTTTTTATTGTTGGTTTAACCTAAAGGCACCACAGGCTTGTCACTTTAATCTAGATTATATGTAGTAATCATTATTACATTAAGATAATAATATTATTTATGTTTTAGCTAATAAGTGGGTTTTTTGAATGTAGTAGATTTTCCAAAGATGTGAAAGTAAGAGTACTGGTTAAAACAGATTTGAAACAAATGACTTAGAACGTACCCACTGCATTTTCTTTTTTTGGAACAGTAATAAATCAATCAAGTTCAATTTTAATATCATTATTTAATAACCTGTGATAGGGAGAGTCTAATAGAAAAATTACAAAAACTTAAAGGTACATTATGAGGAGCATACATGTTGTGCAGGTGTTTAAAATCTATTTAACATATTAAGTGTTCTGAACATTAACATGACATTATTTTGCATATGTATTTTTAAGCTATATTAAATGAATTGCTACCATTTAATTTACCAGTTACATTTCTTTATGAGATTGCTTAATCATTGGAAAAAGTATCCTTTGAAAAGAAGTTTTCACATCCAATCAGATTGTAGTTTGTTGGGAAAACTTACTTTTTTTTTCATTCTTATTGCACTATCATGTGAAAATACATACTTCTGTTTATATTCTTTAAAATTCTTTCAATTTGACTTTGTTGTTTATACAATATAAGTATTTGATGTAATATAAAATATAATTATAACGAATGATAAAAGGGGTTTTAAATATTGAAAAATTGATTTCATAAGAATTAATAGAATGGAAAATATTCTTTTATTTAATTAAAATTATTTTTAGTTTGTTAATTACATTTAATAGATGCAAATTGAAACCATTTTTTCATTTTCAATTAGACATCTACTAGTTTTGGAAAATATATATTTATATAATTGAAATTGATTAATGATGCTAAATTTTGATTTTGTATTGAATTAATAGTAAAATAAAATTAAAGGAAAACAAGATTTGAAATTACATTAGGATAGATCTTAAATGTAAGGTAAAAGAATTTTAAATAGATATTACTTTTCTATATTTATTTTGATTATATTAAAATTATGTACAATTATTTTTACATTTTATAATATTAAGAAATAATATATGAAGATATTTAATCATTATATATACATATTACTAATTTGCAGAATTATGATTATATCCTTAAGAATGATTCCAATTAAATAATTGAAATATTAAATAATTAAGTATATATTTTAAATTAATTCAGGAATAAAATAAGATTTTGCAAGAATTTGAAGAAATTGTGCAATTTATTTTTTTAATTAAATATAATTTATATATAATACAAAAAAAAACTGCATTTTAAAGAATAAAAATTAATATACCAATTTAAAATACAAATAAATATTAGTTATATCTAGCTTACAATATGTCTAGTATTTCACTAGCAATAGAATGTTAATTCATGGTTAATTTACAAAAATTATTTTTTAAACATGATTTTGAAGTATTTATTTATCATTCATAAAATGTACCTTTTTAGATTTTTTTTTTTTTCAAATCATTTTCAATATGTACAATAAATACATTATGAAACATAACTCCTATTTCGCTAGTAGTTCTGCAAAAATGGCATAGCTTTTTATTTCATCTCAGTAGTGTCCTACATATTATTTCACATATCCTTTTGTAATATACCTATGAATTGTGAAGATTGTCTTGATTATGTACGTGGACATATTTAAATAAGGGAACCTAAATGTGCTTAAAAAACAATATATGAATATGAAATTAGAAAATTATGACATAATGGTGATGAGAAAGAAAGAACCAAGTCAAAGTGTTTCCAGAGTATGCTGCAACTTACAATGGAACTTTTTGTTTTGATAATGCATGTTTTTATATACTGAAAACAATGGTAATTTAAGAAATGAATAGTTGTACTGTGTAAAATTATTGCATTTATAAATTAGCTATGAATTTAATTTTTGTTTGTAAATTAAATGTAAATGTTTCTGGAGAAAGAACATATATCATATATCGTTATAGATAACATTCATTTGTATATTTTAATATCAATATATTAAATTCTGTAAGTTTAAATTCTATATATAATATTATTAAATAGAACATTTTTTGAGATATATGTAATTTTGGGTTTTGCCAATATATATATAATTGAACTTAAGCTTTATCCCAACAGATTGTAAAAGATCTAAAGAATCTGCAAATAAAATGAAAAAATGTTATAAGGACAGTTACTAGAATGATGTGGAGAGAGGATATGTGTTAAAGAAATCAGATTAATTATCTTTATTCTCCAGTAAATTAATAATTATTGAAAGTGATGATCTAAAAATAATCAAAGTGCAAGGATTTTTTAATAGTATAAGTAAATTTACTAAATTAAATTAAAAATAAAAATTTGAACCAAATAACTAAAAAGAAACTGAAAATATAAATTACTAGTAAATTCACAAATCATAACTCAATTATCACTTCAAATATATTGATATTTATTTATGATTTTCTTTCATTCAATATAATCATGTTTTTAATACTTGTTTCATAATATAATAAAGATAATAAATTTTTTTTATCTAATATTTTTCTGGTTTTATATTATTAGAGTTCCATGTCGTAATTGCATTTTTTATTCAAAACAGAGAAAATTGTTGAAATAAGATTGAGGTATATCACCTCTGCTGAAATGATAATGAATTGCTGGGATTTTTTTTTTTATATAGTTCCAGTTATTTGTGCAATTAAAAGTAATTATTACAAAGACTTTGTATGTTGCTATACTTCCATAATTGATTCAAAATTTTTGTTGATTTTCATATTTTTAATATAATTTACATTGTATACATAAATTAGTAGCATACTTTTTCACCTTTTTGCCACTAAAATTTAGAAAGCAATGATAGTTTCCAGATAGCAGTGCTTAATAAGTCCCTACAATATGTTTTTCTATCCAAAATCCCCAGGCTAGTTTCAAATTTATGGCTTTAATAAGCAGAGTTTTGGATCTTGGAACAATACAATTGCACCTTAGAATCTAAGGCATCTATCTCCCTTTCAAAGTCCTGTCATTTATCTCTATATTATACTATCAAGTTATTAACTTAAACTTAAAAACATATAAAATATTTATTTTTAATTTTAGGTTGGTAATATAACATAAAAAGGAACTGAAAGGAAGATGAATTAGATCCTAAGCTCTAGCTGCAGTTTCAAGATCCAAAGCTTTTCACATTGATAAAGGCCATAAGCTTGAAATTATTCTGGGGATTTTAGATAGTAAAGCACAGGATAGGAATTTATTGAAAACTCACATCTGGCAACTATCATTGCTTTTTAAAGCTTAGTAAGTGATAAAAAAAGTTGTGGAAACTTTCTATTAAACCAGTAATATGCAACTGAAGACATGTGATAGATCATATGTTGCTTTATTGGATTATGCATAAATATATGCATCTCTGCATTGTAGCTAATATCTAATGTTTTTGAATGCATTTGTTACTGATTAATTCATTTCTTCACTAGAAATTTTATTCTGGTCTTATATATTGAGACTATAGGATTTATTCACAATTTTATTGAAAAATAATTCAAGTTTAGACTTCCATTCAGGCATTTCATTTTTGATCCATAGGAAAAACACATTTTAATGTAATTAAAATAATAATGATAGATTATAAGCATTCCAAGATTTTTGTTCTTCCTATTACACTATATCATGGGTAGCAAAAACATCACAATCCCTGTACTAATTTTTTATGCATGAATTCAGATGTGATATACAATACCATTCATATAAAATATGTTAATATATATAAATAATATTTATCTTTTGAAAAAATAATCTATTAATATACTATAGAAAAATTTGATGATTAAAAAACATTATTTACTTTAATGTGTCTTCTGAATCTGTTTTACTGTCCCCAGTATTTCAATATTTGGAATTAAAAGTTTTTTAATGAAACAGCAGAACACTTTTAAATTTGAAAAAGTCATTCATGAGTCATTGTTTTTTTTTTTACATCAGTTTTATGGATGAAAATAATTTTTGCAAAAAAACAAAATTGTTAGACTTACAATGAATATTAAAGGCACAACTCATCAATGTAAGAATGTCAATTAAAAATGGAAGATAAAACTATTTTGGACTGGCTCTAAATTAAAGCATTTCAAAGTTAGACAAGTGTCAAATATGTATTCATAGAATGAACATAGAATAAAAATTATATATATTTTTAGTTTGAATCACTGAAGTTTAGTTAGTAAGATTTAGGCTTTTTATCTTTATAATCAGAGGTCTGTTGTACCAAACTTAGTTCTACAATGTGCCATATTTGGTGTAGGCAATCATAATTGATCATGTCTGCACCATAAATGCATCATGACTTGCTTAGAAGTTCATTATCAATGTAACCGATACTTTATGATATTGAAAAATACAAAAAATATAGCCTAATATGGTTATCTGTTGATTTAATAAAATCCTTAACATTATAAATTATTTCCTTTCTCAACTCCTCTTTCTTAAAAAATAAATCCAAAATGATATGGAACAAAAAAATATTAGTATTTACATTTTATATACTTTTCTTGTCAATGAAATATTTTTGATAGTTATGGCACTATTTTTATTATATGGAGGGAAAATCAGTAAACAGAGCCAGGTGGCTTTTTACCTGCTTTATTTAAAAAGAAATACTTATTATTTTTAATTATTTTTTTGATGCACTTTTTATATCACCTATGAGTTTTTTGCTTCCATTGAGAAGATTTTAAGATGTTCTGAAGCTATGTATAAATTCTATTTTTTTTAAATGCTTATACTTCTAGATTTAAATTTTCTATTCTCATATATTATCCTCATACACATTTCTTATTAAACTGGGATGCCATTTTTTAATGCTGCAATTAAGTCATATTAATCACTCTCATCCAGAGCAAGTCTTTACTATTGGACATCCATGCATTTTAATCTTGTCTGTTATCATATAAAATTGTTATTTATATTTCTCTTTACTTATTTTTTTTTTTTTTAAAATGTTAATACAAACCATGAATTCACTCATAATATCATAACAACATCCCCATATTTTTGCTTTTTTTTTTTTACTCTACATTAATACTCATTTATCTAACCAATCCAGATTAGTCTGCACCCATTAATTTATGTCTAAGAATAACTTATATTCATTTCCAGGCCAATAGTTAGAGGAATTGCTGGATTAGTTATGATTTGGCTCCATGAAAATTTTTTCATCTGAATTGAAATGCAGCTTAATACAACTAATTACATAGCAGGCTGATGTATTTATCACATTACTATGCAGTCCTTCATTATTTCTTTGCATGTATGTTAGATCTTTGGTAATGATATTTTTGATCATTATTTGTTGGTGTCATAACTTGCTATGTAATTTATCTCTTTACTATTTGTGATTCTAAGCAAGTAGTTGTATTGTTAATAAATCATTTTTCCAATCTATTGATAACAGAAGTGAAATATTTTGTATTTTGTTTCAACAGATTATGTAATTAATATTTCTAGCATTTCTATTTTTAGGATAAGTAATGACATGAACAATGTTCACTTGCTAGTAATTCTCTTTTGCTTAGTTATTATTATTTTGTTGTAATAATTATTGTTGTTAGATCTGCTTTCTTTTATGTTGTTTGTTTGTTTTTTTAACAAAATAAAATTTCTCATTTGATGGAACTAATTAACCTTTTCAACTTTTTTCTAGAAAGTATTATTATTTTTTGTAAAAAACTTGTACACTTCCATCAGTAGTTTTTTTTTTTTTTAATGAAATTGTTAATTTAAAAAAAAAATATTGAGTTTTCGTTTAATCTCTTTGTATTTGTCTCTTGGTGAGAGAGACGAATATTTCTCTGTTGAGTCTGAGGATTTATTTGACATTTAATCGGACTTCTCATTGTATTCTTTTAATTATAACTTGCTTTAATTTTTTTTTTATCATATAAAACACTTTTTTTTTTTACATTTGATTTACTTACTGTCTGTTATTAAAGAGTTTATATTTAAAACCTAAGCTCCTATATAAATAAAATTTAAAACATTTGAAAGAATGGATGAATGAATATGAGTACTAATAATAAGATATATTATTTTTAGCGAAATATTTGAGGAAGGCTGAGATCTATATAATCATTTATAATTAATTTTATTAATTCTTTTTGGAGTGCTGCTGTATTCAAGAACATTAGTGGAAATCATTAATTCAAATTAACTGGATAATTCTATATTTTTAAAGACAAATTCAAAAGTTTTATAATATTATTTTTCCTTTATTGTTGCGCTTTTCTTGGATAAATAATTATATACGAAAACTATTCCCTTTTTTAATAAAAGTAGTAATTATTTTGAAAATAATTCATTCATGAAATACTTTATCAAAATATTAATATATATGGAATGAAAGGTAAAAGATTAAAAAAAAAAAAAACTAAAGTAACTTTTATTAATGCGTTTGCATATATATATATATTATCTTTTGTAGAAATATACATATAACATTATTATAATAGTATACAGACTAGGAGAAAAAGAGTTAACTGAATTTGGTGTGGTACCAATCGAATATTCAATTCATACTCTTTTTAAATATTGTTAAATATTTTAAAGGGAAAAAAAAGAGAATTAAAATAACTTATATTTGTAATAAATAGAAATTAAAACATTAAAATATTGCTCGTCGTAAAAGGAAACAAATCTGAATTATAATTTAAAAAGTTATCAAGTGATTAAAATTAATAATTTGATTTTTGTTTGTTTGTAAATAAGGCCTTTTTTTTTTTCTCCATTTTCCTTTCTCTCTCTGGTTTTTGATTTTAATTTTGAAAAAAAAAAAGCTGTTCATTAAGAAACACACAATTAAAGTTGATTTTAAATAGATAAGGAGATTTTGGAGGGAACAGTATAAGGAGCTCCATAACATATTTTTTTGAATGCGTTGACACTTATCTATAAAAGACTGAGATTATTAATTCGAGAATAGAAGATATTTTGCTAGCAGAGTGATTCAAGTTTTCTACCATCCATAATGAAATTAATATACAACAAGATGTATATTTGCCAGTAAATGACCCAGAAAACTAAGTACTTGTACTACTATGATATGCATTGCTAAGTGCTTCCATAGAAGAAGAGAGTCTGGAAAATCCAGCCCTAGTTTGGAAAAAAAAAAGATACTTATTATGTTTGAAGAATATGTGCCTTATTCATAGAATAAAATAGCATTTGTTGATCCCCTTCAAAATTCTACATGTTGACAGATTATGAAAGAATACTAATGATTACCGGACTGAAATCAGAAAATCTAAGGATAAATAAATTTAACTATTCTTTTGCCAGCTGCAACAAGAAAACTAAGAAAGTTTAACAAATTGTTTATCAGCATAAAACAAGGAAAACTAAGGATAAATAGACTTAACTGTTTTCCAGCATGAAAAAAGAAAGCCTAAAAATAAAATTTACTTAATCATCTATAAATAGCTTGGAAACAATTATGAAAATGGTAGAGTTATACTATCCATAAAGTTGATAAGACCATTTTACCTATGAGTATCATATGACAAAAAATTATTTTATCATATTGTTCATGAACTAACATTAATTAGTTAAAGTTAGATTACTACATTTATTATTAATTTCCTTTAGTTACAAGTTTGAATCTGGGTTTCTGTTTGCATCATGATGGAAATGGTTAATGGTATCAGCCTGAAAAAAAGAAATGTCCAGAAAGCTCAGGTCTCTTAGATAATATATTCTTTCAATATATAATTATATTGACATGTATATGGTTGAGTCATATCTATATGAATGAATTATGAGAGCAGAAAATATTACTGTTGCTTGACTAAAATTGCCAGCAATAAGTTTAGAAAGTGCTAAAGTCTTTCAGTATGCTCATCACTAATCTTTGATTGAGTTTAAAGTCAAAATCTCATTGCAGTATGTAAATATGTAAAATTCAATTTGATATATATATATATTAATATAGTAATATTTATATAATTCAACTTATTCTGTTAGAAGTACTTTCAACTATATTACTGTATTAATACATATTAAATTATATATATATATGAGTGGGTGTGCCAATTTTACAAATGTATTTGACATAAAGCTTTGCAGCAAGAAAAATGTTAAAATTGCAATCTAATTATAGAAAGATATTATTGGTAAAATATTTGAACTAACAGATTTTAGTAAACATTTTCCTACATTAATTAATTAAATGTCTATTAACAAAATTTATCCATTATTGTAAAATTTTTCTCTTTTTTCATAATTCCTTCCCAGAAATGCATGGGCAACTAATCCCATTTTTTCTGATTTTTTATCCTAGCATGACTTTAATATAGTAATTCAAAATATAAACAATTTATTTAGTTGTTCTCTAATATCAGTTCTGAAATTAACTTGAAGTTTTGCTATTAACTTTTTGAATTAACTCTGCAATTTTGTGTTCTTTGAGTTTTTAATTGCCATTGACCATTCATTTTTTTCTGTCATTTTTTTAAGTTTTTTCCTTAAACAAACCTGTTTTTTTTTTTAATTAAATTTTTTTATAAATGTTTTTATTTTATTCAAATTCCTTAATTAGTCTATTTGTTTATAGCTGCCTTATCTTTATATAAAACTGTTTACATATATTCTTTGCTTTTTAATTAATTAAGCTAAGATGGTTTATCATATATATATATATTCGAAATAGAATATTTTCAAACAATCTTCTTTGGGTTTTTTTTTTTCAAGACAAAATTGTTTACATATATTATTTAAAGAAATATAAAATTTAAACTTTATTTCATGATCTTTTGATTTTGTCTTAAAGAATTCGCTGAAGCATTATTACTTATATATATATATTTATAATGATATATGTATATATATATATATATATATATACACATGACAGATTGTCTATTTCCCATTTTTTCCTGATTCCAAATTAAAAAAAAAAAGAATTTTAATTATGATGCATATAATTTGCATATTACATGAGATTTAATAATAATTTTTACTGAAATTTGTAAGAAATACTGAGGGAATTGTATGAACCTTCGTGAATCTAAAATATATGAGGCAAGATTTGCATGACAATTTGCAATATTTATGATATTTAATTCTATGGAATATACTCTATACATTATATAAATTTTTAATAATATCCTAGATCTTCCTCTCCTGTATAAATCTCTTTTAAGATTTCTTACATTTGGGTATCAAAAAAATGTTATATGTCTATTAAATTTATTGATATTATTTTATTTTCAACTTTTCTGCAATCTCTATATCACTTGATATTTTACCCATAGCTTCTACATGCATATTATTTTTGTTTGTGATTTTTACATTTATCTCTTAAACTGATTTGTAGCAACAGTATCTACCTTATTTGTATATTCTGTTTTCATTTTACTTTCATCATTATACTCTACATTAATATTTTTTTCTTCCACATTTCTAACAGATATAACTACTAATAAAGTTTCATGGAAATCCTTGGATAATACCACTCTGGCAATTATCTGCAATATTACTCATCCAAAATGGCCTTTTTTTTTATCTGAAGAATTCCACATCAATTAATTTTTGTAGTTTTTTTATTATCTTATTTATTACAAACCTTTCCATAACTAAGTATGATTTTATTAATATATAATTTTGAATGTCACTGCTGCACATTTCGTGTGGTTCTTTAGGTTCTTCTAAATTTAGACCCACACTAGTCTCATTCTCTACAGTGCTGTCTAATATGTGTTCTTTAGGTTTTTCTTCTAAATTTAGACCCTCACTAGTCTCATTCACTATAATACTGTGTTCAGACTAAGGCAATGCACTTGTAATTGCATTGTTTTCTTCAATGTTTTTAATATTCATTGCATTTTCTTTATACTTTAAGATTATTATATATTGTTAACATCATTTTAAGTCTTCTGTACAGTTTAACATATTAAAAAAAAATCCATAATTTTCTCCGTTCTTTTTTTGACTTTTTTATTTCCTCGTCTATTTCTTATTTTAATATATATATTCTATGGTTATGTATTCACCTGTTTCTTCTTTTTTCAGGTGATTATTTGCATTGACAGTTTAATTTCTAGGAAAATGCACAAATTTCATAAGCAAGGTAAATCTGTCATTTTCTTAACATATTCTTATAATTCCTATTTTAGTCCATAACTATTTTCAATGCAACTGTTTGAAAAATATTCTCATTATAGTCTTTCAAATGGTTTATTCAGCATACTGATTTATTTTTTTATAACAATTTACAGCATTTTTTCATAGAAAAATAATTCAAAAAAATTACAATGTTTTAACATCTGGTGTCATTTTATAGCCATGCTTAGTGTGGGTCTAAACCTTGGAAGTGGTGGAAGAATATCTATGCCCTGCCTCTACTATTTCATAGTCAACTAATTCATCTTTCCTGCTACTATTACTATATGACTTCTCATTACTTAAACTTTCATCCTCTCTGACATTACAGTAGGAAATGTTCCATACAGTAGTGGCACCAAGTGCAAGCCATAATAATCAATGAATGCTAAATGGTTTGTGCATAAAATCCCTATCTAGTGCCTATTCATCCAAAATCCTCAGACCAGTTTCTAGTTTGTGATTTTCATCAGTGAGAGCCTTGGAACTGGGGCTATAAGCTAGGTACTAACTAATCTAGGGATATTGGATGAATAAGCACTAGATAGGATTTTATACATGAACTTTCTAGTATGCATTGGGTGGCACTACTGTATGGAAAGTTTATTATTGTATTAAAAGTTTCTGTAAGTATAGGAAATGGTGATCCTGTGATGTTCTTACTGACATTACAGAGAAAGTGCAGACATTCTGTATCAGAGTCATCAGAATAATGATAGATAGCTTCAGCAAAATCTTCAAAATTGATCTCATATTATACCTAAGTTATTTATTTATTGAAATACATTATAAATCAAAAGTTTTGAATTATATATATATACACACACATACATTAGAGTATACATTATAAATCAAAAGTTTTGAATTATATATATATACACACACATACATTAGAGTCATACAAAACCCATTCCACAGGTCACCTTCAACCATGGTAAAGGTTAGTTAGTGTAGCTGTCTACAGCTTTTATTTTTTCAAATGAAAAAATAAAATAACAATTTCAAGCCAGATATTGTATTTTTTTTCTACTGTTGCAATAATTTTTTTTTATAAACACCACAACTTTTCTTTTTTTGTGATATTTTTGAAGTGCCTGTTAAGCTTACTAATGATAGGGCTCTCCAATAATTTAATATATTCGCTATACTTATTATTTTGAATGTGACCCTCTGATAAATATTTTTTTAATGTGGTTCTTGGATTATTTAAGGGTGGATAATCTTGATATACATTATAAGCCTAAAATATTTTGTAAGAAATATGATGGATATAATGAGCAAAAAATTGAATCCAAATGTTTACAGGTAAAAAAGATATCACTTATTTTTCAGAATCTACAATAGAAAAAGAGAAGTTGCTCATGTTCAAAATCTATAAAAGAAAAAAACTGTTTATTTATAAGATGTGATATGTTGGACTATTTCCATCATTTATGAGTGAATGGTAAATGTACAGAAAATTTTAAATTTTATTTAAACTTTCCAAATACAAACAACTTGTTAGTAATAACACACAAATAGATAATACAGGTTAGTAATTACACAACGTTTTGAGTAGTATTATTCTCCACTCTTCTTCAGGTGTTGCTGGCCTATATGCACAGTGACAATATTTGCTTAGAAGTTGAATTCACACCTTTAGATTCTTGAATATCGAATTTAAGGCAAATGCTCTACCAATTAAGCTATTCTGTCAAAGCTCAGTTGGTAGAGCATTTGCCTTAAATTTGATCTTCAAGAATCTAAAGGTGCAAGTTCAACTTCTAAGCGAATATTGTCACAGTGCATATACACCAGCAACATCTGAAGAAGAGTGGAGAATAATACTACTCGAAATGTTGTGTAATTACTAACCTGTATTGTCTATTTGTGTGTTATTACTAACAAGTTGTTTGTATTTGGAAAGTTTAAATAAAGTTTAAAATTTTCTGTACATTCAACATTCACTCATAAATGATGAAAATAGTCCAACATATCACATCTTATAATATACCATCATTACAAACCTTCAGACAAATACTGTTTATTAATTTCTTTACTATCTTTTTAAATCTTTTATTATAAATAATATATTTAATAAAACTTACAAGTTTTGAGACCAATGATTGTATTATAGAATGTAAAATAACTGGTGAAAAAATTTATAAGTTCTTGAAAAACTGGATTTGAAAATCAAGGCCTATTTTTATTGAAATATTTTTAAAAAAAAAAAAAATTATATAATTTACCAGTTTTATGAATAAAAAAGATTGTGATAAATGTTAGATAATATCTATACATATATTTTCTTCAAAAGTAGACAGAGGAAAGCAAAAGATATGCTAAATAGGATCTTATTGATTATAGCTGTCGTCTATATAAGAATTTCACAAACTAGTGTTTTAATACTATTGCATTGTGCTAAATGGTTTCTGCTCATGCATCATTCTATAATAACACAACAGGTAGTACTGCAATGCAATATTGTGATGCACTTTCAATTAAAAGGTTAATAAAATAATTATTTTAATATGAATTATTATTACTCATATATATGCCATTTTTATAAATGTACTTAATTTGTAAAGATTTACAAAAAAAAAAAAAAAAAAACATTAAAAATATATAGTACCCTATGAGAAATAAAATATTACTTATTTAAATATTTGACTTGGAAGATTTTAATGAATTTAAAGTTATAAAAATAAAGTTAACTTTCTCAGTTAAATACTTTATTAACAAAGTTTATTCACACTGTAAAAAATTTTTAGATTTCAATTTGTATTTTTCTTAGTTGTATCAAGACATGATGTTGGTATTTTTTTGGTCAAATAATGGGTTAATGAATTCAATAATAAAACTTGGACTTATTGTTGAGGTAGGCTGATTAATCTTTGGAAAAGAAGCAATATGATAGTATAATAGTTATCTTTTAGAAATGCATATACAACTTATTCAAAATCTTTTTTATTCTTTAGCTAAGTGTGGTATTGATAGAGTAATCCATTCAAAGTATAGAGTGGTTTGTTTCAGTTGTCCTCTAATAACAATTCTGATCTAAGTAGAAAATATGCTAGTGACTTTTTGAAATAATGCAATTCTTTGTAGTCTTTTAATTTTTAATTACCATGAATTGAATAAAAAAAAAACATCCATTTTGTAATTTTTTTTTGTTAATACATTTTTTATAAATATTTTTTTTTTTATAATTGTTTTTTGTTAAAACTCCTTAATAGTTCATTTATCTATAATCTGCCTTATTTTTATCTTTATATAAAGTTGTTTTCATATTTTTATGTTTTTTAATTAAATGTAAAAGAATTTACCAAAAAATACATTTAAAAAATATTTTCAAACTATTTCTTTTTCTTTTAAGTTAAAATTGTTTATATAAATTATTTAAAGATATATAAAATCTATAACTTTATTTCATGATCTTGTCTTACAGAAGTATTTTAAACTATTACTTTTGTCTTTAAATTATATATATATATAATATGGAGATTAATAATCAAAATTAAGTAAATGAATTACTCTCAATCCAAAGCATAAGACAGAATTTTTTAGAGAAAATAACGGATTTTCTCTCTTTACTCCATCTTTTTATAAGAAACTTATTTGAAGCACTTTCGAAAGAAAACATCATTCTTTCTTTCCAGAATGCTTCAGATAAGCTTCTATATAAGAAGGTGAGGTAAAAAGGAAAGATGGTTTATTCTTTTCTCTAAAAAAGTTTGGCTTGTGCTTTGGATTGAGAGTATTTAATTTATATAATAAACCAGAAGTTTGAATATTAATCTCCATATATTACATAATTTTAATTAATGGAAATATATATATAATGGATTGTTATAATGCATAAGTGTTTGTGTAACAACAAAAACATACTGTTCTTTTTTAATAAGATGTAATATTCCCACACTTTATTACTAACATTAAACTCATTTCTGTCATTAATAAAGGGAATCACAAACAAGGAATAATATGAATGTTTAACACTTATCTTAATGATCTGATGCTATTAAATTCCATTTGCAATTCTTTTTAATTCTAGAACATATAATTGCTATGTGTTACTTCAACTGAAGCACCAGCAAGTAAAATTGCATAAATAATGATGAACCTAAAACTCTCCTAGTTAATAATTGATGCTTGGTGTTATCAGTAAGCAATATCAACTAATGTATTGAATAAAGTACAATTTAAGGATGAAAATTCAGAAGAGTTTTATAACACAAACATAATAAAAAGAGAGAAAAGGGAAATAATCAATTTTCACATGTAAATACTTTTTAGTTGATTAAGCAAAATAATAAAAATTATACACTTTATGAAAATAAATTCTTAACAATTTTTCAAGAATGAGCTTAGATAACAATGTGATTTAAACTTTAATTAACAGTATATCAGTTATACTTTAATGAAGTTGGTATATAACTGGTTTGAATATTTTATCTCATGCATGAGAGACAAATATATTTTTTAAGTATAAATCTAACTGTAAATTAAAGGAATTTTATCGATATTCCTCTTTTTTTTTAAAAAGACATAGTAAAGTACATTATTTGACTGTACTTATTTACTGTTTGTATGGCTTTGATTTTTTTTATGTTTGTTTATGAAAGATATCCATTACACATATAACAATCTTTAAATGCATATTTTTTGAAAACAAATATGGTGGTAATTTTTTTTTTCCATAATAGCATAATTTCTCTCTGCTTTTTTTAAAATTAGAAATATATTTAAATATTGCTAGTACTATTAGTAAAGTAGTAACATATTTCATGTTTTAAAAACAATTTTTTTTATCAATTTATAATAAAAAAAAAAAGTTATTCATATATTAAAATATAGTGCTGTAAGGTCTGCCCATCCGACATATATATATATATATGTCATATTATTATTACTATTTGCGGGATATTCCATGTAGTGAAAAAGTAAATGTGGTTTCAGTAATATCAATCTTCTCAGAGTTCTTTCTCAAATATAAGAATGATATGAGATTTAAAATCGTTTTATCGTTAACGATAAAAACGATTTTATATGTCTTATGATTTGAAAAGGTTGAGGTATGTTTGTACGAATAATGTTTTCGTTCAATGATAATATGACATCTTTATCCGTGAAAACATTAGAATTATATATATATATATAAGGTAATCCATTTACATATATATATATATATATATATATATGTAAATGGATTATGTCCTGTATATGAGGGTTTAGAGTTACTTATGGTCAACATGAGTAGGATGAGAAGGTAGGCACCAATGTGGGCTTTAAGCATTCCATCATCAGGTATTCAATGAAATGGACTGCTGAAGAGTTGTGGGGTGGAGTGGATTGATTAAAGTATGAAGTTTGGCTATCTTAATATAAGCTGAGCATTGATTGTATATATGTGCGGAGATGATAATCTGGACCAACTGATGAGTGCTGGTTTAGCACAAAATAGGCATATTGGTGATTATTTTATTTTTTGACATGTGATCAAGTATGGCAGTAATATGAGATAGTGTAGATAGTTGAGGATCATGTGAAAGTCTGAGTTCAAACCCCCTATACATGACATATTGGAGTGCAGGTATGAGTAAGCCTGTATTGTAGAAAAAAATTTATATATTAAAATATAGTGCTGTAAGGTCTGCCCATCTGTCATATATGTATGTAAATGGATTGTCCTGTATCTGAGGAGTTAGAGTGACTTATGGTGAACATCGGTAGGTATGAAAAAATTTGTACTGTAGAAAAAAAATCATATATTTAAAATTTATAATAAATTTTTGACATTTTTTCTTTTTTAAGAAACAAAAATATCATACCTTATTTCTATAAAATTTCTAATATTAACTAGCCATGATTCTTATTTCTTCAGATAATTTTATATGCATGATTTGAAACTTGATCTTTTATTGTATTTTAAGAAAGGATGACAGAGAAATAAATATTTGATTTTAAAAAATTATAATGAGACAAAACTATTGGTACTAAGAACAGGTAAAATTGTTAGTATTATATATATATATATATTAAATATTAAGACATAACTGGAGATTTATAATTAATAAACTTAATATATATATATGCATGTACCAACAACTACCTCAATCACACACATTAAAAAAAAGAGTGCATCCATAATGTTACATATCCAAAAATCAATAAATGTGGACTATGAGTTAGACTAGTGGTAGTCAACCTTGTCCCTACTACCCACTAGTGGGTGTTTCAACCTTCATGATGGGTGGTAGGGGTTTTGTTGAATACTGAATCACATTCTCTTTTTTTTTTAATTCAATTGCCTCTTATCACATTTCACAATTAATTGCAAAAAGTGGTAAAAGCTATAATATTGGAGAAATTGTAATAATACCCTCTATAAAATAATTTATCTCAACAGTAATGCATCAAGATATACCTGACATTTTAAAAATATTGCCCTAAGCAATAGCACAGTAAAGTGATGAACTGAAAAAAATGCCAGTTAATGTTGAAAAAACTCATTTTCCATGCAATTGGATGAGTCTACCATTGAAGATAATAATGCTTTATTGATGGCATATGTACATTATTTGATGAAAACAATACATTACAAGAAGAAATGCTTTTCGCAATAAATATCATTACAGATATAAAAGGATTATCTATATTTAATACTGCAAAATCATACTTTACAAAAAATAATATTCCTTTGAATAATATTATTGCAAGAGCTACTGATGAAGCACCATCATTGGTAGGCCACTATCATGGATTTGTTGCTTATTTGAAGGAAGAAGTGCCCAAATGTTTTATGTACTCATTGTGTTGTGCACAGACAACATCTTGTAGAAAAACATCTAAGTACAAGTCTCCATTCATCATTAACTATAATAATTTGAGCTGTAAACAAGATCAAATCCAATGCAAAAAATGATAGAAATGTTTTGACAGCTTTTCCAGGACAATAATGAACATTTTAATACATTACTTTTGCACACAGAAGGTCAGTGGCTGTCAAAGGGCACATATTTGGCTCGTTTTGTAGCATTATATGATAGTCTCATACAATTTTTTGAAAGTAATTATGATACCAATCTGTGTCAACAGTTAAAAACAGTAAAGAATGATCCCTTTTATTTGACAAATATTTTCAAGAGATTTAATAATGTCAATTTGCAGCTTCAAGGAGCTAATAAAACTCTTATAGGTTGCCACAGTATTGTATCATTATTTATTGACAAACTTGAACTACTTTGTTATAATCTGTTGAAGAGAGAATTTAATCAGTTTCCTGAATTATCATCTATAAAAGATGATATAACTCCAGAGGATATTGACAGATTCACTAGCCACCTCAACGAATTTAAATTCAACACGGAAAAATGATTGGAATCCTTTTACCACAAATATTGAAGAGGCTACTATAATTTTCCAAGATGAACTGTTAGAAATTAGATATGATGAAGAAAGTAAACATAAATTTGATAATGATGGATAGGAAAACCTATGGAAAAATATAAAAAAATGCCTGTCTTACATCCAAATATGTGGAAAATGATATTCAGTTTATTGATACCTTTCCCTACCTCATTCCTTGTGTAATAGGCTTTAGTGCTATTAATCATATTATGACCATAGAAAGAAACCACCTACATATTTCCAAAATAGGAGATCTTCATTTGATCCTTACAAAAATTGAGCCAGATACCCAGTATTTAGTTTCACAGCATCAGCCTCAGGGATCTCATTAATAATTTAATTAATTAAATGTAATTTCATCAGAATTCATGCTTCTATGTATACAAAGTATAAATAAAAAGATAGATTTAACTACTGTAAGTTGTTTTATAAACATTTATTCTACCAAACTTAGTGAAAGTCCAACATAAAGTATTTGATAAGTAATTATTATTATATGCTTTAGCTTGCTGTAACTCTGCTTTATAAACTTTATAAAGTAAAATTACTTCCCTATTTTATAAATCACCATTACTGTGGAACTGGTGGGCAGTTAGAAAGTTACTACTAACAGAGATACAAAAGTGGATGGTGGGTAGGCAATTAAAGGAAATAATTATTAGTTTTTGGTTAATTGACTTTATTTGAACTTTTACTATTCTTGAATATGTTTTTTTTTTTTTTTTTGCTTTAATAAAATAGACATCAATTTGACAAAGATGCATCCTCTTACTACATATATATAATAAATATGTTATTGAACATTGAATTATATATAATACAAGATTTAAGTTCCAATTATTGTACACAATACATTTTTTTATTATAATTGTCATATTACTTGAAAAATTAACAAATCATTTTTGCAGTATATATGCATTTCAGGAATAACTTTCATTATCAGCTGCCTTGGAGCATTGCCACAATCCATACAAATATAGCAACTGCCTGTCATATTAAAATGTAATGGCAAAACTAACTTGTTTTCAAAGCATAGTAGTTTATTCCAATAAGTTATTCATTAATCAAGATATAGAGATTTATATTATTAAAACTTTCATTAAGAAACCCAACATTGAAATATGTAAAAAATAAATCAATGTGCCTTGAATTAAATATAAATAAATGTAAAGAGATGTCAGCTTCGATTATTATGTGCAATAGTTTTTTAAATATAGCCATTGTACTACATGGGAAAATTGATGTCCTTCTACGGTGAATATTCATTTCAGGAAAGACTGCCACCATCAGCTACTTGAGCATTGTTAACACACACACACACACACACATATATATATATATATTGCTAAAAAGAATTAAGTGCTTCCTTCCAATTTTTTACAGGCCCATTATCTGCTGTCTTTGAAGTGGTTTTAACAGCTTTTTTAAAAAATTGTTTTATTTTTCCTGAATTCTCATTTATGCCATTGTTTAAATAATAGTGATTATTTAGCTGAAGCAGTACCAATATAATCTCTACAAATGATGCATTGTCCAAGTATGATGATACTTAGTGTAAATTTGTAAATAGCTAATTTATTATACTGAATAATAAATTAAAAAGTGTATTCAGTAAAAATTATTTATTAAAGTTTTTTAAGTATTGTATATAAAACTTTTTTTAGACAGTTAATATTAATTACAACCACCACATGTTCATTAATGTACAAATAAATAAATGAATAAAAATTGACTACTATTTTTTTTTTTTTTTTAGAATGTGTAGTCTTAGAAAATGAATATATAATCTGTCACTTTGTTATAATTTTGAAATATATAAAATTTATTTATCTGTAAATAATTTATTTATTATTACTTAAATTTTTAATTATAAACCAAACAACATTATGGGAAATAATACCAAAATATTATCTTATGTGTTATATAAGAAAAAATTATATATAAAAACTCCAATCCAATCTTATCAATTTTACAGAATGAAGGGCCTCCTGCCACAATAGAAACTTATTCATTTATAATGCATATGATTTAGAGTTTAAAAGGCATGAAAAATTAGATTTTTTCTTTCAAGCAGTTGAGCTATGCCCTGCAAATCTAGCTATTGTTTAAAGAGAAAAGCAAGAAATCATAATTATCCAGCAATGAACTAGTTTGATATTGTCTTTTCCTTCACTCTTCTTTCTGTAGAGAAATTTTTAATAGACATTCCACCAAAAATCATCCACAATACAAAAATAATATTTATATTTCATTATAAGGAAATTTTTTTAGAAGTATGTTATCACTGACATCAAACTTTTTTTAGATTATTTCAAATCTAGTTCCTATCAATGTGTGTGTTTACATATGCAGAAAAATAAAACTTCTCACAAATCTAATGTGATTAAACAAAATAATATATAAAATGGGAGATATATTAAAACTATTGGTTTACTGTTCATGTAAAACAAGAAATATATATATTTTATAATTGTTTTGTGCATAAATAGTATCCATGCACATTATTTTTAAAAAAAGCATTGAAAATATCATGTATGTGTTAAAACTATTTTGAGCATCTAAAATAATATGTGAAATAAAAACAAATTAATGTAGATAGCAGATTGGCTGTGATTTTTTTCCCTAAGTGTAAATAACAGATTTGTTTATTCCAAAATTATGAAAGGTTTATAAGGGCTTTGCTGGTATAAACACATCTTAATGATACAAATTTTCAAGCTCAATAAAATTTATAATATATTGAGTTTTAATGTAAGAAGATGACAAATTGTCATTAATAATAATCTATTATTGTAGCTTCATCATAATATTCTATTACCTAGTTATTCAATATTTCTTCAAGCAAAATCTTGCAGAATTTCATTAATAAACATATCCAATTTTAATAAAGTATAAGTTTACTTAGTATCAAGTTGTTTTGCACAATATAATGCATAATAAACTCTGGAAAATTTAGCCAAGTGTTGAAAGACATAACTACAAGATCGAAAGTTTTCTAGATTAATTTCTAATTGAAGAAAATTTTTAAAAGTTTTAAAATGCAGTTTGAGCTATTGAACAGAAAGGCTGCATTTAACATATTACTTTGGTGCTCAAATATTGTTTGATCTAAGTAAACGAATTTAATAAAATGCTAATAAAATAAAAAAATTATATGAACAGTTAGTTAGTTATTCAGGAAATACCCTCAAGTGGGCTTATTCAGTTAACTAAATTGAGATTATTATTTTTTAATTTTTTGGGGCTGGAATAGCTCTTGAAATAACCCTTTTTACTAACCATTGTATTAAACTGTTTATGATGTCAATAAAGATAGTGCCATTAAAAAGTTTTATTTATAAATACCTACAGTGAGAAAATGTCAGTTTTTTAAAAAAGTTGAAATTGGTTTCTAAGGAAATACTTCATTCTAGAATAAGTTATATTCAGGTTAGTTTTGACTAGATGAAAATTTAAATGTACAAATCTGAAACAGTCAAGTCTTTAATATCTTACTGTTCTTATGAAACAATTAGAATGTGTCAGGAATTATGTAAATGGATCTTAGAAAAACTGTATAAAAATCAGATATGTATTCCCCCCCCCCCATTTTATTATTTATTTTAATAATTTTGTTTGCTTTGAAGAATATGGAAATCTTATTATTGTGTAGAATTAGTAAAATAATTGCATTTAAAATAATCATATAAAAATATGATATGTAATATTCTATATTAGTATTTTTGTATTTGAATTGGTTGATTTACCCTTGTTGTTCAGTTTTTTTAGTAGTAGTATTTTTATTTTTGATTTATAAAATTAAATTAAATTACCAAATTGAAAATGAACCAATTAATGTAAATTTTATGTTATAAATCTGTATTAAAGCTGTTTCTCTGAATAGCAATATGAAGCAAATATTAAAAGGTTTGAGAAATGATGAACTTTTATGAGCAATGACCAAGCATTGTCATTTGATTATATTACTTTATAGTCTAGTTATTTCACACTACCTCAGGCAGGTTGAGAATGAAGCCATATTTGTGCTAGTCTTTTTTTTTAATTATTATTACAATATAAAGGGAATGTAGATGAGTTGGACAAAACCCTACATTATAAATCATTATTTATTTTGTTATTTCTATTGATTAATTAAATATATTCACTTTCTGTTAATTAAAGTTTATTATCTTTTGCAAGAAAAAGAAATTAAGCAAAAAATAGAAATATATATTTTAGTGTAATTTGTATAGACAGTCTTTGATTTTCATAAGTAAATACTTCATGACATTTTATATAAGTTAAATTTTACTTAAGGTAGATGTTCTTTTCAAAGAAATATTCATGTAGTATGAGACACAAGAATTATTGAGAGACGAGTGGTTTTGTGAATTATATTTTTTTAATCTTTTGCATTTTATATATGCAAGGAATTAGTGATTAGTCTGGATTTATATTTGTCAGCTTGTCTAAATAGGGGATTGCTTGTGTGTGTATATATATATTGCAACCATGCAAGGTGTGTTGGAAGTTGAATTTGAAGATTTTGCTAAAATAAACATAAAGGAAATAAAATAAAAGTATGTTTGATATAAATACAAATTAATGTATAGAATAAATATTTTATTGGATTAAAATTAGAAAATGTCTTTTCCTTGAGGCAATACACATAGTTGTTTTTTTTTCTTCTTTTCGTTCAATAAAAAAAGAAAAAAGAGTGGTTTAAATAATAAAAGTAAATAATGATTGTAAATACTGACAGAAGTTTTACAAAGGAGAGATTGGTAATTAAATATGGCAGTGGTAACTAAAGAAAAAAAAAAGAACATTGAGAACAAAAATTTAGAGAAAGATAAAATGTTGAAGAAAGAATGTAGAAGGTATTCAATGTACACCTGCATAATGAATTTTCCTGAAGATATAAAAGGAATGGACAGAGATAAAGAAGGGTCTCTTTTGATTTTCAGATTTTTGACAAGATGTTCAACTACCTTGTGATAGCCACTGACATTCAGATGGATGGCTAGAATGCACATACATCGCCGATCATTCTGTTCCCTCGAACCTATTTACAATGATTTAGAGGAGTGAAGTCACCACTAGCTAAAAATAGAAGCCTCTCATCAAAACTGCAACCTAATGGACCTACCATGAAGAAAATCAGAGGCTGTTATGTATTACTAAGGAATGATTCCACACAACAATTTTACTAATAAGAAATCAAATTTTTGAACTTATAAGCTTATTGAAATAACTTTATAGAGTACTCATATCTTATACAAATCAGAAGAAAAGAACTCATATTTTAATGGACCATAAAGAACTATTTGTATGATTAATGAATCCAAGAAATAATTTTGCTACGATGTTATTTCATTTTTATTCAATATGTTCATAAAAAAGGTAATAAAAAAAAAAAGACTTGCAATGTGTCATTTACTTAAACCTCATAATTGTCTTCTTTTAGCGATCTTCTGGGCAAATTCAACTGTTGATGCCAAAACAATATTATTATATTTTTAGATAATATATTATTTGTGAGGTCACAATATAGTTATATAATATTTTTGCATTATTTTGTGCAAATATTATAGGGGTAAGTTCATATCTGAATTATTAGTTCATTCACATTATAGAAAAGGTTTTGGTGTGGTGTGAGAAGAGGGGGATAGGGATATCTCATATAGAATCCTGGTACCTAATATAAAAAAAAAAAAAAAATTTAAACTATTAAAGGTGAAGGTGGCAATATAGGGAAAGTTAGCTATTTATAATTTAGGAACATATTCCCTGGGAAATATACTACACTTATGCTAAAATTAAAAATGGTTAACTACCATAACCTAGATTAGGTGTAGGCATGAGAGGTAATGGGTATATCTTTAACAGATATATATATATATATTAATCTTATGGCCATTCATGTTTAATAAATATCTGACATTTATAAAATGGAATAATGGCTACCCAAACAATGGGTCTCTAAGAAACCAAAACCCGAGATAAGAGAAAACAAGATGTTATTCATGTATTTGCAGCTTAGATTGTGAACATAATTTTTTTTCCAAAGCAGCAAACAAATAAAATGTGTGTTGGTAATATATTTTGGGTAGTACACTATTCAGTGTTTAAAAAAAGGTTCTTTTAGATAAAGAAAGGGAGGGGACAGGCAGTGTAGTCTCCCTTTCATTTCCTATCATTTTGTTAGGTAAAAAGAGGGTGGAAATAATACTGTCATAATTATTTAGAAAAATAACTTGTTTTTTTTTTTTTTTTTGCTCTGTCTAAAATATACTGTAAAAATTAATAGTATTAAAGAATCGGTAAAAAAAAAAAAAAAAGTATATATATGCAGTTTTTTTTTATACATCGAATATATATATAACAGTTGAAGGAAAATAACACAGAACAATTGTTTAATAATTTGGTACTATATATATTGTAAGGAAGAGTATGAAATTGAGAGGAGGCAAATAAGTGAAAATGGCTGATGATAAGCAAAAAGAAACAAAGGACAGCATTGAGCCAATAATGAGAAAGTTATTTCAGTAGTTCATGATGAAAAGGAAAAAAGAAATTAAAACAGAATTGATGATAGAAATGAAAAATATCACAGGGGAAGAGATAAGGGAAATAAAACAGAATTTAAGGAGATGGATGACAGGCTAATGAAGGTAGTAGAAAAGGTATTAGGGAAAGAGACAATGAAAAGAGGTAAGATAGAATTAGAGTAGAGAGGGGAAGCAAAAAACAGCCTTGGTGAGACAAAAACAGGAGGAGAAGAGATTGAAGAGAAGATGATCATGACCCACTGTAGTGAACCAATTCCTGAAAATAAAAATGTTTTATGAACAAGAGAGTTATATTAAAGTTTTTACATATAAACAAAATAGTGGAAGACATGAAACTAATGATGGCATCTACTAATTTACAGGATTCGACCCAAGTATGATGGGAGTTTTTATTTTTGAGGCTGACAAATTTTATATTGTATACGCAGGCATTAACCAAAAGCTATTGGAATGAAGGCCACCAAAAAAGAATAAAGTTTAAAGTATCACAAGAAAAATGTAGAATGGAAGAGCTATATGTACCATTTTTGCAAAAGCAAGTCGCTCAGCTGAGGATGCTAACAGAATATCCATTGACCGAGAAACAAATCATCATATTGGTGTGGAGAAACTTCCCGACTCCAGTAGGTCAACTACTAATTGGAAATGGGTGCAAGACTGTAGAACAAGTGGCAGACTTATTGAGTTAATTTGACAACAACAAATACATATATAAGAGAAGTGAGCCACAAGTAAATACTATTATGGTAATAGACAACTCAGGACCTGGGAACAAAGGAAAGGGATTCTCAACTAAAGGAAAAAATAATAATGCGGTCAAGATCTCCATCCTTGGGGAAAACATGTAGAAATCAGGATGATCCCCCTGAAAGAGATCTAGACATCAAATGGAAGGACTGGTATGTAAAGCACATGGAGAAATCTGCACAACCAGTGTTGAGCTATACTAATAGGAAGTAAAAATTAAATTAGGATGGATTTTACAATAATGACCTTGGATTTGTCCCAGGATAAAATGAAAATGGTTACATGTTACTGAGTAAGAAATGAATACAGATAGAGAAAAATAGATAACCCTCACAGTTCACCAAAAAGGATGTAAAATGAGTGAAGTAGGGGGATGAAGTAATGGTTGGACCATATCATGTCTGCACTGTACACAATTGGTTGGTAGGATGCTCTTAATATCTGTAAGTCTCCAGAGAGCTAGGTCCCAGATAAATGGGAGGCGGAGCTTGCTGCCGCATATCTACAATTCTCAGTAAGTGACAGAGCTAGGTCCACATGTAGGATAGTGGACCACTGCCAAGATATGTGTATACCAGTCAGAGAACCTTAGGTATCACATGTTTCTAAGAAAGTAATCTAGCAGATACATATGCTCGGGACCTCTTGCCCATCAGAAAATGGTCCATTAACCCTTTTCCCCTCCCGCGGGACCCCTCTTCCCACCCACCCTCACCCTCCTTTCTTTCTTTTTTTTTTTTTTTAAATTATTTTATATATATTTTTTTTTTTTTTTTTCGATATTTTGTGTGCTGCTGTCGTCTTTTTTTTTTTTTTATATATAAAAAAAAAAAAAAATCAAAATTAAACAAAAAAAAAAAAAAGATATTTTTTTGTTTTTGGTTTTTTTTTACATTCTCTCTTCATAGAAATAACTATGAAATGGCTTGAAAAAAAAAAAAAAAAAAAAAAAAAAAAAATATAAATTAATATTAAAATATATTTTTATTTAAATTTATTTTAAATTTTTTAAAATTAATTTTATAATATTAAAAAAAAAAATAAAAATATAATAATATTAAAAAAAATTAATTAATTAAATATATTATATATTAAAAAAAAATATAAAATTTATTATTTTTAAAATATTATTTTTTTTTTAATTTTAATTTTTTTATTTTTTTTATATTTTTATTTTATATATTATATAAAAAATTATAAATAAATAATAATTTAATTTTTTTTTATTTTAAATTATTTATTAATTATTTATTAAATATTATTTTATATTTTAATATAATTTAATTTTATTTAATAAATATATTTTTTATTTTTTTTTTTTTTTTTTTTTTTTTTTTTTTTTTTTTTTGTTAATACAGTATAAGGGAATAAGAATAATATCAAGTAGAATAAACTAGCCAAAACACCTAGTTTATTCTCATCATTAATCATGGGTAGTATTGCAACTGTGCAAGGTGTGTTGGCAGTTGAATGTGAAGATTTTGCTGAAATGTATATAAAGGAAATAATAGTATGTGTGATATAAATACAAATTAATGTATAGAATAAATATTTTGGTGGATTAAAATTAAAAAATTTATTTTCCTTGAGGTAATACACATTGTTTTTTTCTCCTTTTCATTCAATAAAAAAGAAAAGAAGTTTAAATAATAAAAGTGAATACTGATTGTAAATACTGATAGAAGTTCTACAAAGTAGAGATTGCTAATTAAATATGGCTGCGGTAACTAAAAAGAAAAAAGAACTTTGAAAACAAAAGTTCAAAGAAAGAATGCAGGTGGAATTCAATGTTTATATGCATAATGAATTTTTGTAAGGATATAAAAGAAATGGGCATAGACAAAGAAGGATCTCTTTTGTTCTTCGGATTTTTGACACGATGTTCAACTACCTTGTGATAGCTGCTGACATTCAGATGGGTGACTAGAATGCCTGTACTTCACTGATCGTTCTGTTCCCCCAAATCTATTTATGATGATTTATGAGAGTGAAGTCACAACCATAGAAGCCTCACATCAAAACTGGAACCTAATGGATCTAACATGAAGAAAATCTGAGGATGTTATGTATTATCAAGAAATGATTTCACAAAACAATTTTACTAGTAAGAAATCAAATTTTTGAACTTGTATGCTTATTGAAATAACTTTATAGGGTATTCACGTCTTACACAAACCAGGAGAAAAGAAAACATATTTTAATGAACCATAAAGAACTGTTTATATGGTTAATGAATCCAAGAAATAATTTTGCTATGATGACAAAATTTTTTTTGTTATTTCGCTTTTATCCAATATGTTCATAAAAAAAAAAGTAATAAAAAAAAAAGATTTATAATGTGTCATTTATTTAAGCCTCATAATTATCTTTTTTCAGTGATCTTCTGAGTAAATTCCACTGTTGATGCCAACACAATATTATTATATTTTTAGATTTAATTTCTATGGGATCACGATATAATTTTATAATATTTTTGTGTTATTTTGTGTAAATATTATAGGGGTATGTTAATATCTAGTTATTAGTTCATTCATGTTATAGATAGGGTTTTGATGTGGTGTGAGAAGGGGGGGGTGAACTTATCTTCATTGTCAATTTAATACGGATATCTAAAATAGAATCCTGGTGCCTAATAAAAAAACAAATTTAAACTATTAAAGGCGACAATATAGGGAAAATTAGCTAGTTATAATTAGGACCGGGTTACCTCGGAAATATATTACACCTACGCTAAAATTAAAAATGGTTAACTACCATAACCTAGATTAAGAATTGGCATGGGAGGTAAAGGGTATATCCTTAAGATATATATATTTTAATCTTACTGCTGTTCATGCGATCTGGATTTATTTATGTGTAATTAATAATGGTATTTTGCCATCATTCCACCTAGATTGCACCTACCACCATCTAGATAAAAATGTTATTTTAAAAATGGTACAGAGATGCTGCAAATAGTATGTGGAACAAGATTAAACATCCATACAACAATAACATTTTTAAAAAATTAAATATGAGAAAAAGGGGAGGAGGTAACAATATGTGAATAATCTGATATAAAATTTAATAATTGTTTTGAGTAATAAGCTTTAAGTATTTTTTTTTAATGAGAGGTGACTTGAATATATCATTATATTTGTTGATACAGCTGATCTTTTAAGAACCTTAATGGTCTCTGATTTTTTTTACTGTGACATTTGAATAGGATCCAGGTGTTAGAAAAATCTATAGTGTTCAGTATGCATAATATAGTTGAAAAGTGTTGTTATTTATTTATTAAATTTGCATTTTTATCTTTCCTTGCCCTGACTTTTATTATTACTCGTAAACTGCTTTGGCCTCAAGAGGAATTGAATCCTTGGGTTTGAATAAAATGTTAAGTTTTTGATTATTAGTATAAATAAGATTATATTATAGCATTTAAAAATACATTTAATTTTGTAATCTTTTTTTCTATTAAAGAATTTCAGCTTTTATGATTTTTTTTATTTTATTTTTATTATCATCATCATCATTATTATTATTTAATTAGAAGGGATTTGAAATAAGACTTTCAGTCTCCCTACTGTTACTACTGCATTTTATATTACCAATACACATGACTACATACATATAAAAAAAAAAAAAAAAGATCTCCAATATACATATTTTGTATTATGACTAATATTGGTATCAACAAGGGTTTTGAGTATTCCATCATCAGATTTTTTAATGATATGTATGTCTGAAGAGTTGGAGAGTGGAGAAGATTGGACCCTATCCATTAAAGTTTAAAGATTTTTTATCTTAATATAAACTGTACCCTGATTGTATATGTGTGTGGGATATGATGATTTGGATCAATTGATAAGTGCTAATTTAGCACAAAATACATATATTGGAGATCATTTATCTTTTTCACATGTAAGTGATCATGGGTATTGCTTGTATAAGATAGAATAGTGAGCTTGAAAATCAGAATTTAAATCTGTTCTAATTACATTAAGTTCAGTTCAAATAATAAACTTGTATTTAAATATTATTGTTATTATGTAATAATAATAATAACCATTGTTTTAAGCCTGTGCTAATTTATATAAGATGCTTTTATTGTAATCAGTGCTTATATAATTTCTTTTTTCCTCTAAGTGCAATTTATTTGCAAAACTGCTCTAGTAAAGAAAATTTTGCTGCAGAAATAGACTGACCTGGATAATAATGATAAGATGAAGACAAAGCATGTTTATGTATTTTTTGAAAATAGAAATTGACGAAAAATTGTTCTTGTTTTCTGATGGGTATATCAAGGAAGTAAAATTTCTCAATAATCTTTCTATAGTGAATTTAATGTCAGGATGCATTCTGTTTGAGTGTTAGAAATAAAGTCATATAGTTTATCTTTACCATCTTGCCGGAAAAAAAAATGGTTTAAAGAGCATTTATGCTATCAGTAAAAAAATTGACTAGTAATCTAAAGATTTAAAAACCCATCATAATAGTAAACATTTATAATGTTGTCCAATAGATATGAAATAAATGTTGAAAAGGTGGTATAATCAAAGAGATAATAGTTACATTGTAATGGCATGATTCTATATTTGAAATATTTTTTTGAATTATCCCATTGCCAAGCAAATCCTAAGTCATCAGCATCTCTCAACTGAAAATAGTGAAAACAGCATTATCCATTAGACTATGCTTCTGATGAATGGTGAGTTTTCTAAATTTATTTATTTTTTCTTGTTTTATCTTCTAGTTAAAAATAGGTACTTATTTATTCACAATTAAATGATTGGCTGTGGGTCAACTACCTGAAAAGAAGTTTCAAAATTACTCAGAAATTTTCAACTGTCTGAAAAATTTATCAAATTTTATTCTGATTTGAACAATAGTTTATGAGCATGGTAAGTGAAAGTATTAAATTTACACCAGAAAGCCTTTATATATATACACACATATATATATATTATAAATAAAAAAATTTCAAAGAAGATGATAATACTAAGCTATAATTAATGATGATCAAGTGTGATTATTTAGTCATAGTACTTTATTGAATGATTAATTCAAACTGTTTTCAAGCAGAGAATTTAACTTGCATTTATACATACACTATGAATATAGTGACATGATATAGAAGATTCTCATCATTACATTTGCATTTCAACATGCCTGACTATTTTGAATATACAATGATCATTATATTAAATATTAATACTCACTTATAGTGTTTCATTTTCTATAGTTGCAGTTTGCTATTTATAGTTTTTAAAGTAACATAGATAAGTTGTATTTATAGAATAAATATAAAATTAGAAAGATATCAAAAAACAAATTGTAGATAATAATGGCTATATTTAAAAATATAAAGAATTTTTTTTAAAAAAAAGATAAAATGTAAATAAAGTTTTAATTTTATTCAAATGAAATAAATGTATTGCTAAAGGTAATTATATTGTAAAACAGCCTTTTTTCAAAAAACTTCATTAAAACAAAAATTATTCTTTACTTATTAAATTTTCAAAAAGAAAAAAAAAAGTGTTGTTCTGATTTTTAAAGTTTTAAAAAGACTAACTTTTTTAGATCAGTATATTTGATTTAAAAAAATTGAAATTGCTATTAGTTTATAGAAAAGAATCTCTTTGAGAAGGGAATTTTTTTTTTTTTTTCAAATCTTCATTACTAGTTATTTGGAAATTCTTTTTTTTTATTTTTTTAAAAAAAAAAGACATCTTTAGTTATGTGAAAAATAACTTTCTAAGCAAGCTTTCATATTAAAATATAAAATTGCTATGCACAAAATTATCTCAGAAATTATTATTATAATTGATCCATGAACTACATTCTATTTTGTTCCAAGCCTGTATTACTACAAATGTTTGAGTAGAATATATATTGTTTATTGATCTTCAAGTGTATAATATTTAACACCCATATATATACATAATAGAGATGCTTTTTATATGTAAAATATGCAAACATAAATTAAGATTATAGTATAAATAAAATTTTAAAAAATAATAATAATATAATTATTAATTTACAAAGTGCATACAATATGCAGTTTGCAGAAGTTATAAAATGAAAATAATCAATAATTCAGTTATGGCTTAGTGCTGTCGAGGTTCTCTGCCTCATAATCATAGCCATATTGGAAACTGCGAAATAGATTGTCTTAGACATAAGCTATGCAAATAAATCAGGTTGTCCATCTTTTGGAGATATCAAAGCTGAAGTCACATATGTTTATTGCATTGTTATTGACATTGATAAAATATGCCTCTTTTATTTTTCTTTTACAGTCATTTATCTTTATATATACAATCCTGGGAGGAAGGGAGCAAAGTCATGGCCAGTCTTTTTTCAGTGCTCAAGAAATGCAGACATGTTATCATTGTTTTTCTGCACCCTTTTAAATGTATACCTGTGTTGAGCAGCACTGTTGTCAATTGTTGTCTTCGTTTCCCCATAGTGTGTGGTCTGGCATTCAGCTGAGGACACGTCATACTATCAATGATCTGAGGAATTTGGGAGAGGTCAATTTTATCTTTTGAATTGTTAACAAGTCTGTTAGCATTGGCTGGTGTACAGAGACCTGTTGTGAATTTTTCTGACAGCATTTTAATTAGTCGATTGTATATATAGAGACAAACGATGGTAAAAGAAAAATAAAAAAGGCATATTTTATCAATGGCAATAATAATGCAATAAACAGACATGACACCTGCTTTGATATCTCCAAAAGATGGACAACTTGTCTCATTTGCATTTAATTTGCATAGATTATGTCTAAGACAATCTATTTCACAGTTTCCAATATGGATATGATTATGAAGTAGAGAACCTCGAAAGTACTAAGCCATAACTGAATTATTGATTATTTTCATTTTATAACTTCTGCTAACTGTGTATTGTATGCACTGTGTAAATTATTACATTTATTGTAGAAGTAAAATAGAATATAGTTATTAATAAATTGGGGGGACACATTTACATATATTTATTTGAATATATTTAGTCCTGCATTTTCTGAAGAAATAAAAATAAAAAATGCTAATTATTGCATTTTTATTTTTGAAATAAATTAAATAGCAAAATGTCTGAATTTCATCTCTATTCAATATATTCTAGGCTATATTCTTTGTTTTAAAATAATTGTTTTCTCTTATAGAAATATAATAGAGATCTTGTTATCAAGAAACTACAACCTCTCTAACTGGTTTGGTTTTTTTAAAGTCAATATCAACTTTTAGTATGTTCTAACATTTTATAAATCTTTTATCATTATGCTCTGAAAATGTTTATTACACAAAATACTGCACATCAAATTCAGAAAGATCAGTAAAAAAAGAAAAAAAATGTATATGCTTTCAGTATAAACTGAGGAAATTTTATTAATATATTTAATTATGTACAATGCTCTGAGATGTAAAATTTATTTACAACTTTTTTTTAAAACATGAACACATATGGTATTCAGACAAGAAAGAATGGTTATTCAAATATTATAAAATTTGCAAATTTTAATGGATTTTTTTTGTTTGTCTACATTTTTTTTGGATAGTATATAATTGAAATCATGTAGTAAGATGCATCATAGTTCACATTTCCACTGCATTATTACTTTCTGTTCGAATAGATAGGGAATGATTTTAAATTAAATTTAAATTAATTATGTGACCTTAAAATTTTTTTACTTAAATCTATTAATAAAATACCATCATCTACCTGGTATTTTGTTTTGATAATGGCAACAATGTGGATGAATTATATCCAGTCCACTCTTCCTTTCACTTTTTTTTTCATATTTCCAACACTGTCAATTTCCTTCCATTCTGTGATATTACTTATTCATGACCATCCCAGTCTTTTTTTGTTATCAACCTATACACAAATCTAATCATGATATCTTTTCCCACTATATCCAATTGGATCATCATGTGTCTATAAAATACTGTAACTTTTTTGTTTTATTGTCTTTAAGAGTTGCTTGGGTGCCTGCTTTTACTAAAGCGTATATTATGTAATTTTACAAGCATAAATATTTGCTCTCTCTTGTTTCCTCAGAGGTCGTGCTTCCCATCCATATATTAAAATGAACCACATTAAATTTTTCATTTGTTTGTACTTTTTTCTCATGGCTCTGTTTTTCTATGTAGGCATCAATTTTTTAAATGTCTTCAATATCAACAGTAACTATGTATTTGTCTATGTATTTACTATCCATTTTTATTTAGTCTGGGCAGAAAAACACTGAAATCTGTTCACGTCAATATTTCCACTGTTATCTCTATTATTTCTCTGTATAATCACATTATTATTATCTTGCTCATATCCAGTCTTGGCCATACTTTTCTCCTCTTAATGAACTACCAAATCCTGTATTTTTTTTACTATTACCATCAGAGCTATAATGTCTGTGTATTGCATTTTTGTTTCTTTTATCAATATAGAATGACTTCATCCCTTTATCTACTTGAAACTAATCTGGGTTTGACTTTCACTGTGTTCATTCTAGTATTTTATTATCTATATAAAGAAGATAATAATTGCATCAAATGTGGAGAATTTTATATTGTTATCCAAAGCTTGTCATGCCACATAAAATCAGAAACCTTTTGATGATCTCTAAAACAGAATAAAGTGGTTGTTGAAATTCCTTAGCCTTAATGAAGATAATGTATAAATTGATTATCTAATCAGTTGTTTCTTTTTATGATCTAAAACTTACCTTCTCATATGCATTTTTTATTCCATATTTGCCTGTATTTTATCCAACACCATCTTCAATATTATTTTGTTGGCATATAAAATCAAAGTAATCATCAAATAATTATTATATTGACTGTGATCTCCATATTCTGGTATTAACACAGATGTTGTTGAAATCCAGTTCTCCACCTCCATTATGCTACCCATCCAAAATCAACCTATTTATCTACCATCTCATAACTAATATTAAAATTAAAGCTAAATAGTATTTTAAATTTTTTGAATTTTTTTTGGTTCCAAATAGTTTTATTTTCGTTTGTTGTCCCTTAGTCAATTTAACTAGCTATCAAAAATTGATCGATAAATGAATATCTGCTGTTTTTAACTAAAGGATAATTCAAAGAAGGCAAAACAGTTAAACATTTACTGTCTGATATTTGGTAAATATGTTCTTCTTTTTTGGAAGACTACTGGAAAGTGATATTTGTAAAAGAAGAATGCTATTTTTTATTCTAAAGTCCATGAATGAAGTTCAAAATTATCAACTTTTAAGCATTTAGGCTTTTTGACAATAAAAACTTTATAAAAGAAGAAATTCATTCTATAATATATTTTGTTTTACAAAATTTAATATTCAAATTACTACTCTATAAATCAAAGTAACTCTTTTGAGAACTAATTGTGTGCTTATTATACTTTATGGACAAGTAGAAATAGATGAATAGAAAAAGATTGTAAAATGGAAAATAGATCATACTTAAGCTTTCTGATAATATAGTGCTAAAGAAGAAAAAATACTGTAAATTGTAAAATATAATTTTTTTTTTAAAAAAAAAGACCAAAATGAAATTTATATATATATTTCCTGATTAAAATTCGATTTTTTTTTTTTACTTTACATTATTCATTTTTCCTTTTTTAATTATTCTATTTTATTTTTAAAACAAAAAATGACTGCATTCAGTTGTAAAGTTATTTTCACAATTTCACACTAGATGTCAGCTTCTTCAAATAAATAATAACCATTACAGGTATAAATCTTTTTGCTTTTATTTAATTTTTAATTAAATAGTAAAAATTACCACATTATCAAATATTTAATTTGAAAATTATTTTTAAAATAGTTGTTGTTTTTTTTAAGAAAAAGAAAAAAAACGCAGTAACGCAAAAGTTGAAATATTAAATTAACTTTAGAAAAAAATTGTGTTTGGAATTTTTTTTGCCTGAGTTTATACTTGATTATCCTCATTTAAGAATTTTTATGAACAATTTTTATTTATAAATGTTAATTTATTAACAAAACTATGTTTTATGTTTTTTTTTTCTTTATTTATTAAATTGTTTTTGTTTTTTAAAAAACTATTAAGTTTTATCTCCTTCTATATAAAAATAATTACCTTTATTTTTAACATCAAATGGAGAGTTTGGAAGGCAAAAAAAAGACAATATTTTCCAATCATTTAAATAATAATTGTTTTCCGCTTGATTAAAAATAAGATGTAATATCTCTTAATTAGACATTGATTTCTTTTCTTCCTAACGCTTTCTTGGAAGTTATACGTAATAATAAAAAGTTTTGTTAAAAAAGTAGATATTATTTTTAAAAATATTTTTCTTAGCCACTTAACAATTCATTGAAAGCTAAAATAACTATAACCCGCTGAACACCTAGCATTACTGAACTAATGTTAAGATTATGTTTAAAAAGTTATTCTACGTGGACTGTAGATTTTATGCTCAAGTATCTGAGAAGGGTTGCTGTCATTTTCTAAAAATAGGGGGAATTGGTAGGATGAGTTGAATGTTAGTACTGTTGTGATTTGATTGAGGGGTGCTCCGATCTAGAGCAGTAGGTAGAAAATGCATGAAAAACTAAGGGTATGCAGCCGGTCATCTGACAGGTAAGTATAAAGTTTTTACAATTTATTTTGGCTTTTGGCCATGGTTAAATTAAAATACGTGGGTTGATTTTAGTCTTATTTTTATTTCAAATTGTATTTTGTCGCATAGTGAGTTAGCGGAGTTAGATAATTAATCCAATTTAATAAAATACTTTTAACGGTAATTTGTGTTATGTTGAGGTAAAGAAAATCAAAAATTGGGGAAGACCAGAAAATCTTATTTTTAATTTTATCGTCATTTTTGTGTAATGGATTGACATTTAATTAACGTGAGTGACACAATGTGTGTTTGTTTTTTTTTACTTTTACAGGTAAGCTTATCTCAGAAATAACTTATTATAGGTATTCGCATGCTCGCTACTTGTGTTTATTAATAAATAAACCTTGCACGGGTGTGTATATAAATATATTGTTTAGATAACTACATTGTATAAGTAAATTTTGATTTTAAACCATAAACTAAACGATTGTTTACCTTTTTAATAATAAAAGAATCTGAGATAAAAGTTGAAAGTAATTGTAGAACTATGTAATCGCAAAAATAATCTTTTTTTTAATCAATAAATAAAAACCTCAATAATAATTGTAAACAAATACTGCATGTGTGAATTTATATAGGTAAAATTATATTACTCTGCACATTCCTTCTGTTCATTATTAGCTGAAATTGAAAAAATTATAGAAAATCAAATACTTATATGAAATGTTGTCTCATGTTTAATGCGCGTGACTGATGAGATCTCTGGATAGGTACTATTTAAGATTCACAATTGAATTAATCAATAAATAAAGCATATGCTAATCTTAGTTTCATTTTAAATCTCGAAATCGAAAAATTTTAATAATATATATTGTTAAAGCTTTATTCACAATGCAACTTTAGATCTTATTAAACATTGTGATGTTGCTCTAAATAAATAATTGTTAAATTAAATTGGGCTAATGGGAGCACAAGCAAAAGCAACCTGCACCAGTATGAGCAAATGCTTCATTGGCTTTGAACTGAGTTCAGAGACATTATATAATAGCAAATTATCATTGACATTTTTTTTTCAACAACTTTTGAATTGTATATTTTCTTCTTTAGTTCAGTTATACTCTAATTATCTATCAAATCTATATATATACTACTCAGAAGTTTTATTATTGTTATAAATGCGTTCTTTCTAATCTATTAATACTTATAACATTTTGAACAATTGCTTAAAAGAAAAAACGTCTTTCTAATGATAATATTTTTTTTTAATTCCATTTCTGATTCAATAAATGTTTGGTCTATCATTTTGATTTCCAAACATGCCTTGACCTTAGATGCAAATGATAATATAATCATTTATGAATATATATTTAATACAAAAAATGATTACCTATTGTTTTTATTCTCTGAAATTCTCATACAAAGAATAATTAAGATCAAAATAAGCATGTGATTTTTACTTTTTCAGTTAATAAGTAGTTTAGTTAATGCATTTATATTATTACTATTTTAAGATATTTTGTCATCTTGGATAATGATATTCCAAACAGTGTGAATATTTTTCTTCATGCTTTATATTGAAATTTTATGCTGATTTTTATATATATATTTCCCTAACAGTTCTTAATAAGTGATTTTATTTATATTTTGCATTATTTTCTTTTAATCTGTTTTTTTTTTATGTGCTACTACTAATATCTATATTGTTATGATTGATCTGTTGCATCAACAAAATATTTTAAAATTACATGGCAAAAAATAATCATGAAATATTTTTTCACACCACATTGAAATATGCAGACTGCATATGTTTGCCAAGATTCAGCATTCATTTGACATCACTAATAGTAAGTCTACTTTATAGAAAATGACAATTAAAGGACTTTTTAACAATGTTCATTCTGATTCATTACCAGTCATCAAAAATTCATTTTAATAATAATGTTGTCCAGTGCAGCTTGAAGCAGTGATAGAGTGAGGGGATTGTTAGTCAATGGTGCTTGAATTTAAGTTTTATCTATTCCTTCTGGAACATCACATTACAACTAAGCAATTCATCATTCAATTATATTTTTACCATAGTAATGTTTTTTATTATAGTTTTTTTAAATAAAAAAAATTCTTCTTTTGGAAGAATAGATAGTTGATTTTGGAAAAATTCATTAATTATAAAATTTGTGAATAACAGGAATCAAATTTCCACAGAAAATGGGTATTAATAAAATTTAATATCTTAATAACATATACATACATGTTTTTATACATGTTTATTTTTACATATACATGAATTATATATACATTTAATGTTTTTTTCTTATCTATAAAATAATAGCTGAAATACACATTTATATATTCATTTGTTAAATAAATAAAAAAATAATGATTAAAATTTTTTTTTTTATGCTAGCAGTTTATTTTAAATTGATAAACATTAAACATTTTGTTTCTGTTTATTATATTCAAAAAAAGTCTGCAATATCTTTGAATTAAAGATGAAATCAAAATTTATCAAACAATTTTTGATGTTATTTTCATTAAAAAAATGTTATTTTTATGATGTCATTCTCTGATTTTTATTTTTATTATTACTTTTTGCTCTGATGAGAGAGTCATTAATTTATGAAAACAACTGTTAGTTGTTAAATTCTTGATTTCATCTTTTGATTTATTAAAGTCTAGAAAGAAAGTTTTATTTTTGCAGATGTAATACAATGATAGCTTAATGATCTTGTGAGTTAAGATTCCAGATTGAAATTTCATCACTTTGGCACTTCAGTGTTATATAACTTTCTAAGCCTTAAAGCATTTAACTAATGCATACTATTAGAGATGATGACTATATTCTATTAGTCAGTTTTGCTTTACTGTCTGCATATCCAGAACCTTCAATCTCTAGCTGAGAGTAACAAGCTAATCATTTATTACTCTGTAATTGAATATGTAGTTAGGTAACTTATGTGACTGCTATCTAAAAAAATGTTCAAGTTTCTTCTGGATTTTAATCTCAAATTATGGATATAATGATCTCACTACTATCTGATGAAATAATTTAAACAATATTAAATTTTAATCATTATTAATATTAAACAGTTATATTATTTAAAATTTATATTTACATATTACTGATTTACCATCTTTAATCTATTTGAAATAGATAATTTTATGAATTTGTGAGTAGATTTGAAATCCACTTCTCTTTCACTAGGATTGTTTTTTTATAATGGGATATCAACAAACAGATTTTTAAGGCTTTCCCCCTTTTTCTGTCTTTCCAAATATTAATTCTCTTTACAATAACTTATACTTTTAGGAACAACAATTTATTGTATTTACTCTATTCTATAACCATCTCTTATAAACTTGATGATTAAAGAATATTACATATCCACATCTTTAGATTAGTTTTTGTTCAAAACATTAGAATCATTTTTATTTTTAAGTACATATATTTAAGCAAAACATTAGAATCATTTTTATTTTTAAGTACATATATTTAAGGCTATAACCGTAATACTATGCACCTTGAGTGTTCAATTTGCCACTAGAGGGACCTCTGCAAATCTTCACACAAGATTACGACTTTATAAAGATAAGAGATCCACTTTTATCTTCAACCTACTTTCTAATTATATAGGCAAATCTAAAGCATTTTGATTTGAGAGTGTGAAGCTTTTAAACTCTTCACTAATTAAGTCCACAATTTCTATTAAACACTAACATTTGCAAATTCTTTCGAAATACTAGTTAATGTTGAGATCTTGTAGTTAGAAATATTTTGAAACAATGTAAAGTTGTAAATAAGAGTTTAACAGCTTCACACTCTCAAATCAAAATGCTTTAGATTTTCCTATATAATTAGAAAGTAGGTTGAAGATAAGAATGGCTGCTCTTATCTTTATAAAGTCATAATCTTGTGTGAAGACTTTCAGAAGTCCCTCTAATGGAAAATTGAACACTCAAAATGCCTAGTATTAAGGTTATAGTCTTAAAATATGTACTTACGTGCGTGCTGACCATGCACTTAATAAATTAATATTTACAACTTTGATTTTTAAGCTATTAGCTTGATAGTTTAGAAAAGTTTAATGTAGTAATTGGATTGTAAATGCAATCCTACTCCTCACTAAAAATGGAGTAAGTTATGAAATTAAATTGAATTTAATCAAGTGATAGTTTGTTGAAGCAATCATTTATTCTAACAATATATATATTGTTTTTAGGAGAAAGAAAAAACAATAATATATTTTCATTGCTGGAATAAAAATCTTTCTAGTATTCAATGCTTACTGCAAGGGCTTTTAGTACTATCAGAAGATGGTGATTAGTACTGGATTTTAATTGAGAGTTCATTAACGTTTATAATGTAGATCAAAAATTGAAGGTGGCAATCAATGGCAAATTACCATTGGTCATAGTACTCCATAGCATAATTATTTTTACTTGTCTTCAAGCTGACAACTTACATTTTTAAAATCTAAAATACTTGATTATTAAGCTTTGTTTTTAGATAGTATTAATCAAAGATTGAAATGTAATGATTTTTTTTTAACTAACAACAATTAAACAATGTCAAATTATAAATTATTTCAAATTTTCACAGTCAATTATCTAATAAATTTAAAACACATTTATCATAATATTTATATTCAATTTTGAAATATAATTAATGTATTTAAATGATTTTATTTATATCAGATTTCTTTCTTTATCTATTATAATTCAAAGAATACTATATGTTTAAAGTTTTAAAACTTTCTAGTTTTATCTTTACTGGGATGAATATTTTTCAGTATATACATCATTAAATTTTAAATATTTTTTTCAACGATTCATTATAGTATATAAATGTATGACTGCATGAGTATTATGATAGTGGAACTTGATTCAAAGGTATTGATGTTGTGCAATATGTTAGATACTAAATATTTTTTCCAATGATTCATTATAATATATATTTTTGTGGCTGTAGGATTATTATGTTGGTAGAATTTTATTCAAATGTATTTATGTTGTGCAGCCCACTGTGAGATTAAGAAAGGAATGCATACACAAATTTATGTCATTAATGATTTGTTTTAGAATTAAACCACAAACAGTAAAATAACTAAAACAAAATTTAATTTCTCTATCTAATATTGCGACAGTTTATTCCCCTTTACAAAATTTATTTATGATTCTCCCTGTATACCCTTGAATTTAAATATCATGGTACCATTGCATGTGCAATAAAATATATTTAAGTAATAGTTCTGATAAATATTTGGTCAGCCTTGTGTGAAAGCATTCCATACATACATTAATAAAATAATAACAATACCTACAACTTTATTTATTTGCATTAAGTTCACTCATGCCTTTGCTTTTTTTACATGTGAGATAAATATTGTGATATAATAAAGAAAACAAGAGTTTATTATTAATGTGCATCTAATTATATTTTTCTGTCAGTAATCAAATGTATAAAATGATTATTGCTGTTGTGTCATGAATTCACAATATCTAAAATACATGTTTATGCATTATACAGTATATTATTTTATTTGTTTATCTGCTAATATAATACAATATAAAACTATTTTCTTTATCTTTTGTGACAAAGTCATTCTCACTGAGGTCAGAAGTTATTACTTTAAATGTGACATTTCAATTTTTTGCCAAATTTTAGAGCAATGAATAAATATCTAATTCTAATAAATTGTCTAATAATAATAATAATAATAATATTGAGTGCTGATACATAAATATAAAGATAGACAATGTGATCTGAAAACATGCCTTGGTCTTATCATTCAATATTAAATATAGATATATTTAACACTGATAAACCCAAAATATTAATGTAATTGTTGGAAATATTATCCTATGCTTGCTTGCTTATCAAAAATAAAAAGAAATCTCCAATAGTTTTATTTTCCAATGCACTATGGGATAAAACAACACCAAGCATTTCATACTACTGAATTTCTTCTTAACTCTGCAATATTAAATAACATGGTCTTCAAAATATGGAAATGAAATAAAATTTATATAATACTTATCGTACTTTTATGAATGATTTCCCACTTTCTCCATTGCAGATCATTATGAAAATAGTATGGACAATGATGTACTTTAAGTAAAACTCTAGAAGTGCAACATTTGTTTATAATGATATAAGTTTGATTAATTCTGAAATAAATAATTAATCTCCAATACTATATTAAAAATCATAGTTCTTATTTTGGAAAAGATAAAATATTAATTTAAATAAATAAATCAATAATTATGTTACAATGTAAATTGTACACACAACATATATATCTATGTATCATACAGAGAAGAAAAATTCTATAATAATATTTAGCTAAGCATGCTTTCAGTACTGTGCATCAGATTCATGGTAACTAAACTAAACCAACTGGCTAAGATTCCAGAGCATGCTCAGTGGGATCCTAGTATTTCTTAGATTGACAACATTATTAGACTTGGCTATAAACCATGCCTCTTTTAATTTTCCTCTTCCTATTATTAGACTCATTGCAGATTGAGGATAAAATTCATGCCCAGCATTTTTCTTGTGATTGATGAATACAGAATTAATTTGAAAATCCACTTTAGATTTTTTACATTAGTTTATGTTTTGTCATAAATGCTTTGATAAACTAGCTTTCTTCTTTCCATAATAAGTGCACTACAATCAAGAGCCTTGGCAAATAATCATCCTTTTCCATTCTATCCTTTGAATTGTTTGTCAGTTTGTTTAGACATAAGGGTGATCTGAAACTGATATTAAAATTTTTACAAATCTCTTTTAATTTTGCATCCAGATTTGGGATGTAAACCAAGGGAAAACCCTTCTTAATCCATTTTATTTTTATTTGTGTCATGGTTAAATTTAGTTTTATCATAAAACAATCATAATTGTCTATATAATATATTCTTGTTGTGCCCCACAGTTACTGAATCATTAACATATCTATCAATATTCTTCTTTCTAGCTGGCTCAGATTTACACAAATATAAAGTATGGTATAGAAAACATTTAAATCCTGACAATATATACTTATAGAGGAATATGTAATAAAGAGTGAATAAAGCCTTTTACATTTAATGGCTTGATGATCATTTTGTATATGTACTCATTATGGTCTCTGTATATTCAGATCTAAATATTTTAAACTTGATTAATTTCAAATTTCATAGTCCATACCAAATCTGAACTATTATTTAAATTCTTAAACATATTTTTAATCACCCTTCTTGGATCTTATACAAACACATCATTTTCAAATCTTTTGTATAAAATATCATTATTTATATTCACTAATATCTGTATAATGTGATCCTCAATTTCTTGACACATATAAACTGTAGATGACATCATTCATAATGGAAAATCCTTTGGCCAGTTCTTCTCCATTTGGTATCAGTCCTTTACATAATTTGCAATAATATCCCCATCGATCCATTCTAAAACTATGATAATAAATTTGACTTTATATACATCTACACCATATTCTAACAAGAGCTTCTTAATTAAGTTTATGGATTGCAGATTGCCTATTGGTCTGTATAATTCACACACATCTAATGAGGCTGTACAATAATTATCAACAGTCTTAACAAACTTCAATACCTGCACAAACTCAAAGGTTAAATCTACCAAAATCTATTAACTTGTATTACTGTTCAGTGACTAGCTAAGATGCTTTATAATAATAGAAGTCACCAAAATCATTCATCAATCTCAGATCTATCTTTATGTATTTTAATGTTTGCGAACAAACATGGAAAGATTGCTGAAGACAGATAAATTTTCTGATATTCTTTTCTAGCAAATGCTTGCTCAATATATGGACATAAAACATTGGAAATAAACTTAATTTTAAATTATAATTCTTGATTCTTTTAAGTTTCAATTTATTGATTTGCTAACTCGTTTTCTCATTAAATGCATCTTTAGATGAACCTATTATTCTTGTCCTCTTTTATACATATAATGTTTTTTTCTTGCAACATCAATTTGAAATTATTGTTTTATTCCAAGGATTCTGCATTCCTAAATAATATTTATTCTTTAACATATCTTATTTTTTCTTAGAGACTCATATGCTATCTCAATATCTGCAATAATCTCCATGTTCAGATTTCTCCAGCTTTCCCTGACAAACTTTGGTTCATATTCCAGTAGGCCTTTGAACTTTTGACATTTTTACATTCGATAAATTTAGGTAATTCTTTTGTGTTTCACTATAGGCCATTATACCTTCCTTCTCTGCTAAAAACTTAAATTTGTTACCAAACTTCCATTGCAAACATGTTTGTAATCTCTTACACCAGATTATAATAATTTCTAAAATTGCATAAAACATCATCAGTCTTCTTTTTCTAGCAATATTTAAATATAATTTCTTCTTATATCCTCTGACAACAATTTTAATAATGTCATTTGCAATAGAATCATGGCCTCCCTTTGAATATAAATAGATGAATTAATGAAGACTCTGCAGAAATTCTGAAAGAGTTTATAACATATACATTTAAGAATTTCAACTACTCTCCTAATTTAACAATTTCTTTGTGTAACTTTAATGCTTCTACATACTTCCAGTCATAATTGTAATTCATACTTGTACAAGATAATAAATAAATAGATCAATTATTAATTATATACATGCATATTTTGTGTCACATATGATAAAAATAAAAATAAAATGGATAAAGAATGAGTTTCCTTGGCTTATATACCACATTGGATATGAAATTAAAAGAAGTAATCTATAAAGATTTTAATGTCAGCCTCAGATCTTCCTTATGTCTAATCAGACTGATCAACAATTCAAAAGATAGCTAGAGTGGAAGAGGGCAATTGATATGAAATTGTATATTTGATTATTTGCCAAGACCCTTGTTTTAGTGCCACTTATTATTGAGAAACAAAAACTAGATATGAAATTGTATATTTGATTATTTGCCAAGACCCTTGTTGTAGTGCCACTTATTATGGAGAAACAAAAGCTAGTGTATCAATAGATTTACAACAACATATAAACCAATATAAAAAGTCTAAAGTGGATTCTGAAATTAATTTTATATTATTTAATTACAAGAAAAATGCTAGGCATGAATTTTATCCTCAAATAATTAATATGGTCTGCAATGAACCTAATGATAGGAAGATAAGATGCTGTTTTATAATTAAGTCCAATAACATTGTCAATCTAAGAAATACTAAATGTCCAACTGAGCATGCACTGGAATATTAACTGGTCAGTTTAGTTTGTTTACCATGAGTCTGGTACACCATAACAAAAGTGTATTTGACTAAATATTATTATTATTATTATTGAATTTTTATTTTCTACATTGCAAATAGATATACCCGTATGAGTAATTTATAAATACGTTTATTCAGTAATTATTACGTAACTAAGTTAATTTTGAATTCTACGTTAATATATATGTGAGAGGTATTTACCATAAATAAAATGTGACTGGGCTGTATTCATAGCCAAAAAAGTTAAATAAAATTAAAATAAAACATGACTCATTAGTGTATCATTAAATCCATGACATTTTTAATTTAACAAAAATGATTTTTAAAATAAAATAAAAATAAAATTCCCACAATCTTATTTTATGTTTTATTTTGATTGATTTCTGATAGCTTCTTAGATCATAATTTATATGTCTTGATTTTCAGAACATGCAACTAAAATTAACAGGGCATTGAATAATATAAAACAATAACAATAAATTAAACAACATTATGAAATGTGCATTATTAAAAGTCTGTGACAAAATTTTTGATTCGTTTCCTGGATTTGAAATACAGTTAATAATGAGTTTATTTGAAAATTGTTCTTTAGAATTATCATTAACATTTGTTTATATATATAAAAACTTATAGGATTAACTTAATTATTTATATCATTTAGCAGTTGATTGGACAATTGTTAAATAGTTTGCTTTTTCATATGACAGATACATGGTTCAGGGCAATACTTTATCTATACAGTATGATGAAACTCTTGGTTAACATTGCATATAACTTGGGAGGGAGTAGGGTTAAAGTTTACTTATTTTAAAACTAATAGTTGATACATTTAGTTTTCATTTTTATTGACAGTAATGTAAAATAATAAAGAAAACAGTACAATTGTTCATACAAAAAATATTAAAACTTTTAAATATCTAATAACAGAGAAGCTATTTATAATGAGAAATTATTGAATAAAATATTTTTTTTCTAACCAACTCTTCTAAGATTAATTTCATTCTAAAAGCTTTTCTTAAAATTGCATCACTGCGAGAAAAGAGGAATAAAGGCTATATTTATAACAATATATAGATAGTGGATGTATTTGTTTTATTAAATATATATATATAATTTTGTTATGTATTGAATTGATTTTAATTTTGTCTTAGATGTACATGCACATTTATTTTTTCTTTGTGTTTGTGTTTTGCATTTGGGATTGAATTAATCTTGTTCTTTTTCCACCTTATCTTGTTTGCGAAATTTGTTGCTTTGATAAACCATGATTTAGAAAAAAATACTAAATAAAAAAATCAAAAATTTTTATTTACAAATTTGAAATTATAAATTTTGTACTTACTATTTATATTGGTTGTCATGAGTCAATTTTCAATGAGACATTTTCTCATATGTTCAATGTACAATCACATTGCAGCTCTTATAGTAGAAGGATTTATTTTACACTTTGTAAATCAAATCTATGAGTTTGTTCAACAAAAAAGTTTTATTTATTATAATCCAAAATACAAAGATAATGACAGAAATTTTATCAAAAAGCCATGACGTGCTTTTTTAAAATGAAAATGTGTGTGTGTTTTTTTAAAGAAGGTGAGCATTTAGATGAATTTATCCATTTTTCAATATATTACTGTACTGAGATCTTTATAACTAATTATTCTATTTTTGTAGTAATTATTTTTTATTGATACCTTAATGTGTATAATTTTAAATTGTGTCATTGCTATGTATATTACAAAAACTTAATTTATGAAGCCTTATTTTTTTAATTAAGGTCTGTTTAAATTAAGAATCATCCAAAAAATATTTCATGTAGTTTAGCACAGCAGTAGATTATGAACCTTATTTTTTGAATGTTTATGTAAAGCAGGTATCATCCAAAATAAAACACAAATGCTCATTGCAGTTTAGCACAGCAGTAGAGTGATGAACTTGAGAGATAAAGGTTTCTGAATTAAAGTTTAACTTATCGCATCTGACATTCAGATATTAACAACTCAATTTTATTCTAAATCATTAGTAGCTCTGTATTGAAGAAAACAAATCTTCTTTGAATAAGATTCAGCTTACAACTAAATAATGTAAATGCAGCAGAATAACTATACAATAAATACTAGAATCTTAATTTCTGTCAAAAATAGTAAAAAATGAATTATACTAATACATCAGTTTCAGATAATGTTTATTCATTTAGTTGTTAATTTAACTTAACCAATACAAATTAAATCTTCATTTTCTCAACTTTTGAAGATCTATTTTTTCAATTTTTTTTTTTTTCATTTCATTTTCATTACAATGATTAATGGCCTCACATAAGTACAAGTTCAATAACATAAAAAGTTCTCAATATTTTTTTATTTTATTTTTTATAACAGCTAATGAATTGATGATAAAATTCATTCACAATTGAAACCTTATAATATATACAACATAATAAATAGTAGGGTTATCTCTACAAAAACTTATTTATATACTTTTTTCACACAATTATGTGATTCTAACAAACTTGTAATGTTTAAGTTAATCTGAAAAAGTAAATCAAACTATAAGAAAGTCTTAAATACACTGAACCAGTTTTCAGCAGATCATGCCAGGCTCATAGTACTGAAAAGGAATATGCAGTTAGGAAAATGCCTTTCTATTAGCATGGTCAATATTTAAATTAAATCAGTATATAAATTAAGTGATTAAATGTTTCATTTTTTGATAATGGGACATAGGAATCTTTTATATTGATGAAATGAGCATTCCTTGCTATAGCCCAAATCTCTCTATATATTCTTTTCCTATAATCCCTCTTGGCAAATATTGTTCTTACATTGGAAGGTGAAAGATGTGTCTCATATTAAGCTCATGATTGGAAAAGATCTGTATTTACAATTTAGTTTAGCTTTGTTGTATAAATATGTATTCTGGGTGATTCTCATAGATCTGTTAGTGCAATATTCACCATAATGCATAGAATTACAGGATAGGGCAGGTCATGAAATTTTTATACAACTTGAGGAACATGTTTGACAGGTATACAGATCACTTTACCTCCTCACTTAACAACTTTTTAAACAATGCAAGAGATGGAATACATGTCAACCATACTCTTCAAATTGTATATAAAATTTCATCCCTCCCCATCCTGCAAGTCTGTGTATTATGGTGAATCTTGCACTAACAGATCAATAAGAATCACCCAGCACATGTATTTATACAACAGAGCTAAACTAAATCATAAATACAAATTGATTTTTTTTCAATCATGATCTTAATTCACCCTTAATGTAAGAACAATATGTGCTGAGAGAGATGATAGGAAAAGAAAATATAAAGGGGCTTGAGCTCATGCAAGGGATCCTCATATCAATAAAAAAAAATTCCTATGTTCCATTATCAAAAAAATGGAACATTTAATCATTTAATTTACATATTATGCCTAATTTACATATTACACCACACTAATATAAAGGCATATTCCTAACTGCACATTCCTATTCAGCACTGATTCTGGCAGTGATCTGCAGAAAGTTGGCTCAGTGCATTTAAGACTCTTATAGTTTGATTTATCTTTTCAGATTAACTTGAACATTACAAATTTGCTAGAAAAACTTAGATACTATTTATAAAAACTAAGTTGCCTTAATTATCTTTTAAAATGAAACTGTAATGTGATTATTATGTTGTGTGTGATTTATTGTAGTTTATCAATAGTGCTAGAAAGAAATCTTATTATATGAATTTTATTTATATAGAATATTGACTTAGATAATTGTAAGTATACTTATAATAAATTGTATTAAGGCATAATTAACATAGGTTAATTATCATCATTGTTGACCAAGTATTTTTATTTGTTTATAATATCCCACTGTTCAATCATTTTCATTTTTCCATGGCTGAATACATTCATATGTATTATGTGTGTTTGTTTAATCGTATAGATATATTTGATAATTAGTTGTTTTTTTTCCCAAGGTCATAATATTATTCATGTTTACTTCAAAAATATCGTCGAGATTTTTATTGAATCATTTTTATTTCATATTTTTTCGGCTTTCTTATTGCTTGAGTAATTAGAAAATAAAGTTTGTTTATTTTTGGATTGAACTGTTTGAAGAGCAAGGTATAATGAGTCTTACTTTGGTCGCTAATAATCACTGGCTAGCCAAGGACATCTTCATTTTCTCAACTAAGTTTGATCAGAAAAATGTAATGTCTGCATGTTGTATTAGCTGCAGTTAAATCCCCAAATTGTTGTCCCTAACCATGTTCTTCATATCAACACCATTGTGAAGGATTTGTGCCAAGGCCAGCAATAATAGAGGCATTATGACTCGAGTCCTCAGCTTCTTGGCAAATAAGAAAAGTTTCTTTTAGATCTCCAGTATAGGCTTTAAATTAGGTTTTATTAGTTTGCTTTGTAGTTAAGAATTACCAAAGATAGACTAGGCTCCACCTTGGCTTTTTAAAAAGATCCTCGCCAATAATTATTTATTGAGAGTTTTAAAAACTTAATATATATTCAAAATGTTTTAAAATTTAATGATATTTAATGATTCAAAATTAATACGATATTTTTAAAAATTACAAATTTTAAAACTACGTATATATTTTTTCACTTTATTATAATATATCGTGTGTGTGTGTGTGTATATATGTAACACATGCCACCTAGATCTGCTTTTTTTTTTATAATGAAAATAGAGTTGCGGCTTTATGCTCCGCAAAAAGAATAAAACAATGTAATAATAATAATGATAGTCAACAACACCTCTTCGAACAGTGTCCATTCCTCACCCAAATCAGGACTATCATGTTAAATACATACAGATGGCCAGTTGCATGTATACAACAGCTAATTCAATCCTATCTGAAGATATCCCTCCCCCCATCCACAGCACATACAGCACCTTTCACTCTGTATGCCTTCTGGTGCGCTTGCTGCATCTTCACCATTGGCAACAACACCAGAAGACCCCCAGCTATATTCATTAGTAAGGTCCAACAAATCAAGGCTCGGCATAACAATACTGCACCCCCAGATATTTTTGCTGCCACCTGGTCACTACTAAAACAACCAACACTCTATAAAAGGTCATGGTCCAACAATAACTGCATTGAATAGCATTCAATTGTACCATAGATTATTCTCAACATAACTCACCTTTATTGGCTGCCTTCAACACCATCCACTACCAGACTACAGATCGACTGCAATCCACCAGTTGTCTTCATATTTAATCCTACTCTGAATTGACTTAGTTCTTTGTACTGCACCTGCAGCTTGGATTATAAGTTACCACTCTATTGTACTCTAAGATTAACAATTAAAAGAAGAATAGTCCAGATTAATTTAGTGATTGTAAATAACCTCCAATATAATCTCAGATTTTACAATTCTAGATCATATCCATCTATCTGTCTATGAAGTTGGGTTTTATATTGAACTGTTTTTTTAAAGATTTTAATGATTAAACTTGATATTGGTCTCTGTATCCAAAACTAATAGGAGCATTAGAAACTTGATTAATGTAACTTTAAAATTAATCCATATAAAAACCTGTATAACATGATTGCACATGCAACCCTTACAATTAATGTTATGTAATGCTATCTTACCCAAAGTATTAATAAAGATTATTGTTGAAACAATAATAATAATAATAATAATTAATAATAATTCTGCAGAATGCAATCCATTTTTCTACAACCATGTTAACAAGCTGTAGTTTTTTATGCTCCAAAAGTACTCTAAACCTAGATCTGGCAGTATAAAAACCTTACTCTGATATAATTTTTTCAATTTCCAATGAGTATGTTACATTTTTCATTCAAAATTTCAATTAAAATCAAGGTACCCAATGATAATTTAGAAAACAATATAGTGACAAAGTTATTACTTGACCAGAAAAGCTTCTGCCAATATTATCAGTTTAAAATTTCAAAGTCCAAAGTATGGTCAAACATATCCTTATTCTTAATTTTATTGTAGCAATTTTCAATTTTTGTTTGGAAAAAAATAAGAAAATTCAGTTTTAAGTTCCCCAGGAAGCAGTTCATTTTGCTTGCAAACAAGTTAACAAGCTGTTGTTTTTTATACTTAAAAAGTATTTAAAATCTTAGGATAATGGAAGGGGAAAAACTACCTTCATATATCTTTTTCAATTTCCAATCAGTTAATAACTTATTTCTAATTTTGTGTTACATTTTTCATTCAAATTTTCAATTAAAATCCAGTTGCTTAATGATAATATATTTTTTAAAAATCCATCACATGACCAGTGTGTGTTGACTGTAATACCAACATAAAGTTTCAAAGTCCAAAAGTCAGTCAAGGATATGCTTATTTTTACTGTTATTGTAGTAAACTTTGATCTTTGTTTAGTAACAAAAAGTTGATCTCAAATCCCCAGCAATCAGTTCATTTGCTCAAAACCAAGATAACAAGCTCTGGTTTTTATGCTTATAAAGTGCTCAAAATCTTAGGATAACAAGTTAACCAAAAAAATTGTACTAATGTTATATAATTTTCAATGTCCAATCAATTGATAACTTATTTCCTATTTTGTGTTACATTTTTCATTCAAATTATTAAATTTCAATTTAAATCAAGTTACTAACAATAATTTCAAAAAAACATAAGACATTTCTAATGCTAAACCTAACAACCTACCCCAGCTTTCACCATGTCTTCTATGTCTGAACTTCTATCTATGAATTTCACACTTATATCACATCGGCCTCCCCTCTAAAACAGTCAGACCAGAGTCTGACCATCCTACCACAAACTCCAACTCATCAATTGCAACTAATTCTAACACAGCTGTACCACCACCCTCTTTTGAAATCTGGACCTTCTATCTATGGATTTCATACTTAAACCTCATCAAAAGCCTTATCCAGCCTCCATCTCTAACACAGCTAGATCCAGAGTCTGACCAACCTATCCAATTCAACAATTGCAACCAATCCTAACATAGCTGTAATACCCTCCCCCCAGAAATACTTATTTATTCAAATGCACAAGAAAACAGGCCCAGCACTGTTAACAAAACCTTTTCATCAATTATTAAGACAATCTCATCATGCCTTTTACCCATACTAACACACCCCAACTCACATTTTCAATGAAACTAAGAGAAAATCTGATCACCCAAAGAAAATCTGTCATCCTAAAGAGTCAAAAATTAATATCAGTGTCTGACAACTTCACAGACAATTGCCACACTCCTATGAAAATCACTAGTCCCTCAAATAATATGTTACCCAGACAACCCAACCACATATAAAACTAAATTGTTTTGCATATGTAAATATAGCAATCTAGAGCACGTAAAATTCACGTAATCTTATGTAAATCAATAAATCAACTTTTACATAAATAAACCTACAACTACAGATTGCTAATGTAACCACAGCAATCCAAGCTATGTAAACCTCTTGTAATTAATCCATTGATTGTAAAAATTCCTCCAGCCCTGGATAAATCAGTGTTAACTTTTATATATGTAACCCTACAACTACAGATTACCCTTATAATCAAAGCAATCCAAGCTATGTAAAATCCTTGTAACTAATCCATAGCATGTAAAAATTCTCATAATCTTATGTAAATCAATAAATCAACTTTTACATATATAAATCTTACATCTATTGATTGCTTATGTAACCATAGCAATCCAAGCTATGTAAAATCCTTGATACTAATCCACAGCATGTTATCAACTTTTATGTATGTGCACTTACAACTACATATTGTCCATGTATCATAGCAATCCAAACTATATAAAACCCTTGTAACTATTTCACAATATGGAAAAATTTACGTATAAATGAATAAAGCAACTTTTATATGTGTAAGCCTACAATTGCAGATTGCCCATATAAACACTGCAATCCAAGCTATGTAAAACCCTTGTAACTTTCTAAGATAAATCTTATCATTGAAATATAATAATAATAGTAGAAATAGTAGTAGTAGCAGCAGAGTTCAGCTAAGATGTCCACTGCTACAGACCACATTAAGAAAAACACTAGAAATTCATAAGCATAAATAGCAAAATTTTTCTCTTCAACAGAGTGGAGAAAAAAATGAAATGCAGATAGTTAATAGAACGAGAATGCAACAAGCTACTAGATTTTACTGTTCAACCATTGGAGATCTTATGAAATTAGATTTCTATCAAAGACCAAGGATATCATCATTATGGAAACACAAGAAGTATGGACCAAAGAGAGCCTAAAATAATTACAGAAGTGTTCAATAAGTCCATACCAAAAGATTTATTTAGATCATTTATAGCATTTTTTTACAGACTGTTCACTAATAATGGTAATCACTGATAACATTGTTAACTTTACAGATTCCCCAAAGACCTTTTATTCGACAAGATTAATGAAAAAAACCTATGGAATACAATCATATGAATTGCAGAACATTCAAATTTGAGTTATTTAATTATAGAATTTGAAAATGAGAAAAAAATAAAATTTTAAAAAAGAAATTAAAATGTTAGATCAATATGCACTAATATTAGTTGACCCTAACAGAGAAAATCATATCATAGGACTAATTAAAAATATTTACCTTGATTATACAATTGAAGATTTCATCAAGCTAATGGAGCCATTCGGAGAAGTTATAAATTTCTAACCTACATGTATAAAAAATGTACCAGTTTCTATATTTGGCAACAGCTATGTATTTAAAGTTAAACTATGAGAAAATATATCTCCCAAAAATATACTTGCACAAATAACTGATCAAGAAGTAACATTATTTTTAACTATTAACAGATTAAAACCTCAATGATTCCATTGCAAAGAGCACAGCCACCTTATAAGCAATTGCTTGAAGCTATACTGCATAGAATCTGAATTTTTTTTTTTTTATCAAGAACAGACTACAGAATCAGAAGAAAAAGAAAAAATCAGCACAAAGATGGAAAAAAAACTTCACAACCAAGCAGGCCTATTACCTCTGAAAATAAATTGCAATATAAAGATAATTTAAAGAAACTTCTCATGTTTCTTCAAGTCTTCTAAACAAAACATCATCTGATACTCTTACTATTTGTCCTGCAGAGATTATAAATAATACTCCCAAATTAAAGAGAAAACCAGATCACCCTCCATCAAAAAATAAAAGTAAAAAAGTGAAGGATCCATTAATGGATGACAGTGACATAGAAATTCGTTGACACTTGAATCAAAGCCAAAAATGTGAACCATTCAAAAGTGACATCTCGTTGCTGTCATCACATATGATTTAAAATTTAAAAAATATATATATATTAAACCAAATGTGGTGGGGAAATATAAAGATTAGTCTATCTCTCACATCAAAACAATGATTAAGTGCATAAACATATGTAAACAACGTTATATACTCTGTCAATAATCTATAATTTTATTTTTACTATCTGCGATTATTTTATGTATGGAAACAAAACTTTTAAGTAATGCATTTTAAAAAGGAAAAGGGAAAGATTTTTTTTTTTATTCAATAAAATAATTAAATCAATAATGCTGAAGGCTATGGTATATATAATACAAACTTACAATAAATGAAACTAAATATAGGCACTTTTAATGTCAGAGGGTTAAACTCCCCTCAAAAAATTAAACTTCTCTCTAAATGGTATGAAATCATTCAAATATACGTACTTGGCATTATAGAAACCAAACTTTACAGTGACTTACAAATTAATCCATCAGACAATCTAAGTAACAAAGGGTTCGCATCCTTCTCAAAAACATCAGACACACCATAAGCAGGAACATGTATCATCATTGATAAAAATGTCCATTCAACTCATTTAAAATAGTATATATTGCTGCACATATCTTAATTATCACCTTTCACAACAAAGCAATAATACTAAACATGGCACTCATTTACATTCCTCAAGGCCCTACCATTATAAATAGATTAATACTAATTCTAAATTTCAAATTTGCAAACATCTCATATCCAATATGACTTGTAAGGGATTTCAACATATCATATGAAAAACATCACCCAAAAATGGCTTCACCTTTTTTCGTTCCCTATGATGAGTGGAAGGGGATTCTTGCCAGAAAGGTCAGTATCATTTAATAATGGTAGATATTCATTGCTAATATACCTGGTGTTCTATTCACCATCAATATACAACATGATGATTATCTGTCTAAAAAAACTCCTCTCTCTCTGTAATAATTCAGCTGTTATCTGGACTTTGTTATTACAAGAAGAACCATCAGAATTCTCTTTCCATCATTGACTCCAGAATTTTCTATTCTTCAGAATATACATTTATTTGCAAAAAAGGAAAGATATACAAATGGATCTTGTCCAAGCATGGTGTGCTTTTGTTAATATATTATCATTGAATATCAACTATCTAATCATGATCATACTTTCTCCAACAAAACTCCTAAGTCTTATGGATGACATATATAAAAAATCATTTTAACATCACAATCAAACCATGATCATCCCAAATTTCAAGTATTAAGGAAAACATATCAATCTACTATTTTAGAACAACTTAGTAGCAACAAAAAAAAGAAAAGTATTCCTAAATAAGCCTATCATCTTAACCAGAAATTATATCAGATGGGCATTGAGTCATCCCTCTCCAGTTCAAGTATCATCTGCCATTAGAATACAATCAGATACTATTTGTGGAAACTTCATGCTGGAGCAAATATTCATTTATTTGAAAGAAAAGCTACAAAAAATTTCTCCTCTCAATCTATCACATTTTTCATATGGCAAACTAGAAGAAGAAATCCAATTTCCCCCTAATGACTTTATACAAAAAATAGAGGCAATACCAGAATCATGTCATCTAGGAATGGATGGGATTCCTAAATTCATATATGTGCATCTTAATAAATTTATAGTCAAATACATGACTGATCTTCCAAATTTTTTAACTAAATCCATTTATAGAATACCAAAACTCTATCAAATATCACTTGTACCATTTTAATGAAAAAGGAAATGATTTCCACACTAACAAACTTACATCCAATTTCAATATCTCCACTAGACAAAGTAGAACCCTACCTTATACCAAAATTATCTAAAATGCTGTTTGCAAAAAAAGAGTCATCAACAGAGCAAGATGCATTTCCTATTTAAAACAATTATAGAAACAGTAAGAGACAACAAAAAATATAGTCCAATTGGGATTCAGCTTAATACAGAAGCAGCCTTTGATATGATATAGATAAATACACTTATTAAAATCCTATAACAAAATAAAGTACCAAAGGTCTACTTATATTTACTTGCTAACCTGTTATTAAATTGAGAAATATACATTACTTTAAATAGCAAAACTTCACCCCCAATCATACCACATCAATACATCCCACAAGGCTCATGCCTTACTATTCACTGCTTACATAAACCCTCAAATTAACCTTATAGAGAATGAAATACTGGAATTTATCTACTCTGTCTAAACACCAACATCTCATGTATAGCTTACATGGATGATCTCTCAATTTTTTTACAATCAAAAAAGTACATTCCCAAATATCTGATGATTCTTTGAGATTATAGAGATGACTACAAGTCAGCAGTTAACATGCAAAAATCCTGTGCTATACCAGTAATAGATTAATAAATCACTTTAAAGGCAAACCTAACCCATTCCTAGGATGCCAGTTCAACCTGTAACATTCACCAGTGCAGTCACTTATAGAAAATACACTTGAAAAACAAAATACAAAGTATAGTCAATTCATTAACAAAATCATATATCTCACTTTATGCTAAGATATCTTTTAACATGTTAATCATGATAAAAATTACATATTATATTCCAACATATACCAAAGCTTTTATTAATTAAATAGACTCTCTTTGCAGGAAACTTCTGTAGGGTAAAAAGATAATCTCAATATTCATAAGATGTCTCAAAAATTCACTCTCACAAAATGGGCTAGGGCTTCACTCAATTGTAACATTCAGAATCCAGAAAACCACATAATCTCTCAATGTGTAAAAAAAATTCCCATGTCTACAAACAGACAAACCACCTCCAATTCAAGGATACTTGAAACATTATTCACCCATTGTTGCTATAAAAAAATTAGTTTTCAAAAAAAAAAAAAAAAATAAAAAAATGGGAAAACCACTCCCCTCCCAACCCTCTACAAGACAATGATAAAACTATGCTCAACATCACCAACAAACAACTTTACCATAAATTCAAATTCTGGGCACTTGAACAGAAATATTATGGTTTTTTACTAAAAATTAATCTCAATTAACTTCCCAAACAACATTCCCTAAGATATAAAAGAACTGTCAAAATGTAGACCAACTATGCACCCATTGTCACAAAGACTCAGAAACACAGAATCATCTTTTTCTTTCTTGCCAAGCACTTGATAAATTTCAGTCAATAATATATATACTCTTAAAAAATAAAGATTAATAACCTATTTGAATAATTCAAAAACAAAATCTTTCCTTGACATCAGGTATCAGCATATTCATTCTATATAACCTATGGTGCACAAGATGTTAGTTTGTATGCAACAATAATCCAAGTAGGTACCCAAACACATTCAAAAATGAATTGGATAAAATATATTAAAGAGACAAGTATTAACAAATTAAAAAACTTTTACTGATACCTGGTCTCAATTGCAGTTACCTTCAAACCCTTAATGATAAAATTACTCAAAATTAAGAAATCTGAAATAAGAAACAAAAACCAAAGAGTGACACTTGTCACCACTGCAATACCAGGGGTTAAAACTAGCTCACGAAATTGCGAACTTTTGACTCTTTATAAAACATTGTTATTTGTAATTTTAATCTAATACCTTGTTTAAAAAAGATGTAACTTTTTACAGTTTGTTGAATAAAATTTTTTGAAAGATGATGGTGATAATTATTATTTTATTTATCATAGAAAACTATAGCCTTAAGACAATTACAGAATTGCACTATAATAAATAATAATAATAATAATAATAATAATAATAATAATAATAATAATAATGATGATGATAATAATAATAATAATAATAATAATAATAATAATAATAATAATAATAATAATAAATGTGCTAACACATATAATGTAAAGCTGTATAAATTAACAAATTAATTGTAATCATCAAATTAAAATGGCCAAGTGCTTTCAAGAAAGTGTATTTCTCATAATCATAGCTTGTTATGACTCGCTTATTGGAATCATTATATATGTACAATATGCAACCTTTATGCAAATGAGTCAATTAGCCCATCTTTTGGATATAGGAAAACATGATTCTTTGCAATTAATGGTAAAGGAGTCTTACACTATGAAGTAAGCTTCCTTTACCTTACGTTTAACATCACACCTCTCAGTACAAATCAATTTTGCAGAGGCATGTTCAAACTCATGTCCAGATACTTTTTGATGTGCAAAAATTGAAGTCTATTCTGGGTTAGTATATGACTTATTATACCTATACTTATGCTGTGACAACCTAGTAGCTGTAGAGGCTCTGGTTTCACTGTAGTATGAGGCTTTGCATCCATTGTGAGGACATGCAATGTTATACATGGATTGTGGAGTCTGATCAGGAGCTATGGTATCATTAACATTATTAATAAGCCTATTAGTTGAGAGAGGTGTGTGAAAACTCAAATGAAACTCTGTAGAGAAAGTCCTATAAAATGTCTTATGCAAAGAGGGCACATAAGGCAACAACAGCCAAGGCTTGTTATCTCAATTTTTGCACAACATCAAAAAGTATCTGGACATGAGTTCGAACCTGTCTCTAGAAAATTGGTTTGTACTAAGAGACATGATGTTAAATGTAATGTAAAGGACACTTACTTCATAGCAGAAGGCAAAGAATTATGTTTTGCTATATCCAAAAGATGGGCTAATTGACTCATTTGCATATTATACAATATATAATGATTCCAATGAGTGAGTCATAACAGGTTATGATTATGAGAAATACACTTTCTTGAAAGCAATTAGCCATTTTAATTTGTTGACTACAATTAATTTGTTAATTTATACATCTTTATGTTATATGTGTGTTAGCACAATTTTATTATTATTATAATTTTGACAAGAGTAAAGCATAAATCTATGATTTATTACTTAATAACTTCAATATGTTTATTGATTAGTATACAGATAATATTTTGTTATAAATTAAACATTTAAAGAGGTCTAAATAATATTTTTTATTGAATTCTGATTTTGAATTTAAAAACAAGTGTGATTTATTTTTGAAATCTTTTAATTAATGCTTGTATACATTTATCTGTTTTTATGTATAAATCTTTGTATATCACACTTTGATAAAAATTGCAAACTTGCATTCAAATGCAGCTTTTAATTAAAAGTGCTTTTGAAATGATTAAAGTGAATTTAAGTCAACTTTTTCCAATCAAGAAAGATAAGAAAAAACACTTTCTAAATTTGTTTTTTATCACCTCACTGGGCTCTTATAAAAAGAATTGATAAAAAGCTTAGTATAGTTTGATTTTAAAATTTTTGAGAAGCAGTTGACAACATATAGCTAGCTGAGAAGAGTTGGCTAGCAGAGTTAGAGTTGGAGAGTTATACACAGATCCCATGAAGATTTAAGGGAATGGAAAGGGACAAGTCCAGCAGCTATAGGAGTTTTGATTCATCTGAAGCCAAACCCACTTCTAATGGATAAATTAGACTGTACAAATGTGGACAAGGCAGCTTTCTGGCCTGAAGCCCATAAAATTCTAGACAGAAGGGAAATCATTGCAGAACCAACTTACCTGGACTATACCTATCTCAATGATGACAATCCAAGACCGACTTACCAAGGTAAACCCATCACTTGATGAAGTTGTTAGATGTATGCTGCTGTGTATACATATAAGGAACCATGGAAAAATGCATCATATATATAATAAGAGTTGTTTTAAATAATTTATTTTTGAAATAATATTCTAAAAATAAGATATATAATATAGAATGCTTTTGTTTAAAATTGTTTGAGAAAATAAAAAGACATTTTGAAATTTATATTTTAAATTCTAAAAAAAAATGTTATAGTTAAGAGCAACATGTGGTCATACATATATAGAGAGAATATTATTTTTAAATAATTTTTTGTGAAAAGAAAAAAGAAAATGACATTTTAACAATCTATATTTTTAAAAGATACTAATTTTGCTTGGATAAAAAAAATAAACAAATAAAAAAGTGAAGGATTAATAGACAATTTTATAATCTAAATTTAAAGTTACCAGTTGAAAACTGATTTTTTTTAAAAAAAAAGTAAACTTTAAACAGTAATGAGAGAATTAATGACTGATTAATATATTCATTTGTATACATATGTAGATGTGAATTTTATATACTCTTAATGTATTTTAACCAAAGAATTAATTATGGCAAGTATATTTTGAATAATTTTATTATTGTGTTAAATTAAAATATGATGTAAACATCAGTGCATAAATACACACGCACACAATGTAAAATGTTAATCGTTTATAGTATTTTTATACAACTTAAAATTTTAATCATTTTTTAATTATTAAATGTCAATTCAAATATGTTCAGCCACATGTCTGTGTACTGATTGGGTTTTAAATAAACCTATATGAAGATATATGCAAACCATAAAGTAATAATATTAAATTTGTATATTAATGAAAATCAGAAGGCTTAATTTATAAGTATAACCTTAATTTTTGTGTATTGTTATTAATAAACTTGTATTCAATTGTTTAAATTATTCACGTGAACTTAATTCTAAAGGTTTTTTAGTTCTTATGTATTGCATCATCTCTTGATCACAACACAGTAATTGAGCTTATGTTCTCTGAGCTAGATTCATGCATAAATGGGGATGTATTACTGCTTATGGGCATTTCAGTATGACATTGTTCTGGTATGGCAGTAAGATTATATTCTTTAAAGCTTATGCACTACATTTTATTTTAGTTTAATCTTATTAGAATTCCAAGTTTTTAATGGACATTAATGGTACTAAGTGATCAGAGCATTGATGATGATCAGCATGTTTTAATATCCCAGCATTATTGTTTTGATTATTATGTATTCTAATGGATTAGTACTTAAGCTAGTGCATCCAAATTAATGTTTAAATTATTGTCCAAGCTGGCAAGGGTAGACCCATTTCTAATCCAGCTACAAGATGGACTGTTGATTTATTATATTGATGTATTTTGATTGATCACTCATAATGTGGAATGGTGAGTACTTATATTTATTTTTACTTATTGCTAATGCTGGTGTATTATAATTATACTTATAGTTGCTCTAAGGAGTTAACTAGCTGATCTCGCAGAGATCTCTTGCTCTCATGCTCATTATTATATATAAAATTTCTCTTATATTTTATGATATTAAACATTACTTTAATATCTTATTTAAATATTTAATTTTAAAATTTTCATTATTTGAAATAGATTTGCCATTAGCCCAGGTTCACCAATCTATTACCCCATCCCATTACAATATATGTTTAAAAAAATTGCTATAAGTTTATTCATCTTTATGTGTTTTAACAATTATATTTATTACAATCTAAATAATATTCATTAGGTGGAGATGTTATAAGTAGTTGGTCATGTGATTTTATAAAAAGAAATATCTTGATAAGATTCCAATAAAGAATGAAAGCTGGCTTGATGTATTAAATAAATTGATTATTTTAAATATTATATAAAAAAGATAACATTATGGACAATTTTTTTAACATTGAAATTTGACTATTTAAAGAACTTAAAGAATAGGAAGTTGTATTTTTCTTTCGTGATACATTTGCTAATGAGAATTTTGGATTTAATTCATTTCTATTTTATTCATTTTGTTAAATTGTTCAATACTTCTTATTTTCCAATTACTTTAATTTTTGCCTTTTTATTCAACATTTTTGTCAATGTTCTTAAAATCCTTTGATTGTTTACAATATACACCTGGGTCTCATTTTACACGATAGAGAGGTTCCTCAGAAAACACACGCAAATGAAATGCAAAAATAGATGTAACTTACCTTGAAAAAAGGGGGATACGGACTGTGATTTTTCAAAACTCGTGTAAAAGCAAAACACCAGCGTAAAATTTACTTTAAAATTCGCGCAAAAAAAAAAAATAAGGAAATAAAATGTGACTAATAAAAAATTTCAAATTTGAAAAAAATTGATACAAGACAAACTTTTTTTAACTATAATATTTAATTTTATTCAAAATAATATATTTAATGCATAATTTATGGTACAGTAATTTACATTTTTTTATACATGTTTTAATTATTATCACCATTTGCTGATAAACAGTTTCGTTTGCAAACTGGTAAAAAATAGATTCTTCACAAGAGGAAATACAACTAGCACCAAGTTCACTCTCATATTGTGTTAATGGTTTTCTGTTGACAATGTAATTAGTAATTAATCTTTGAGATGATGATTTTATTAATTGTTTATGAACTTAGACTTATGATAATAAAAAAACATTTATTCACCACTGCTGGGAAAAATTTAATTAAAACTAAAAATTAAATTCTTATTTTTGTCTTTAATTTTCAATTCCGTTTAAAAATCAAATTTCGTTTTACATCACATTAATTTCAAGTCACCATAAGTAATTTTTAAATTGTTAATTACAATTAAAAATCAGATTTTAATTTTTAATTGTCAAATTTAATTGTGCCCACTGCTATTACTCACCTTTTAAAAATAAACTTGCGGACACTAAATGATTAATAATTGATTATGTTCTTTTTTAAAAAGCAAAAACAGAATGTGATTTAAAATGCAAAATTAACACGCACAATGTTTGAACAAATTTACATTATAATCTTGTAAAATTTAATGTGTGTATACATAAAATGTGGAAATCATGATTTTAATTTCATTATTGCATAAAATCTTACTATTATAAAGCACTGAAAATATTGAAATTACTACGATGAAAGTCGAATTCCAATAATGTGCTATTACTTTCAATATAACGTAAGTGCACAAAATTTATTATTTAAAGTAATATCGCATTATCGGAGTTCGACTTCCGGTGAAACACGAATCGCGTAACTTCAAAATCGTGTTAAATAAGTCCACGTATAAAGAGACCCAGGTGTATATGTGTATCGTTGGACATCATAGTATTAAAATATATATTTATATTGCAAGGGTTTGTGGTTGACTCCTTGTGCCTCACATTGGTGTTACCATATTATAAAAAAACATATATATATGTAATGGTCAGATATGTATCATCAGCAGAACTATTCTTAGGAACTAAATAATGATAACTAACATCAAGATAAACATTACCACAAACAATACAAAGTTGAACCTCATTATCTATGCCACCCTCAGTCATATGCTATAAGAACTAATCTATCTCCAGAATTAAATTAATATCTAAGAAAAAGGGCCATCCAGGATTCAATGAGTGTGAATTGCATCATGAAGTCATGCATCAGTATATCTATATGCTGCTCTTTATATCTTTGTGTGTTTTTAAAATTCTTTGCAAAGGTAATTGCAGAAACATTGAACTCTCATCATGAGATCTCTGTAATCCTATGCTGATAGAACAATTTATATGCATTTGATGTTTCCCTTTTGCTTGTATTATTTTTTTGTTTGTATTATATTTTACTTTAATATTGTTTTACTAACCTATATATTTAAGAATGATCAAATATATTGCTATATGCTATATGCAGTCATTTTTAAATTATATAAATGTGCTATATCAGATGATAGATAACTATTTTGTAAATATATTTTCATTTCTTAAATTCTGAGAATCATCTTTTCCTCTAAAAGAAAGCTAATTAATCAAAAGCGCAGAAACATTTTTTAAATCCCTCTTTCTCACCTGGTTCAAAGATTTTCTGTTTCTAAAAAATCATCAGTCATCTGTTGCAATTATTGAGATTATTAAACCAGGTTTTTTTATATAAACAAATTAGTTTTAAAAAACAATGTTAGAAAATAAGGTTATTTTTGAAGAGACAAAGATATATGTTATTTAATTTACATTAGCCTCAGATATTTCATTATAATTATATATCTAAATCATAGACCTCTCAAGCTACCATATGGATATTACATTTTTTAATGCATGTGAGTATGATCTCTAGGATGGACTTTCAATTAAGCAGGGATTATTAATATTTTATTGTTTATGAGTATTTACACTGGATGAACCAATTAACCCTTCATTTAGCTAAGTAAAGTAATATATGATTGCTCGGTCAAACCTATAATGTGGCTACTCATGCTTGTTTTTTTTTAATTTCCAGGCTTTAATAATTAAGAATTACTTACTGTTTACTCCTTTAAATAAATTGTATTGTTGGATTATATATATTGATTAATTTATATTTTTGTTCCTCTAATAAATGCTCATTCCTACTTTCTAGAAATGGATTGTGAAGTGCTTTCTGTTATGGTCATGCTTAAGATGAATGTAGATAATCTTCTGTTTACTCTTAATATTGTTATCAGTGCAGATAAATTTCCTGCTTGATAGTGCTAAGTTTGTTACTGGTTATAGAAGCAGACATTCATTCCTTAGATATGGCCTTGCCAAGGTGCACATAGTCCATCTCTGTTTTATCATCAGATATAATTCCATTTATGCATAACTTAGCACTGCATTCAGTGTTTTTAGGTACTTTTAAGACCTGATATTACAATCATGCAGTCAGCCATATTGTGATTTTAGTATATGTAAGTAAATACTCCTATCTTAACACTGCTTGATTATCCATCAATTAATAGTCAAACCATCATATAATGTATACTCTGGAGATTATTAATACATACAATGCTTGTAGTTTCTTTATTGTATGTAATTAATGATAATTAAGCTGTTTAGTTGCTAATTATTTTTTTAATCTATAAGAAATGCAGTATAATCTTAGGTATAAATCTAGACATATGAACTTTTATTTCACTTATTTTTTATTTTTACTAATAAATTCATATACACATACCTCTTGCATTTGTGTCTTGTTTACTACAATTAGCAATTTTTTTAATTTTTGAGAATCTCTCGCATCTCCTGACCTCAGCAGGATATAAGAAAAAGAGCATATATGCTAACATCAGATATGGTAGTCATGTGGAAATTATCCTAGGAGTATAGATAATGAGGTTTGATTTTGCATTGTTTGTGGTAATGTTTATATCAAATGTTACACACAGACGTGCAAATTAATGATCATTGCTTGATTCCTAAGATTAGTTCTGCTGACTATACATATCTCACCATTACATATATTTATTTATTTATTATAATACATATACATTGCCAGCACATATGATACATTGAATTTCTTTTTTGCTTAGATTTACATCTTATTGTGATCGTTTTTCTAAATATACATTAGAAGTAAACACTCATTCTATCATCATAAAAATAATCACTCATTTTAATTTTATACAGATTCTTCATTGGGCTTCTTTCCTCTCCCCAATCTTAAATCAGTATTTCTTTTGATTTATAATAATTATTTGCTTAATTCATTTGTTTATCAAATGAATTTTCTACCTCTATAAATATCTCTCTTACCATAAATGTAGAGCATTTCTTTGTTTGTTTTTACAATTATGAATATTTTTTAAATAATTAATATTTATTTCTTGCATTCCAAATATTTCAGTACATGTATATTCCTCTGTTGTGTGTGTGTGGGGGGGGGGTACCTTTTAATTGTTGAATTTTAATATGAATATTTGTGACCAGGTATAAATTACTTTTTATTGTGTTTATAACACATTAAAATGTATATATTAAAACATTAAAATGTATATATTAAAGTTTTTTTTTTCTTTCAAGTTTAATTTTTATATGCTAGTATATCTGTTTGTAATAATGAAATGTTTTAGATTGTTGATATCAAATTTTTACTTTGCTGATATTTTTAAAAAAAAAAAACACAATACAAAATAAATTATTGAGTTTTATTTAAAATTAGTTGGCCAGGTGCTCTGTCATATGTGTAGCAACAATATCAATTTATCTGAGGATTCACTGGTATCTGCTTCTTGATTTAAAATATACTGTGTTATTTTTTTATATGATTCTGGGTCACATTTCATTTCATCACTCTAGTATTATTATTTATTTCTGTTTTAAGAGATGTTCTTTTTTAGGGTACTTTTGAAATATGTTAATCCTGTTAGACTATGTGTTCTTGATATAACAGTAATAATACTGAGTTATAAACAATATTTCAAAGACATTCTAAAAAAGTATAGTATTGATCACTTTCATTGAGAAAATATGGTTATCTATAGAATAGAGTGGAGAAATATGATTAGTGAAGGAAAGATAAAGTCAAATTACATTTATTAATATCAACTAATTTGACACTATTAGACATTATTATCTTTGAGTTACCTAAAAAAAAAATTGCATATTTTTAAAAATATATAGACTACAAGATTTGTTTCAGGAAATTATAAATGCATGTGATTAGTGCATCTTTGTTGCCAATTAAAGTTGCATGGAAATTCAATTCAAAATATTTTTATTGTTTTTTTTAATTATGCATTAGCTAAAAGCATTCAGAGATAGTATTTCGGAAGCAACAATAAAAATCATTTCTAATTAAAAAACAACAACAACAACAATCTTATCAAAACAGAAAAAGTTTTGAAAATAATGAATATTTGAAAAGTAAACTCATATATAATAAATTATGAAGAAGTAAAGAATGAATGCAGGAAAGCAATGAAATTTAGATTTTATAATAAATGCAGAATAATATAAAACTTAGAGAAAGAAATAAAAATTAGCCAAGCGTTGTTAGCTGAGAGGTTATCACAGCTGCCTTGCAAGCAAGTAGTTGTTTGCAGATGGTTGTGGGTTCGCGTCCCAGCCGATGCTTTGACATATGAGAAAAAAAAAGAAAAAAATTATATGAGAAAGTTAAAGAAGTAGCAAATAAAATGTTAAAAAATATATTTGAATGAAATAAAAGATTCTAATGGATGATACTGGATTTATATAAAGATGGTTTGACTAAGCAAAGTATTTATTCACAAATAATAAAGCCATTTTATGATTAGAAAGAAGATCAAAAATACAATAAAAAAACTAAACTCTGAAAAAAAAAATTATATCATTCCTATTACATGGGATGTTGAAATGTTGACGATATATATATATATAAGAATTATGGAACATTAAATTTAATTAACAAGGGGGGAAATGTCTTTTTTTTTTTTATTTGACAAAGAATAACAAAAAAAAGTAGATGAACCACAGCATGTTTTATAAGAAAATAGGAGAAGAGAAGAATATTTAATTTTAGAATGAGAATTACAGAACAATAAATTTAATTAACTAGAAAAAAAAAATTTTTTTTTCTTTTGATAAAGAATCACAAAAGAAATAGATAGATCACAGAATGTTTCATAAGAAAACAGATGAGGAGAGAAATATTTAATTTTAGAATAATTATTGAAATGTATTTTATCAAATGCATTTCAATAATGTCTCCAAGATTAAATATTTTTATGAGATCTAGATTAAGTATCTTTATAATATGAAATAACATAGAAAGATATCTAATGAATTTATTTTTCAAATAGTTTTAATATTCCAAATGGATTACTACAGAGATAGTTTGGATGAATTTTCAGGTAATAAATTTCAAAAAATAAATCTTAGTTTGGTCATTTGGATACAACTGTTATGCTCAACCTGTTACTTTGATATTCAGTCATCAAATGTCTTTTTGAACAATTGACATCAAGATGTCTACCACAATAAAAAATTTGGAGAAAAAAAAATGTTAGAAATCCCCCCCCCCCCAGAGTGTCTTCTAACACCATTTCTTGAAATAAATAAAATCTTAAATTTGAACATAAGTATTGAATTACATAATAACATTATCAAATTAGTTTTATTTTTCTGACAAAAATGGAAATACATATACTAACATAATAAGAAATGGTCACCAGTGTTTTAAGCCTTTGGGGAAAAATTATTGAATACTTTAAATTTAAAATGGATCAAATAATTACTTCTCAGTTAAACAGAGAAATAGTTTTTAAGATGGCTAAATTATCCAATATTTTAAGACTGTCTCAAGATTGATACCTGCTTTTTTCAAATTGAGAATACAGAACTAATTAGTAAATCAATACTAACTAAGAAGGGATTCATATTTAATAATGTAAAACTAGAACATAAAAAAAAATCATTACAGAATCTTTAATTATCAAAACATTCCCAAATGATTTTCACAGTCAAAACATTTGTGATTGGATTGACATTTCAAATCCACTTGTTTTTTTTTTATTGAGCATTATGATTTGTGAAAGGATTGGTGTTGTAAATATAAAAACTACTCAATAAATGATATGAATTGCATTGTGACTAGTTTTTAAATGTATTCAAAGTATTTATGGCTGGAGATTGTCAACCTTTATCTCCCAGTTAAGTAGATACTTTTCCTAGTTATAAAACATGATAGTAGGACTATTAAAATTTGTTTACAATCTTATCATGGGTCCAATCATTTTTCTGTCTTTAAGCATTGCCATAGCAGACTAGTTACACATTCTATGATCCAAATAATTTCTATATGACACTGCATCATTTAAGATAGTATTGCTACACTTTTCCTAAATCATATAATCAAATGTTGAGTTCAACTACTTTAATATAATATTACTCATTTTACATAGCCTTTCAATCTTGCTATAGATATTACTAAGATTTTTGTGGGCCAATCTAGAACAGTGAGGGATAGGATCCTCTATTGACTTTTGTTTGGAAATGTTAAGACTATTCAAATATCATATAATATCATTTCACTTAGCACACAAATAGTGTTTAAAACAAGTGGTATGCCATCATCATAATAATGAAAATATCATGTTTTTATTATATTGTCTGACCATTATGGCCATGTGAAAATATATGTGTGAGATTTAATAAGAGAATCAAAATAGCAAAATTATTTTTATAAATAAAAAAATTATCTAACAAAAAAGCAAATAACTACATATACTAAAATTTCAAATTGCTGGTTCACATGGTTTATATTTTTCTATAGGGCTGAAATCTTACCTATGGATATTTATCCCTAATATACATTATATGCTTTTGAAATGAGATAATTAGAAGAATTATGAGAATACCTTGGACTGGTAAAAACTCAATTCATCATAGGAGTAATGAAAATGATAATTATTTGCAAGATGCTTTTGGAAACAAGAAAAGAGTTAGAGAAAGATTAATGGTAAAATGGTGAATTAAATGAAAAATATTACCGATTAAACTACTATAGTTTATGAATAATGTAAAAAAAAAAACTTAGAGTTACTTTTGTGGAGGGGGGGGCATATTAATTGGTCTTTTGAAAGATTATGATGCTCAAAGAAATATATTTAAATGAATGAATGTTTATGGGAAACCCATTTGCTTTTTTTATCTGGATATCTGACACCATCCTCCAAGTTTATAATATAAAAGTATATTAAATATAATTGATGTACATCTAAATTTAAAATGCTTTTAACAATAAACAATGTTTAGTTGTTCCACCCCACCCTCTTAAAATTTTCTTTATAACAATTTAAATTTTAAAATCTTGTTTCAATTGTCAAGAAAATATTGGTGCTAGTTATTGTGGTTTATTATTATTTAATGTAAAATATTATTTATTTAAACATAATATTTAGAATTAAATGATGTACAATGAACACCTGTACAGGAAATGGAAATCTTATCCTCAAGAAAGCTTTTTTTTCTTTGCCGACAACTGATTTTATTTCTGATAGTTTACCCTTTTATCGAGTTTATAAAAAATAACTTTATCATTATTAATAATATTTAATTCTTTTAAAATTATATTACAAGAACTAAAATATTTATATGTGGGTACAGATTTTAAGTCATTTTGTTTAATAGTGTCTTTTGCATATATATATAGTGTTATTTTAGTTAATAATAAATGATGCATATCCTGATGCTTACTTTTTATGAATACACTTTAAATGTTTTCTATTTATATTATTGCTTTATTGTATATGAAGCCATATTATATGAACCTATGATATTATTCATTTATTTGTATATAAAATTATTGGATAACTTTATAATCTTTAAGTACAAATGGCATAAAAGAAATCTAAATGGTATTTGAAAGGTCAATAAGCATTTACTAAAAATTATAATATTGATATTTTTGGTTAACTGCTTTTACATTGGATTAGATACATACAAAAGATAGATAAGATACATCTTGTGAAAAATACTTTAAGAAGCAATAAGTATTTCATATTTGCCATATTTAGTGTAACAATATTATATGTGTATATTATTAAAATAGATGTTTGTCTTACAGTAAAGTTAGCATATTTGTATTATGCTCATGATCTTGGGTTTGAATCCAGTTAAAACTTTAGAAATTTTTTTAAATAAATGCAAATTTTCAAATAATTTTAGGATTTGTTTTAGATAACTAGCCTATAATTAATTATTGTTTTAGAAAATGAATATTTTAATTAAACTTTATCTAGAAAATGAAATAAAGAAAAAAAATATTATTAAAATCCTCACTAATTGTCAGTTGAATATCTTTTTCACTATTCAACTTTGAGGGAATTCTGTACAATCCTTTGCTCTCCAATTGATTATTTAATGCTGTTGTACTTTTATGTATCACTAATCTCCAAAATTAATTGTTATCTAATCAATGGCAAAGTTAGTCTCAGAACATATTTAAGAGAATACTTAAGTTGTTTGATATATCTTTTGAAAGTATCATAATTAGAACTTAAGAAGTTTGTTGTTCCAGATTTTCTATTAATTTTATAATTATTTAATAAAAATGACCTCAACCAAATAATAATTAGAACTGATGAAATCTGTAAGCACTTATAATGAAATTAAATGCAACTAAAATTATAGCAATGAATTTATATGGAAGTAAAAATTTTAACGAGCAAAGAGTGTACAGCAGATTAGTTTTTTAAATACAAAGTGACATAAAAAAATATTTAATAAATATCTTCTTACTAATAAAATAAGTTGTAAAAATATATTCAGAAATAAAAATAAGTGAAACAAAAAGAGTAAGTGAAGAAAGATTATTTATTAAAAAAATTTAAAATTGCAAAAATTATTGGATTTATTGTTTCATATTTGATAATAATATGACAATTATTTGCATTTTGGTAGAATGAGTTTAACAAAATGCTGGTAGAATTTGTAAAAATTTGGAGTAAAAATAAACCCATTTAAAAAATTACATGGAAAAAAAATAGCAGTAAGCAGAAAGTAATAATGATAATTAGTTTGTTTTTTATCAGTTAAGAAGTTAGTTAATTGTTGTAGGAAATTAGAATTTGTTTTACAATAAATAGGTCAACATAATAAGAATAGAGAGTAAAAGAAAGAAAAAAGATAATGAAGTATGTATGAGTGCTTGAAATGGAGAATATTGAATGAGAAGATAGTCTGAGATAATGCAGAAGAGATATTTTTTATCATATGTCTAATTATTATTAAATGTTTTATCATCCATATATGCATAATATGTTGGTCTATATCACACACACACACATTAAATGTAGTATAACCCATTTTATATCTTGGGATTAATCCATGTTGTTGTATTCGTTGTGAGAAATAAACAGCGAGTTTACTAGAGACAATTTACTCCAGAAGTTTTCGATTTATTTTATTGAAAGTAAAAATAATTATAATTAAAAACAAGTGTGAGATTATTTTTATCAGAGATAAAAATATCTAATTAAAGTAAGAACAATAAAACGGATTTGGAAAACACGCGATTAAGTTTTCAGAATGTAGCAGATAAGACTTAACAAAAGAACTCAGAGGGATATATAAACTTCCAGAGGAAAACATCATGCACTTGTTACAGTCTTGTTAACAGAAGTGGATACGTAAAGCTATTAAGTGCTATTTGCGGCACAATGGTTTTAAGAGTTGTTCAGCCGAGTTCGATCGGATTGTAAGTGTTTTTCTACCCCTCTGGAAAAGCTTAGAAGTGAAGACATTACAAGATTGGCACAGTCTAAAGTTTCAAACCTAGTAAAATTTGAAGGAATAAGCCAGACGAGAAAGTCAATCGATACATTCGGAAACAAGTAAAATGTCATTAGGACAAAGCAGTATTCCTGAATTTAGCATTGAAAATGCCGAGAAATGGCCTCTCTATATAATGCAATTGGAAATTTTTTTCAAGTTAAATGGGATAAAAAATAATGAAAAAAAAGTGGCCGCACTTTTATGTTTAAGAGGATGCAAAGTCATAGAAATTATTAATAAATTATGGGACGGACCAATAACTGATGGAGTACAGTTTGAAGATATAGTTAAAAAATTAACGGACTATTTTAGCCCAAAGCCGTCTAGACATGTAGCTAGATTAACTCTGAGAAATAGAAAACAAGCCAGGGAGGAAAAAATTAAAGACTATGATATAGCATTAAAACAGCTGGCAAAAACTGTGATTATGGCAAATTTTTAGAACAAGCTTTGCTGGATCAATTATTGTGGGGAATGTACGACGAAAGATTGTGATAGACATTGTTAACGGAAAGTGACTTATCATACGAAGTGGATATTAAAAAAGGAATAGCATATGAAGCAGTAATTGAGCAAGCCCTAGCTTTTAGAAACAACTCAGAAGTGACCAGAAAGATGGCAGTTTATAAAACAGATCGAAGTCAGCAGCTGAAGAATGAAAATCTTAACAGAGAGAAAATGTTAACAGTAAAATGTTTCTGCTGTGTAAAACTGGCCATGTATCTAAAAATTGTAAATGGAGAAAAGAAAACTGTTATAACTGCGGATTTAAAGGACATTTAGCAGCTATATGCAAAAAACCACGACAAACAAAATGTAATCCTGGCACAGATGATACAATGTATACCATTGGCTATGTATCAACTAACAGACAAAGCTTGGCCATGATAGATATGACTTTCGCAAAGACAAAGACAGATCACTAAATGACAAGAATTGGAGTCACGTAACCAAAAATTAGCTGCCATGCTTGAGAGAAAGACGCAATCAGAGCTACAACTCAACTTGCAATTTAAAGAACTATCAAAAGAAGTGCACAAATTAAGACTGGATGTTTATGAATTAACTAAATTAAAAGAACTTGAACAACAAAATTCACAATTTAGTAAAAAATTACAAAGCATATTTTCATAATGTCAGATTTTGGAAAGATCGAATGAAGATTTAAAAAGCGAACTCACAGTGTCAGAATTATCCGAACAGGTAGAGAGTTGGCAGCAGTATGAAATGGAACTACAGGAAAAGATGGTCGAAAGTGAAAATGAAATTGACATGTTCAAAGATTTTTTAGAACGGAAATCTTTAGACAGTGAGCTGCCAGAGACAAAAACTGCAGAACAGGAAAAAACCCAGAGTCTCTCCAAGTGAGAGAAAAAAGCACTCAAGGCGGCGAGAAAAAAAGAAGAGTTCACACAATTTTCAAGATTATATCGATTAATAGGAAAAATCAAGTTTTTTCCAAGCTGAAAAAGGAAACCGCGCATATTAAATGATTATGTGTAACGTAAATAAACTCTAACTTCTGGAGTGAGGGGAGGAAGTGTTGTATTTGTTGTGAGAAATAAACAGTGAGTTTACTAGAGACAATTTATTCCAGAAGTTTTCAATTTATTTTATTGAAAGTAAAAATAATTATAATGGGAAATAATTATAATTAAAAACAAGTGTGGGATTATTTTTATCAGAGATAAAAATATCTAATTAAAGTAAGAACAATAAAACGGATTTGGAAAACACGTGATTAAGTTTTCGGAATGTAGCAGATAAGACTTAACAAAAGAACTCAGAGGGATATATAAACTGCCAGAGGAAAACATCGCACACTTGTTACAGTCTAGTTAGCAGAAGTGGATATGTAAAGCTATTAAGAGCTATTTGTGGCACAATGGTTTTAAGAGTTGTTCAGCCGAGTTCAATCGGATTGTAAGTGTTTTTCTACCCCTCTGGAAAAGCTTAGGGGCGAAGACATTACACATGTAAAATATTAAAGGAATGTCAATGTTTTGGAAAACAACATTTGTTTTCAACTTGATAAACCTGGTTATTCCATGGTCATTGCAAAAGCATAGACCACTATTGTATGAAGAACAAAAAAATAATTAAAACAAAAAATTACAGAACAAAACAGAAGATATAAAAGATCGTGTGATCGTGTTTTGTTTAATCAAAATCAAAAATTGAATAAAGGATGGGAATTAAATCCAAAATTATGATGATTTATTAATTAAATTTAAACTTAGTTGTTGGTTTTTATTAATCTGCATAATAGAACAATAATTTTTATGTATTATGTTTTGCTCTATTATTTTTTTAGTTTAAATAATATTTTTTTTTTATATATATCTCAATTGTGTATGTTTTTGTAGTGACCATGAAATAATTCCTCTATCCATATAAAGGCAAATGTTATTTTTGTGAAACATCAGTTCTCTGTTAATACTTTACATGTTCAATCCCTAACACTAAATTGAATTATCTTACATGTTACACCTATGAAAATTTTCCCTTCAATACCTAAATATAAATTTGTTTTTGGACAGATGAATGTGAGTGATTTGTATGAATATAGTGATTGAAAGCAGATTATTTGCTATCATTTTTATAAAGAAAAACTAATCACTATCCACAAAATATTACATTTTTTAAAAATAATTTGAAAATGTTTACAGCTTAATAAAGTATATGTGTAATTTTTTCAAATTTTATAGATTTAATCTTTAGAAAGTATCATTTGATATTTAAAATTTGATTTGTAGCATTTGCTATATATCATTGTGTATCATAGAGAGCTTTTAACTTCCAATTTATGGAAAAACAATTGTCTGCACACATAATTATTAATACATTAAAACAAAGTACTGCAAATGATATTTTTTCAAAGCATTTTATTTCTCAACTGATCTCTTAAATTATGGGTACCAATGAACAATGTCAAACATATATTTAGACTAATAAATAATGTTTCTGTAGTATAATTTTTACTACACCACTCTCACATAAGGTAGGGACTGATTTCTATTCATTTTAAACACCTTGTGAAAGTGTGTAATCATAAACATATGGCATGTGAAAAAGATATATGACCTCCAAGATGCACATTTCATGCTGAACCAGCACTTATTAGTTAACTGAGATCACATTCTCTTACACATATGTTTAACTATTATTCAGTGTGTGTGTATATATATATATATATATATATATATATATATATATATATATATATATATATATATATATATATATATAGAGAGAGAGAGAGAGAGAGATAAACAGGAAATTACTATGGTTTAATTGATGTGTCAAACATACTGCCCTTATACAACTTTGAGGCAAACCACTTGATGAAAGTATATTAATAATTTTCATTAATCATATATTACACTGGAGATTATCCTCTTAATGAATATTTATATATAGTAATTTTCATTACACCACTCTCACACAAGGTAGGGATTGGTTTCTATCCACTTCTTGGTAATCATATATATCTTTTTCACATGTCTTTGATCATATGTTTACAATTATATCCATTCACAAGATACTAAAAGTTGATAGAAACCAGTCTCTACCTTGTGTGAGAATAAGTGAAAATTACACAACAGATATATTATTCATTAAGTGGATAATCTCTAGCTAATGAATGATTACTACAAATTATTAATATCTATAGTTTCTGGCTATTGTTATAAACAATTCAAAATACAGCAAAACTCTCCATATAGTAGTGCCATCTTGTGCTAACAAGAGCAATCAATGGATGCCAGAAGGCTTGTGCATAAAATCCCTATCTAGTGCCTACTCATCCAATATCCCCAGACTAGTTTCTGGCTTGAGTAGGCACTAGATAGGGATTTTATGCACAAGCCTTCTGGCATCCATTGATTGCTCTTGTTAGCACAAGATGGCACTACTATATGGAGAGTTTGCTGTATTTTGAATTGTTTATAACAATTATTGTGCTAGTATGAGATAGTGATCATGTGATGTTCTGGCTATTGTTCTTTATTGATAGGGATAATTGATAACTTGAAGAGTATAAGTGATAAAATGACACTCTTGCACAACAGTGCTCTTTTTTGAGAAAGGTCTCTAACTAAAAACTGATCTGGAAATATTTAGCACTACCAGGTTATATACATTTATTAGTCTAGATGGCTAGATGCTAAACACATTTTTCAAAATAAATCTGTTGTTTATTGCTAATTTTTTAAAAAAAAACTTAAATCATCTGAAGATTTTCTTTAAGACATACTGAGTATAACAGTGTAATTATTTGATTTTTATCATATTCAGTTAGTTATCAATTTAAGATTATTTAGCTCTTGAGTCCATTGCCCTCATAAAAGTATAAATCCACTGTAGCATACTAAAATTTTAGAATCTAATTATTTTGATTAACATGCTATGAATATGCTAGTTTTGCCAATTGAAAATATGATTAATAGTAAAAAAAATTAATGTTCAAATGCAACCTTTATTGACTTTGATTTAATAATTAATGCTTATTTTTAAGTTAGTGATGAGAGAAAAATCTTTTTAAACTTTCAACTTGAACAGCTATTATTTTGACAATATCATTTTACATTTTTTGTAGCTCTTTAGCTAGAAAGATAAATTAAGTATAGAATGCTGCTGCATTCATTTAAAATTTAAAAAATGGTGATATAATTATTACAATTATATTTTGTAAAGTATTGTCATTTTTGCTAAATTGTTATATGGAAGTGAAACATTAATATTTCATAAACTGGAAAAATGTTAAGGATACTTTATAAGATACTAAATGTATGATGATAAGATTATAAGAGTAATCAGTATATTCTTCTGTTTTTTGAATATGAAATGAAGATGAGTAATAGACTTTATATAAAGTATTTTATGGTGAATTTCAGCATGATTTTAATGAGAGAAATAGATTCCATTGTAAAGGTGCTGTGAAAAATATTCTAAAAAAGTACGATATTGATTTATTTCATTAAAAGAGCATGGTTGAAGATAGAATGCAATGAAGAAATACAATTAAACAGGATAAGTTTTGAAATCTTTTAGAAAGAAAAAGTTAAAAGATAGCAGCAGAAGATGTTAAATAATAATATCAATGGACTAGCAAGTGATGTATGTAAAATATGAGTTTTATGAATTGATTTATATAATCATTGAAAATTCATCATTAATTTTTTATTTTTTGTCTTTTTATCTTTTACTTTTTCTAATCTTCTAGAGTTTGAATGTCCTTTATCTTTGATGAGTGGCTGTTAATGATGAAATGTTTTGTTAATGAGAAAAATTTCAGAATTGATTCATGACTAAAAAAAAGTTTTTCCTTAAAAAAAATCTGTTTGCCTGTTTTAAATGAGCTATTATATTCTATTGCATGATTTTGCAAAGAATGATCATGTGATTAAACTAATTTGGATTTTGTAAGTATATTATATTTTTTGTGATTCAACTGAGAATTTTAGAACTTTTTTTTTAAATTAAAAAACAATCTGTTTTTGTTGAGAAGGGGAAATGTGATTTTTGGTCTCATTTTATTTTATTTTACTTTCAGATACTTGTGATAGTTTTAATCTAACTGTTTGGCAGTCTTCTAGAATTTAGATAAGAGGGTTATATAAGACAAGAAATATAACCTTTTTTAGTAATGATCTAGGATCATCAGAAAATAATTTTGATAAGATTTGGTATCTCAAAAGACTTGAGTCTAGATAAAATATTCTATTGCACTACATAAAATAGAAAACAAATGAATTATATACCATGAATATGCAAGTTTTTCTAAGTTTTAACCATACATAAAATGTAATGGTCAGTAAATTGTATTAAGCTATTGTGATATGGTTAAAATTGCGTATTTTAATGAAATGAAATTATAGTATGTGTGGTTATATAAATATATAGAGCAATAAAATGAATTCTACAAGAGTATATAGATAATTATCAACTATTACGGTAATAAATTTTGGTATAAAACAATATTTATTACACTTGCTAAGCTAGCCTTTTAATATAGTGTATCTTTGTCAAAGCATGACTAAAGTGAATATTAACAAATACATTAGCATTTTTGCATGTGTACAAAAATGTATATTAAACTAGTCACTGATTATAATAGATTTGCATGTATAAATTGACCTAGTAGTTGGCTATGTCATTGGATTAAATGGCCAGTGCTTGCTAAAATGAATGCTATTGGCTCTTATATTTATATATGCTAATATATTTGTGAATATTCACTTTAATCATGCTTTGACAAAGATATACCATACCAAAAGCTTGGCTTAGCAAAAGTAGTAAATATTGTTTTATACCAAAATTTATTAGCATAATAGTTGATAATTATCTACATACTTCTGCAGAATTTGTTTTATTACATATTATCTACAGTATATATATATTATAATTTAATCTCAAATATATCATGTGTACATATATATATATGTTAAAAATGATATATTTATGGTCATATGTTTGTACATCAAATTTAGACCAAAGTGCAAAATCATTATGAGACAAAAATTTTAAGAAAATAGATGTGTCAGTTATCTTCAGAACTCTTCCCCCTCTGTCAAATTAAAGTTTGATTATTCAAAGCATACCGCAATATAAAGGATCAGTGGTCTGTTTATATTTTCTTGTTTCAATCAGCATTACTTTTAATTAACCCCAAAATAATTGTATTGTGAAAAATATTTTTTATATGTATTTCCAGAGCAATATTTAATTCAAAGAGTATTACTTTCTAAGTTTCTAAAAGCACTAACTTTTTTTTTTTTAACCAGTCTGTAAATATTTTCTTTGACACTGAACTTGTCTTTATCAAAGTCTAAAAGGCATTAAGATTCAATCTCGAATAATAGAACAATTACATATATATTAAACAAGAGACTGGAATTAATCCTATAATTTTCAAAATATGAATATATAAATAAAAGCTATAGACAATTTATAGTATGACTGCCATCCTAAGTAGCTCTCTATAGCAGTCATGCTGTTAGCTGGCTACAGCTTTTATTTATTTATATATTGTTAGTTCTAGTGTTTTGTTTTTATTATATATTGTTTTGTCTGATTTATATATATAAGAACATGTTTTGAAATAATGCAGAAAATTCAAAATAAAGAATAGCATTGATACAATCTAATTTTATTAACAGTAATGTTTTAAAGGGTTATAGGTTAAGTAATGGGTGTTTCTTCACTAGTTTCTGGCTAAGTCAACTAATCAGGCAATTGATTTAAATAAGAACTCAAAACTAAATATTTTAGAAGCATTTGTCTTATACATATATTTTTAAATAATCTTATAAAAACATATAATTTATTTAATATATAAATAAAAAAAAATTGAAATTATACAGTAATATGAAATAGAAATGTTAAATATGTAAAAGAAAGTTAATTGTGAAGTTATACACAATTAAATCCTTCATTTTTCCAAAAATAATATTTCATAGGCACATAAAATATATTTAATATATATCTAGTTTTAGGCTTTATAAAGTCTAATATATATATATATAACAATAATCATGATTATGATGTGTTTGCATTGAAAATATACTAGGTTTAATTAGTTTTAACATATTTAATCTTTGTTTTAGTATTTTTACGTTATATATACATATAACTCTTACTGACTTTAACTTTTGAAAGTTTGTGCACATTGTTTTTTCAGCACTTTATTAGAATCTATAGAAAAGAATTATTGTAAGATAAGTCTTGTATATTTGGATTTTCTTTTTTGCAAATATATATATTCTTTATTCAATAGTCAATCATGTTGACCTTAGATTTTAGCAGCTACTTCATTTTTAAAAAGATTTATAGCTGAGATTTATTTATCATCATGTAGAACAGATAGTAAATATATTAAAGTTTCTTTCTAGATTACTTAAGCTCCATATATATATATATATATATATATATATATATTGTAACCTCTGTCTTCTTCACTTATTCACTTTATTAGATTTATAAATGCCCAGGCGCCAATTCTATACAAGATAGAATAAAATTTATAACTGTAAATTGCTTTTAAACTTATTTAAAAGATTCCTATACTGTAATTATTCTTTGGCGTAGCTCAGTTGAGGTTATAGGATATGGTATTCATATAGGATGCAAATAAGAGTGATAGAACATTTATGGATAACAATTCTGTAACACTAATTTAATCATATGCCACACATTTATTCAATCATAAAAACATTGCAAAATTATCAATTATCACATTTATTACAGAATAGACAATGATGAAGATCGGGTACCTTTATATCCACATCACCACCTATTTTAAGCAAAGTAAAATATAATATTGGCACTGTAATATTGGGATCTATCAACTCCAGACAACTTAAATAAATTTGACTTATACTGGCAAATCTAGATATTTTACAACTATGTTATGTTAACCATATGTGTGTGTGTGTGTGGAAATTGGAGAATTGAATGTATATAATAAAACAATTTATTGAAAATAAAAGACAAAATAACAAAAACAAAATATATTATTTTATACATCTTGCTATTAACTCTAACACTTCCCTTCTTACTTAGATAAATTACACTTCTCTCTAACATCTCATTTTTACGGAAAGAAATGAATTGTTAAAAAAAAATGAAATGAATATGATATATTATAAAGATTTTAATATTCATTTGCAAACTAACTTTAATAATAGTTTTGTTTACTATTTCTTTATTACCGATATTCTCAAATATGTGTGCCTTTAAAATGTTATAGATATAACGCATTTATCAATCAATATTTATAATTTATTTACGAAATAATTGAAATAAAACAAAAGTATAATTTTGGAAACAACAATAATAATAATATTTATAACAGTACACACACATTCGAATATAAAACTTATGTATAGAATGATTTTTTAAATCATGTAAGACAATATATTGTCTTACAATAATAATAACCAGTTACATTAGCTAAAATATATATATATAAAAATTACATTTCTAGTATACAAAAAAAAATACTTATCGATATGTAATCATTAGATGATGAATTGTTATTAACTTGAAAGTCATTATTTGAAATGTCAACGATATATATACGATGTATACGCTGCTTCTATTAATAATAAATGAATCACAAACAAAAAGTTAATCCTGACGGTTAAAAAATAACTTGATATAACTGCAAAAGTTTCCAATATTGAAAATCTTGTAATAAACATTATAAATATATTAGCATGCACTGGAATTATAGCATGCACTGGAATTATTTTATTAATCACCCGAAATAAAATCTCCAATTTGGTGAAACAATTCTAATAAAGTTTCATGGTTTTATCTTTTTAATTTTAAATTTGATATAATTTTTTTTATTCCCATTGTTAACAATTTCTTCATGTCAGTATACAGTTACTATAGATGATTACTAACTGGCGTTCAGTGATGTATTTCATTATTTATTTCAGTCATATATGTGAATAATAAATTCTTTAGTTTATAATTCTTTTACTAAGAAAACAAATTATATTGGATAAATTCTTTTTTTTTTAATTTCACTTTATGTAATATTAAGAATAGGCTTTTAAAAATTGAAAATATATAAAGCGTTTCGCAATAGTAATGAATATGTTTTTTCATAATTATTTTCATTTCTAATATTTGTCTATAATTCAAGTATTATCAATTTACAACAAAATGTTAAATGACTTAATGGATATTCTTACATGGTATTCGGGCATTTTAATAGCGAACTCAAATCGTTGTTGGTAAAGTCAGAGCTGAAACCTTGCAGGGTTTATTTTTTCATGTTCATCTTATTCTTCTTTTAAGTAGTCTCTTCAAAACTTTTCTTGTCAACACACACTCACGCCTTCTTTTTTTTATTATTATTAATCACTTGACATTCTTATCTAATTTTGAGTCTTGCTTAATTATTTCTCTAAATTTTTTGTATACCTTTAATTCTTCATTGGCTAAACTAATATTCTTAATATTCTTCATAATTTGGTCATTAATATTCTCTTGCATTTCTAGCTTCATTTCTGGTGTTTCTAACTTTGTTTCTAGTTTCACTTCTAATTTTATCTCTGACATTTCTGACTTTATTTCAGCCATCCTCTCCTCTGATTTCTCTTGATTCAATTTTATTTCTGCTTTTAGCTCTCCATGACCTGATCTCATTACTGACCTTAGTTCTTTTAGTTCTGATTTTAATTCTGCAAATAACTCTCTTATCAACATCAACATATCACCATCTGTAGTTTTAGAAATATTATCTCTCATCTTATTAGATTCTCCATGTGATATATCTATGGCTTCATTTCCTGATTCAAGGTCAGGAGACAATGCAACAATGTTTGGAGATGGTGTCTTTTGAGACCCACCCAAACTATCATATAAGTTAAACTCTTCCATTATATAATACTTTAAAAATTTATTAATACTACTTAAAGAAAATAAGGTTTACCAGCTCCAACTTCCACCAAACCAACAACTCAAATTCACCATCATTACCTAAAACCACATAAAATTTCCACAATTTTATTTTCCCATCTAATGTTCAATTTTCCACACACACATAGGCAAGAAGACATTAAGTTTTAACTAGATAACATTGATCTAAACATAACTGGAATTTTAAACTAAATTTTACATGATCCACTATAGCTATATTACAAACTACACCAATTCAAATTACTGATAAAAGACCAAAATAATTTAAACATGTTCATTTATCTTTATGCTGTATTGGGTGCATTCAAATATTATAACCAGCATTTATAACCCCCCAAAAAAATGAATTTTATAACCAAAATAAAATTAATGATGACATGCATTTACTATGACAACTGATGTACAATTTTTACTTAAATATAGTAGATGCCAACCTTTGCATAAGAATATAGAAAATAGCCTTTTAAGAATGAGCTATATATTCAAGTTATATACTCATCCATTCTTCTAAAGATCTAACAGATACTGACAGTCAAAATAATGATTAGCTGATCACAATTTTGAGATAGATAAAAGAACTCCATCATTGCTTTTAAAACAGACAATGCTCCATGAATACTCTGATGATCATCCCACTTTAGTCACTCTAAGCTACTACAACCCATAATATTTTACTACAAACACTATCACAATGCCCTGCTTACATCCAAGTCTTAGGGGCTATTTATAAAATATTGTCTTGCTCATCTTTGGGCGTCTTAGAGACAAATATTACATATATATTAGAGAGAATTATGACTTGCTCTCTCTGGAGTCTTAGAGGCAAAATCATGGCAGGACTACTGTTAACTGCTTCATGATAACTTACATCTGATATCATAATTTGGGTTAGAGCAGTGAATGAGAACAATCAGTCACCAGTGACATGAATACACCATATCCTTAAGACAATAACAAAAACTCTCCATCCATCACCAAAACTTGTAATGCAACCAACAAAACTCCAACAATAAAGTATCCTAATTAACCTTCAAAATTATAGACTTTCTATAACAGAAATGTTTCAAATATGAACAACATTACTACTTTATAATTTAACACCATCAATAATTCTCTGTTTATCTGGCAGCAATGCTATATTTCATTGCCAAGCAAAATATCAAAAAAAAATAATAATAATAATGCTATCAACTTTTAACATTTACTATAAGTTGTGATATTTATATAGCTTTAAAATTGAAATTAAGCTGTTTCATGGCTGTATTTATTTATTTCACATAAAAAAATGTTTTTTTAAAAAAAACTATACATATGACATTAATATATCTACTACACATCTTTCAGGTATTGGCTAATTTCGAACCCTAATTGGCTTATTTCAAACCTTAGTTAATGCTCCATTTACCCCTAGTTCCATTTTGTCAAACATTTCTATTAATCTTCCAGATTGATATAAAAAAAATCCTTGAATAAGAAAACTGCCCACTTGATTCTATTTTGGAACCAATTTTGCAATAACTGTATATTTAAACAGGAATAAAGTAATTCTAATGGCACTGGATTGATTTCTTTAACCATTCTGATTTTTCGTCTCAGGTATATGACAATATATATTATGTCTCAGTTGGGTGTCTTTTTAACCCAATTAAGCCAACAAAAAAAATAAAAAATAAACACTCTACATACAGGATATGATATTTAATTAATCAAGATCCTATAATTAGACAATCATTTACCCCTATTTATAATACTCATCAATCAAATCTAACGTGCTGACTGCCATTTCATTCCACTATCATTAACTAATCATGCTGCCACATTGTGTACCATTCATAATAGAATGTATAATATATCATCTCCCATAAAGAACAAAATACACATATGAACAAAGATGAATCAATCACCAATCATTGTGCAACCATTTACAACCTCAGTAACCTCTATATATCATGCCCCAATCATTGGG